>OY735204.1:20562510-20790010 GCA_963457665.1 Thysanoteuthis rhombus
TATATGTGGGTGTCTGAAAATGCTATGGAGTCAGTGGATGTCGTGGCATATATATATATATCTACGTATGGGTATATATATATATATATATATATGTATATATATATATGTATATATATATTTATGTATATAAGTATATATATATATATATGAATATATATATGTACATATATATATCTATTTATGTTTGTATATATATATATATATGTATATATATTTATTTATATATATATGTACATATATATATCTATTTATGTTTATATATATATATAATACATATATATATTTATGTATATATATATGTACATATATATATCTATATATGTGTGTATATATATGTATATATGTGTATATATACATATGTATATATGTGTGTATATGTATATATGCATATATGTATGTCCGTATATACATATGTATTAATATTTGTATACATAATATATATATATATATAGCCATGTATATGCATATATACATATATATCTATGTCGGTGTATTCATATATAAATGTGTGTGTATATATATACATGTATTAATATAAGTATACATATATATTTATATATATATATATATGTAGCCATGTATACGTATATTTACATATGTATGTATGTAGTTGTATATATATATAATTGTGTGTGTATATATACATGTGTGTATATATATACATGTATAAATATATGTATATCTATATATATATATATATATATATTTGTTTGTGTATATATGTATATATATAGATATATGTACATATATATGTATATATATATGAATATATAATGTGTACCGTAGAAAGTGAGACAGACTCGGGAGTGAGGTGTTTGGAGGTAAGGTTTATTAATCTTTATAAATAAATTGTCCATACAGGTTCAGGCATTCTCTTTATCATCAGTGGTGTGTGCTTTGTGAGTGTGTATTAAAATTTCCCATGTGGAACCAGAGTCCACTGCTAGGAGCTATGCATTGTGGGTAAATTTTGTTGTCAGGGCTGCTGGAGGCCTACTGCTGAGTGGGAGAATGTTCAGTAGGTGTCAGGTTTTTGGTTAAGCAGCAGCAGTTGGTTTCGCGGAGGGCAGAGTGTGTCAAGGTAGGGGGGAGTGATGTGGAGTTAGATTCGTTGGTATGTTAGGAGTAGTGTAGATGGAGGGGTGGTGAGGTAAAGGAGGTACATGGGTATCAACCTTAAAAGTTATTGAAAACTTTTGGCTATGATTTGGACAGGGGTTATAACTGGCTAGGGTAAAATTTTTCCTATGGGTCTCGGTGACTTTGAAGCTTCCATTATTAAGTGTGTCTTAAATGTGGGTGTGAGGATATTAATGGTAGGAGGTTTGTGTTTTAGGGTTCTGTGTGATAAGGGTTGTTCATTTTAGTGTTTAATCCATTAGGATATAAGGTTTTAAGTTTCTTGATCAACATGTCTTCGTGTTTCTCTAGAACTTTCGTTATGTCAATTTGAGTAGTTTTTTCTATCATTTCTATGATGGTAAAGCTAGCGTCAGTGGCAAAATTGTAGTCTGGTGTGCGAAAATGTAGTTCTACGGGAAGTGGGTTACGATTGTTTTTTGACTTGATCCTATGTCTATAATTGTTGAGTCTAATATTAGATTGCCACTCGGACTTGCCTATGTACTGTAACTTACATCTATTGCACTCTAGAGGGTATCTAATGTTCTTACTGCGGCAGTTGCTATTGTGATATATGTGGTAACTCTCTTTTGCGGTATTGCTTGTGAATGTGTTGGTGTACTTGAGGTGGTTGCAACATAGACTGTATCTTATGTTCCAAGGTGTGCAGAAAATATTGTTCTAGGTGTATTTTTATGTACAACTTTATTGTTAACGATATTATTGCTACTAATCATGCCTCTGATGTTTTTGGGTCTGTGGTAGGAGATGACACGTGGGTCTGTGACTGTTTCTCTTAGATCTGTTTTGATCATGAGAATGTTCCAACTCTTATTGATGATGTGTGCTAGGGGTGGGAGTGTGTTGTTGGAGGTTGTTATAAGGGGTATGCGGTTAGGTTTCTTATTGTGGGAAAGTATAAGTGTTTCATCTGTGGGTATCCCAGTTGCTTTTTTATTTGGTTTTTAGTGTCATCTAGCGGATAACCTCATTAGGTGAAGTATTGTATTAGATTATATTTGTGACTGTTGATTTAACTATAAGTATAACAAATTCTTCTAGTTCTAAGGTCTTATGAAAATGGTAGGCATCTTTTTAAGTGGTGGGGATGGACTGATTAAGAGTGGAAATAATTGTGGGTGTCCATGGGTTTAGTGTAGACAGTAGTTTGGGGGTTTCTGTTGTCATCTATGTATATGTGGGTGTCTAAAGAGGCTATGGAGTCAGTGGCTGTCGTGGCATATATATATATATATCTACGTACGTGTATATATGTATATGTATATGTCTGTATATATATATATATGTGTATATATATATTTATGAATATATGTATATATACATATATATATGTATATATATATGTATATATATATATTTATGTATGTGTATATATATATGTGTATGTATGTGTATGTATAAATATCTATGTATCTGTATATATATATATATTTATGTATATGTATATATATAGACAAATATCTATGTATCTGTATATATATATATATATATGACTGTGTATATATATATACATGTGTATATGTATATATGTAAAAATATATATGTATATACATATATATGTGTAAATATATATATATATATATATATATATATGTATGTATATGTTTACATGTATATCGATATATATGTATACGTATATATGTATGTATATCTATAAATATATAAATAAATGTATATGTATATATATATAATTATATATGTGTATAAGCATAAATGTATACATATATACATATATTTATATGTAGATATATATATGTATCTATATATATATGTATACGTATGTATATATATGTTTATATATAAATGTGAATATATGTATATGTATATATGTATAGATATATGTATATATGTATATGTATATGTGTATAGATATATGTATATATGTATATATATATATATATATATATATATATATATGTATACATGTATATGCATATGCATATATATGTTTATATGCATATATATATGTATGTATGTTTATATATATGTATATGTATACATAAATTTATATGTATGTGAATATGTATGTTTATGCATTTTATATATATATGTTTATGTATATATATCTATGTATATATATATATAAGTATATATGTAAATGTGTATTTCTGCATGTAGATATATAAGTATACATATACCGATATAAATATATTTGTGTATATACGTATATATGTAAGTATATACAGATATATGTAAATATACTTATAGGTATATGTACATATATATATAGATATATGTATACATGATATATATTTAAAAATATATATATATATATATGTATATTTATATACATATGTATGTGTATATATATGTATGTACATATATAAATGTATATGTATATATATGTATTTATATGTATATATGTATATATATATATCGATGTACGTGTACATATATATATATATGTGTGTATATATACATATATGTGTATATATATATATGGATATATACATGTATATATAAATGTATGTATATATATATGTAAATGTCTGTATATATATGTATGTATATGTGTAGATGTGTATAAATGATGAAAAAAAAATATATATGTAGATATATGTCTATATATGTGTGTATACATATATATGTGTGAGTATACATACATATATGTGTGTATATATCTATACATGTATTAGAATATGTATATATATATGTATATATATATATATATATGTATATATATATATATGTATATATATATAAATGTTTATATGTATATATATATGTATGTAGGTGTATATGTATATATCTATATGTATGTTGGTCTATATGGATATATATATATGTGTGTATATATATATATGGATAAACATATATATACATATGTATATATATATATATGTATGTACATGTATATATTAACGTATATGCATATATATATATATATATATGTATATATATAAATATGTATGTATATATATATATGTATATATATGTACGTATATGTGTATACACATATATATATATGTATATATATATATATACGTATGTATATATATGTACGTATATTTGTATATACATATATATATACAGATATGTGTATATATGAATATATATATAGATATATGTACGTATATATGGATATATATATATATATATATATATCTACGTATGTGTATGTATATATATATATGCGTATATATATGTATGAATATATGTATATATATATATATATATATGTATGTATATATATATGCGTATATATATGTATGAATATATATATATATATATATATATATGTAATGAAATATATATATCTATGTCTGTGTATATATGTTTGTATACATATATATATGTGTGTATATATATATATATATATATATATATATATATGTATATATGTATATATATATATGTCTATATGTATATGTATACATGTACATCTACATATATATGAATATATGTATGATACGTGTATATATATATATATGCATTATTATACATTTATGTATTTATATTTATATGTATTTATATATGTATGTATATATGCATATATATTTATAAATGTATACATATATGCATATGTATATATGAATGTTCAACAATATATGTATGTATATAAATATATATATATTCGTATATGTTTTTTCGTATGTATGTATAAGCATAAATGTATAGATATATGTATGTATAAATGTATATACATATCTATATATATATGTAAAAGTATATATATATATGTATATACGTATGTATTTATATATGTATGGATAAATGCATATATACTTACGTACAAATATATATATATATGTATATATATGTATAAATGTATATATATATGTACGAAATTAGATGCACAAATTCATTTATGAACATGTATATATATATATATGTATATGTATATATATATTTATGTATGTCTATATATATGTGTATAAATATATACATATATATGTATATATATATGTTTATTTGTATACATATATATATGTATATATATATATGTGTACATAAATATGTATATATATGTACGTATAAAAAAATAAATTCAAAAATTAATGTATGTATAAATATATATATATAAGTATAAATGTATGTTTATATGTATAAAGGCGTGCATAAATATATATATCTATATATATATATATATATATATCTGTAAATGTATATGTCTTTTTCCAGATAAGTATGAATGTCTATATATATATGTATATACGTGTATAAAAGTATGTATAATATATATAAAATATACATATATATATATACGTATCAGTATATATATATTGTATATATATATATGCATAATTGTTTATAAATATATGTATATATATATATATTTATATATATACTTATAAACGTATGCATATGTGTGTATATATATATGTAATAATGTATATATATATATATACATATGTGCATATATGTAAATATTTGTATGTATATATATATATGTATATGTATACATGGATATATGATAAGGTATATATATATATATACACGTATACATATATCTATATATATATGTGTCTATGCAAATGGATGTATATATATGTATATGCATATATGTATTGGTACATATGAATAAATATATGTATAAATATGGATATATTTATATTTGTATGTATACATATATATATATATATGGATGTATATGTATATATACATATGTATATGGATAAATAAGTTTATGTATATACATAAATGTATATATTTGCACACATATGTATATATATAAATATGTATATGTGAATATATGTACATATATATGTGTATATATGTATGTATATATATATGCATATTTAAATATAAATATACATATATATGTATATTTATATATATGTATATGTATATCTATATATATATATGTATATATATATGTATTGATATATATATATGCGTATATATGTTTATATGTATTCAAGCATATAAATACATATATAGATATGTATACTTATGTACATGTATATATATATATATATATACGTGTATATATAGATATGTTTGTATATATATTGGTGTGTTTATATATATGTATAAATATATATATATAATATAGGTATATATGTGTATAGAAATAAGTATATATATATATATATATATGTATATACATATGTTTATATATGTATATATAAATATATATGTCTGTATATAGATACATGCATATATATTTATGTATGTATATATATTCATACATATATATATTTGCATACATATAAGTACATACGTATATATATGTATAGATATGTATGTATATATATATGTATGTATATATAAATGTATATACATTCATGTATATATATATGTTTCAATGTATGTGTATATATATATATATATATCCATATGTATAAATGGATATATATATATATGTATGGAAGTATATAGATATGTATCTATTTGTATGAAAATATATATGTATATATATGTATGAATATATATATATATAAATGCATATATATGTATAAATGTACATATATATGTATAATTTTATATACATATGTATGTATATTGAAAATATATATATATATTTTTATAGATGTATATTAAATGTATATATATGCATAAATGTATATATATGCATATATTGTATACATATATATATATATATGTAAATATATATATATGTATATATATATGCTTATAAATATATATATATGAATATATATATACTTTCAAATGTATATATATATGTATATAAATATATATGTGTAAATGTATATACATATGTATAGATGTACATATCTATTTATATATATCTATATAAAAGTATACGTATAAATGTATATATATATATATATATATACATATATATACATAAATGTATATATATGTATAACTATATATATTCACCTATATATAAATGTATACGTACATACATGTGTATATATATATATACATATATATGTATATAATTATATATATGTATATACATGTATACGTGTATGTTTATATATTTGTATTCATATTTATATATATATATGTATGTATACGTATACGTATATACATATATATACATTCATATGTATGTATATGTATATACGTGTATGTATATATATACATATATGTATATATGAAAGAAAATATATATATATATATGTATAAGTATATATATGTGTATATGTATATATATATGTGTATATTTGTATGTATATATACATATTTATATATGTTTATATATACATATATATATATGTATAGAAATGTATATATATGATCGTGTATATGTATATATATATATATGTATATATATATATGTTTATATATGTATGTATACATTTTTATATATATATATGTATAGAGAATAAGTATATTTGTAGATGTATTCATATATATTTTTATATGTACATATATATATATGTATATACATGTATGTATATATATATATATACATATATATATATATGTATATATAAATATATATACGTATTCATATATGTATATGTATGTATATATATATATTTATATATATATATATTTATGCATATAAATATAATTATATATGTGTATATATATCCATGTATATATATATGTATATAAATATATATTTATATTGGTATATATATATATATATATAAATATGCGTTTTTATTAATAAGTATATATATATATACGCATGTATGTATATGTATATATATATATATGTATATATTTATCTCTCTCTCTCTCTCTCTCTCTCTATATATATATATATATGTATATACTATATACACATACGTATATATTTATATGTGTGTATACATATACATTTGTATATATATATGTATGCTTATATATATATATATATATATGTATACCTATATATATATATATATATGTATCAACATATATGTTTATATACGTATACCCATATATATATATGTACATATATATATATATATATATGTACATATATATATATATGTATATATTTATATATATATATATATATATTTATATTCATATATATATATGATTTTATATGTATAAATTGATGTTTGTCAATGATATTTGTGACCATAAAATGTATAAGTTATGTACAATTTACAATAGTATAGACTTAAGGCACTTAAAACTTTTAAGTACTTTAATAACAACTAATTTTTAATTACATATTAAGGAACTTGGATGTCAACAAATCAACACTGCATTTAATCTTTCGCATGGCGTTTTCAATTTATGTAGTTTTCAGTGATATCAAAATCAACTTTTCGATTATGCTTTATTTTCTTCAGATACACTTAGTTTTTAGATCTGTGAATTCATCAACAGAAGTCTTTCTGGGATTATAAGGACCAGAATTTTCTTGAAACCCTTCAATGAACTCCCCAAATAAGTGTCTTCTAAATTGTGAATGAATAAGCCCCCTATTCTCTCAGGGAGGAATTAATCATTTAACTTTTCTCTTAGCTATTAATGGAAACCGCCTCTTCAGACGACGACCCTAGGGATTGGATTCTCATTGTCCAATGCTCACTAGCTCTAGCACCCCTAGCCTTGGACTTTGTAGCAGGCCACTCTTTCTCTCTCTTTACTTATTCCTAAGATCGTTATCATTTTGCCGACTTAACGGCTGATCTGATCTTAACCATTCTTCCACCACCAGCTATCTCTTTACTAACTTTGTCCATTTCACTTCACTGATGTCGAGGCATCATGCATAGGCACAGCTATGCAGTTACGCCAACGTGTCTTCATCACGTGCTACAAACGCGTATCACATCTCACTCTTGTGAATGAAAGCCCTTTTACTATCTGATAGTCACGATGATTTTTCCTAAATTTCCTTACTTGGGAAAAAATCCATGGATAGAACTCCATATTCTCTGTCTTTCATGGCCTGTCCGTCGAGATGTTATCAGTGTCAGAGAATAGCCCCCAAGTTAATGCATAGAACATGGCAGTATGGCTCGCACACTAAACCCGGATTCCACGTATTACCTTGGAGCGATCCAAGCCATATGGAAATCCAATCGTTTCTGACAACTCCGCTCCAACTCTGACGCTAGTACTTTCACTGACAAGAAAGCTCCCACCTTTTTCTATCTCTTCTCTTTTCATCTCTTTGCACGATTGATCCTTATATGTACTTTAACTTCATTCTTGTATTAAACGTACGTCTTTTGTCTGATCTAAGTACTTGCATGTGTTCTTTCCACTTAGTTCCAATGCGTATCCAAGTTCATACTTGGCGCGCCTTTTCCTCGTACTACATCCTTTCATCCCCTACACTTCTCCAGGGCTGGCACCAACATCAAACCATGAGGGCAATAAAATTCTTCGTCTCATCAACATTTATCACACAACTCATATTCTAACATTCCTCGTGCTACTTACTCCTCAACTCCTCGAACCGAACAACGAGAATCATGATATCACCCACAAAAACATTGGACCATGTGCATCGAGGGGTCGGAGGAGGAAGTGACGTTTTTGATATTTACCCAAAAGGAGGGTTTTGAATTCAATTCCTAGCTATAAGAGTTGGGGGTGCTGCACAGGAATCTCCAAAAGTAGCAATTAATCCTTCATATGACCCATCATACTATTTATACAACTAAATCTGGCCTTTCAATGTGAGAAATGCTTCTCCTCATACAACACCCTTTTAAAATCAAATCGAATCATCCGGGCCAATAATTTAAGGATCGGTTAATCTAGATTTAACTGCGTGGATGTATTTGTAGTGCCCCCTGTACTTTTAGTTAGGAATTAAGTACGAAACTCTACTTTTAGCTAGATATCCAAAAGGTCACTTCCTCTGACGACCCATATAAAACCCCTGGACGCACATGGTCCATTGTACATTAGCTCCAGCACCCCTTCTAGCCCCGGCCTCTGCAGCCGGCCATGCTCTCTCTTTCCTTCTCTCTAGTCCAATGCTCATTGGCGCCAGGACCCCTAGTTGGTCATGCCTCTAGCCCCGGCCCTCGCCGCCGGCTACTCTTCCATCTCTTAAAGATCGCTATCATTCCGCCAACCCACTGGCCGATCTGATCATAACCACCATCCTCACTTCGAGAAAAACATGCATGGTCTATGTCTTTCATAGTCTGTTCGTCGAGAGTCTAACAGCGTCTGAGAATAGCCCCCAAGTTAACTCACTTACTTGGCAGTAAGGCTAGCACCCTGCAACCGGTTTCCACGTATCTGGGAGTTATCCAACCATACGGTATCCACGCGTTCAGACAACTCTGCTACAACTCCGACGCCAGTACTATCAAGACAAGAAAGCTCCCACCTTTTGCCATGTCTTCTTCTACCTCTTCTCCTAACATTACTTCTCACGATCGATCGTATTAATGTTATCTTCACATGTACCTCATCTTTATTCTTGAATTAAACGTGCGTCTCCTGTCTGGCCATAATTCTTGTATATGTTCATTCCTCTTTATCTCAATGCGCGTCCAACTTCATACTTGGCGCGCATTCCATTCTCTTCGTACAGCATCCTTTCCTTCCACAGCTACAGGACCGCACACGTGCTACAGTCAAACTACGATGAGGACCAAATCCCCTCGTCTCTCAACAATCCATCGCTGTTCGGATTCCAACAAAAGACCCTACGCGTAAAAACTGGTGTAGATTCCAACACAAAAAGACTTTACATCCTTTATATTGTTGGGTCTGGATCAGCTTCTCATCATTTTTGTCATTTTGCTTATAAAGCATATACACAAAATATTACATACAAACAAAATTACATATAATCATAAGATATGAATTAAAAAATCAATTACGAATAAATACCAATTCAAGCTCGAATTGAAGAACAGATTCAGAATTCTTACTGAACAAGACAGCACCAACATCAACGAACTAAGCAGCAAAATGACAACGTCAATAATTGAAGTAGCCTCTACATTCAAGCCAATGGGCAAACAACCCATTAGCAAAATCTCGGATGAGACTAAAAATCTCATGGAAAAACGCAGAAACCTCAAGCCACCGACAACAACGAGGGAGAAAATTGAAGAGGCTGAACTAAACAAATTAATCAAGAAGAAACGAAGAGAAGACAGAAGGAGATACACAACGGCAGTCATTGAATCAACTCTTGAAAAAGGTCGGGGCTTCAAAGCTATAAACAAACTCCTCAACTCGGGACGAAGGCAAATAACTAGCATACTCGAGGAAAATGGAAACCTAACAACAGACAGAGACAGGATTGTCGAACGCGCCAAAGAATTCTACCAAAAACTTTATTCGTCCAAACAAGGACTGCAAAACAATGAGCAAGATACGCAAGACACGGGCAAACAACTAGAGGACTTCCCAAAAGTAACCCCGTGGGAGGTGAAGGAAGCCATTAAACAGACAAAGAAAGGAACTGCCCCTGGACCAGACAACATCACCATCGACCTACTCCGAAAAGCAGGTAAAACCATCAATAGGAAACTGGCCGTCCTCTTCAACCTGTGTCTAAAACACAGTAAAGTCCCAGACGATTGGAATACTGCTATAATAATGCTATTATATAAAAAAGGAAACCCGAAAGACCTCAACAACTATAGGCCTATAAGCCTACTCAACTGTGTATATAAACTTTTCACAAAGATCATCACCAACCGAATCACAAAAACACTCGATGAAAACCAGCCACGTGAACAGGCTGGCTTTAGAAGAAGCTACTCGACCATGGACCACCTGCACTCGATAAATCAACTGAAAGAAAAAGCAGCAGAATATAGACTACCACTTGCCGTAGCATTTATCGACTTCAAAAAGGCGTTCGACTCAGTAGAAATCCCTAAGGTCATGGAGGCCATCAGTCGGCAAGGTGTAGATCCAGTATATGTTGAAGTGTTGAAACATATATACAATCACGGCAGCTCATTTATCAGGCTACATAAAGACTCGGACCCCTTCCAGCTCCAGAAAGGAGTAAGACAAGGTGATACCAGCTCACCTAAACTCTTCACAGCCTGCCTCGAGATGATCTTCAGAAGGCTAGACTGGGAGAGTAAAGGAATTAAAATAGACGGCGAGTATCTGAGCAACCTCAGATTCGCAGACGACATAGCCCTTTTTGCAGAGAACCTACACGACCTCCAACTAATGATAGATGAACTAAATGAGGAGAGCAAGAAAGTCGGCCTGCACATGAACTTCAGCAAGACGAAGATCATGTGCAACAACCACATTGGAGATAAAAACACTAAGATCGAAATCGAGGACACGGAACTCGAGAAAGTAGACCACTACATCTACCTAGGGCAACGAATCTCCATGAGACCCTCAAAAGAAGAAGAAATCAAGCGAAGAATCACACTAGGATGGCAAGCCTTTGGCAGAGCTAGCTCAACCTTCAAAAATAATAAGATCCCATTAATCCTAAAGAGAAGGGTGTATAACCAATGCATCCTCCCAATAGTCACTTATGGAGCTGAAACATGGAACTTAACCAAGAAACAGACCCGTAAGCTGAGAACCATGCAACGTGCACATGAAAGAATAATGCTGGGCCTCACATGGAGAGACCACAAAACAGCACAACACATCCGGGAAAAGACAAGAGTTAGAGACATCATAGAAGCCATAAAAAATCTCAAATGGCGGTGGGCTGGCCATGTTGCAAGAATGGCTGACAATCGATGGACATCACGACTCACAACATGGATTCCCCGAGACCATATGCGCAACCGAGGCCGGCAAAATATTAGATGGAGAGATGAACTAGACAGGTTCAGGAAGTACTGGCTCCGTGACGCCCATGATAGAGAAGTGTGGCAAATCCTGGGGAAGGTCTATGTCCAACGACGGACGCTAAAAGACTGATGATGATGAATGATGATGACATACAATGAATTATTATGAATGATAATAATAATAATATAATTTATTTTAAAAAATTGAAAAAAAGCATCTAAAATTTGGAAAACATTCCAAAATTACTTGTTTAAAACTATACAGACACACACACACACACACACACACATATATATATATATATATATATGAATGTGATTGAACAATTATATAGACTTTTGCATTTTGGCCGCTATTTAGTTCAATGGTAAGAGCAACATTACTTGGAAGCAGCAGATTCAATCTCTACAGCAACCCGATTTTTTTTAATCGTTTATTTTATTTATGTTGTCAAGGCCAAATGATACATTCACCGTGTAATAATAGGAGATGACCTCAAATAAGTGTTTCAATATAATATAACATATTTCACTTTCATTTTCTATCATTTTATCAGATCATATATATATACACTCCATGCATATATATATATATATATATATATATATATATATATATATATATATATATGTTCCACAGAAAACTGCAAACTCTAAATATACCAAAAGAGCACGCTCGATCTTTCAAGCTCAAACTGAAAAACAGATTTAGAATTCTGACTGAACAAGACGACACCAACATCAACGAGCTAAACCACAAAATGACAGCATTTATAATAGTTGCCACTATATTCAAACCAAAGAGCACACAACCCATTAGTAAAATCTCAGATGAGACCAGAAATCTCATGGAAAAATGCAGAAACCTCAAGCCACCGACAACAAGAGATAAAATTGGAGAGACCGAACTTGATAAATTAATCAAGAAAAAACGAAGGGAAGAGAGAAAAAGATACACGACGGCAGTCATCGAATCAACTCTTGAAAGAGGTCGGGGCCTCAAAGCTATAAACAAAGGCCTCAACCTCAGGTAGAAGGCAAATAACTAGCATACTCGAGGAAAGTAGAAACTTAACAAACAGAGAGAGGATCGTGGAACATGCCAAAGAATTTTACCAAAAACTTTATTCGTCCAAACAAGGACTACAAAACAATGAACAGGATACGCAAGATGCAAGCAATCAACTCGATGACTTTCCAGAAGTAGGAGGTGAAACAAGCCATTAGACAGACGAAGAAAGGAACGGCCCTTGGACCAGACAACATCACCATCGACCTACTCCGAAAAGCAGGTAAAATCATCACTAGGAAACTGGCTGTCCTTTTCAACTTATGTCGAAAACAGAGTGAAGTCCCTGATGATTGGAACACTGCTATCGTAATGATTTTATATAAAAAAGAAAACCCGAACGACCTCAACATCTACAGGCCTATAAGCCTACTCAACTGCGTATACGAAGTTTTCACAAAAATCATTACCAACCGAATCACAAAAACACTTGATGAAAACCAAGCACAACAGCAAGCTGGCTTTAGAAGAAGCTACTCGACCATGGACCACCTGCATTCGATAAATCAAGTGAAAGAAAAAGCAGTAGAATATAAACTAACACTCGCCGTAGTATTTATCGACTTCAAAAAGGCGTTCGACTAAGTAGAAATCCCAAAGGTCATGGAGGCTATAACTTGACAAGGTGAAGATCCAGTATATGTCGAAATCTTGAAACATATATACAATCACAGCAGCTCCTTTATCAGGCTAAATAAAGACGCAGGCCCCTTTCAGCTCCAGAAAGGAGTAAGACATGGTGATACCAGCTCACCCAAATAATTCACAGCCTGCCTCGAGATGATCTTCAGAAGACAAGACTGGGAGAGTTAAGGAATTAGAATAGACGGCGAGTATCTGAGCAACCTCAGATTTACTTTTCGTGGAGAACCTACTCGACCTCCAACTAATGATAGATGAGCTAAATGGAGAGCAAGAAAGTCGGCCTATACATGAACTACAAAACGAATATCATGGGCAATAACCACATCGGAGATGAAAACACAAAGATCAAAATCGAGGACCCAGACCTCGAGAAAGTAGATCACTACATAGGACAACGAATCTCCATGAGACCGTCAAAAGAAGAAGAAATCAAGCGAAGAATCACACTTGGATGGCAAGCCTTTGGCAGAGCAAGCTCAATCTTCAAAAATAGAAGATCCCATTAATCCTTAAAGAAGGGTGTATAACCAATGCATCCTCCCAACAGTCATCTATGGAGCTGAAACATGGAATCTAACCAAGAGACAAATCCGCTAATTGAGAACCATACCACGTGCTCATGAAAGAATTATGCTGGAAAGACCACAAGACAACAAAGTACATCCGGGAAAAGACAGGAGTCAGGAACATAATAGAATTCATTAAAAATCTCAAATGGCAGTGGGCTAGGGGCTATGTCCAACGACGGACGTTGAAAGTCCGATGATGATATACACACATATATAATATATATCAAAGCATATGTATATATAATATATATAAGCACACGTATATTATACATAAAGAGCATATATATGAAGCATATAAGTATACAAAATTTATATATATATATATATATATATATATACTTTTATGGATACATTATGAAGAAATGAATATATAAGCTAACATGTAATTTTAGATGCGTCACGTTACTTTCAAACTGTATTTGGCTTACACAACATGGATAGAATAAACAATCGCGATGAGCACTCTTTAAGTGAGGTAACTCGTTTATTATAAGCTTATGGAATGCTCTTCAAACATAGGAATAGAGCACTCTGGTGGATGGGGAATATATGCATGAGTAAATATATGGCTTAAATTCAACCTTACTGACCGTCCAGTTCTGTGGGGCAGATATCAGCCTCTTGGTCAGAAGTGAAGGATTCGATCCTAGCTCATGGTGCTGGATGGTGAATTTATTTACTATCCAACCACAGCAAAATGTGACACAAGGTCGAGTCTTTACGTGGGGAAAATAGGTACCATCCATCCAAAAATAGCTCCAGCTGACGCAGCTTTGTTTTGTTTAGCAACCAAAGCAACCTCCGCCACGAAAGCGTCAGGACTAGCCCGACCTGTTCTGTTAAGTGCAATTGAACAGTGCTGCCCCGGGATGCCATATTCCCCGTAGCTGAACCGAGTAATAGAAAGGGAGCCCAAGGACGAGTCCAAAGGCTCCCAATGCGCGTAGCAGTGTGCAGCCTCAGGATAACCTCAATGGCTGACGCACTGCACCGGTGCACTCGGTCTTGATACCAACCACAACTCAATCTTTGGTCCACTCGACAGGCAAATGTCAGTACCGGCGCCTCGGTCTCTGCCGGGGAACAGATACTACACTTTGATCCAGCCGAAAAGGCCTGAAAAAGAAGGGTGTTTATTCGCTGTCCCACTACAGCAAAATGTGACATAAGGTCGAGGCTAAACGTGGGAAGAATAGGAACCAGCCGTCCAAAAATGGCTCCAACCGACGCAACTTTGGTTGCCAAGCGACCGTAGAAGCTAAAACAACCTCCGTCACGAAAGCATCCACTTTGGGACCTGTTCCTCTAAGTGCAATGGAACAGTGCTGCCCCAGGGCAACGGATCCCCTGCAGCTGGGCTGAGTAATAATAGGAGAGCCAAAGGACGAGTCCAAAGGCTCTCAATGCGCGTAGCAGTGTGCAGCCTCAGTAAAACCTCATTGGCTGACGCACTACACCGGTGCACTCGGTCTTGACAACATCCACAACATCCAATCTCCAGCCCATTCGACAGGCAAGTGTCAGTGCCAGCGCCTGCTGTGGAACTGATACTATACTTAAATCCTGCCGAAAAGGCCAGAAAAGGGGGCGCTATCTAATCACTGTCCCACAGCAGCAATATGTGACATAAGGTCGGGCTTAACGTGGGAAGAAAAATGAACATCCCGTCCAAAAATGGCTCCAGCCGACGCAGTTTCCGTTGGAAAGCTCATTGTAATGGCTAGACAACGTCACCCGCGAAAGCATCCACCAGGGGACCTGCTCCTTTAAGTGCAATGGAGCAGTTCTGCCCCGGGGAAACTGAGACCCCGCAGCAATAATAGGAGAGCCCAAGGACGAGTCCAAAGGCTCCCCAATGCGCTTAGTAAACGCAGCCTGAGTGAAACCTCATTGGCTAACGCTTGCACCGGCGCACTCGATCTTTGACACCCACCCTCTTCGGACCATTCTGAAGGCGTCAGTACCGACTCCTCGGTCTATGCCGTGAAACAGATACTACACTTTGATCCTGAAGAACAGGCCAGAAAAAAGGGGTGCAATTTAATCACTGTCCCACCACAGCAATATGTGACACCAGGTCGGGCTTAACGTGGGAAGAAATAGGAGCAACCCTTCCAAAAATGGCTCTAGCCGACGCGGCTACAGTTTGCTTTGCAGAGCAACCTCCGCCATGATAGCGTCCCCCAGGGGACCTGCTCCTTTAAGTGCAATGGAGCAGTGCTGCTCCGGGGAATATATTTATTTTTTAACAGAATAGAAAAATTTGACACAATGGTCGGGAGGGGAGATGGGGTATAAGGACTGGTCTACTCTTTCCTAATCTTATCTTAGCTAGTCTCATGCACTGACCCAATCTCACTATATTTCTCTATTCACAAAAACAACACATTTTTCCTGGTTTCTCTCATACTGCATTTACCATAATACCAGACTCTCTCTATGATGAACTTAATCTAAACCCATATTTACAATGGGGGGGGGGGATAAAAACATGATGCATATTTACAATTAAAAAATAACCCCGATGCATGATATATATTTACAAAAAATTAAACGAAATTAGTATGTGACCCCCCACAAAAGCCTAATATGGCAGAACAGCAAGTTAACCGGACGAAAAGATGGATGTCGGATAGGAAAAAAATTAAATTAAATTAAAGATTTACCTCCAACATCCTCTGGAGAACATTACCTTCGGTCATCAAGAGGGGGGGAGTCGAAACGAAAAAGTGGGGACAAAAAAAAAGGGAACTGATGCTCATTCTCTCCCTAGCTAAGAAACTGTTGGCTAACAGAAAAAAGAAAGCTACTCTATCCTAACGTTTGTTTCAAGAGCGCAAAATCCTCAATTACCAATGAATTTCAAAAGTACCACTCTAAATTAGCATCTTTCACTCGACACAGTCGGGCAACTCTCACCCACCTTCCGTTGAATTCCGACCAAGGGAGCCTTTCCCTCTCGACCCTGATCTTAACTTTAAGCTGATACCTAAAGTATGCGATCAGTTGTTTGGGAGTGAAATGCTCTCCTTCGTGGAACCCCTTCTGACGCGTCGTCCAAATCACCATTCGCATCACGCCAAGTAAGCACATTAGCACTAGATGTGCCTCCTTTTCTAACGATGGGAACAAATTGCTACAGACAACACTAGCATCAAGGGTAAAAAACTGTGCCCTGACGATGCAGACTATGTAGCCTTCAACCAGCTTGTATAGCGGATGCACCACACTGCAGTGAAAGAAGGTATGTTCGATAGACTCCTCCATTCCACCGCAGCGTATGCACTCTGGTGAATCGACCAGACCCGCAGCAAAAAGCCATTTGCCGACCCAGAGAGCACTCCGAATGACTAGCCAGGTGAGGGACGCCTCGTTGTCATTGAGGCTCCTCAGACCGGGCGTCCAAGGCCAGATCGAGCGACTCTCCACCCTCGTCAAACCTAGCCCCTCAATCATTTCGTCTCGAACAGACCCCCTCACTATTACCCGATATAATGCCCTCCTCGACAACAACCGGGTGTCGCTGAGGCCACTCTTTTACCCGTGAAAAAACTCGGAGAGCGTGTAGGCATTCTCTATAGAAAGAGCATTCCGCTCGGAGTAAACGGCGGGCCTCACCCCCG
Organism: Thysanoteuthis rhombus; assembly: GCA_963457665.1. NCBI lineage: Eukaryota > Metazoa > Mollusca > Cephalopoda > Oegopsida > Thysanoteuthidae > Thysanoteuthis > Thysanoteuthis major. Next base: position 20,581,124 of record OY735204.1, read on the forward strand.
TCGTCGGAATGCACGTTTCTCAAGGCTGGGAAAGCCTTCCTGGCGTCTTCCTTCCAGAATCCGCCATTTTGCTCTTCTTGCGTGCACATCCGACCTAGGAAAAACAACCGTGAGGTATGTTGCCAGGCTTGGATGTTCGGCATCCCTAGGCCGCCCTCCGCAAGTCGGAGTTGACAGATCTTGCGAGATACCATTGGCTGCCTGTGACCCCAGAGGAGTCTAAACATGGCAGCTTCCCTTGAAGGAGAGCTTCCTCCGAGTCCACAGATTAACTGCTTTCTCTACCTTTTCCAGTACCCCCGACCAATTTTTCTCCAACTGGAGGTCGGTACCGAACCAGACGCCGAGTATCTTGCACGGCCCGTCCGTCCAGACGAAGGATCCAGGGAGAGGGCAACCTCTCCACGAGTCCAGCCACAAGCCCTCGGACTTCCCGCAGTTGGTTTTGGCCCCTGTCACCATCTCATACCTTTAGATTTCTACGCTTACTTGCCTGATCTCGGCAATGCTCGTTACGAGCAAGGTCACATCGTCAACGTAGGCGGTATACTTGACTGGCGTGTGACCGCCAGGCAAAGTAATTCCGCGTAGGGCCGGATTCGCCTTCCAACGCAAGAATGTATAGCATCGGCGAAAGTGGACGACTTTGACGAACTGATCTGAATAACCGAAAGGGCTTCGACCTGACTCCATTCACCTCCACCTGGGAGACGCATACGAGAGACGAATCCAGGAGCGAAAGATCTGACCGAAGCCAGCCGCGGACAAGACAGAATTGAGAAAACGATGATCGATCCTATCAAAGGCTTTGGACTGATCTAATTTGATCAGTGCAGCTCCATCATCGACTTTCTCAATGATCGTGCCGGACTATCTAAGATAATCTGCACACGGTGCGTGTGCAGATTATCTTAGATAGTCCGGCCCTTTACAGAACAAGTCTGCTCGGGGCCAGTCAGACTATCCAGCACAGTCTGCAGCCGGTTTGACAGGACTTAGTATTAAGCAGAGTTATGGGCCTGAAGTTATCTACCCCGTCTCCTCCATCTTTGTCCTTGCGTAGCGATTTCACCACCCCTCTGGTAAAGCGACGGGGGATGCTCCCCTGCTCTAACCAGGGGTTAGAAATCGATGCCAGCTAATGGACAAATATGGGTGGCAGCCTCAAATACACTTCGTAAGGCAAACCATCGATCCCTGGAGTCTTCTCCTTCTCCACGCTCTTTAGCGCTTCCCGGATTTCATACTCTGTTATGAGCCCCTCGCACCCAGCTGATTTAGTCGCCTCAAGGCGAGGGAAGTCAGCTAAATAGGTGTCGAACTTAGCCGAACTCAGACCAGCCTCCCTGGTGAATAGCTCCTGAAAGTTGGCACGAAACACCTCGCAGATACCTTCGTTTGTAGTCACGAGTCGTCCGTCCGGTGACGTGACACTGGAGATATGCCGACTTGACGCACTCCTAATTTCCTCTGCTCGCAGTTCTGCAGCCATATTCGTTGCCTCGGGGGACATTCTTTTTAACCTAGCTCTAACTACTAGAGCTTGATCCTTCTCGGCGAGCAAGGAGGCCAGCTCTGCCTTAGCTATTTTAACCTGGCTAGAGTCCCCCCTCCACCACCCTCTCTATCCGAGATTCTAATGCCTTTTGTGCTGCTAGTCTCTCTAAGTTGAGTCGTCTACTATAATCGGCAGCAAAAGACTTAATTTTTTTTTTGAGGTGCCCGCAGAATTTATTACCCAGGATGGCCCCCGTCAGTTCCCGCTGGATTAGTAATGTTAGCTAGGCCGGAAAATCCCCCACCTCCATGAGGGATGTGTTGAATTTCCAGTAACCAGACTTGAAGGGCTAATCTATGGTCCGAAAAAGGGATGCTATGGAAGCTTGGACATTCCAAAAACTTATGATCGACTCTTCTAGCTAAGACCCGATCGATGTAACTGGAAAATTGCACCGTAGTCGGGGGGCCACTACCAGACCAAGTCCATACTACTTGGCGGGGGTGTTCGTTTCGGAATTTATCCACCAGGTCTAGCCTGTTGATCAAATCCCGGAACGGAATCACATCCACGTTTTTAGTTCCCCTATTTAACCTCGGTCTATCTCGGGATCAAGGACGGCATTCCAATCACCTGCTAACACTACTCGTCTCGACGGAACTATGAACTGATCGATCCGCCGAAAGAAGTTGACTCGCTCGCTCTGGCTGTTGGGCGCATGAACCCCAATCAAACGAAAAGCATCCCTTCTCATGGTAACATCGACGACGCACAATCTGCCTGCCGGGTCTGCATACACAAGGGAACACATCGCATCCAAGGCATGGCTTATTAGCCAAGAGACACCTCTGGAGTGGCTATCAAAGTATGCTGAAAAGAGACGAAAATCCCATGACAGCACTCTCTCATTGTCACTCGAAATAAAGTGAGTCTCCTGTATACAACAAACACTCGAGGTGCCGAAGAAGTCGACTGAGTCTAGCTCTTTTCGACTCATTCCAGAAACCTCGACCATTCACACTAGCTTGATATTTACTGGCGTTGCTGTCCTGACACAAACATAGCCGGCGATAGGACGCCGACAGCGGGCCCCATGGGATCTGTGCCCATCTCAATTTTGATGGACCCATCATGGGACACGCTGCCGACGTGCCTAGGGAAGGTCAGTTTAACAGCTCTGTAAAGGGAGGGGTGCATGATCACAGGGACCCTCCCTGAACAAATTTTTTTTAACTTTCGGAGGTCTGGGTGGTGCCAGACAGCCAGTGGTGCAGACATCTGGAAGGCACTATTTGCCTCCCGTAGCATATCCCACACCTGCCGTGAGGTGTCTCCGACCCGGACCACAGTCAGCAGCTTTTTGAGCCCGGAAAAATGGTAGGGTTCTCCATATCTCGTCTTCCAGGTTCGACGAACCGGAAGTTAAGTAGGACCTTTAAATCCCTCAGGGCCTGCTGCTACAGTTCAGTTTTTTCCAAAATGTCCGGGTCGACACGGCAGATGTGGACCCCTCGCTTATGCTTAAATTTTTTTTCTTTCTTCGTTGTTGGCTCGCCGGTGTCGCCCCCGGCTGGGCTTCTCGGTCTCTTCTGAGAGGCCAAAAGAGTTGGTGTGGGTGCTGGTGTTTGTGTTCGAGTTTTTGTTAATGTCGTGGTATGTGTTGCCGTTGGTGTTGTTGTGTCCTTGGGTGTTGGTGAAGGTTTTGGTGTTGCTATTGGTATTGATGTTGTTGCTGATGTTGGTGTTGGTGTGGGGGGCGACGTCAGCGACGGCGGCAGCAGTGGTGAAGTCGGCGGTAATGGAAGTGTGGGAGATTGTACTGGTTGTGCTGGTAGGGCTAATATGTTTGACTGTTGGGGGGGTGCTGTGAGCTGGAAGATTTCTTTCTCAAAACTGTTAATATTGTTTTTTTCGGGGGTGAACTTTTCGGGGGAGGGCTGTGCATGGTCTTGAGTGTGTGAGGAGAGGGTGGAGGGGTAACCCTCTCTGCTGGCTGCCTGGACTTTAATTTTTCTTTAATTCTTTTCTTTTTTTTTCCATACCTGGACTAGCATATCCCCCCCCACTCTAGTCCGTTCCGCATAAGACTGCGGGGTTTCTCCTCGGGGACTGTCGGTGCCATGAAGTTTCAGGGTCTGTGGTGACAGAGGTACAGGTATTTGGGCCTTCTTCCCACCTTTTCCCACTACCTGCCACTCCCCCTCTGACCCCTCCTTTTGTGTCACCGTTTTCGGTGACAGAGAGGACGGCTTAGGTGAGGGGAGACTCTGAGGTCTCCCGGCGTCTGACCGGATTTTTCCGGTCATGGCAGTGGGCGAGACTGCGGGAGCCTCTTTTTGGACGGTATCGGTAACTAGATGGGGAGGGTCCTGCGTCTGGGTGGCCGGCTTCTTTTTACAGACAGCGGCGAGGTGACCAGCCTCCCTGCATATCCAGCAAACTGGCCTCCTACTTTTTACAATAAGAGGCAGTTTCCTTCGATCACTCACGGATCGTATCGGAGTCAACTGAGACAATTTGCCCATATTTCATGAGAAATGCCCCGGTATGTTCGCCGAGAACGAAGCTGGGTATCTCGTGTGCTATTACCCGGGTCTTCCTTCGCCCGAGATACTCCACCCGAAGGATGTGTTCCTTCGTTTGAAGATCCCGGGGCATGAGATATAAACAGTCCTGTTCAGTGGGCAACAGCACGTCCCACATGGCAAACCCGTCGCCTTTGACGACTTGTTTCACCTTGACCCCTAGGTTCGTCAGTGATTTCGTCACGGTGTCTTTTGTTGATCGGACAATCTTATTTAATTTCTTGTCGACCACAAACAAAGACGGACACCATTTTTTTCAATGCCCTTTAGCTCGAGCAGATCAACCAGTAAACCATCCTCTTTTACGAGGTGGGCGTACGACTGGCAACGTCTGACGAACTCCGTCACATTGACTATAGATATTTTGGGAGGGGAATTCCATAAGTTAGGACAGCCCCCACTTATCTGAACTTGTTGTCCCGCCGGAATTGGCGAGTCTGTATTTTCCCCCTTCCCTTCATAGACGGGGGAGTTTTTTTGTTTTTTTTTTTCATTTCTCTTTTCGTTGCATTTTTTTTCTTCAACCATTTTTCAGTTTTTTTTTTTTATCGTTATTTATTTTTCTCCCTATCTTAGGGGGTGTTACTTTACCCCCACCCTCCCCCTTATCAGGGGAAGCAAACAAAGCCCTTCTGGCCTCGTCGGCCATGAAGGGAAAAGAAAAAACATAAAAAGGACAAGATGTACCTTTCGGACTAGATAGTATGGGGTAACTACTTGCCCGGGATCCTTATGCGTCTTTTGTCGTTCACCAAATCGCTGGAAAAAAAAACCACACAATATCTTTTTTTTTTTTACTGAAACAAAGAACAAAACTGTTCAACACGCTGCTCCGGGGAAACTGATCCCTGCAGCTGGGCTTAGGAATAACAGGAGAGCTGAAGGACGAGTCGAAAGGCTCCCCAATGCGCATAGCAGTGCGTAGCCTCAGTAAAACCTCATTGGCTAACGCGTTGCACCGGCGCACTCGGTCTTGGACACTCCTCTCCGGCCCATTCGGCAGACAAATGTCGGTACCGACTTCTCGCGCCATGCCGGGGAACAGATACTACACTTTGATCCTGCTGGAAAGGCCACAAAAAGGGGGCGCTATTTATCCACCACAGCGGAATTTGACACAAGGTCGGGCTTAACGTGAGGAAAATAGGTCAACCCTTCCAAAAATGGCACCAGTCGACGCGGCTACCGTTGAAAAGCGCATCGTAATGGCTAGACAACGTCCGCCACGAAAGCGTCCACCAGGGGACCCGCTCCTTTAGCTGCAATGGAGCAGTGCTGCCCCGGGGAAACAGAGACCCTGCAGTTGGGTCGAGTAATAATGGGAGAGCCCAAGGACGAGTCCAAAGGCTCCCCGATGCGCGTAGCAAACGAAGCCTCAGTAAAACCTCATTGGCTAACGCTTGCACCGGCGCACTCGGTCTTTGACACCCACCCTCTCCGGCCCATTCAACAGTCAGTGCCGACTCCTTGGTCTCTACCGTGGAAGAGATACTACACTTTGATCCTTTGATGAAGAAAGGGGGGTGGGTATAATGGATAGTCTATAACCATACTAAAGAGTTGTAATACAACGAAACATATATATATATATATATATATATATATATATATATATATATATATTGTGTCATACACAGTCTTATTGTATTACAACTCTTTTGTGTAGCTATAGACTATCCATTATCCCATCCAGTACCACGAGGCAGGATTAAAACCTTAGCTTCAGATCCGGAGGCTGGTATCCTTCCTCTACTCCATGGAACTGGACGGTCAGTGAGGTTGAATTTGAGCGATATATTTATCTTATCGTATATATTCCTCATCCACCTGAGTGCTCCATTCCATGTTTATTTTGATTTGTAAAAATCCAAAAAAAGAGGGAAAGATTTTCCTGTTGCTGATAATATTTAAGATAATTAGAGCTAATAATACATAAAAGATCTCCAATGATAAATAAGCGGTGAATGTCGATATTTCGTGCATGCATAAGTTAATTCAGCTTGATTCAGTCCTTATTGACCATCCAGTTCCGCAGTGGGTGGAACATCTGCCTCTTGGTTTCGACCTTACCTAGAGGTACTGGAGAGAAACCGGATAGTCTATTGCTACACCGGAGAGTTGTCATACAACGAAATAGCCGTCTGTGGATGACACAATTATAGATTATCATTATGATAAATAGATTTATATACATAGGTGTAACCACCACTTCAACAGAACTCTCAACATTTAGGATTAGCACAGTCAGAGAAAAACAGAAAGGAACAGAATACGAGTTTTAGATACAATACAAATAGAGGAAGATTTTTCAGTTTTTAATGATATTTAATCGAAGATATATTTATGTACATATGTATTTCTGATTGCTGGTTACTGAAGAGAATGTTTAGCAAACTTTCTCTTTATCAAGCGGCAATTATGTGTATATACGTCAAAAATCATTATGACCTGCAGCCATCCAACTTTCAATAATAGTTTATTCTATTTACGTTGATACATACACCATATAAGACATAAACACAATGTGTACCGGAGAGATTATTTCAAACAAGAGTTCCAATACAATATAATGTAATTCATAATTATCTATCTTATATGAATTTCTTGATAACAAGTATTTTATAATATATATATATATATATATATATATATATATATATATATATATATATATATATATATATGTGTGTGTGTGTGTGTGTGTGTGTGTGTGTGTATGTGCAAATGATATATTTGTATGTGTATCTATATATATATATAATATTTTTATATTATTGTGTTATCCACAGACAGCTATTTCGATGTATTACATCCATAAACCTTATGCTATAAACATTCCATTATCCCATCCAGTACCGCGAAGCAAAATTGAAACATTCTCTTCAGACTCGGAGGCCGATATTCTACCTCTGGACTACGGAAGTAAGTAAGGCTAGAATAGAGCGTTATATCTAAAATTACACAGAAATCCCTCATCTACCAGAGCGCTCGATTCCTATGGAAGAGCATTGCATGTATGAAGTATTTTTATATAAATATATAAATATCATACTATATATATGGATGTATCATAAATGATATATTTATATATATATATATATATATATATATATATATATATATGATATACATGTATATGATATATATATATGTACATATAATATATTTATGTTTATAAAAATATTTGCATATATATAATATATTTTGATATATAATCTATAGGCATGTATATAATTTATATTATGTCATATATATACATATAATTCATTTATATATATATATATATATATATATATATATATATATATATATAATCTGATAATCTATATTCTATTTATATATACATATATAAATATGTATATATAAATACATATGCATATATAACTTATTTATATATATTTATACGTATATAATATATTAGTATATAGAAAACATGAAATTATGATATATGTATATGAAATATATTTATATATGACAAAAAATGATATATACATACATAGTATAAGTAAAATATATTAATGTGATGCAATATATAACACATATATATATACATAAATATATAATTTATGTATATTATATACATAAAAAATAAATAATATATATCTAATGTATATGCTATATATATTTAATACATGTATCATACATATAGTATATATAATATGCATACAATATGTATACCACGTATGTATATATATTGCTCAAAATTCCTACTAACAATTATTGTATAATAGCAATCCATGCATTAGTAAATTAAAGGCAACATAGACAGTCTATTCCCATATCCATCATCCCAGAAAACATCCTATCAACATCATCTACTCCCAAACCTGCCGAAATAAATCAAAATTAGTACAATCCACTAGAGCCATAAAGGATACCAACATAGACAATATACGCAATGCCAAATACCAAGGTCAAAATAAAAACATCCCTCATCCCTGCAATAACTCCTAGACCTATACTATGAGATAACATCCTTTGACATATAACTCACAACCACCAACAAAAATATTCACACAACTAAAACAATAAAACAGAATGAATAACTCCTCCCACTCACAGCAACGACCACAAGATTCTCACTAATTCCCCAAACAAGAATAAAAAAACACAGACAATCATTCGCCTGATGAGGCCCAAAGAGGACAGTAACATGAACTAGTTTGGTTAGCGAATCATTATCTTATTATACATATATATATATATATATATATATATATATATATATATATATATATATATATATATGAGACATATATTTATATCATAAATGTATATTATACTAATATCATATATTACACAAATCAGCTATCATATCAAAATACAATTATACTATACTGTGAATACATTTATTCACACACATCAATACTACAACCCTCAAGACTCTCTCATACACATTCACATCATCACTAACTATATCAAAATACAAATCATGCAAACACACATTCACAAACGTTGATACCTCAACACCTTTATCTCCCTCATTCACTCATTCAAGGGTGTTTGAGTATCAATCCAATTCATTTCAAAATACTCACCGACAACGGGAATAATATTACACAATTCTGATCCAAATCTAAATTGATATGCCAATAGCTTCTGCTGGACGGTGAAAAATATATCTGATATGTATATATATAATTTGTACCATATGTAATATATATATATATATATATATATATATATATATATATATATTAATAATATATATATACATACAATGATGCATATACATATTATATACATGCAATGTGTATTATATTCATACATTATATAATATACATCAATATAAATATATTACACATATAAATGATATATATAATATCTATAATATAGTATTTATATGATATAGATGATATATAATACATATATGAATTATATATGTATGTAATGCATGTATAGGAAATATATCTATAAAATATATATCTATAAAATATATATATATCTATAGAATATATATATATATATATATATATATGTATATATGATATAAATAATATAAGTATGAAATGTGTATGACAAATAATATATATATTGTATATAGAATATATACAGATGTATATAGTATATATAATATATATGAAACTTATATAATACATATGTATAATACAACTATGTACATATAATATGAACATAATATATATATATATATACATACATATATATATATATACACACACGTATACACATATACATACATTAAATATTCAATGTATGTCATATATATATATGATATCATGTATATATATATGTGATAAGTACATGTTACATTTATGTATGTATTATAGATATATCTATTATAAATCATATATAGTACTTATATCAAATATGATATATATGATGTATATGATATACATGATATGAATATATCTAATTTATGATATATGATATATTTATGTATATATGTATATGATATGCTTACATATATATAATATACATGTATGTAATATAATTCTGTATGATACATATATGATATATTCATATGTATGATATATGTATACAAATATATGATTTATTCAAATATATATAATATATATGTATATATATTTATGTATGATATATCTATGTATGATATGTATATAATATATATACATATATATTTATATATAATATTTATACATGATATAATACACATATAATAGATATATAACGTATATGAAATACTATATGATTTATAGATATTCGATATGTATGACATATATGTATACAATATGCATATATATATATATATATATATGATATGTGGATGTAATATATGTATAAGATATGTATATGTTCTATATATGATATCCACCATATATAGAATATATATAATATATATTGTATATGTATGATATATAACATACATTTATATGATATATACATATATAATATATATATATACAATACATAGATAACATATATACGATATACATGATATAATACATCTGATACTTACATATATATAATATGCATAATATCAATATATATGATGCATGTATATAATATACATTTATATATCATGTTTAATATATGTTTTATGTAATAGATATAAATAATCTATATATGATACATGATATATTTGTGATATATACATAAATGTTCATCCTCATCATCAGTCTTTTAGCGTCCGTCGTTGGACATAGGATTTGCCGCACTTCTCTATCATGGGCGTCACGGAGCTAGGACTTCCTGAACCTGTCTAGTTCGTCTTTCCATCTAAGATTTTGTCGGCCTCGGTTGTGCATGTGGTCTTGCAGGATGTTGTGAGTTGCGATGTCCATCTATAATTTATATATGATATATATTGTATGTACTTATAATGTATATATATATTGCATCTGATGCAACATATACATAGTACGTACATATGTATGAAAATATCATATGATATTATATGTATATGTTTGTATATGTATACAATATATATATTTAATATATTTATAGTATATATGATATATATAGTATGCATATATACATATTATGTATATAATATATAAATGTATATATAACATATATATGATATGTATTGTATGTACATATGATATAGATATATATATTGCATCTGATAATGTTGTATATGTAACATATATATCGTATGTATACGTAATATAAGTATATATATATATATATATATATATATTATATAAATATATACAAAATATGTATATGATGTATACGTAATATATATATAATACATATAATACAATATATATTTTTTGTATATTTGATGTATATTATATATATACATATAAATATATATTTGTATATAGTAGATATAAGATATAGATATTAGATATAACAGATATGATACATATAACATGTTTTATATATGTAATGTATGTAATATGCATACATATATATATATATATATATATATATATATATATATATATATATATGATGGATTGGAGAATAGCAGCAAAAACACGTTCACGTTTCTGTATAGTTTTTTGCTTTTCATTCGAATTATTTGGTATGATTTAGTTTCTTTTTGGGGATATTCGCTAGTAGTGTTTGTATTTGTGGTAGGGTATGTTTTCTGTTCGTGGATTCGATATGTTTGCTGGTACTCATGAATTACAAAACAGAGGCGTGCTGTGAGTGTTGGTTATTGAATTATGTTTGTTAATAGGAATTTCAAGTGGTTCTGGCACTTTAACGTTATCCAATTTTTTCAGTTTGATAATTAAAAAAAAAATTTTTTTTTTCTGTTTTCAAAACTATGAATTTTGAATTTTCCATTTAGGCACAAGTGTCATGGAGATTCAATATTTTTGCATAAGTGCGCTCATTTTTTGAGTTATCTCATGGTTGGAAATGAATGGTGTGATGAATGTTGGTGGTTCTAGTAGTTCTTATTGAGGAGGTAGTAGTTTGATGATGTAGGAGATACAAGGGATATATCTCCTTCGCATGGTTTGATGTTTGCGCCAGCACTGGAGGTGTGGAAGGTGAAAGGGTGATCTTTGAATAGAATGCGCGCTAAGTATGATCTTGGACACGGGGAATAAACAAATTGAAAAGAACGCATACAAGTATTTTGGTTAGACAAATAAGACGTATGTTCAATACAAGGACTTAAATGACAAATGAAAATTAATTAAATATAAGGATAAGATAATTATGATCGATCGTGTAAAGAGATGAGAAGAGAAGATAGCGAAAGGTTGAAGCTTTCTTGTTGATAGTACTGGTGTCGGAGTTGGAACGGAGTTGTCTGAACTGCTAGGATATCTGTATGGCTTGGATCGTACCAAGGTATTACGTGGAAACCAGATTCAGTGTGCGAGCCAAACTGCCAAGTGTGCGTGAACTTAAGGGCTATTCTCTGACGCTGATAGATTTTCGACGGACAGACCATGAAAGATTGAGAACGGAGTTCTATCCATGTGTGTTTCCCGAAGTTAGAAAAATTAGGAGAGATCACTCTGACTTTCAGATAGTAAAAAGCCTTGCCATTCCATTCACGAGAGATGATACGCGAGAGATGATGAAGGCGCGTTGGCGTAGCTGCGTAGCTGTGCGTATGCGTGATGCCTCGACATCGGTGAAGTGAAATGGATAAAGTTAGTAAAGAGATCGGATCGTCCGGTAGGTCGGCGAAATGATAACGATTTTTGGGAGAAGGAAAGAGAGAGAGAGAGTTGCCGGCAACAAGTGCCGGATCCAGAGGCATGACCAGCTATGCGCCAATCACCATTGGACCATGTGCGTCAAGGGGTTCTATAAGGGTCGTCGTCGGAAGTGACGTTTTCGATACCTAGCTAAAAGAATAGGAGGCGCTACACTTTTTCAATCTTTTCCATTTTGCAGTTGGTTTGAAATTGTTATCACTTACTTGATACCAATGTTGACAGTGATGTACTGATTTTATATTTTTCGTTGGTTAGGATGATACATGTTTGGCTAATCTGAGTTGAAAGTGTGTTTTCGGTATTCCTGTCTAATATTCCAGTTCTAGGGGTTTCTCTTGGGTTGATAGTTCGGCTTGGTATGCAATGTTTAATTTGAGACATTCGTTCCGCAAAAGGCACCTATTTTTTTTTGTACAATTGTACTCTAGTTTATGTATACTTTCGTCGTTAGTATCTATTCCAGTGGCTCTTCTCTTATGTTTTATGATGAATGTATTAACATTTTCCGTACAGCATTTTTGTTTCTTTTGAGTTTGTTCCACACAGCGGATTGCTTGGAGGGAAGAGTTTTGGATAGTATTTTTCTCAAGTCGAGTTTTACTTGAAGGTTGAATGGTGGTGTATACCAGATGATTTTTCTACCTCTATTCCTTGTAGTGGTTGCTTTGTTTTTTCTTTTGGATTTCCTTTTTTGTCTAATACGAAGTTCGTTTCGGTAAAACTGCTATTTTTTACGGCTTTAGTATAAGCATTTCTAACGTTGTTGAATATTAATTCGTAAGAGGAATTATATATTAGTGTATTTTTCTGTACATTTGGGGATCTTTTCGTGTGGTAATGACAAGTATTAGAATGTTTAATCGCATAATTTTCACTATCTGAAAGTCATGGTTCATGGGTGTTATTGTTCGAATTAAAAATGACACCAGAATATAAACATTGGTCTGGATTTTGACATTAAGATTCATTTTTTTTTTCATTTCTTTTGTGCGTTTTCTCTTTTGTTGAATCCGGACAGCGATGGATTGTTGAGAGACGAGGGGATTTGGTCCTTGTCGTGGTTTGACTGTAGCGCGCGTGCAGCCGCATAGATGTGGTAAGAAGGATGCAGTACGAAGAGAATGGAATGCGCGCCAAGTATGAAGTTGGATGCGAATTAATGAAATAAAATTATTGAAGATATACACATATTTTGGGCCAGGGAAAAGACGTACGTTTAATACAAGAATAGAGATGAGGTACATATGAGGATAACATAGATACGATCGATCGTGAAAAGTAATGTTAGGAGAAGCGAAAGCGAAAGATGGGAGCTTTCTTGCCTTGATAGTACTGGCACTGGAGTTGGAGCAGAGTTGTCTGAACACGTGGATACCGTATGGTTGAACTGCTCCAAGATAATACGAGGAAACCGGTTTCAGTGTGCAAGCCTTACTGCCAAGTAAGTGACTTAACTTGGGGGCTATTCTCAGACACTGATAGACTCTCGACGAACTGACTATGAAAGACATAGAACTTGGAGTTTTATCCATACGTGTTTCCCGAAGGATGGTGGTTAAGATCGGATCAGCCAGTGGGTCGGCGAAATGATAACGATCTTAAGGAGAAAAAAAAGAGAATGGCCGGCTGCAAAGGCTGTGGCTAGAAGCTGGAGCTAATGAGCATTGGACCATGTGCGTCCAGGGGCTTATAGGGGTCGTCGGAGGAAGTGACGTTTTCGATATCTAGCTAAAAGAAGGGTTTTGTTCTTAATTCCTAACTAAAAGTATACGGGGCACAACAATACTATGTTTTTAAAAATATTTTCACGTTTTAGTGTGTTGCTATTTTCTGTATAATATATATGTGTATAATATATATATATGTATATATATATATAATATATGTACATATATGATATATTAAATGTTTTGCATGTATACTACACATATAAGTTATGTATATCATATATATCATATTCATCAAGTATATACTTATATATAATATATATGATATACATATGTATGTATAATATACATTCAATATATGTATAATATATTTGTATAATATATATAATATATATAATGCATATATGTATAATATACATACGTAAATTATATATATATATATATATATATATATATATGAGAGACTGGATTAGAGGACAGATGCCCCTGGTCAAACACAGGAACATACATAACAACAATTTCAAATTTCGCCGAGCCCATCTCATCAAAAAAATTCACAACTCCTCGATGGTTTGAAAACGCTCATATCCCAATGTGATACTCTAACTTAAAAGTATGGCTTCTTTCAGGTTGCAAGCCCCTGAATACACTGATATTAAAATAGAACCACAAGGACACAACATCAACATACCCTTGTTTTGGCTAACAACTGAAAGTCAATTAGAAAGGCGGTACAAGCACACATATATCACCCTTTAAGAAAAGTAAAAGAAGTTATAGCCACCATCAACCAAAAAAGCTAAATAAAAACAATACACCTGCCCTACCCGACATGTATCAACACTTATCAATCAAATGATAGACGCCACTTCTCTATTCTATAATAGAAATAACATTATCCACCTTGAGAAATGACCATTCTAGACCATCACTGCCTTTCTTAAAGACTGGAAACGTACTCGACCTAGCCTTTCATAGACTCATCTCGTTTCAAACCAGATGTTACCACACTTTCACAGATACAGTCACCTCCCCTCCAGCTCCCACTAAACAACTCGGAAATGTTCACATTCTCCTCTTTAGAATCGAACATGCACACAGCATATTTTTCTCTGTGAACTGTTGGAATATCTTTCTCGGAAAAAGATGGTTGGTTCCCCATCAAACTACGTCCACAGAATAATAATAACAAATTTTGAGATGTAACATTTTTCACTTCACCTTCAAAGTGTCATTTTCGTCTACATATATACATAAATATACATTATACATGTATATTCTATATCTACGTATTATATGTATGCATTATATATATATATATATATATATATATATATATATATATATATATATATATAATAGAATGTGGATTCGCTATACAAACTAGCTCATGTTCATATGAAAATATATTCTATATATATGATATAGGTATCTTATTTACATGATCCATATACATACATTGTATATATAAGTGTATTAAAAATACATATATAGTTGTGTATATTATGAATGCATATGTATTGTTATATATATAATATATATATTACATAACATTGCTGGTTGTATGCACAGAATGTTTACATTCATCGGGTATTTATCTTAGTAAATCATATTTTTATACATGTTATATGAATACATATTTAAACTTTATATGTATATATATGTATATATATATAGACATACATATATCTTATAAATACACAATATATATACATATATATCTTATAAATACAATATATATATATATATTGTATTTATAAGATATATATATACATATATCATATATATATATATATATAGACATATATATATATATATATATCTTATAAATTCAAAATATATATGCATATATATCTTATAAATACAATATATATATATATATATGTATATATATATTGTATTTATAAGATATATATATATATATATATCTTATAAATACAATATATATATATGTATATATGTATTGTATTTATAAGATATATATATATATATATATATATATATATATATATATATATATATATATATATAAATATATATTATCATATTTTATTTATATATATATCAACTATAGCAGCACGACACGTGGGCATTCACTGGGTGTTGACAACTGATATGATCCTCTCATCCTCTTCTAATGCCCATTGTTGGTCAATGATCTTGTCTTAAATGTTATAGTAACTCGGATTAGTTTCATCTGCAATACCTACGTGACTCTCTTATCTGTTCTCTCTCTCTCTCTCTCTCTCTCTCTCTCTCTCTCTCTCTCTCTCTCTCAATTAACTGATCAATTTCTCTTCTCCCCCCTTTTCCTCTTTTCCCACCTATTTAGACATTATTATTTTACTACCTTTCTCCCTACCCTCTCATCAATCAACCTCTGCATAATTTTCTTTTCTTTAACTTCAATAACTATTTGTCCATCTCACTTCCCTCTTATTAAATTGTTTTTGTTTTTTTATTATCCTACAATTCTCTTTATATTCTCTCCGTAAACTATCTTTCCCTCTCTTTTCTGACCCTTATGAAAACCTTTTCTTCCCTCTTTTATCAAACTACTTAACTTGAATTTGAAGAAATGAACCTAACCTCAATTTATCGACTCCAAATTCCCGATGCACATTTTGGGGTTCCGAATCATGCATTCATTAGAGGGCCTAGTTCCACCTCCAGGATATATAAGAAGGTATTTAGTTCATACTCCATACAGTCTCTAACTTTTAAACCCTGGCTTCAATCTCACAATCATCTTTTCTGAACCTGATGCTGAACCGTTTGTATATTTGAAGTAAGAGTAGGGTTTAGAGATTTTACAGTCAAAGATTTTACAGTCAAATCAGACTGTAATTCATGGAGACCTTACATTACCCCCACCCCCCATGAGGCTGCCAGACATCTCTTGTTGCAAAAGACCAACTTTGTATGCTCATGGGTCCAAGTATCAGTACTGAAAAACAGAAGTAATTTGAAATCAATCATTAGATTGAATTACATATTTTTTGTTTATTGATTTATTCCATTAGATGAAGTATTATAAATCATTTTTATAATCTTTTGCCACTATTTACCTCCATTTACTTCTTGTTGCTTTTTATTGCTACTAAACTCGGACCAGTTTCCAATTCGACAGTGAGTGAATAAATCAACTGTGCATATCGCAATATACAACAAATTACCTGTGACAATCAAAATCGCGAACTTTTATGCCAGGAATTTGCTCATCGGTAATCCAATTTTTTCATTCATTTTATTACATGATGTATTGTTATTGTCAATTATCATCAATAATTCTTCCAAATCTTTACGTTCATCCCAGTCTTTGTTGCTGTCTATCACGACTAAACTCAAACCAGTTTCCCTTTTGCTGTGAGCGCATGCATCAACAGCGCAGATCGGAATAAAGAATAATTTTTAGTTTTGAATCGGACCCATATTTACAGCTAATCTTGAAATTATCTTTCTGAAAACTGACAATTGGAATAAACATAGACAGAGAATAATTAAACCACTATGCCAATTTACCGATGACGTTTCCATGGCGTCAGAAGTGTCGGAAAAATTACAAAATATGTTGACTGATGTAAGTTTAAAGGTGAAAGTAATAAATGCATAAGTGATGTTCAGCTATTGCTATTGAGTACCCGAAAAGACGTTATGGATAGAGACTGATGAACTAATGTACCTAGGATTGGTAATGAAGTTAGAGAATTTTGAGAAAGACTTTGCAGTTGTGGACTTATGGTGCCTGCTGCTGGATTGGAAAGGAGCATTCCGTTGGAGATCCCTCTCATCATCATCAGCAGCAGCCACTTACTTATCCCTTCGATTTTTTGTTGCCTGTGCATGATATTTCTAAATGTTGTATAAACAGGGACTAGTTCCATTTGCACAAATCTTCATACCCCTGGGGGACGGGAGTTAATGAAAGGTCTCCGTGAATTACAGTCTGATTTGACTGTAAAATCTCTAAACAACGAAACTTTTTTTTTGAGACCTCTTACTTTTTGAAACTATGTAACTCTCTTTTTGTGCTCTCTCCATTGAAAAACAACCCGATTTTCAAGCTGTGAAAAATATCTACAATGCATTCAACAGCCACCTCCAGGTGAACAATCTTGCAGTATATATTTTTAACATATTCAGGTGGTTATTTCTTAATCAAAACAATGATCCGAATTGTAGGTTGCAAAATGATCTAAAAGTCAAGTAAAAAAAAATCTGCAACACATTCAATAACTTCTTTCTGGTGTATAATGTAAAAGTCTTATCTGCGTCTTCCATTTGTTTAGTCCCTCTTACCTCCAGTTTCTCATCAGTTATCCTTCTTATCTCTGGTTTCCTTTTCAGAGATTACCCCTTCCACCCACGTTTTCCCGTTCACAGTTTCCATTTCAGTGGTTAGTAGGTGTATCATTGGAATTTCGTTCTTGACCTGTTTCTCTCTGTTTAAAGATGTACCCTATAAAGTTTACTTAGCCATAAATGACACCTGGCGAATTGAAGAAAAAATTCATTAAATTTATCACGGAAAAAATTGTTGAATACCTGATATCCAACATCAATAATTAAAGCCTTCTATTGTGTGGTGACTATTGGGAGGATGCATTGGTTATACACCCTTCTCTTTAGGATTAATGGGATCTTATTATTTTTGAAGCCATCCTAGTGTGATTCTTCGCTTGATTTCTTCTTCTTTTGAGGGTCTCTTAGAGATTCGTTGTCCTAGGTAGATGTAGTCGTCTACTTCCTCCTGTTCTGTTTCCTCAATTTTGATCTTAGTGTTTTTATCCCCGATGTGGTTGTTGCACATGATCCTCGTCTTGCTGAAGTTCGTATGCAGGCCGATTTTCTTGCTCTCTTCATTCAAATAAGAATATCCCATCAATCCTAAAGAGAAAGGTGTATAACCAATATATCCACCCAATAGTCACTTATGGAGCAGAAACATGGAACCTAACCAAGAGATAGACCCGTAAATTGAGAACCATGCAACATGCACATGAAAGAATTGTGGAGAGACCACAACACAGCACAGTACATCTGAGAAAAGACAAGAGTCAGGAACATCATAGAATCCATTAAAAATCTTAAATGGCGATGGGCTAGCCATGTTGCAAGAATGGCAGACAACCGATGGACATCACGATTCATGATATGGATCCCCCGAGATCACATGCGCAACCGAGGCCGGCAGAATATTAGATGGAGACGAGCTAGACAAGTTCAGGAAGTATTGGCTCTGCGACGACCATGATAGAGAAGTGTGGCAAATCTTGGGGAAGGTCTATGTCCAACGACGGACGTTAAAAGACTGATGATGATTATGTGGTGTTTTTAGTAAAATATGTAACACTATATCTATATCTAAGTAAAAAAAATAGCGATTCTTTTCCATTAAAACTTGGAATTTTTTATGTATGTGAATTTTATTTTCATAAATTCATGTTCTTCATGAAGCATTAGCATTATGGTTGCAACTTTGAATGAATGAACATTTATTGAGATAAAGTGATTGGGTAGGCGAAAATGCATTTTCATTTTGTTTATTTCTACATTCCTTTCTTCCTTATATGTATATATGAATAATAAATTGCGTTATATTACATGGAAACTTATTTGGAATGATCTCCGATCGTTACACGGTTGATATATCACTCGCCCTAAACAACATAAATAAAATAAACAATTGAATAAAATGGAATAGAACCTGCCACTTGATAGGGTACCCTATTCAATGTAGCGATCATTGAGCAAAACATACACTGGCAATTATCCAT
Organism: Thysanoteuthis rhombus; assembly: GCA_963457665.1. Taxonomy (NCBI): domain Eukaryota; kingdom Metazoa; phylum Mollusca; class Cephalopoda; order Oegopsida; family Thysanoteuthidae; genus Thysanoteuthis; species Thysanoteuthis major. The sequence continues at coordinate 20,600,768 of OY735204.1, forward strand.
TATCCCATCCAGTACTACAAGGTAGGATCGATTTTAAGCGATTTATTCATTTACGCATATATTCCCCATCCACCAAATGCTCTATTCCTATGTTGGAAGAGTATCGCATAAGCTTACAATGAACGAGTTACCCCACTTAATATAGTACAAATGAGGAATGCAATGATACAAATCCGATGTATGATGGGCTTTCATAGAATGCTCGATACATTCAACTTAAAATATTTAGTTGGTTTACAGTAGAGCTTGGCGTATAACAGAATTAAGGATTCGCAACACAAATACGTTTATGTTTATTTCCTGTTTGGGCTTCATCAGGCGAATGATTCGGTTTATTTTAAATTCCTATTTGGGACATTCTACCATTCAGAATAGTAAACATACTATTCTAAGTGCTAGGGTTTTTCTTTCCTTTCATTTGTTCCAGTTCAGTGGTTGGCTATTGCTTGCTATATTTTTGTTTTATTTAATGGGGGGGGGGGCATGTTTGTTGGTGGTTATAATTTACAAACAAAATTCCTCCTTTTATATGACCTTAGTGGGTTGTTTGATTTTATTGGGTTTGGTCTAAGTAATAACGTTGAGTTGATTGTTCTTTAAGATGGCTAAGTGAATAAGATATCTATGCTGGTTATTTCATCTATACGTGGGTTATTCAATTATGTTTGTGCCAGCATTTTAACGCAATTTCATTTTTTTCTGTTAAATAATTCTTTGTGTTTTTTTTTTTTAGTTCTATTGACAAAACAAAAGAATTCGAGCTTTTCATCAAGGCATAGGTGGCATGGAGATTTTATTTTTGCATATGTATGTTTGTTTTAATAATTTCCATTTTACCGCCAGTTTGTGATAGTTATCGCAAAGTCTCCAATAATATGTCGGCAGTGATTTACTATTTTTATATTTTTCATTAGTAAAGATCGTTGGCTAATCCAAGTTTAAATGATGTTTTTTGATTAACTACGCCAAAAAGAAAAATAATTGTCCTTTTGTATAATTGGACATCATGGACTTCTACATCCAAATGTATCATCCAGGAAGCCAAGGAATTTGCCAGAATGTATACCAATATTAACAACTGGGACTTAAAAATAATCAAACTGTAAACGGATGGCACTATTCTACAATTAAGAATAATGGACTACAAAACTGATGTCTGCAGTTTTGATATTTCTATGGGCAGTATCGAATCGATACTGAATCAACTGAGGTGTCGGATCAGATCGGCCGTAAGTTTTCTATAACTTCACCAGAAAACTAGATTAAAAAAATATACGACTATACCGGGAATCGTAGAAAATAGCAACACACAAAATGTCAAAATATGAAAAACATATCATAAAAGAAATGAAAAAAAAAATGAACTTTAATGGCTAATGTTAAAATTCTACATTTTTTCGGTATCACTTTTAATTTAAATGATAACATCCACGAATCATATTGAAAAGAACATTCTGTAATTAGATATATTAATACTAATTTTAACTACGCGAACAAAATCATTAGAAAGATCCCCAAATCTCTAAAAATAAGATTAATAAGATTAATTCCACAAATAAAATAATATTCACCAAAGTAAGAAATGAATATACTACGGTCCTAGCAGTTTTTCCGAAACGAACTTTAAATATGATGAAAAAAAGTCAAATCCAATATCTATTGGCTAATCTGAGTTTAAACGGTGTTTTCAGTATTCCTATGTAATATTTCTCTTGCAAAGGTTTCTCTTGGATTGATATTTCTGCTTGGTATACGATATTTGATAGTCTCGCCAGTGGTTGAATCACACTGCGTTTACAATCTGCAATTGATATAAGCACTACTATCCCTCTGAAGGAGAATGGGTACAGTGCAGCATAGATCCCAGACGCTCCTACGAAACAGATGTGCGCTGATTTTAGAGGTTCAGCATTGACCCGACAGTGTGGTTAGCCTGGAGCCCAGATCCGAGTCAACTGAAAAAAGGGGAAGTTGCGGTGGTCACCTATCGAGTCCAGACTTCTTTACTAGCAAGGAACCTAAGTGTATATTCTTTGACTGGGCACCACATTGATGGTGTTTGGGGGTAGTTTTTTTTTGTTGTTGGTCAGTTTCTTAGCCGAAGGATAGCGAACAAAGGTATTTTTGGAAGTCCTCCATTCTTGCAACGCAGCCTGCCAAACGCAACTGCGTTTTTGTAGCATGGATACGGATGTTTTTGAGGACCATGTTTGTTATGAAATCGTACTTTGAGGATGGTTCGGAGGCAGCGCTGGCGGAAACGTTCATGGAGACGTAAGTGGTGTCTATGAATGACCCACGACGGTGGGCAAAAAGACCACTCTGTACATAATTACTTTGATGACAGTTCATTGTTTGTCCAGGTGCACTTTTGCAGTCTGATAAATGCTTACCAAGTCTGTTTGCGACCTCTTTATTTATCATGTGTTAATATGGTGCATCCTAGGTAGGTGCAGTGCTCGACTGCTTCCGGCTTACCTGCACTGATTGATAATATATTCAGAGAGAGAAAGATAAAGTATATGTATGTATGAAATATGTTTATATACAAATAAGATGTAAAGACTATTTCCAAATATCTGTTTATGTGATTCAAGTAATTTTGTGCTTTGCGATTGAATTAATCTGCGCTATGCCTTCTGATGCATGTATATGATCTCACATGTACGTTGGAGACCTAATATATAAATTCATAGCCATCCTTAATGTAACATCTCTCTACATCAACATCAATATATATATATATATATATATATATATATATATATATATATATATATATATATATATATATATATATATATATATATATATATATATATATATATATATATATATATATATATATATATATATATATATATATATATATATATATATATATATATATATATATATATATATATATATATATATATATATATATATATATATATATATATATATATATATATATATATATATATATATATATATAGCTTAAGTTCAAATTTCTTGACCGTCCAGTCCCCTAGCGCAGCGGTACGATATCAGTCTCCGGGTCTGAAGCAAAGGTTTCAATCCTGTTACTGGATGGGATATCACTGAAGTTGTAATATAACAATACAGCTGTCTGTGGATGACACAATAATATAGATACATATATATTATTTCCGATTTATTATTGTCTTGAACCTAGAACCATTAAATAACTTGCAGTAATACTGTCTGATTCTCTAACCACTACACTATGAACAATAAATCGAAAATACTCCTACTGCTAAGAGGGGAGTGCTGTCTATATATCCCCGTCGGTTAAATACCAGATGATACCCGATGAAGACCGTAGAGTATGAAAAACAACCAAGATAGGCTGAATGATTATAGAAATAATAATAATAATGCCTGACCTAAAAAAATTCAGAGAAACACCTTCAAATAATTCCTTTTTTTCCACTTTCAAGGGTCAAAAGAGGGGTGTTGTTTTTCCCTACTCCTAGTGACGGGAAATTCTTTTTCTCACTTTTAGGAGTCAAATAGAGGGCAATTTTCCCACCTCGGGTAAGTTTTCCAACTCTAAGGGGGCAAGATCAAAATGGAGGGAGAATTTTTTCCCGCACTAGGGGTCTAAATCAAGGGTGGCATTCCACTCTGGGGGTCAAAATGGGACAGGATTTTTTTTCACTTTTAGAGTGAATATGGAAGGTGATTTTATCCATGATTAGGGTTTAAAATTGAGTATGAAATTTTCACCATCAAAGGGGTTAAAATAGTGCGAGAATTTTTTTCTAACTTTTATATATCATTACATAGAACATAAACCAATTACGGCTTACAAAACCCACAGAAACAAAAAAGATAATGCAAAAAAAAAACGACGAAAAGAGATGTATAATATTCAGTTACTAACAAAATCGGAAATGTCAACCAAATATGGACGTACAAGTTGCGATTACAGTTTCCAAATTGATTAAAAATATTATTAAGGGGCCACACAAGAATGTTACCTCTGAATCTTGAATCTATGAAGTGTCCTGTGAACAGGAAGTATATTGGTGAAGCTGTCATATCTTGAATCTGTACTACTACTAGAATGCTCAACGGTAGAGCAGAGACCGATTTTTTAAAACATATCCCCCTCTCAACCTGGCTAAAATAGTTTTTAAAGAGAATATAATGATAGTCAACAAGTAGGATTATGATCAATTATGAATAATATTAATGTGCGCAAGCTGTTTTTCGCATATATTCACCCATTTTTCGTTTTTACGGTTTTTTGCCAACCCACTATAGTTGACTTTATCGTCTTGAATTTATCAGACATTGGAATTTAAGACTTGCACTTTATTTTCGTTTGCCAAAAACCTATGACGTCATCACGGCTCGAATGAGAGTTATGCATGCAAAAACTGATGACGAATTTACTCTTTCAACTCAAGTCGCCTTGTTTCATTACTGGAAGTATTAATGAAGGAGTTGAAATGGGATGCATAGTTTTGGAATAATATTGTATGAGGAAATGAATTCTGTTTTGTTTAACTTTTAAACTTTAATGAAGCAAGGGAATTTGACCCTACCACAACCAAGCTTGTTAATACTCTAAAAATTGTTTGGCATGCAATCTTGCACACTGCGATGTTTTAATGCGACAGTGTGAATTGGAGGACAGCGTTTCATTTGTTCAAATTTTTGACAGAGACACGTTTCATAACAAGGTTTTTCCAATTGTTTTTCGCATACTCCTTATATATGTGACACTATGGATTGAATGGTTCATTAGGAAAATGACAGGATGAAAATAAAGGATCAATTAGAAAATCTGAAAGTGGAAATAAGATAATCTTGCGACATTGAGTGTACTAATTTAAAAAATGCTTTCCAAAACAGGTTTCTGAGAGAAACCAGGTGGATAAGGGACAGATAGAAAACTAAAACTGTAAAGCAGTTAATATTGAATCCTGAGCTGGGAAAATACTTTCACGCTAAGTGTCATACGAGCGAGGCATGGACAGAATACATATGTGTGGTTATTAATTGCTTTTATTAGGGAAAATATCTCCAGTTTCCTGGCAGGTAAATTAATTGCCAGGGGATCAAGCCCCGCCTATCGCCTACGCACATTTCCAAAAGGAAAATTATGAATAACCTAATTAGGAGAGATCAGAATGAAGATTGCTCAGGTTAGCATGATTTAAATAAAGGGAAGAAATCAATCATAAAATCTTCAGCAATTGGCCCCAACCACAAGGGGAGTCGGCTAAGCCATCCATTTTTGAGTAGACGGAGTAAGGTGCAGAGAAGCTGCTGGGACACTGCATAGAATTCCACATTCCTTGTCACCACGATATCCTGATCCACAGAAGATTATATCTTTAGTGAAGCTATACCAATTGATAAACCAAGAGAATCAAATGGATTCCCCGACCGATGTATAATTTCGATACGAAAATTTCCAATAAGCTATATCAACAGATGTATCAAGAGATATCAAGTAGATAACCCGAAAGACACACTGATAGTCATTCCATAGTGTCCTCCAGGATTGTTACTGACATAGATATTGTTGCCTATGTTGAAAAGGATCAATCGACCAAGTGTCGATTGTTCTTTCGGGGGTAACGAATTTTGTTGTGACGAATAGTGTGATGATATTGTTTAATAGAGACAAGGAGATTTGGCCCACGTCGTGGTTTGACTGTAGCACGCCGGCCCTGTTCTTGTGGAGGGAGAAAAGAGGAAGTGAATGCCAAGTATGAAGTTGGAGGCGCATTGAAACAAAGAGGAGTGAACACATACTAGTATTCTGGCCAGAGAAAAGACGTACGCTTACTTATAGAATGAAGAATGAACATGTAAGGATAACCTAAGTACGATCGATCATGAGGAGTGATGTTAGAAGAGATGGCGAAAGGTGGGAGCTTTCTTGTCTAAACTGTGTCGAAGCGGAGTTAGTCTGAACTGCTTGGATTCCGTATGGTTGGACTGCTATATACGTGGAAACCGGGTTCAGTGTGCAAGCCTTACTGCCAAGTAACTTGGGGGCTATTCTCTGACACAGACTCTCGACGAACAGACCATGAATGACAGAGAACATGGACTTTTATCCATGCATGTTTCTCGAAGTAGAGAAGTTTAGGATAGATCATCGTGACTATCGGATAGTAAAAGAACTTTGCCATTTCGTTCACGAGAAGTGATTCGTGTTTGTAGCACGTGATGAAGACACAGTTGCGTAGATGTGAGGCTTTGCGTATGTTCGATATCGGTGAAGTGAAATGGGAAAAGTTAGTACAGAGATAGGTAACGGAGGAAAAATGGTTAAGATCAGATCGGGGCCAGAGGCATGACCAGCTAGGGATCCTGGCACCAATGAGCATTGGGCTATGTGCGTCCAAGGGTTTTATTGGGGTCGTCGGAGGAAGTGACGTTTCTGATATCCAGCTAAAAGGGGAGTTTCGTATTTATAGTTTCGCAAGTATAGGGGCACTACAGTTCCTTTTCAACCTGTGATGCCACTGCAAAACTTTTTAGTCGACAGCTGCACCCACTCAGATCTGGACACGCTGTGGGCGAGGTAGGGGCGACTTGAGACAGAGGTACAGTGACCAGTCAACTTCGGCCTGACCAGTGTCGCACTTCAACGACTGGCGAGCGCTGCGGAGACCGGCGCAGAGTGCTTGTTCATATATATATATATATATATATATATATATATATATATATATATATATATAATTCACAAAGGTATTGATCCGTCGTACGTCAACATAACGTGCCTCTTCGGCAACCCAGCTATATGTTTTGCTCCTGTAATCAAGAAAACAAAAAGCCCATTCTCGTTTTGAGAAGAACGTATTCTATCTTATTAGATTGAATTGTTTTCGAAAACTAATGATTCTAATCATGTCCTTTCCTGTAATAATAAAAATAAGCAAACTTTTCTCTTAATCAAACTAAGTTTTTTTCTTTAGTTTATTTTGTTTTTTTTCTATCTATCGTAACATCACATTAGTTGCAAATTTTAGGTTTTTTTATAATGTATTTTATATCTTATAGTTTCATAAAAGTTTTCTCATTAGAACAGAACTTAGCTCTGAAAGATATTGTTATTTCATTGTAAAACCAAAGAATAAAATAATTGCTTCATCATAAATAATTATAATTTTTTCCTTTTTTTTATACGTTTATTTCATCTAAACAAATATTTCTAGGTTTTCATCAATAAGATATTTTGTTTTAAAAATGGAATGATTAATAAATTTATGGAGTTGCGAAGTCTGATGTCATGATAACATCGATTCACTAAATATTGAATAAGTACTTAGAGGATCTCGCACGTATCTTTTTCCGACGTTTTTTTTTTTAATGTTATTTCGGCCACAATTTCGCAGTTTGTCAGTATATGGTACCTAGTTTATACTCGATAAAAACATTTGAGTACATTTAGTGATTTATATCAATTTTCACGCGTTTTTAAAGGTATGCCTGTAATTATGAAAACAAAAAGCTCATCAAAAACGTACTTCATCCAATTAGAATTAACTGTTTTCGAGACCTTTTGGTTCTAACCATGTTCCAGAATTATCTCCCTTTTCTGTAATGATAAAAATATACCATCTTTTCTCTTAATCAAACAATGTTTTCTAGAGAAAAAAACGCGTGAACATCGATAAATAATGGTTGAATGTTTTGTTGTTAATTGCAATCTTAGATTTGGTCGTAACTATTGCAAATATTTCTTATGATTTCTCAATAACGTGAGGAAATGCCGGTCTTGGAAAGCAGTAATTATACAAACTTATTACTTTGAAGAAACATTCCTAAGCTAAAATAATACTTTGCATGGTCAAAACAACAACAACAAAAATCTGACCAATAAGAGCCTGTGTTTAGTGTATATCATGTTAAAAAGAGTTCCTGTTTTTGTTTTTTTTTTAATTACTTGTTAAAAATTCCTATACAATCCGGTGGAATACAACCACCCAATAACAGCAGATTTATTCAGCTACTAAAAGATGTATGGTTCTCATAGTTCTTGCTGAGTTCGTAGGCCCAAATGAACGTCAGTCGAAATGTGGAAGGAGGAAGGGGGAATACGCACCAAATATGAATGAGTGCGTGGAGATAAAACAAAGTAAAAAGGATACAAACATGGATGGACAAATGAAACGTAATGCTAACACAAGAACATTAATGATGGATGAAGAATGAAATACATGTAATGAAAACATTAAAATGATTGATCAAAAAGAAGAGAAAATGGGAGCTCGAAAGCAGGGAGCTTTACCATGATAGTACAGGCATCAGAGTCGAAGTGTAGGTGCCTGAACTGCTTTTGCATCCATAAGGCTTTGAATGTATCAAGGAATGGAGACCTGGTTCCGTGTGTATGCCAAACTGCTAAGTTGCATGATCAACTTTCAACATTCGCTGACATGGGAAACGAACAGACTATCTTAAGGTAGAAAACTCATGGAGTTTAATCTACGCACACTTCCCAAAGTATTAATTAATGAACGTCTTAGAAGCCTTGAATATTGTTGATTCCCATATTGAAAATACTTGATTTTAAATTTCAACTATAACTTACAGTCCCCTGCATTTAATGAGATTGAAGGACAAGCTAATCAGGTCTAAATCAAGCATTTTAAATATGGAAATTAATTTTATTCAAGGCTTCCTGCATGTTTCACTTCAAGTGAATTGCAATGTATCAGAAGGGTGTAAAATAAATAAAACAAGTCGAAATCAAGTATTTTGATGTTGCAAATCCACTTGTTCCAGTTGCCAGTTCTACATCAATATTATTTCCATACTTCAAGAAAGTGTTAATAACAATCTTGAATAGCTCTAAAGCATTTTCAATATAAGAATCTTTGTTCAAGGCATCAAAAAGGTTTCAATTTAGGTAAATTGGTGATTATAAACTATAAAAAGAATCGGAAAACAGTAAACAGTTATAAAGCCTTTTTATGTTGAAAATAACTACAACACACAGACACCTTGAAAAAGTAAATTGATTTGGGTATTTTCTTAGTTTTTCACATCCTATGATAGTTTATAATGAAAAATTCATATGAATGCACGGAAGCAATATCGATGTATAACTACCTCACACATTGAAAAAGTAGATTTTCTGCATAAAGCTTAATTTAGGTATGTATATCCTTGAAAAGTTTAAAAAGAATAAATCACCTGGACTGAAACCAATTAAACATCCTCTATGAAGATTCCCATGTAGAAAATGCATTATTTACAACTGATCAAGATTGATATTAACACTTTCTAAATGCATGCAAACAATATTGATGAATATCAACTCACACAGACAGAGAAGTGGATTTTTTTCACATAAGAAGGCTTAATTTTGGTATTTTTTTTACTGTTTTCACATCCTGTGATAGTTTATAAGAATAGTTCACCAGAACTGAAATCTTTTATCTTTTATACAGATCCGTGTGTTGGAAATGCGTTATTTAATAAAACTATCGAAATGCATGGAAATAAAATTGATACATAAAAAAACTTGAACATGTGGATTTGCAACATGAAAATGCTTAATTTAGACTTGTTTTATTGATTTCACACATTTTTGATACTTTGTAATTGATAATTCATCTGAACTGAAATATGGAAACCTGGAATAAAGTTGATTTCCATATTGAAAATGCTTGATTTCCACCTGTTCAGCTTGTAATTAAATCACTTTGAATGCATGGACATAATAATGATGTACAACTACCACGAATACCTTGAAAAAATGCTTTTCTACACAAGAAGACTTCATTTAGGTATTTTTAAACTAAGTTTTTCACCCTGTAATAGTTTATGATTAACAGTTCACCTAAACTGAAAACTTTTAGAAATCTTCCAAGATTCCCAAACTGAAAATTGACAACTGTTTAAGATCGTTTCTGATTGCATACAATCTATATTGATATATAAAATAACTTGAACGAGTTGATTTGCAACATAAAAATGCTTGATACATTTTTCCTGTTTCACTCCTTTCATTGTAATCAATAATCCACCTGGACTGAAACGTTGGAAATCTTTGATAGTTGATTTACACGTTGAAAATGCTTGATTTATACGTGTTCAGCTTGTTATTCAAGCACTGTGAATACATGAAAACAATATCAATGTACAATTACAACTAACAAAGAAAACTTGAAAAGTAGATTTTCTGCATAAATAGTCTTTATCCAGGATTTTTCAAGTTTTTCAATAGTTTTTCACATTTAAGGACAGGTTTTAAGTAACAGTTCACTTGAGATGGATGTTTTGTCATCCAATATTGAAAATGCATTATTCAAAAGTGTTTGAGATTGTTATTAACGCTTACTAAAAAAATACAAACAATGTTCATTTATAAAATAAGTTGAATAAGTGGATTTGCAACATAACAATACGTGATTTGAATTTATTTTATCGGTTTAACACCTTTCTGATACATTGTGATTGATAATTGACCTGAAGTGTAAGGTTTTGGTAACCTTTGATGAAGTTGATTTCCATTTTTAAAATGCTAGATTTAGACCTGATCTAGCACTGAATGCATGGAAATACTATTGATGTGTAACTACAACCAATATAGACACCTTGAAAAAGTAGATTGAAAGGCTTGCATTTGGTATTTTTGAATTGTTTTCCAGATCCAGATAGTTTATGATGAACAGATCATCTCAAACATCTTTTATGGAGATTTCAATATTGTAAATGCATTATTTGGAACTTTAGGATTGTTCATTGTTATTAACACTTTCTGAATATGCATACAAACTATATTCATACATAAGAAAAAAACTCGAACAAGTGTATTTGAAACATAAAAATGCATAATTTCGATTTATTTCATTGATTTTACATCTTTCTGATATATTGTAATAAGTAATTCACCAGTTGGAAACCTTTAATAAAGTTAATTTCCATATTGAAAATGCTTTCAACCTGTTGGATTGTTATTCAAGGAATGTAAATGCATGGAAATAGCACAAATACCTTTGAAAAGTGAATTTTCTACATTAAAAAGCATTATTCAGGTATTTTTGAAGTGTTTTTCATCTCATAATTTAGAATGAACAGTTCACATGAATTTATTCCAATATTATAAATGCATTATTTACAACTGTTTGAGATTGTTAACATGCATGCATAAAATAACTTGAACAAGTGGATTTGAAACATAAAAATGCATAATTTCGAGTTATTTTATTGCATTATCATTCTGATACATTCTAATAAGTAATTAAGCTTTTAAAAACCTTTAATAAAGTTGATTTCCATATTGAAAATCCATCACACCTGTTCAGATTATTATTCAAAGACTGTAAATGAACAGAAATAGTATCGATGTGTAACTACAACTAGCACAGAAGAAGTGAATTTTCTACATTAAAAGCTTGATTTCGGTACTTTTGAAGTGTTTTCACATCTCCTGAAAATTCAAAATGAACGGTTTACCTTCTGAAAAACATTAATAAAGTTGATTCCCATATTAAAAATGCATTAAACCTGTTAAGATTGTTATTAAAGCACTGTGAATGCATGGAAATAGTATTGAAGTGTAACTACAACTAATCTCTGCTAGTTGTAGTTACACTTCAATACTATTTCCATAAAAAAAAGTGAATTTTCAAATTAAAAAACTTGATTTAGGTATTTTTGAAGTCTTTTTCAAATCTCCTTATAATTTAAAATGAACAGTTCACATGAAAAAAATTTTCTGATGTCTAAAAATATTAAATATGGTAAATGCATCGTTTGCAACAGTTTGATCGTTATTACCACTTTTTATATACGTGCAGACGATATTGGCGCGAAAAAAAAACTTGAACAAGTGAATTTGAAACATGAAAAAGTATGATTTCAAGTTATTTTGCTGCTTTCACATCATTCTGATTCATTGTAAAAAGTAAATAGCTTTTGGGAACCTTTAGTAAAGTTGATTTCCATATTGTAAATGCTTACACCGAATCAGATTATTATTCAAGCACGGTGAATGAATGGAAACATTACACCTAAAAAAAAGTGGATTTCCTCGATTAAAAGGCTTGATACAGGTAATTTTTCGAGTGTTTCCATGTGTTTTGATAGTTTATACTTTTCAGTCAACTTGTGGGAAAACTTCTGACATCTTCAATAAATATTCCAAGATTGTGAATGCAATTTTTGCAAATGATTCAACTTTTTTGATTGCATGCAAACAATATCAATACATAAAATATTTCCATACATGAAATAAATTAAACAAGTGGATTCGACAGATGAAATTGTTGATTGATTTGTTTACCTCTTTCCACATCTCTGTGATACATTGTAATAAGTAATTAAGCTGTTGGAAAGGTTTAATAAAATTGATTTTCATATTGAAAATGCTTTACAACTGATCAGATTGCTATTTAGCACTGTGAATGCATGGAAACACTAGCATAAGTGAATTTTGATCATTGAAGGGCTTGATTTCGGTGATTTCACAAGTGTTTCCACATGTTCTGATAGTTTATATTGCAGTAAACACGTGGTAAAACTTCAAATCTTCAATGAATTTTCAAACATCGTAGATGCAATTTTTACAGATGTTATTCAGTTTTTTCAATTGGATGCTAGCAATATCCATACATAAAAAAATTGAACAAGTAATTTGAAAGATGGAATGCTTATATAAAATAAATTAAACAAGTAATTTGAAAGATGGAAGGCTTGATTGATTTGTTTCCTAATCTCCACATCTCTGTGATACATTGTAATTATTCATTTAGCTGTTGGAAAGATTCAATAAAATTGATTTTCATATTGAAAATCTTTAACAACTGATTCAATTACTATTGAGGTCTGTGAATGCATGGAAACCCTACAACTAGCATAAACACTTCAAACAAGTGGATTTTGTCCTTTAAAAGACTTGATTCATGTAATTTTAAAATTGTTTCCACATGTTCTGATAGTATATACTATACAATTGAGTTGGAAGAAGATCTGACAACTCCATTGAATCTTCCAACACCGTAAATGCAATTTTCACAGATGATTACTATTTAACTTTTTCAATTGCATGCAAACAAAATCAAGAATAGCTTTTAGAAAGATTCAATAAAATTGATTTTTATATTGAAAATCTTTTACAACTGATTAGATTAGTATTAAGCACCGTGAATGCATGGAAACCCTACAACTAGCATAAACACTTCAAACAAATGGATTTTGTCCTTCAAAAGACTTGATTTGAGTGATTTGAAAAGTGTTTCCACATGTACTGACGGTATATACGTATAGTATATACGTATAGTATCAAGTTGAAAGAAAAACTGACATCTCCAATGAATCCTCCAACACCGTAAATGCAATTTTCACAGATGATTACTATTTAGCTTTTTCATTTGGATGCAAACAAAATCAATATATGAAATATATTGAAGAAGTCAATTTGACAGAAGAAATTTTCGATTGATTTGTTCAATTCTTTCCACCTGTCAGTCATACATTGTATTTAGGAATTCAGCAGTTGGAAAGGTTCAATAAAATTGAATTCCCTATTGAAAATGCATTACAACTGATCAGATTGCTATTTAGTGCTGTAAATGCATGGAAACACTAGCATGTGAATTTTGATCATTGATAGGCTTGATTTCGGTGATTTCACAAGTGTTTCCACACGTTCTGGTAGTTTATCTTACAGTAAACACGTGAGATAACTTCAAATCTTCAATGAATTTTCTGACATACTTAATACAATTTTTACAGATGTTATTATAATTTTTTAATCGCATGCTCGCAATATCCATACATAGAATAAATTTAACAATTAACTTGAAAGATGGAATGCTTGATTGATTTGTTCCCTAATCTCAACATCTTTGTGATACATTGTAATTATTCATTTAGCTGTTGGAAAGATTCAATAAAATTGATTTTCATATTGAAAATCTTTTACAACTGATTAGATTACTATTAAGCACTGTGAATGCATGGAAACCCAACAACTAGCATAAACACTTCAAACAAATGGATTTTGTCCTTCAAAAGACTTGATTTGGGTGATTTTAAAAGTGTTTCCACATGTACTGACGGTATATACTATAAAATAAAGTTGAAAGAAGAACTGACATCTCCAATGAATCTTCCATCACCGTAAATGCAATTTTCACAGATGATTACTATTTAGCTTTTTCAATTGGATGTAAACAAAATCAATATATGAAATATATTGAAGAAGTCGATTTGATAGAAGAAATTCTCGATTGATTTGTTCAATTCTTTCCAACTGTCAGTCATACATTGTATTTAGGAATTCGGCAGTTGGAAAGGTTCAATAAAATTGATTTCCATATTGAAAATGCATTACAACTGATCAGATTGCTATTTAGCACTGTAAATGCGTGGAAACACTAGCATAAGTGAATTTTGATCATTGATAAGCTCGATTTTGGTGATTTAACAAGTGTTTCCACACGTTCTGGTAGTTCATCTGACAGTAAACACGTGAAATAACTTCAAATCTTCAATGGATTTTCAAACATCCTTGAAACAATTTTTACAGATGTTATTATAATTTTTTAATCGCATGCTCGCAATATCCATACATAGAATAAATTTAACAATTAACTTGAAAGATGGAATGCTTGATTGATTTGTTCCCTAATCTCAACATCTTTGTGATACATTGTAATTATTCATTTAGCTGTTGGAAAGATTCAATAAAATTGATTTTCATATTGAAAATCTTTTACAACTGATTAGATTACTATTAAGCACTGTGAATGCATGGAAACCCAACAACTAGCATAAACACTTCAAACAAATGGATTTTGTCCTTCAAAAGACTTGATTTGGGTGATTTTAAAAGTGTTTCCACATGTACTGACGGTATATACTATAAAATAAAGTTGAAAGAAGAACTGACATCTCCAATGAATCTTCCATCACCGTAAATGCAATTTTCACAGATGATTACTATTTAGCTTTTTCAATTGGATGTAAACAAAATCAAACTATGAAATATATTGAAGAAGTCGATTTGATAGAAGAAATTCTCGATTGATTTGTTCAATTCTTTCCAACTGTCAGTCATACATTGTATTTAGGAATTCGGCAGTTGGAAAGGTTCAATAAAATTGATTTCCATATTGAAAATGCATTACAACTGATCAGATTGCTATTTAGCACTGTAAATGCGTGGAAACACTAGCATAAGTGAATTTTGATCATTGATAAGCTCGATTTTGGTGATTTAACAAGTGTTTCCACACGTTCTGGTAGTTCATCTGACAGTAAACACGTGAAATAACTTCAAATCTTCAATGGATTTTCAAACATCCTTGAAACAATTTTTACAGATGTTATTATAATTTTTTAATCGCATGCTCGCAATATCCATACATAGAATAAATTTAACAATTAACTTGAAAGATGGAATGCTTGATTGATTTGTTCCCTAATCTCAACATCTTTGTGATACATTGTAATTATTCATTTAGCTGTTGGAAAGATTCAATAAAATTGATTTTCATATTGAAAATCTTTTACAACTGATTAGATTACTATTAAGCACTGTGAATGCATGGAAACCCAACAACTAGCATAAACACTTCAAACAAATGGATTTTGTTCTTCAAAAGACTTGATTTGGGTGATTTTAAAAGTGTTTCCACATGTATTGACGGTATATACTATAAAATAAAGTTGAAAGAAGAACTGACATCTCCAATGAAACTTCCAACACCGTAAATGCAATTTTCACAGATGATTACTATTTAGCTTTTTCAATTGGATGTAAACAAAATCAAACTATGAAATATATTGAAGAAGTCGATTTGATAGAAGAAATTCTCGATTGATTTGTTCAATTCTTTCCAACTGTCAGTCATACATTGTATTTAGGAATTCGGCAGTTGGAAAGGTTCAATAAAATTGATTTCCATATTGAAAATGCATTACAACTGATCAGATTGCTATTTAGCACTGTAAATGCGTGGAAACACTAGCATAAGTGAATTTTGATCATTGATAAGCTCGATTTTGGTGATTTAACAAGTGTTTCCACACGTTCTGGTAGTTCATCTGACGGTAAACACGTGAAATAACTTCAAATCTTCAATGGATTTTCAAACATCCTTGAAACAATTTTTACAGATGTTATTATAATTTTTTAATCGCATGCTCGCAATATCCATACATAGAATAAATTTAACAATTAACTTGAAAGATGGAATGCTTGATTGATTTGTTCCCTAATCTCAACATCTTTGTGATACATTGTAATTATTCATTTAGCTCTTGGAAAGATTCAATAAAATTGATTTTCATATTGAAAATCTTTTACAACTGATTAGATTACTATTAAGCACTGTGAATGCATGGAAACCCTACAACTAGCATAAACACTTCAAACAAATGGATTTTGTCCTTCAAAAGACTTGATTTGGGTGATTTTAAAAGTGTTTCCACATGTTCTGACGATATATATTATACAATCAAGTTGAAGGAAAAACTGACATCTCCAATGAATCTTCCAACACCGTAAATGCAATTTTCACAGATGATTACTATTTAGCTTTTTCAATTGGATGTAAACAAAATCAAACTATGAAATATATTGAAGAAGTCGATTTGATAGAAGAAATTCTCGATTGATTTGTTCAATTCTTTCCACCTGTCAGTCATACATTGTATTTAGGAATTCAGCAGTTGGAAAGGTTCAATAAAATTGATTTCCATATTGAAAATGCATTACAACTGATCAGATTGCTATTTAGCACTGTAAATGCGTGGAAACACTAGCATAAGTGAATTTTGATCATTGATAAGCTCGATTTTGGTGATTTAACAAGTGTTTCCACACGTTCTGGTAGTTCATCTGACAGTAAACACGTGAAATAACTTCAAATCTTCAATGGATTTTCAAACATCCTTGAAACAATTTTTACAGATGTTATTATAATTTTTTAATCGCATGCTCGCAATATCCATACATAGAATAAATTTAACAATTAACTTGAAAGATGGAATGCTTGATTGATTTGTTCCCTAATCTCAACATCTTTGTGATACATTGTAATTATTCATTTAGCTCTTGGAAAGATTCAATAAAATTGATTTTCATATTGAAAATCTTTTACAACTGATTAGATTACTATTAAGCACTGTGAATGCATGGAAGCCCTACAACTAGCATAAACACTTCAGACAAATGGATTTTGTCCTTCAAAAGACTTGATTTGGGTGATTTTAAAAGTGTTTCCACATGTACTGACGGTATATACTATAAAATAAAGTTGAAAGAAGAACTGACATCTCCAATGAAACTTCCAACACCGTAAATGCAATTTTCACAGATGATTACTATTTAGCTTTTTCAATTGCATGCAAACAAAGTCAATATATGAAATATATTGAAGAAGTCGATTTGATAGAAGAAATTCTCGATTGATTTGTTCAATTCTTTCCAACTGTCAGTCATACATTGTATTTAGGAATTTGGCAGTTGGAAAGGTTCAATAAAATTGATTTCCATATTGAAAATGCATTACAACTGATCAGATTGCTATTTAGCACTGTAAATGCGTGGAAGCACTAGCATAAATGAATTTTGATCATTGATAAGCTCGATTTTGGTGATTTAACAAGTGTTTCCACACGTTCTGGTAGTTCATCTGACAGTAAACACGTGAAATAACTTCAAATCTTCAATGGATTTTCAAACATCCTTGAAACAATTTTTACAGATGTTATTATAATTTTTTAATCGCGTGCACGCAATATCCATACATAGAATAAATTTAACAATTAACTTGAAAGATGGAATGCTTGATTGATTTGTTCCCTAATCTCAACATCTTTGTGATACATTGTAATTATTCATTTAGCTGTTGGAAAGATTCAATAAAATTGATTTTCATATTGGAAATCTTTTACAACTGATTAGATTACTATTAAGCACCGTAAATGCATGGAAGCCCTACAACTAGCATAAACACTTCAAACAAATGGATTTTGTCCTTCAAAAGACTTGATTTGGGTGATTTAAAAGTGTTTCCACATGTTCTGACGATATATATTATACAATCAAGTTGAAGGAAAAACTGACATCTCCAATGAATCTTCCAACACCGTAAATGCAATTTTCACAGATGATTACTATTTAGCTTTTTCAATTGGATGTAAACAAAATCAATATATGAAATATATTGAAGAAGTCGATTTGATAGAAGAAATTCTCGATTGATTTGTTCAATTCTTTCCACCTGTCAGTCATACATTGTATTTAGGAATTCAGCAGTTGGAAAGGTTCAATAAAATTGATTTCCATATTGAAAATGCATTACAACTGATCAGATTGCTATTTAGCACTGTAAATGCGTGGAAACACTAGCATAAGTGAATTTTGATCATTGATAAGCTCGATTTTGGTGATTTAACAAGTGTTTCCACACGTTCTGGTAGTTCATCTGACAGTAAACACGTGAAATAACTTCAAATCTTCAATGGATTTTCAAACATCCTTGAAACAATTTTTACAGATGTTATTATGATTTTTTAATCGCATGCTCGCAATATCCATACATAGAATAAATTTAACAATTAACTTGAAAGATGGAATGCTTGATTGATTTGTTCCCTAATCTCAACATCTTTGTGATACATTGTAATTATTCATTTAGCTGTTGGAAAGATTCAATAAAATTGATTTTCATATTGAAAATCTTTTACAACTGATTAGATTACTATTAAGCACTGTGAATGCATGGAAGCCCTACAACTAGCATAAACACTTCAGACAAATGGATTTTGTCCTTCAAAAGACTTGATTTGGGTGATTTTAAAAGTGTTTCCACATGTACTGACGGTATATACTATAAAATAAAGTTGAAAGAAGAACTGACATCTCCAATGAAACTTCCAACACCGTAAATGCAATTTGTTCAATTCTTTCCAACTGTCAGTCATACATTGTATTTAGGAATTCGGCAGTTGGAAAGGTTCAATAAAATTGATTTCCATATTGAAAATGCATTACAACTGATCAGATTATTATTTAGCACTGTAAATGCGTGGAAGCACTAGCATAAATGAATTTTGATCATTGATAAGCTCGATTTTGGTGATTTAACAAGTGTTTCCACACGTTCTGGTAGTTCATCTGACAGTAAACACGTGAAATAACTTCAAATCTTCAATGGATTTTCAAACATCCTTGAAACAATTTTTACAGATGTTATTATAATTTTTTAATCGCATGCACGCAATATCCATACATAGAATAAATTTAACAATTAACTTGAAAGATGGAATGCTTGATTGATTTGTTCCCTAATCTCAACATCTTTGTGATACATTGTAATTATTCATTTAGCTGTTGGAAAGATTCAATAAAATTGATTTTCATATTGAAAATCTTTTACAACTGATTAGATTACTATTAAGCACCGTAAATGCATGGAAACCCTACAACTAGCATAAACACTTCAAACAAATGGATTTTGTCCTTCAAAAGACTTGATTTGGGTGATTTTAAAAGTGTTTCCACATGTTCTGACGGTATATATTATACAATTAAGTTGGAAGAAAAACTGACATCTCCAATGAATCTTCCAACACCGTAAATGCAATTTTCACAGATGATTACTATTTAATTTTTTCAATTGCATGCAAAAAAATCAATATATGAAACATATTGGAGAAGTCGATTTGATAGAAGAAATTCTCGATTGATTTGTTCAATTCTTTCCACCTGTCATTCATACATTGTATATAGGAATTCAGCAGTTGGAAAGGTTCAATAAAATTGATTTCCATATTGAAAATGCATTACAACTGATCAGATTGCTATTTAGTGCTGTAAATGCATGGAAACACTAGCATAAGTGAATTTTGATCATTGATAAGCTCGATTTTGGTGATTTAACAAGTGTTTCCACACGTTCTGGTAGTTCATCTTACAGTAAACACGTGAGATAACTTCAAATCTTCAATGAATTTTCTAACATCCTTGAAACAATTTTTACAGATGTTATTATAATTTTTTAATCGCATGCTCGCAATATCCATACATAGAATAAATTTAACAATTAACTTGAAAGATGGAATGCTTGATCGATTTGTTCCCTAATCTCAACATCTTTGTGATACATTGTAATTATTCATTTAGCTGTTGGAAAGATTCAATAAAATTGATTTTCATATTGAAAATCTTTTACAACTGATTAGATTACTATTAAGCACCGTGAATGCATGGAAACCCAACAACTAGCATAAACACTTCAAACAAATGGATTTTGTCCTTCAAAAGACTTGATTTGGGTGATTTTAAAAGTGTTTCCACATGTACTGACGGTATATACTATAAAATAAAGTTGAAAGAAGAACTGACATCTCCAATGAATCTTCCAACACCGTATATGCAATTTTCACAGATGATTACTATTTAGCTTTTTCAATTGGATGTAAACAAAATCAAACTATGAAATATATTGAAGAAGTCGATTTGATAGAAGAAATTCTCGATTGATTTGTTCAATTCTTTCCAACTGTCAGTCATACATTGTATTTAGGAATTCGGCAGTTGGAAAGGTTCAATAAAATTGATTTCCATATTGAAAATGCATTACAACTGATCAGATTGCTATTTAGCACTGTAAATGCGTGGAAACACTAGCATAAGTGAATTTTGATCATTGATAAGCTCGATTTTGGTGATTTAACAAGTGTTTCCACACGTTCTGGTAGTTCATCTGACAGTAAACACGTGAAATAACTTCAAATCTTCAATGGATTTTCAAACATCCTTGAAACAATTTTTACAGATGTTATTATAATTTTTTAATCGCATGCTCGCAATATCCATACATAGAATAAATTTAACAATTAACTTGAAAGATGGAATGCTTGATTGATTTGTTCCCTAATCTCAACATCTTTGTGATACATTGTAATTATTCATTTAGCTCTTGGAAAGATTCAATAAAATTGATTTTCATATTGAAAATCTTTTACAACTGATTAGATTACTATTAAGCACTGTGAATGCATGGAAACCCTACAACTAGCATAAACACTTCAAACAAATGGATTTTGTCCTTCAAAAGACTTGATTTGGGTGATTTTAAAAGTGTTTCCACATGTTCTGACGATATATATTATACAATCAAGTTGAAGGAAAAACTGACATCTCCAATGAATCTTCCAACACCGTAAATGCAATTTTCACAGATAATTACTATTTAGCTTTTTCAATTGGATGTAAACAAAATCAAACTATGAAATATATTGAAGAAGTCGATTTGATAGAAGAAATTCTCGATTGATTTGTTCAATTCTTTCCAACTGTCAGTCATACATTGTATTTAGGAATTCGGCAGTTGGAAAGGTTCAATAAAATTGATTTCCATATTGAAAATGCATTACAACTGATCAGATTGCTATTTAGCACTGTAAATGCGTGGAAACACTAGCATAAGTGAATTTTGATCATTGATAAGCTCGATTTTGGTGATTTAACAAGTGTTTCCACACGTTCTGGTAGTTCATCTGACAGTAAACACGTGAAATAACTTCAAATCTTCAATGGATTTTCAAACATCCTTGAAACAATTTTTACAGATGTTATTATAATTTTTTAATCGCATGCTCGCAATATCCATACATAGAATAAATTTAACAATTAACTTGAAAGATGGAATGCTTGATTGATTTGTTCCCTAATCTCAACATCTTTGTGATACATTGTAATTATTCATTTAGCTCTTGGAAAGATTCAATAAAATTGATTTTCATATTGAAAATCTTTTACAACTGATTAGATTACTATTAAGCACTGTGAATGCATGGAAACCCTACAACTAGCATAAACACTTCAAACAAATGGATTTTGTCCTTCAAAAGACTTGATTTGGGTGATTTTAAAAGTGTTTCCACATGTTCTGACGATATATATTATACAATCAAGTTGAAGGAAAAACTGACATCTCCAATGAATCTTCCAACACCGTAAATGCAATTTTCACAGATGATTACTATTTAGCTTTTTCAATTGGATGTAAACAAAATCAAACTATGAAATATATTGAAGAAGTCGATTTGATAGAAGAAATTCTCGATTGATTTGTTCAATTTTTTCCAACTGTCAGTCATACATTGTATTTAGGAATTCGGCAGTTGGAAAGGTTCAATAAAATTGATTTCCATATTGAAAATGCATTACAACTGATCAGATTATTATTTAGCACTGTAAATGCGTGGAAGCACTAGCATAAATGAATTTTGATCATTGATAAGCTCGATTTTGGTGATTTAACAAGTGTTTCCACACGTTCTGGTAGTTCATCTGACAGTAAACACGTGAAATAACTTCAAATCTTCAATGGATTTTCAAACATCCTTGAAACAATTTTTACAGATGTTATTATAATTTTTTAATCGCATGCACGCAATATCCATACATAGAATAAATTTAACAATTAACTTGAAAGATGGAATGCTTGATTGATTTGTTCCCTAATCTCAACATCTTTGTGATACATTGTAATTATTCATTTAGCTCTTGGAAAGATTCAATAAAATTGATTTTCATATTGAAAATCTTTTACAACTGATTAGATTACTATTAAGCACCGTAAATGCATGGAAACCCTACAACTAGCATAAACACTTCAAACAAATGGATTTTGTCCTTCAAAAGACTTGATTTGGGTGATTTTAAAAGTGTTTCCACATGTTCTGACGGTATATATTATACAATTAAGTTGGAAGAAAAACTGACATCTCCAATGAATCTTCCAACACCGTAAATGCAATTTTCACAGATGATTACTATTTAATTTTTTCAATTGCATGCAAAAAAATCAATATATGAAACATATTGGAGAAGTCGATTTGATAGAAGAAATTCTCGATTGATTTGTTCAATTCTTTCCACCTGTCATTCATACATTGTATATAGGAATTCAGCAGTTGGAAAGGTTCAATAAAATTGATTTCCATATTGAAAATGCATTACAACTGATCAGATTGCTATTTAGTGCTGTAAATGCATGGAAACACTAGCATAAGTGAATTTTGATCATTGATAAGCTCGATTTTGGTGATTTAACAAGTGTTTCCACACGTTCTGGTAGTTCATCTTACAGTAAACACGTGAGATAACTTCAAATCTTCAATGAATTTTCTAACATCCTTGAAACAATTTTTACAGATGTTATTATAATTTTTTAATCGCATGCTCGCAATATCCATACATAGAATAAATTTAACAATTAACTTGAAAGATGGAATGCTTGATCGATTTGTTCCCTAATCTCAACATCTTTGTGATACATTGTAATTATTCATTTAGCTGTTGGAAAGATTCAATAAAATTGATTTTCATATTGAAAATCTTTTACAACTGATTAGATTACTATTAAGCACCGTGAATGCATGGAAACCCAACAACTAGCATAAACACTTCAAACAAATGGATTTTGTCCTTCAAAAGACTTGATTTGGGTGATTTTAAAAGTGTTTCCACATGTACTGACGGTATATACTATAAAATAAAGTTGAAAGAAGAACTGACATCTCCAATGAATCTTCCAACACCGTATATGCAATTTTCACAGATGATTACTATTTAGCTTTTTCAATTGGATGTAAACAAAATCAAACTATGAAATATATTGAAGAAGTCGATTTGATAGAAGAAATTCTCGATTGATTTGTTCAATTCTTTCCAACTGTCAGTCATACATTGTATTTAGGAATTCGGCAGTTGGAAAGGTTCAATAAAATTGATTTCCATATTGAAAATGCATTACAACTGATCAGATTGCTATTTAGCACTGTAAATGCGTGGAAACACTAGCATAAGTGAATTTTGATCATTGATAAGCTCGATTTTGGTGATTTAACAAGTGTTTCCACACGTTCTGGTAGTTCATCTGACAGTAAACACGTGAAATAACTTCAAATCTTCAATGGATTTTCAAACATCCTTGAAACAATTTTTACAGATGTTATTATAATTTTTTAATCGCATGCTCGCAATATCCATACATAGAATAAATTTAACAATTAACTTGAAAGATGGAATGCTTGATTGATTTGTTCCCTAATCTCAACATCTTTGTGATACATTGTAATTATTCATTTAGCTCTTGGAAAGATTCAATAAAATTGATTTTCATATTGAAAATCTTTTACAACTGATTAGATTACTATTAAGCACTGTGAATGCATGGAAACCCTACAACTAGCATAAACACTTCAAACAAATGGATTTTGTCCTTCAAAAGACTTGATTTGGGTGATTTTAAAAGTGTTTCCACATGTTCTGACGATATATATTATACAATCAAGTTGAAGGAAAAACTGACATCTCCAATGAATCTTCCAACACCGTAAATGCAATTTTCACAGATAATTACTATTTAGCTTTTTCAATTGGATGTAAACAAAATCAAACTATGAAATATATTGAAGAAGTCGATTTGATAGAAGAAATTCTCGATTGATTTGTTCAATTCTTTCCAACTGTCAGTCATACATTGTATTTAGGAATTCGGCAGTTGGAAAGGTTCAATAAAATTGATTTCCATATTGAAAATGCATTACAACTGATCAGATTGCTATTTAGCACTGTAAATGCGTGGAAACACTAGCATAAGTGAATTTTGATCATTGATAAGCTCGATTTTGGTGATTTAACAAGTGTTTCCACACGTTCTGGTAGTTCATCTGACAGTAAACACGTGAAATAACTTCAAATCTTCAATGGATTTTCAAACATCCTTGAAACAATTTTTACAGATGTTATTATAATTTTTTAATCGCATGCTCGCAATATCCATACATAGAATAAATTTAACAATTAACTTGAAAGATGGAATGCTTGATTGATTTGTTCCCTAATCTCAACATCTTTGTGATACATTGTAATTATTCATTTAGCTCTTGGAAAGATTCAATAAAATTGATTTTCATATTGAAAATCTTTTACAACTGATTAGATTACTATTAAGCACTGTGAATGCATGGAAACCCTACAACTAGCATAAACACTTCAAACAAATGGATTTTGTCCTTCAAAAGACTTGATTTGGGTGATTTTAAAAGTGTTTCCACATGTTCTGACGATATATATTATACAATCAAGTTGAAGGAAAAACTGACATCTCCAATGAATCTTCCAACACCGTAAATGCAATTTTCACAGATGATTACTATTTAGCTTTTTCAATTGGATGTAAACAAAATCAAACTATGAAATATATTGAAGAAGTCGATTTGATAGAAGAAATTCTCGATTGATTTGTTCAATTCTTTCCAACTGTCAGTCATACATTGTATTTAGGAATTCGGCAGTTGGAAAGGTTCAATAAAATTGATTTCCATATTGAAAATGCATTACAACTGATCAGATTATTATTTAGCACTGTAAATGCGTGGAAGCACTAGCATAAATGAATTTTGATCATTGATAAGCTCGATTTTGGTGATTTAACAAGTGTTTCCACACGTTCTGGTAGTTCATCTGACAGTAAACACGTGAAATAACTTCAAATCTTCAATGGATTTTCAAACATCCTTGAAACAATTTTTACAGATGTTATTATAATTTTTTAATCGCATGCACGCAATATCCATACATAGAATAAATTTAACAATTAACTTGAAAGATGGAATGCTTGATTGATTTGTTCCCTAATCTCAACATCTTTGTGATACATTGTAATTATTCATTTAGCTCTTGGAAAGATTCAATAAAATTGATTTTCATATTGAAAATCTTTTACAACTGATTAGATTACTATTAAGCACCGTAAATGCATGGAAACCCTACAACTAGCATAAACACTTCAAACAAATGGATTTTGTCCTTCAAAAGACTTGATTTGGGTGATTTTAAAAGTGTTTCCACATGTTCTGACGGTATATATTATACAATTAAGTTGGAAGAAAAACTGACATCTCCAATGAATCTTCCAACACCGTAAATGCAATTTTCACAGATGATTACTATTTAATTTTTTCAATTGCATGCAAAAAAATCAATATATGAAACATATTGGAGAAGTCGATTTGATAGAAGAAATTCTCGATTGATTTGTTCAATTCTTTCCACCTGTCATTCATACATTGTATATAGGAATTCAGCAGTTGGAAAGGTTCAATAAAATTGATTTCCATATTGAAAATGCATTACAACTGATCAGATTGCTATTTAGTGCTGTAAATGCATGGAAACACTAGCATAAGTGAATTTTGATCATTGATAAGCTCGATTTTGGTGATTTAACAAGTGTTTCCACACGTTCTGGTAGTTCATCTTACAGTAAACACGTGAGATAACTTCAAATCTTCAATGAATTTTCTAACATCCTTGAAACAATTTTTACAGATGTTATTATAATTTTTTAATCGCATGCTCGCAATATCCATACATAGAATAAATTTAACAATTAACTTGAAAGATGGAATGCTTGATCGATTTGTTCCCTAATCTCAACATCTTTGTGATACATTGTAATTATTCATTTAGCTGTTGGAAAGATTCAATAAAATTGATTTTCATATTGAAAATCTTTTACAACTGATTAGATTACTATTAAGCACCGTGAATGCATGGAAACCCAACAACTAGCATAAACACTTCAAACAAATGGATTTTGTCCTTCAAAAGACTTGATTTGGGTGATTTTAAAAGTGTTTCCACATGTACTGACGGTATATACTATAAAATAAAGTTGAAAGAAGAACTGACATCTCCAATGAATCTTCCAACACCGTATATGCAATTTTCACAGATGATTACTATTTAGCTTTTTCAATTGGATGTAAACAAAATCAAACTATGAAATATATTGAAGAAGTCGATTTGATAGAAGAAATTCTCGATTGATTTGTTCAATTCTTTCCAACTGTCAGTCATACATTGTATTTAGGAATTCGGCAGTTGGAAAGGTTCAATAAAATTGATTTCCATATTGAAAATGCATTACAACTGATCAGATTGCTATTTAGCACTGTAAATGCGTGGAAACACTAGCATAAGTGAATTTTGATCATTGATAAGCTCGATTTTGGTGATTTAACAAGTGTTTCCACACGTTCTGGTAGTTCATCTGACAGTAAACACGTGAAATAACTTCAAATCTTCAATGGATTTTCAAACATCCTTGAAACAATTTTTACAGATGTTATTATAATTTTTTAATCGCATGCTCGCAATATCCATACATAGAATAAATTTAACAATTAACTTGAAAGATGGAATGCTTGATTGATTTGTTCCCTAATCTCAACATCTTTGTGATACATTGTAATTATTCATTTAGCTCTTGGAAAGATTCAATAAAATTGATTTTCATATTGAAAATCTTTTACAACTGATTAGATTACTATTAAGCACTGTGAATGCATGGAAACCCTACAACTAGCATAAACACTTCAAACAAATGGATTTTGTCCTTCAAAAGACTTGATTTGGGTGATTTTAAAAGTGTTTCCACATGTTCTGACGATATATATTATACAATCAAGTTGAAGGAAAAACTGACATCTCCAATGAATCTTCCAACACCG
Organism: Thysanoteuthis rhombus; assembly: GCA_963457665.1. Classification (NCBI taxonomy): domain Eukaryota; kingdom Metazoa; phylum Mollusca; class Cephalopoda; order Oegopsida; family Thysanoteuthidae; genus Thysanoteuthis; species Thysanoteuthis major. The sequence continues at coordinate 20,628,302 of OY735204.1, forward strand.
TAAATGCAATTTTCACAGATAATTACTATTTAGCTTTTTCAATTGGATGTAAACAAAATCAAACTATGAAATATATTGAAGAAGTCGATTTGATAGAAGAAATTCTCGATTGATTTGTTCAATTCTTTCCAACTGTCAGTCATACATTGTATTTAGGAATTCGGCAGTTGGAAAGGTTCAATAAAATTGATTTCCATATTGAAAATGCATTACAACTGATCAGATTGCTATTTAGCACTGTAAATGCGTGGAAACACTAGCATAAGTGAATTTTGATCATTGATAAGCTCGATTTTGGTGATTTAACAAGTGTTTCCACACGTTCTGGTAGTTCATCTGACAGTAAACACGTGAAATAACTTCAAATCTTCAATGGATTTTCAAACATCCTTGAAACAATTTTTACAGATGTTATTATAATTTTTTAATCGCATGCTCGCAATATCCATACATAGAATAAATTTAACAATTAACTTGAAAGATGGAATGCTTGATTGATTTGTTCCCTAATCTCAACATCTTTGTGATACATTGTAATTATTCATTTAGCTCTTGGAAAGATTCAATAAAATTGATTTTCATATTGAAAATCTTTTACAACTGATTAGATTACTATTAAGCACTGTGAATGCATGGAAACCCTACAACTAGCATAAACACTTCAAACAAATGGATTTTGTCCTTCAAAAGACTTGATTTGGGTGATTTTAAAAGTGTTTCCACATGTTCTGACGATATATATTATACAATCAAGTTGAAGGAAAAACTGACATCTCCAATGAATCTTCCAACACCGTAAATGCAATTTTCACAGATGATTACTATTTAGCTTTTTCAATTGGATGTAAACAAAATCAAACTATGAAATATATTGAAGAAGTCGATTTGATAGAAGAAATTCTCGATTGATTTGTTCAATTCTTTCCAACTGTCAGTCATACATTGTATTTAGGAATTCGGCAGTTGGAAAGGTTCAATAAAATTGATTTCCATATTGAAAATGCATTACAACTGATCAGATTGCTATTTAGCACTGTAAATGCGTGGAAACACTAGCATAAGTGAATTTTGATCATTGATAAGCTCGATTTTGGTGATTTAACAAGTGTTTCCACACGTTCTGGTAGTTCATCTGACAGTAAACACGTGAAATAACTTCAAATCTTCAATGGATTTTCAAACATCCTTGAAACAATTTTTACAGATGTTATTATAATTTTTTAATCGCATGCTCGCAATATCCATACATAGAATAAATTTAACAATTAACTTGAAAGATGGAATGCTTGATTGATTTGTTCCCTAATCTCAACATCTTTGTGATACATTGTAATTATTCATTTAGCTCTTGGAAAGATTCAATAAAATTGATTTTCATATTGAAAATCTTTTACAACTGATTAGATTACTATTAAGCACTGTGAATGCATGGAAACCCTACAACTAGCATAAACACTTCGAACAAATGGATTTTGTCCTTCAAAAGACTTGATTTGGGTGATTTTAAAAGTGTTTCCACATGTTCTGACGATATATATTATACAATCAAGTTGAAGGAAAAACTGACATCTCCAATGAATCTTCCAACACCGTAAATGCAATTTTCACAGATAATTACTATTTAGCTTTTACAATTGGATGTAAACAAAATCAAACTATGAAATATATTGAAGAAGTCGATTTGATAGAAGAAATTCTCGATTGATTTGTTCAATTCTTTCCAACTGTCAGTCATACATTGTATTTAGGAATTCGGCAGTTGGAAAGGTTCAATAAAATTGATTTCCATATTGAAAATGCATTACAACTGATCAGATTGCTATTTAGCACTGTAAATGCGTGGAAACACTAGCATAAGTGAATTTTGATCATTGATAAGCTCGATTTTGGTGATTTAACAAGTGTTTCCACACGTTCTGGTAGTTCATCTGACAGTAAACACGTGAAATAACTTCAAATCTTCAATGGATTTTCAAACATCCTTGAAACAATTTTTACAGATGTTATTATAATTTTTTAATCGCATGCTCGCAATATCCATACATAGAATAAATTTAACAATTAACTTGAAAGATGGAATGCTTGATTGATTTGTTCCCTAATCTCAACATCTTTGTGATACATTGTAATTATTCATTTAGCTCTTGGAAAGATTCAATAAAATTGATTTTCATATTGAAAATCTTTTACAACTGATTAGATTACTATTAAGCACTGTGAATGCATGGAAACCCTACAACTAGCATAAACACTTCAAACAAATGGATTTTGTCCTTCAAAAGACTTGATTTGGGTGATTTTAAAAGTGTTTCCACATGTTCTGACGATATATATTATACAATCAAGTTGAAGGAAAAACTGACATCTCCAATGAATCTTCCAACACCGTAAATGCAATTTTCACAGATGATTACTATTTAGCTTTTTCAATTGGATGTAAACAAAATCAAACTATGAAATATATTGAAGAAGTCGATTTGATAGAAGAAATTCTCGATTGATTTGTTCAATTCTTTCCAACTGTCAGTCATACATTGTATTTAGGAATTCGGCAGTTGGAAAGGTTCAATAAAATTGATTTCCATATTGAAAATGCATTACAACTGATCAGATTGCTATTTAGCACTGTAAATGCGTGGAAACACTAGCATAAGTGAATTTTGATCATTGATAAGCTCGATTTTGGTGATTTAACAAGTGTTTCCACACGTTCTGGTAGTTCATCTGACAGTAAACACGTGAAATAACTTCAAATCTTAAATGGATTTTCAAACATCCTTGAAACAATTTTTACAGATGTTATTATAATTTTTTAATCGCATGCTCGCAATATCCATACATAGAATAAATTTAACAATTAACTTGAAAGATGGAATGCTTGATCGATTTGTTCCCTAATCTCAACATCTTTGTGATACATTGTAATTATTCATTTAGCTGTTGGAAAGATTCAATAAAATTGATTTTCATATTGAAAATCTTTTACAACTGATTAGATTACTATTAAGCACCGTGAATGCATGGAAACCCAACAACTAGCATAAACACTTCAAACAAATGGATTTTGTCCTTCAAAAGACTTGATTTGGGTGATTTTAAAAGTGTTTCCACATGTACTGACGGTATATACTATAAAATAAAGTTGAAAGAAGAACTGACATCTCCAATGAAACTTCCAACACCGTAAATGCAATTTTCACAGATGATTACTATTTAGCTTTTTCAATTGCATGCAAACAAAGTCAATATATGAAATATATTGAAGAAGTCGATTTGATAGAAGAAATTCTCGATTGATTTGTTCAATTCTTTCCAACTGTCAGTCATACATTGTATTTAGGAATTTGGCAGTTGGAAAGGTTCAATAAAATTGATTTCCATATTGAAAATGCATTACAACTGATCAGATTGCTATTTAGCACTGTAAATGCGTGGAAGCACTAGCATAAATGAATTTTGATCATTGATAAGCTCGATTTTGGTGATTTAACAAGTGTTTCCACACGTTCTGGTAGTTCATCTGACAGTAAACACGTGAAATAACTTCAAATCTTCAATGGATTTTCAAACATCCTTGAAACAATTTTTACAGATGTTATTATAATTTTTTAATCGCGTGCACGCAATATCTATACATAGAATAAATTTAACAATTAACTTGAAAGATGGAATGCTTGATTGATTTGTTCCCTAATCTCAACATCTTTGTGATACATTGTAATTATTCATTTAGCTGTTGGAAAGATTCAATAAAATTGATTTTCATATTGGAAATCTTTTACAACTGATTAGATTACTATTAAGCACCGTAAATGCATGGAAGCCCTACAACTAGCATAAACACTTCAAACAAATGGATTTTGTCCTTCAAAAGACTTGATTTGGGTGATTTAAAAGTGTTTCCACATGTTCTGACGATATATATTATACAATCAAGTTGAAGGAAAAACTGACATCTCCAATGAATCTTCCAACACCGTAAATGCAATTTTCACAGATGATTACTATTTAGCTTTTTCAATTGGATGTAAACAAAATCAAACTATGAAATATATTGAAGAAGTCGATTTGATAGAAGAAATTCTCGATTGATTTGTTCAATTCTTTCCACCTGTCAGTCATACATTGTATTTAGGAATTCAGCAGTTGGAAAGGTTCAATAAAATTGATTTCCATATTGAAAATGCATTACAACTGATCAGATTGCTATTTAGCACTGTAAATGCGTGGAAACACTAGCATAAGTGAATTTTGATCATTGATAAGCTCGATTTTGGTGATTTAACAAGTGTTTCCACACGTTCTGGTAGTTCATCTGACAGTAAACACGTGAAATAACTTCAAATCTTCAATGGATTTTCAAACATCCTTGAAACAATTTTTACAGATGTTATTATGATTTTTTAATCGCATGCTCGCAATATCAATACATAGAATAAATTTAACAATTAACTTGAAAGATGGAATGCTTGATTGATTTGTTCCCTAATCTCAACATCTTTGTGATACATTGTAATTATTCATTTAGCTCTTGGAAAGATTCAATAAAATTGATTTTCATATTGAAAATCTTTTACAACTGATTAGATTACTATTAAGCACTGTGAATGCATGGAAACCCTACAACTAGCATAAACACTTCAAACAAATGGATTTTGTCCTTCAAAAGACTTGATTTGGGTGATTTTAAAAGTGTTTCCACATGTTCTGACGATATATATTATACAATCAAGTTGAAGGAAAAACTGACATCTCCAATGAATCTTCCAACACCGTAAATGCAATTTTCACAGATGATTACTATTTAGCTTTTTCAATTGGATGTAAACAAAATCAAACTATGAAATATATTGAAGAAGTCGATTTGATAGAAGAAATTCTCGATTGATTTGTTCAATTCTTTCCAACTGTCAGTCATACATTGTATTTAGGAATTCGGCAGTTGGAAAGGTTCAATAAAATTGATTTCCATATTGAAAATGCATTACAACTGATCAGATTGCTATTTAGCACTGTAAATGCGTGGAAACACTAGCATAAGTGAATTTTGATCATTGATAAGCTCGATTTTGGTGATTTAACAAGTGTTTCCACACGTTCTGGTAGTTCATCTGACAGTAAACACGTGAAATAACTTCAAATCTTCAATGGATTTTCAAACATCCTTGAAACAATTTTTACAGATGTTATTATAATTTTTTAATCGCATGCTCGCAATATCCATACATAGAATAAATTTAACAATTAACTTGAAAGATGGAATGCTTGATCGATTTGTTCCCTAATCTCAACATCTTTGTGATACATTGTAATTATTCATTTAGCTGTTGGAAAGATTCAATAAAATTGATTTTCATATTGAAAATCTTTTACAACTGATTAGATTACTATTAAGCACCGTGAATGCATGGAAACCCAACAACTAGCATAAACACTTCAAACAAATGGATTTTGTCCTTCAAAAGACTTGATTTGGGTGATTTTAAAAGTGTTTCCACATGTACTGACGGTATATACTATAAAATAAAGTTGAAAGAAGAACTGACATCTCCAATGAATCTTCCAACACTGTATATGCAATTTTCACAGATGATTACTATTTAGCTTTTTCAATTGGATGTAAACAAAATCAAACTATGAAATATATTGAAGAAGTCGATTTGATAGAAGAAATTCTCGATTGATTTGTTCAATTCTTTCCAACTGTCAGTCATACATTGTATTTAGGAATTCGGCAGTTGGAAAGGTTCAATAAAATTGATTTCCATATTGAAAATGCATTACAACTGATCAGATTGCTATTTAGCACTGTAAATGCGTGGAAACACTAGCATAAGTGAATTTTGATCATTGATAAGCTCGATTTTGGTGATTTAACAAGTGTTTCCACACGTTCTGGTAGTTCATCTGACAGTAAACACGTGAAATAACTTCAAATCTTCAATGGATTTTCAAACATCCTTGAAACAATTTTTACAGATGTTATTATAATTTTTTAATCGCATGCTCGCAATATCCATACATAGAATAAATTTAACAATTAACTTGAAAGATGGAATGCTTGATCGATTTGTTCCCTAATCTCAACATCTTTGTGATACATTGTAATTATTCATTTAGCTCTTGGAAAGATTCAATAAAATTGATTTTCATATTGAAAATCTTTTACAACTGATTAGATTACTATTAAGCACCGTGAATGCATGGAAACCCAACAACTAGCATAAACACTTCAAACAAATGGATTTTGTCCTTCAAAAGACTTGATTTGGGTGATTTTAAAAGTGTTTCCACATGTACTGACGGTATATACTATAAAATAAAGTTGAAAGAAGAACTGACATCTCCAATGAATCTTCCAACACCGTATATGCAATTTTCACAGATGATTACTATTTAGCTTTTTCAATTGGATGTAAACAAAATCAAACTATGAAATATATTGAAGAAGTCGATTTGATAGAAGAAATTCTCGATTGATTTGTTCAATTCTTTCCAACTGTCAGTCATACATTGTATTTAGGAATTCGGCAGTTGGAAAGGTTCAATAAAATTGATTTCCATATTGAAAATGCATTACAACTGATCAGATTGCTATTTAGCACTGTAAATGCGTGGAAACACTAGCATAAGTGAATTTTGATCATTGATAAGCTCGATTTTGGTGATTTAACAAGTGTTTCCACACGTTCTGGTAGTTCATCTGACAGTAAACACGTGAAATAACTTCAAATCTTCAATGGATTTTCAAACATCCTTGAAACAATTTTTACAGATGTTATTATAATTTTTTAATCGCATGCTCGCAATATCCATACATAGAATAAATTTAACAATTAACTTGAAAGATGGAATGCTTGATTGATTTGTTCCCTAATCTCAACATCTTTGTGATACATTGTAATTATTCATTTAGCTCTTGGAAAGATTCAATAAAATTGATTTTCATATTGAAAATCTTTTACAACTGATTAGATTACTATTAAGCACTGTGAATGCATGGAAACCCTACAACTAGCATAAACACTTCAAACAAATGGATTTTGTCCTTCAAAAGACTTGATTTGGGTGATTTTAAAAGTGTTTCCACATGTTCTGACGATATATATTATACAATCAAGTTGAAGGAAAAACTGACATCTCCAATGAATCTTCCAACACCGTAAATGCAATTTTCACAGATAATTACTATTTAGCTTTTTCAATTGGATGTAAACAAAATCAAACTATGAAATATATTGAAGAAGTCGATTTGATAGAAGAAATTCTCGATTGATTTGTTCAATTCTTTCCAACTGTCAGTCATACATTGTATTTAGGAATTCGGCAGTTGGAAAGGTTCAATAAAATTGATTTCCATAATGAAAATGGCTTACAACTGATCAGATTGCTATTTAGCACTGTAAATGCGTGGAAACACTAGCATAAGTGAATTTTGATCATTGATAAGCTCGATTTTGGTGATTTAACAAGTGTTTCCACACGTTCTGGTAGTTCATCTGACAGTAAACACGTGAAATAACTTCAAATCTTCAATGGATTTTCAAACATCCTTGAAACAATTTTTACAGATGTTATTATAATTTTTTAATCGCATGCTCGCAATATCCATACATAGAATAAATTTAACAATTAACTTGAAAGATGGAATGCTTGATCGATTTGTTCCCTAATCTCAACATCTTTGTGATACATTGTAATTATTCATTTAGCTGTTGGAAAGATTCAATAAAATTGATTTTCATATTGAAAATCTTTTACAACTGATTAGATTACTATTAAGCACCGTGAATGCATGGAAACCCAACAACTAGCATAAACACTTCAAACAAATGGATTTTGTCCTTCAAAAGACTTGATTTGGGTGATTTTAAAAGTGTTTCCACATGTACTGACGGTATATACTATAAAATAAAGTTGAAAGAAGAACTGACATCTCCAATGAAACTTCCAACACCGTAAATGCAATTTTCACAGATGATTACTATTTAGCTTTTTCAATTGCATGCAAACAAAGTCAATATATTAAATATATTGAAGAAGTCGATTTGATAGAAGAAATTCTCGATTGATTTGTTCAATTCTTTCCAACTGTCAGTCATACATTGTATTTAGGAATTTGGCAGTTGGAAAGGTTCAATAAAATTGATTTCCATATTGAAAATGCATTACAACTGATCAGATTGCTATTTAGCACTGTAAATGCGTGGAAGCACTAGCATAAATGAATTTTGATCATTGATAAGCTCGATTTTGGTGATTTAACAAGTGTTTCCACACGTTCTGGTAGTTCATCTGACAGTAAACACGTGAAATAACTTCAAATCTTCAATGGATTTTCAAACATCCTTGAAACAATTTTTACAGATGTTATTATAATTTTTTAATCGCGTGCACGCAATATCCATACATAGAATAAATTTAACAATTAACTTGAAAGATGGAATGCTTGATTGATTTGTTCCCTAATCTCAACATCTTTGTGATACATTGTAATTATTCATTTAGCTGTTGGAAAGATTCAATAAAATTGATTTTCATATTGGAAATCTTTTACAACTGATTAGATTACTATTAAGCACCGTAAATGCATGGAAGCCCTACAACTAGCATAAACACTTCAAACAAATGGATTTTGTCCTTCAAAAGACTTGATTTGGGTGATTTAAAAGTGTTCCCACATGTTCTGACGATATATATTATACAATCAAGTTGAAGGAAAAACTGACATCTCCAATGAATCTTCCAACACCGTAAATGCAATTTTCACAGATGATTACTATTTAGCTTTTTCAATTGGATGTAAACAAAATCAAACTATGAAATATATTGAAGAAGTCGATTTGATAGAAGAAATTCTCGATTGATTTGTTCAATTCTTTCCAACTGTCAGTCATACATTGTATTTAGGAATTCGGCAGTTGGAAAGGTTCAATAAAATTGATTTCCATATTGAAAATGCATTACAACTGATCAGATTGCTATTTAGCACTGTAAATGCGTGGAAACACTAGCATAAGTGAATTTTGATCATTGATAAGCTCGATTTTGGTGATTTAACAAGTGTTTCCACACGTTCTGGTAGTTCATCTGACAGTAAACACGTGAAATAACTTCAAATCTTCAATGGATTTTCAAACATCCTTGAAACAATTTTTACAGATGTTATTATAATTTTTTAATCGCATGCTCGCAATATCCATACATAGAATAAATTTAACAATTAACTTGAAAGATGGAATGCTTGATTGATTTGTTCCCTAATCTCAACATCTTTGTGATACATTGTAATTATTCATTTAGCTGTTGGAAAGATTCAATAAAATTGATTTTCATATTGAAAATCTTTTACAACTGATTAGATTACTATTAAGCACTGTGAATGCATGGAAGCCCTACAACTAGCATAAACACTTCAGACAAATGGATTTTGTCCTTCAAAAGACTTGATTTGGGTGATTTTAAAAGTGTTTCCACATGTACTGACGGTATATACTATAAAATAAAGTTGAAAGAAGAACTGACATCTCCAATGAAACTTCCAACACCGTAAATGCAATTTGTTCAATTCTTTCCAACTGTCAGTCATACATTGTATTTAGGAATTCGGCAGTTGGAAAGGTTCAATAAAATTGATTTCCATATTGAAAATGCATTACAACTGATCAGATTGCTATTTAGCACTGTAAATGCGTGGAAGCACTAGCATAAATGAATTTTGATCATTGATAAGCTCGATTTTGGTGATTTAACAAGTGTTTCCACACGTTCTGGTAGTTCATCTGACAGTAAACACGTGAAATAACTTCAAATCTTCAATGGATTTTCAAACATCCTTGAAACAATTTTTACAGATGTTATTATAATTTTTTAATCGCATGCACGCAATATCCATACATAGAATAAATTTAACAATTAACTTGAAAGATGGAATGCTTGATTGATTTGTTCCCTAATCTCAACATCTTTGTGATACATTGTAATTATTCATTTAGCTGTTGGAAAGATTCAATAAAATTGATTTTCATATTGAAAATCTTTTACAACTGATTAGATTACTATTAAGCACCGTAAATGCATGGAAACCCTACAACTAGCATAAACACTTCAAACAAATGGATTTTGTCCTTCAAAAGACTTGATTTGGGTGATTTTAAAAGTGTTTCCACATGTTCTGACGGTATATATTATACAATTAAGTTGGAAGAAAAACTGACATCTCCAATGAATCTTCCAACACCGTAAATGCAATTTTCACAGATGATTACTATTTAATTTTTTCAATTGCATGCAAAAAAATCAATATATGAAACATATTGGAGAAGTCGATTTGATAGAAGAAATTCTCGATTGATTTGTTCAATTCTTTCCACCTGTCATTCATACATTGTATATAGGAATTCAGCAGTTGGAAAGGTTCAATAAAATTGATTTCCATATTGAAAATGCATTACAACTGATCAGATTGCTATTTAGTGCTGTAAATGCATGGAAACACTAGCATAAGTGAATTTTGATCATTGATAGGCTTGATTTCGGTGATTTCGCAAGTGTTTCCACACGTTCTGGTAGTTTATCTTACAGTAAACACGTGAGATAACTTCAAATCTTCAATGAATTTTCTAACATACTTGATACAATTTTTACCGATGATATTAACTTTTTCAATTACATGCACGCAATATCCATACATAGAATAAATTTAACAATTAACTTGAAAGATGGAATGCTTGATTGATTTGTTTCCTAATCACCACACCTCTGTGATACATTGTAATTATTCATTTAGCTCTTGGAAAGATTCAATAAAATTGATTTTTATGGAAAAACTTTTACAACTGATTAGATTACTATTAAGCACCGTGAATGCATGGAAACCCTACAACTAGCATAAACACTTCAAACAAATGGATTTTGTCCTTTAAAAGACTTGATTTGGGTGATTTTAAAAGTGTTTCCACATGTACTGACGGTATATACTATAAAATAAAGTTGAAAGAAGAACTGACATCTCCAATGAAACTTCCAACACCGTAAATGCAATTTTCACAGATGATTACTATTTAGCTTTTTCAATTGGATGTAAACAAAATCAATATATGAAATATATTGAAGAAGTCGATTTGATAGAAGAAATTCTCGATTGATTTGTTCAATTCTTTCCAACTGTCAGTCATACATTGTATTTAGGAATTCGGCAGTTGGAAAGGTTCAATAAAATTGATTTCCATATTGAAAATGCATTACAACTGATCAGATTGCTATTTAGCACTGTAAATGCGTGGAAGCACTAGCATAAATGAATTTTGATCATTGATAAGCTCGATTTTGGTGATTTAACAAGTGTTTCCACACGTTCTGGTAGTTCATCTGACAGTAAACACGTGAAATAACTTCAAATCTTCAATGGATTTTCAAACATCCTTGAAACAATTTTTACAGATGTTATTATAATTTTTTAATCGCATGCACGCAATATCCATACATAGAATAAATTTAACAATTAACTTGAAAGATGGAATGCTTGATTGATTTGTTCCCTAATCTCAACATCTTTGTGATACATTATTATTATTCATTGAGCTGTTGGAAAGATTCAATAAAATTGATTTTCATATTGAAAATCTTTTACAACTGATTAGATTACTATTAAGCACTGTAAATGCATGGAAACCCTACAACTAGCATAAACACTTCAAACAAATGGATTTTGTCCTTCAAAAGACTTGATTTGGGTGATTTTAGAAGTGTTTATACATGTTCTGACGGTATATACTATACAATCAAGTTGAAAGAAAAACTGACATCTCCAATGAATCTTCCAACACCGTAAATGCAATTTTCACAGATGATTACCATTCAACTTTGTCAATTGCATGCAAACAAAGTCAATATATGAAATATATTGAAGAAGTCGATTTGATAGAAGAAATTCTCGATTGATTTTTTCAATTCTTTCCACCTGTCAGTCATACATTGTATTTAGGAATTCAGCAGTTGGAAAGGTTCAATAAAATTGATTTCCATATTGAAAATGCATTACAACTGATCAGATTGCTATTTAGTGCTGTAAATGCATGGAAACACTAGCATAAGTGAATTTTGATCATTGATAGGCTTGATTTCGGTGATTTCGCAAGTGTTTCCACACGTTCTGGTAGTTTATCTTACAGTAAACACGTGAGATAACTTCAAATCTTCAATGAATTTTCCGACATACTTAATACTTATTACTGATGATATTAACTTTTTGAATTACATGCACGCAATATCCATGCATAGAATAAATTTAACAATTAACTTGAAAGATGGAATGCTTGATTGATTTGTTTCCTAATCACCACATCTCTGTGATACATTGTAATTATTCATTTAGCTGTTGGAAATATTCAATGATATTGATTTTCATATTGAAAATCTTTTACAACTGATTAGATTACTATTTAGCACTGTGAATGCAGGGAAACCCTACAGCTAGCATAAGGACTTCAAACATGGATTTTGTCCTTCAAAAGACTTGATTTGGGTGATTTAAAAAGTGTTTCCACATGTTCTGACAGTATATACTATACAATTAATTTGGAAGAAAAACTGACATTTCCAATGAATCTTCAAACACCGTAAATGCAATTTTCACAGATGATTACCATTCAACTTTTTCAATTGCTTGCAAACAAAATCAATATATGAAATATATTGAAGAAGTCGATTTGACGGATGAAATGCTCGATTAATTCGTTCAATTCTTTCCACCTGTCAGTCATACATTGTATTCAGGAATTCAGCAGTTGGAAAGGTTCAATAAAATTGAATTCCCTATTGAAAATGCATTACAACTGATCAGATTGCTATTTAGTACTGTAAATGAATGGAAACACTAGCATAAGTGAATTTTGATCATTGATAGGCTTGATTTCGGTAATTTCACGTGTTTCCACACGATCTGGTAGTTTATCTTACAGTAAACTCGTGAGATAACTTCAAATCTTCAATGAATTTTCTGACATACTTAATACTTATTACTATTTAATATTAATTTTTACCGATGATATTTTCAATTTTCAATTACATGCACGCAATATCCAAGCATAGAATAAATTTAACAATTAACTTGAAAGATGGAATGCTTGATTGATTTGTTTCCTAATCACCACATCTCTGTGATACATTGTAATTATTCATTTAGCCGTTGGAAATATTCAATGATATTGATTTTCATATTGAAAAATCCTCGATTGGTTGGTTTACGTCTTCCCACCTGTCTGTCATAGATTGTAATTAGGAATTCAGCAGTTTGAAAGTTTCAATAAAATATTTCCATACTGAAAATGCTTTAGAACTGATCATTCAGATCTGATTAAGCTCTTTAAATGCATGGAATCTTCGATGAATTTTCCTACACCCCTAACATAATTTTTACAGATGTTAATTTTTTTAATTGCATTCACACAATATCAATAGAATAAATTTTACAAGGAATCTGAACGATGGAATGCTTCATTGATTTGTTTACTTCTCTCCACATCACTGTGATACATTGTAATTATTCATTTAACAGTTGGGAAGATTTAATAAAATTCATTCTCAAATTAAAAAACTTTTACAACTGATTAGATTACTATTTAGCACAGTGATACATGGAAACCCTACAATTAGCATAAACACTTCAAACAAGTGGATTTTGTCCTTTAAAAGACTTGATTTGGGTGATTCTACAAGTGGTTCCACACGTTCTGATAGTATATACTATACAATTAAGTTGGAAGAAAAATTGACATCTCCAATGAATTTTCCAACACCGTGAATGTAATTTACACAGATGATTACTGTTCACCTCTTTCAATGGCATCCAAACAAAATCAAACTATGAAATATATTGATGAAGTCGATTTGACGGATGAAATTCTCGATTGATTTGTTTATGTCTTTCCACCTGTCTGTCATAGATTGTAAGTAGGTATTCAGCAGTTTGAAAGGTTCAATAAAATATTTCCATTTGGAAAATGCTTACAACTGATCAGATTGCTATTTACCATTGTAAATGCATTGAAACACTAGCATAAGTGAATTTTGATCATTGAAAGGCTTGATTCCGATGACTTCACAAGTGTTTCCACACGTTCTGATAGTTTATATTGCAGTAAACACGTGGTAAAACTTGTAATCTTCAATTAATTTTCCTACACCCCTAACATAATTTTTACAGATGTTAATAGATTTTTCAATTGCATGCACGGAATATCCATAGAATAAATTGTACAAGGAATCTGAACGATGGAATGCTTCATTAATTTGTTTACTTCTCTCCACATCTCTGTGATACATTGTAATTATTCATTTAACAGTTGGGAAGATTTAATAAAATTTATTCTCAAATTAAAAAACTTTTACAACTGATTAGATTACTATTTAGCACAGTGATACATGGAAACCCTACAATTAGTATAAACACTTCAAACAAGTGGATTTTGTCCTTTAAAAGACTTGATTTGGGTGATTTTACAAGTGTTTCCACATGTTCTTATAGTATATACTATACAATTAAGTTGGAAGAAAAATTGACATCTCCAATGAATCTTCCAACACCGTGAATGTAATTTACACAGATGATTACTATTTACCTCTATCAATTGCATCCAAACAAAATCAAACTATGAAATATATTGAAGAAGTCGATTTGACGGATGAAATTCTCGATTGATTTGTTTACGTCTTTCCACCTGTCTGTCATAGATTGTAATTAGGTATTCAGCAGTTTGAAAGGTTCAATAAAATATTTCCATTTGGAAAATGCTTACAACTGATCAGATTGCTATTTACTATCGTAAAAGCATTGAAACACTACCATAAGTGGATTTTGATCATTAAAAGTCTTCATTCCGGTGATTTCACAAGAGTTTCCACATGTTCTGATAGTTTATATTACAGTAAACACGTAGTAAAACTTGTAATCTTAAATAAATTTTCCTACACCCCTAACACAATTTTAATAGATGTTAAAACTTTTTCAATTGCATGCACACAATATCAATAGGATAAATTGTAAAAGTAATTTGGAAGATGGAATGCTTGATTGATTTGTTTACTTCTCTCCACATCTCTGTGATACATTGTAATTATTCATTTAACAGTTGGGAAGATTTAATAAAATTCATTCTCAAATTAAAAAACTTTTACAACTGATTAGATTGCTATTTAGCACAGTGATACATGGAAACCCTACAATTAGCATAAACACTTCAAACAAGTGGATTTTGTCCTTTAAAAGACTTGATTTGGGTGATTCTACAAGTGGTTCCACATGTTTTTATAGTATATACTATACATTTAAGTTGGAAGAAAAATTGACATCTCCAATGAATCTTCCAACACCGTGAATGTAATTTACACAGATGATTACTATTCACCTCTTTCAATTGCATCCAAACAAAATCAAACTATGAAATATATTAATGAAGTCGATTTGACGGATGAAATTCTCGATTGATTTGTTTATGTCTTTCCACCTGTCTGTCATAGATTGTAATTAGGTATTCAGCAGTTTGAAAGGTTCAATAAAATATTTCCATACTGAAAATGCTTACAACTGATCAGATTGCTATTTACCATTGTAAATGCATTGAAACACTAGCATAAGTGGATTTTGATCATTAAAAGTCTTCATTCCGGTGATTTCACAAGAGTTTCCACATGTTCTGATAGTTTATATCACAGTAAACACGTGGTAAAACTTGTAATCTTAAATAAATTTTCTTACACCCCTAAAACAATTTTAACAGATGTTAAAACTTTTTCAATTGCATGCACACAATATCAATAGGATAAATTGTAAAAGTAATTTGGAAGATGGAATGCTTGATTGATTTGTTTACTTCTCTCCACATCTCTGTGATACATTGTAATTATTCATTTAACAGTTGGGAAGATTTAATAAAATTCATTCTCAAATTAAAAAACTTTTACAACTGATTAGATTGCTATTTAGCACAGTGATAAATGGAAACCCTACAATTAGCATAAACACTTCAAACAAGTGGATTTTGTCTTTTAAAAGACTTGGTTTAGGTGATTTTACAAGTGTTTCCACATGTTCTGATAGTATATACTATACAATTAGGTTGGAAGAAAAACTGACATCTCCAATGAATTTTCCAACACCGTGAATGAAATTTACACGGATGATTACTATTCACCTCTTTCAATTGCATCCAAACAAAATCAAACAATGAAATATATTGAAGAAGTCGATTTGACGGATGAAATTCTCGATTGATTTGTTTATGTCTTTCCACCTGTCTGTCATAGATTGTAATTAGGTATTCAGCAGTTTGAAAGGTTCAATGAAATATTTCCATACTGAAAATGCTTACAACTGATCAGATTGCTATTTACCATTGTAAATGCATTGAAACACTAGCATAAGTGAATTTTGATCATTGAAAGGCTTGATTCCGATGACTTCACAAGTGTTTCCACACGTTCTGATAGTTTATATTGCAGTAAACACGTGGTAAAACTTGTAATCTTCAATAAATTTTCCTACACCCCTAACATAATTTTTACAGATGTTAATAGATTTTTCAATTGCATGCACGGAATATCCATAGAATAAATTGTACAAGGAATCTGAACGATGGAATGCTTCATTAATTTGTTTACTTCTCTCCACATCTCTGTGATACATTGTAATTATTCATTTAACAGTTGGGAAGATTTAATAAAATTCATTCTCAAATTAAAAAACTTTTACAACTGATTAGATTACTATTTAGCACAGTGATACATGGAAACCCTACAATTAGCATAAACACTTCAAACAAGTGGATTTTGTCTTTTAAAAGACTTGGTTTAGGTGATTTTACAAGTGTTTCCACATGTTCTGATAGTATATACTATACAATTAAGTTGGAAGAAAAATTGACATCTCCCATGAATCTACCAACACCGTAAATGCAATTTACACAGATGATTACTATTTACCTCTTTCAATTGCATCCAAACAAAATCAAACTATGAATATATTGAAGAAGTCGATTTGACGGATGAAATTCTCGATTGATTTGTTTACGTCTTTCCACCTGTCTGTCATAGATTGTAATTAGGAATTCAGCAGTTTGAAAGGTTCAAAAAAATATTTCCATACTGAAAATGCTCTACAACTGATCAGATTTATATTTACCATTGTAAATGCATTGAAACACTAGCATAAGTGAATTTTGATCATTAAAAGGCTTTATTTCGGTGATTTCACAAGTGTTTCCACACGTTCCGATAGTTTATACTGCAGTAAACACGTGGTAAAACTTGTTATCTTCAATATATTTTCTTACACCCCTAACACAATCTTTACAGATGTTAATAAATTTTTCAATTGCATGCACGGAATATCCATAGAATAAATTGTACAAGTAATTTGAAAGATGGAATGCTTGATTGATTTGTTCACTTCTCTCAACATCTCTGTGATACATTGTAATTATTCATTTAACAGTTGGGAAGATTTAATATAATTCATTCTCAAATTAATAAACTTTTACAACTGATTAGATTACTATTTAGCACAGTGATACATGGAAACCCTAAAATTAGCATAAATACTCCAAACAAGTGGATTTTGTCCTTTAAAAGACTTGATTTGGGTGATTTTACAAGTGGTTCCACATGTTCTGATAGTATATACTATACAATTAAGTTGGAAGAAAAACTGACATCTCCAATGAATTTTCCAACACCGTGTATGCAATTTACACAGATGATTACGATTTACCTCTTTCGATGGCATCCAAACAAAATCAAACTATGAAATATATTGATGAAGTCGATTTGACGGATGAAATTCTCGATTGATTTGTTTATGTCTTCCCACCTGTCTGTCATAGATTGTAATTAGGTATTCAGCAGTTTGAAAGGTTCAATAAAATATTTCCATTTGGAAAATGCTTACAACTGATCAGATTGCTATTTACCATTGTAAATGCATTGAAACACTAACATAAGTGGATTTTGATCATTAAAAGTCTTTATTCCGGTGATTTCACAAGTGTTTCCACATGTTCTGATGGTATATATTGCAGTAAACACGTGGTAAAACTTGTAATCTTCAATGAATTTTCTTACACCCCTAACACAATCTTTACAGATGTTAATAAATTTTTCAATTGCATGCACGGAATATCCATAGAATAAATTGTACAAGTAATTTGAAAGATGGAATGCTTGATTGATTTGTTCACTTCTCTCAACATCTCTGTGATACAATGTAATTATTCATTTAACAGTTGGGAAGATTTAATATAATTCATTCTCAAATTAAAAAACTTTTACAACTGATTAGATTACTATTTAGCACAGTGATACATGGAAACCTTACAATTAGCATAAATACTCCAAACAAGTGGATTTTGTCCTTTAAAAGACTTGATTTGGGTGATTTTACAAGTGGTTCCACATGTTCTGATAGTATATACTATACAATTAAGTTGGAAGAAAAACTGACATCTCCCATGAATTTTCCAAAACCGTGTATGCAATTTACACAGATGATTACTATTTACCTCTTTCGATGGCATCCAAACAAAATCAAACTATGGAATAAATTGATGAACTCGATTTGACGGATGAAATTCTCGATTGATTTGTTTACGTCTTTCCACCTGTCTGTAATAGATTGTAAGTAGGTATTCAGCAGTTTGAAAGGTTCAATAAAATATTTCCATTTGGAAAATGCTTACAACTGATCAGATTGCTATTTACCATTGTAAATGCATTGAAACACTAGCATAAGTGGATTTTGATCATTGAAAGGCTTGATTTCGGTGATTTCACAAGTGTTTCCACACGTTCCGATAGTTTATACTGCAGTAAACACGTGGTAAAACTTGTAATCTTCAATAAATTTTCCTACACCGCTAACACAATTTTTACAGATGTTAATAACTTTTTCAATTGCATGCACGGAATATCCATAGAATAAATTGTACAAGTAATTTGAAAGATGGAATGCTTGATTGATTTGTTCACTTCTCTCCACATCTCTGTGATACATTGTAATTATTCATTTAACAGTTGGGAAGATTTAATATAATTCATTCTCAAATTAATAAACTTTTACAACTGATTAGATTACCATTTAGCACAGTGATACATGGAAACCCTACAATTAGCATAAACACTTCAAACAAGTGGATTTTTTTCTCTTAAAAGACTTGATTCAGGTGATTTTACAAGTGTTTCCACATGTTCTGATAGTATATACTATACAATTAGGTTGGAAGAAAAACTGACATCTCCAATGAATTTTCTAACACCGTAAATGCAATTTACACAGATGATTACGATTTACCTCTTTCAATTGCATCCAAACAAAATCAAACTATGAAATATATTGATGAAGTCGATTTGACGGATGAAATTCTCGATTGATTTGTTTACGTCTTTCCACCTGTCTGTCATAGATTGTAATTAGGAATTCAGCAGTTTGAGAGGTTCAATGAAATATTTCCATACTGAAAATGCTTACAACTGATCAGATTGCTATTTAGCATTTTAAATGCATTGAAACACTAGCAAAAGTGGATTTTGATCATTAAAAGGCTTCATTCCGGTCATTTCACAAGTGTTTCCACATGTTCTGATAGTTTATATTACAGTAAACACGTGGTAAAACTTGTAATCTTCAATAGATTTTCTTACACCCCTAACACAATTTTAACAGATGTTATTAACTTTTTCAATTGCATGCACGGAATATCCATAGAATAAATTGTAAAAGTAATTTGAAAGATGGAATGCTTCTTTGATTTGTTTACTTCTCTCAACATCTCTGTGATACATTGTAATTATTCATTTAACAGTTGGGAAGATTTAATATAATTCATTCTCAAATTAATAAACTTTTACAACTGATTAGATTACTATTTAGCACAGTGATACATGGAAACCCTACAATTAGCATAAACACTTCAAACAAGTGGATTTTGTCCTTTAAAAGACTTGATTTGGGGGATTTTACAAGTGGTTCCACATGTTCTGATAGTATATACTATACAATTAAGTTGGAAGAAAAACTGACATCTCCCATGAATTTTCCAAAACCGTGTATGCAATTTACACAGATGATTACTATTTACCTCTTTCGATGGCATCCAAACAAAATCAAACTATGGAATAAATTGATGAACTCGATTTGACGGATGAAATTCTCGATTGATTTGTTTACGTCTTTCCACCTGTCTGTAATAGATTGTAAGTAGGTATTCAGCAGTTTGAAAGGTTCAATAAAATATTTCCATTTGGAAAATGCTTACAACTGATCAGATTGCTATTTACCATTGTAAATGCATTGAAACACTAGCATAAGTGGATTTTGATCATTGAAAGGCTTGATTTCGGTGATTTCACAAGTGTTTCCACACGTTCCGATAGTTTATACTGCAGTAAACACGTGGTAAAACTTGTAATCTTCAATAAATTTTCCTACACCGCTAACACAATTTTTACAGATGTTAATAACTTTTTCAATTGCATGCACGGAATATCCATAGAATAAATTGTACAAGTAATTTGAAAGATGGAATGCTTGATTGATTTGTTCACTTCTCTCCACATCTCTGTGATACATTGTAATTATTCATTTAACAGTTGGGAAGATTTAATATAATTCATTCTCAAATTAATAAACTTTTACAACTGATTAGATTACCATTTAGCACAGTGATACATGGAAACCCTACAATTAGCATAAACACTTCAAACTAGTGGATTTTTTTCTCTTAAAAGACTTGATTCAGGTGATTTTACAAGTGTTTCCACATGTTCTGATAGTATATACTATACAATTAGGTTGGAAGAAAAACTGACATCTCCAATGAATTTTCTAACACCGTAAATGCAATTTACACAGATGATTACGATTTACCTCTTTCAATTGCATCCAAACAAAATCAAACTATGAAATATATTGATGAAGTCGATTTGACGGATGAAATTCTCGATTGATTTGTTTACGTCTTTCCACCTGTCTGTCATAGATTGTAATTAGGAATTCAGCAGTTTGAGAGGTTCAATGAAATATTTCCATACTGAAAATGCTTACAACTGATCAGATTGCTATTTAGCATTTTAAATGCACTGAAACACTAGCAAAAGTGGATTTTGATCATTAAAAGGCTTCATTCCGGTCATTTCACAAGTGTTTCCACATGTTCTGATAGTTTATATTACAGTAAACACGTGGTAAAACTTGTAATCTTCAATAGATTTTCTTACACCCCTAACACAATTTTAACAGATGTTATTAACTTTTTCAATTGCATGCACGGAATATCCATAGAATAAATTGTAAAAGTAATTTGAAATATGGAATGCTTCTTTGATTTGTTTACTTCTCTCAACATCTCTGTGATACATTGTAATTATTCATTTAACAGTTGGGAAGATTTAATATAATTCATTCTCAAATTAATAAACTTTTACAACTGATTAGATTACTATTTAGCACAGTGATACATGGAAACCCTACAATTAGCATAAACACTTCAAACAAGTGGATTTTGTCCTTTAAAAGACTTGATTTGGGGGATTTTACAAGTGGTTCCACATGTTCTGATAGTATATACTATACAATTAAGTTGGAAGAAAAACTGACATCTCCAATAAATCTTCCAACACCGTGAATGTAATTTACACAGATGATTACTATTCACCTCTTTCAATTGCATCCAAACAAAATCAAACTATGAAATATATTGAAGAAGTCGATTTGACGGATGAAATTCTCGATTGATTTGTTTACGTCTTTCCACCTGTCTGTAATAGATTGTAAGTAGGTATTCAGCAGTTTGAAAGGTTCAATAAAATATTTCCATTTGGAAAATGCTTACAACTGATCAGATTGCTATTTACCATTGTAAATGCATTGAAACACTAGCATAAGTGGATTTTGATCATTAAAAGTCTTCATTCCGGTGATTTCACAAGTGTTTCCACATGTTCTGATAGTTTATATTACAGTAAACACGTGGTAAAACTTGTAATCTTCAATAAATTTTCCTACACCGCTAACACAATTTTTACAGATGTTAATAACTTTTTCGATTGCATGCACGGAATATCCATAGAATAAATTGTACAAGTAATTTGAAAGATGGAATGCTTGATTGATTTGTTCACTTCTCTCCACATCTCTGTGATACATTGTAATTATTCATTTAACAGTTGGGAAGATTTAATATAATTCATTCTCAAATTAATAAACTTTTACAACTGATTAGATTACTATTTAGCACAGTGATACATGGAAACCCTACAATTAGCATAAACACTTCAAACAAGTGGATTTTTTTCTCTTAAAAGACTTGATTCAGGTGATTTTACAAGTGTTTCCACATGTTCTGATAGTATATACTATACAATTAGGTTGGAAGAAAAACTGACATCTCCAAAGAATTTTCTAACACCGTAAATGAAATTTACACTGATGATTATTATTTACCTCTTTCAATGGCATCCAAACAAAATCAAACTATGAAATATATTGAAGAAGTCGATTTGACGGATGAAATTCTCGATTGATTTGTTTACGTCTTTCCACCTGTCTGTCATAGATTGTAATTAGGAATTCAGCAGTTTGAGAGGTTCAATGAAATATTTCCATACTGAAAATGCTCTACAACTGATCAGATTGCTATTTAGCATTTTAAATGCATTGAAACACTAGCAAAAGTGGATTTTGATCATTAAAAGGCTTCATTCCGGTCATTTCACAAGTGTTTCCACATGTTCTGATAGTTTATATTACAGTAAACACGTGGTAAAACTTGTAATCTTCAATAGATTTTCTTACACCCCTAACACAATTTTAACAGATGTTATTAACTTTTTCAATTGCATGCACGGAATATCCATAGAATAAATTGTAAAAGTAATTTGAAAGATGGAATGCTTCTTTGATTTGTTTACTTCTCTCAACATCTCTGTGATACATTGTAATTATTCATTTAACAGTTGGGAAGATCTAATATAATTCATTCTCAAATTAATAAACTTTTACAACTGATTAGATTACTATTTAGCACAGTGATACATGGAAACCCTACAATTAGCATAAACACTTCAAACAAGTGGATTTTGTCCTTTAAAAGACTTGATTTGGGGGATTTTACAAGTGGTTCCACATGTTCTGATAGTATATACTATACAATTAAGTTGGAAGAAAAACTGACATCTCCAATAAATCTTCCAACACCGTGAATGTAATTTACACAGATGATTACTATTCACCTCTTTCAATTGCATCCAAACAAAATCAAACTATGAAATATATTGAAGAAGTCGATTTGACGGATGAAATTCTCGATTGATTTGTTTACGTCTTTCCACCTGTCTGTAATAGATTGTAAGTAGGTATTCAGCAGTTTGAAAGGTTCAATAAAATATTTCCATTTGGAAAATGCTTACAACTGATCAGATTGCTATTTACCATTGTAAATGCATTGAAACACTAGCATAAGTGGATTTTGATCATTGAAAGGCTTGATTTCGGTGATTTCACAAGTGTTTCCACACGTTCCGATAGTTTATACTGCAGTAAACACGTGGTAAAACTTGTAATCTTCAATAAATTTTCCTACACCGCTAACACAATTTTTACAGATGTTAATAACTTTTTCAATTGCATGCACGGAATATCCATAGAATAAATTGTACAAGTAATTTGAAAGATGGAATGCTTGATTGATTTGTTCACTTCTCTCCACATCTCTGTGATACATTGTAATTATTCATTTAACAGTTGGGAAGATTTAATATAATTCATTCTCAAATTAATAAACTTTTACAACTGATTAGATTACCATTTAGCACAGTGATACATGGAAACCCTACAATTAGCATAAACACTTCAAACAAGTGGATTTTTTTCTCTTAAAAGACTTGATTCAGGTGATTTTACAAGTGTTTCCACATGTTCTGATAGTATATACTATACAATTAGGTTGGAAGAAAAACTGACATCTCCAAAGAATTTTCTAACACCGTAAATGAAATTTACACTGATGATTATTATTTACCTCTTTCAATGGCATCCAAACAAAATCAAACTATGAAATATATTGAAGAAGTCGATTTGACGGATGAAATTCTCGATTGATTTGTTTACGTCTTTCCACCTGTCTGTCATAGATTGTAATTAGGAATTCAGCAGTTTGAGAGGTTCAATGAAATATTTCCAT
Organism: Thysanoteuthis rhombus; assembly: GCA_963457665.1. Classification (NCBI taxonomy): domain Eukaryota; kingdom Metazoa; phylum Mollusca; class Cephalopoda; order Oegopsida; family Thysanoteuthidae; genus Thysanoteuthis; species Thysanoteuthis major. Next base: position 20,652,532 of record OY735204.1, read on the forward strand.
ACTGAAAATGCTCTACAACTGATCAGATTGCTATTTAGCATTTTAAATGCATTGAAACACTAGCAAAAGTGGATTTTGATCATTAAAAGGCTTCATTCCGGTCATTTCACAAGTGTTTCCACATGTTCTGATAGTTTATATTACAGTAAACACGTGGTAAAACTTGTAATCTTCAATAGATTTTCTTACACCCCTAACACAATTTTAACAGATGTTATTAACTTTTTCAATTGCATGCACGGAATATCCATAGAATAAATTGTAAAAGTAATTTGAAAGATGGAATGCTTCTTTGATTTGTTTACTTCTCTCAACATCTCTGTGATACATTGTAATTATTCATTTAACAGTTGGGAAGATCTAATATAATTCATTCTCAAATTAATAAACTTTTACAACTGATTAGATTACTATTTAGCACAGTGATACATGGAAACCCTACAATTAGCATAAACACTTCAAACAAGTGGATTTTGTCCTTTAAAAGACTTGATTTGGGGGATTTTACAAGTGGTTCCACATGTTCTGATAGTATATACTATACAATTAAGTTGGAAGAAAAACTGACATCTCCAATAAATCTTCCAACACCGTGAATGTAATTTACACAGATGATTACTATTCACCTCTTTCAATTGCATCCAAACAAAATCAAACTATGAAATATATTGAAGAAGTCGATTTGACGGATGAAATTCTCGATTGATTTGTTTACGTCTTTCCACCTGTCTGTAATAGATTGTAAGTAGGTATTCAGCAGTTTGAAAGGTTCAATAAAATATTTCCATTTGGAAAATGCTTACAACTGATCAGATTGCTATTTACCATTGTAAATGCATTGAAACACTAGCATAAGTGGATTTTGATCATTAAAAGTCTTCATTCCGGTGATTTCACAAGTGTTTCCACATGTTCTGATAGTTTATATTACAGTAAACACGTGGTAAAACTTGTAATCTCCAATAAATTTTCCTACACCGCTAACACAATTTTTACAGATGTTAATAACTTTTTCAATTGCATGCACGGAATATCCATAGAATAAATTGTACAAGTAATTTGAAAGATGGAATGCTTGATTGATTTGTTCACTTCTCTCCACATCTCTGTGATACATTGTAATTATTCATTTAACAGTTGGGAAGATTTAATATAATTCATTCTCAAATTAAAAAACTTTTACAACTGATTAGATTACTATTTAGCACAGTGATACATGGAAACCCTACAATTAGCATAAACACTTCAAACAAGTGGATTTTTTTCTCTTAAAAGACTTGATTCAGGTGATTTTACAAGTGTTTCCACATGTTCTGATAGTATATACTATACAATTAGGTTGGAAGAAAAACTGACATCTCCAAAGAATTTTCTAACACCGTAAATGAAATTTACACTGATGATTATTATTTACCTCTTTCAATGGCATCCAAACAAAATCAAACTATGAAATATATTGAAGAAGTCGATTTGACGGATGAAATTCTCGATTGATTTGTTTACGTCTTTCCACCTGTCTGTCATAGATTGTAATTAGGAATTCAGCAGTTTGAGAGGTTCAATGAAATATTTCCATACTGAAAATGCTTACAACTGATCAGATTGCTATTTAGCATTTTAAATGCATGGAAAAACTAGCATAAGTGGATTTTGATCATTAAAAGGCTTCATCCCGGTCATTTCACAAGTGTTTCCACACGTTCTGATAGTTTATTTTGCAGTAAACACGTGGTAAAACTTGTAATCTTCAATAAATTTTCCTACACCGCTAACACAATTTTTACAGATGTTAATAACTTTTTCAATTGCATGCACGGAATATCCATAGAATAAATTGTACAAGTAATTTGAAAGATGGAATGCTTCATTGATTTGTTTACTTCTCTCCACATCTCTGTGATACATTGTAATTATTCATTTAACAGTTGGGAAGATTTAATAAAATTGATTTTATTCTCAAATTAAAAAACTTTTACAACTGATTAGATTACTATTTAGCACAGTGATACATGGAAACCCTACAAATAGCATAAATACTTCAAACAAGTGGATTTTGTCCTTAAAAGACTTGATTTGGGGGATTTTACAAGTGGATCCACATGTTCTGATAGTATATACTATACAATTAAGTTGGAAGAAAAACTGACATCTCCCATGAATCTTCCAACACCGTAAATGCAATTTACACAGATGATTACTATTCACCTCTTTCAATTGCATCCAAACAAAATCAAACTATGAAATATATTGAAGAAGTCGATTTGACGGATGAAATTCTCGATTGATTTGTTTACGTCTTTCCACCTGTCTGTCATAGATTGTAATTAGGAATTCAGCAGTTTGAGAGGTTCAATGAAATATTTCCATACTGAAAATGCTCTACAACTGATCAGATTGCTATTTAGCATTTTAAATGCATTGAAACACTAGCAAAAGTGGATTTTGATCATTAAAAGGCTTCATCCCGGTCATTTCACAAGTGTTTCCACACGTTCTGATAGTTTATTTTGCAGTAAACACGTGGTAAAACTTGTAATCTTCAATAAATTTTCCTACACCGCTAACACAATTTTTACAGATGTTAATAACTTTTTCAATTGCATGCACGGAATATCCATAGAATAAATTGTACAAGTAATTTGAAAGATGGAATGCTTCTTTGATTTGTTTACTTCTCTCAACATCTCTGTGATACATTGTAATTATTCATTTAACAGTTGGGAAGATTTAATAAAATTCATTCTCAAATTAATAAACTTTTACAACTGATTAGATTACTATTTAGCACAGTGATACATGGAAACCCTACAATTAGCATAAATACTCCAAACAAGTGGATTTTGTCCTTTAAAAGACTTGATTTGGGGGATTTTACAAGTGGTTCCACATGTTCTTATAGTATATACTATACAATTAAGTTGGAAGAAAAATTGACATCTCCCATGAATCTTCCAACACCGTAAATGCAATTTACACAGATGATTACTATTTACCTCTTTCAATTGCATCCAAACAAAATCAAACTATGAATATATTGAAGAAGTCGATTTGACGGATGAAATTCTCGATTGATTTGTTTACGTCTTTCCACCTGTCTGTCATAGATTGTAATTAGGAATTCAGCAGTTTGAAAGGTTCAAAAAAATATTTCCATACTGAAAATGCTCTACAACTGATCAGATTTATATTTACCATTGTAAATGCATTGAAACACTAGCATATGTGAATTTTGATCATTGAAAGGCTTGATTTCGGTGATTTCACAAGTGTTTCCACACGTTCCGTTAGTTTATACTGCAGTAAACACGTGGTAAAACTTGTAATCTTCAATATATTTTCCTACACCCACAACGCAATTTTAACAAATGTTGAAACTTTTTCTATTGCATGCACGGAATATCCATAGAATAAATTGTACAAGTAATTTGAAAGATGGAATGCTTCATTGATTTGTTTGCTTCTCCCAACATCTCTGTGGTACATTGTAATTATTCATTTAACAGTTGAGGAGATTTAATAAAATTCATTCTCAAATTAATAAACTTTTACAACTTATTAGATTACTATTTAGCACAGTGATACATGGAAACCCTACAATTAGCATAAATACTTCAAACAAGTGGATTTTGTCCTTTAAAAGACTTGATTTGGGTGATTTTACAAGTGTTTCCACACGTTCTGATAGTATATACTATACAATTAAGTTGGAAGAAAAACTGACATCTCCCATGAATCTTCCAACACCGTAAATGCAATTTACACAGATGATTACTATTTACCTCTATCAATGGCATCCAAACAAAACCAAACTATGAAATATATTGAAGAAGTCGATTTGACGGATGAAATTCTCGATTGATTTGTTTACGTCTTTCCACCTGTCTGTTATAGATTGTAATTAGGAATTCAGCAGTTTGAGAGGTTCAATGAAATATTTCCATACTGAAAATGCTTACAACTGATCAAATTGCTATTTAGCATTGTAAATGCATTGAAACACTAGCATAAGTGGATTTCGATCATTAAAAGTCTTCATTCCGGTGATTTCACAAGTGTTTCCACATGTTCTGATAGTTTATATTACAGTAAACACGTGTAATCTTAAATAAATTTTCCTACACCCCTAACACAATTTTAATAGATGTTGAAACTTTTTCAATTGCATGCACACAATATCAATAGGATAAATTGTAAAAGTAATTTGGAAGATGGAATGCTTCATTGATTTGTTTACTTCTCTCCACATCTCTGTGATACATTGTAATTATTCATTTAACAGTTGAGAAGATTTAATAAAATTCATTCTCAAATTAATAAACTTTCACAACTGATTAGCTTACTATTTAGCACAGTGATACATGGAAACCCTACAATTAGCATAAACACTTCAAACAAGTGGATTTTGTCCTTTAAAAGACTTGATTTGGGGGATTTTACAAGTGGTTCCACATGTTCTGATAGTATATACTATACAATTAAGTTGGAAGAAAAACTGACATCTCCCATGAATCTTCCAACACCGTAAATGCAATTTACACAGATGATTACTATTTACCTCTATCAATGGCATCCAAACAAAACCAAACTATGAAATATATTGAAGAAGTCGATTTGACGGATGAAATTCTCGATTGATTTGTTTACGTCTTTCCACCTGTCTGTTATAGATTGTAATTAGGAATTCAGCAGTTTGAGAGGTTCAATGAAATATTTCCATACTGAAAATGCTTACAACAGATCAAATTGCTATTTAGCATTATAAATGCATTGAAACACTAGCATAAGTGGATTTCGATCATTAAAAGTCTTCATTCCGGTGATTTCACAAGTGTTTCCACATGTTCTGATAGTTTATATTACAGTAAACACGTGTAATCTTAAATAAATTTTCCTACACCCCTAACACAATTTTAATAGATGTTAAAACTTTTTCAATTGCATGCACACAATATCAATAGGATAAATTGTAAAAGTAATTTGGAAGATGGAATGCTTCATTGATTTGTTTACTTCTCTCCACATCTCTGTGATACATTGTAATTATTCATTTAACAGTTGAGAAGATTTAATAAAATTCATTCTCAAATTAATAAACTTTCACAACTGATTAGCTTACTATTTAGCACAGTGATACATGGAAACCCTACAATTAGCATAAACACTTCAAACAAGTGGATTTTGTCCTTTAAAAGACTTGATTTGGGGGATTTTACAAGTGGTTCCACATGTTCTGATAGTATATACTATACAATTAAGTTGGAAGAAAAACTGACATCTCCCATGAATCTTCCAACACCGTAAATGCAATTTACACAGATGATTACGATTTACCTCTTTCAATTGCATCCAAACAAAATCAAACTATGAAATATATTGAAGAAGTCGATTTGACGGATGAAATTCTCGATTGATTTGTTTACGTCTTTCCACCTGTCTGTCATAGATTGTAATTAGGAATTCAGCAGTTTGAAAGGTTCAAAAAAATATTTCCATACTGAAAATGCTCTACAACTGATCAGATTTATATTTACCATTGTAAATGCATTGAAACACTAGCATAAGTGAATTTTGATCATTGAAAGGCTTGATTTCGGTGATTTCACAAGTGTTTCCACACGTTCCGTTAGTTTATACTGCAGTAAACACGTGGTAAAACTTGTAATCTTCAATATATTTTCCTACACCCACAACGCAATTTCAACAAATGTTGAAACTTTTTCTATTGCATGCACGGAATATCCATAGAATAAATTGTACAAGTAATTTGAAAGATGGAATGCTTCATTGATTTGTTTACTTCTCTCCACATCTCTGTGGTACATTGTAATTATTCATTTAACAGTTGGGAAGATTCAATAAAATTCATTCTCAAATTAATAAACTTTCACAACTGATTAGATTACTATTTAGCACAGTGATACATGGAAACCCTACAATTAGCATAAATACTTCAAACAAGTGGATTTTGTCCTTTAAAAGACTTGATTTGGGTGATTTTACAAGTGTTTCCACATGTTCTGATAGTATATACTATACAATTAAGTTGGAAGAAAAACTGACATCTCCCATGAATCTTCCAACACCGTAAATGCAATTTACACGGATGATTACTATTTACCTCTTTCAATGGCATCCAAACAAAATCAAACTATGAAATATATTGATGAAGTCAATTTGATGGATGAAATTCTCGATTGATTTGTTTACGTCTTTCCACCTGTCTGTTATAGATTGTAATTAGGAATTCAGCAGTTTGAGAGGTTCAATGAAATATTTCCATACTGAAAATGCTTACAACTGATCAAATTGCTATTTAGCATTTTAAATGCATTGAAACACTAGCATAAGTGGATTTCGATCATTAAAAGGCTTCATCCCGGTGATTTCACAAGTGTTTCCACACGTTATGATAGTTAATACTGCAGTAAACACGTGGTAAAACTTGTAATCTTTAATGAATTTTCCTACACTCCTAACAAAATCTTTACAGATGTTAATAAATTTTTCAATTGCATGCACGGTATAGAATAAATTGTACAAGTAATTTGAAAGATGGAATGCTTCTTTGATTTGTTTACTTCTCTCAACATCTCTGTGATACATTGTAATTATTCATTTAACAGTTGGGAAGATTTAATATAATTCATTCTCAAATTAATAAACTTTTACAACTGATTAGATTACTATTTAGCACAGTGATACATGGAAACCCTACAATTAGCATAAATACTCCAAACAAGTGGATTTTGTCCTTTAAAAGACACTATTTGGGGGATTTTACAAGTGGTTCCACATGTTCTTATAGTATATACTATACAATTAAGTTGGAAGAAAAACTGACATCTCCCATGAATCTTCCAACACCGTAAATGCAATTTACACAGATGATTACTATTTACCTCTATCAATGGCATCCAAACAAAACCAAACTATGAAATATATTGAAGAAGTCGATTTGACGGATGAAATTCTCGATTGATTTGTTTACGTCTTTCCACCTGTCTGTCATAGATTGTGTTTAGGAATTCAGCAGTTTGAAAGGTTCAAAAAAATATTTCCATACTGAAAATGATCTACAACTGATCAGATTGCTATTTACCATTGTAAATGCATTGAAACACTAGCATAAGTGAATTTTGATCATTGAAAGGCTTGATTTCGGTGATTTCACAAGTGTTTCCACACGTTCCGATTGTTTATACTGCAGTAAACACGTGGTAAAACTTGTTATCTTCAATATATTTTCCTACACCCCCAACACAATTTTAACAAATGTTGAAACTTTTTCTATTGCATGCACGGAATATCCATAGAATAAATTGTACAAGTAATTTGAAAGATGGAATGCTTCATTGATTTGTTTGCTTCTCCCAACATCTCTGTGGTACATTGTAATTATTCATTTAACAGTTGAGAAGATTTAATAAAATTCATTCTCAAATTAATAAACTTTTACAACTTATTAGATTACTATTTAGCACAGTGATACATGGAAACCCTACAATTAGCATAAATACTTCAAACAAGTGGATTTTGTCCTTTAAAAGACTTGATTTGGGTGATTTTACAAGTGTTTCCACATGTTCTGATAGTATATACTATACAATTAAGTTGGAAGAAAAACTGACATCTCCCATGAATCTTCCAACACCGTAAATGCAATTTACACAGATGATTACTATTTACCTCTATCAATGGCATCCAAACAAAACCAAACTATGAAATATATTGAAGAAGTCGATTTGACGGATGAAATTCTCGATTGATTTGTTTACGTCTTTCCACCTGTCTGTTATAGATTGTAATTAGGAATTCAGCAGTTTGAGAGGTTCAATGAAATATTTCCATACTGAAAATGCTTACAACTGATCAAATTGCTATTTAGCATTGTAAATGCATTGAAACACTAGCATAAGTGGATTTCGATCATTAAAAGTCTTCATTCCGGTGATTTCACAAGTGTTTCCACATGTTCTGATAGTTTATATTACAGTAAACACGTGTAATCTTAAATAAATTTTCCTACACCCCTAACACAATTTTAATAGATGTTAAAACTTTTTCAATTGCATGCACACAATATCAATAGGATAAATTGTAAAAGTAATTTGGAAGATGGAATGCTTCATTGATTTGTTTACTTCTCTCCACATCTCTGTGGTACATTGTAATTATTCATTTAACAGTTGAGAAGATTTAATAAAATTCATTCCCAAATTAATAAACTTTCACAACTGATTAGCTTACTATTTAGCACAGTGATACATGGAAACCCTACAATTAGCATAAACACTTCAAACAAGTGGATTTTGTCCTTTAAAAGACTTGATTTGGGGGATTTTACAAGTGGTTCCACATGTTCTGATAGTATATACTATACAATTAAGTTGGAAGAAAAACTGACATCTCCCATGAATCTTCCAACACCGTAAATGCAATTTACACAGATGATTACGATTTACCTCTTTCAATTGCATCCAAACAAAATCAAACTATGAAATATATTGAAGAAGTCGATTTGACGGATGAAATTCTCGATTGATTTGTTTACGTCTTTCCACCTGTCTGTCATAGATTGTAATTAGGAATTCAGCAGTTTGAAAGGTTCAAAAAAATATTTCCATACTGAAAATGCTCTACAACTGATCAGATTTATATTTACCATTGTAAATGCATTGAAACACTAGCATAAGTGAATTTTGATCATTGAAAGGCTTGATTTCGGTGATTTCACAAGTGTTTCCACACGTTCCGTTAGTTTATACTGCAGTAAACACGTGGTAAAACTTGTAATCTTCAATATATTTTCCTACACCCACAACGCAATTTCAACAAATGTTGAAACTTTTTCTATTGCATGCACGGAATATCCATAGAATAAATTGTACAAGTAATTTGAAAGATGGAATGCTTCATTGATTTGTTTACTTCTCTCCACATCTCTGTGGTACATTGTAATTATTCATTTAACAGTTGGGAAGATTCAATAAAATTCATTCTCAAATTAATAAACTTTCACAACTGATTAGATTACTATTTAGCACAGTGATACATGGAAACCCTACAATTAGCATAAATACTTCAAACAAGTGGATTTTGTCCTTTAAAAGACTTGATTTGGGTGATTTTACAAGTGTTTCCACATGTTCTGATAGTATATACTATACAATTAAGTTGGAAGAAAAACTGACATCTCCCATGAATCTTCCAACACCGTAAATGCAATTTACACGGATGATTACTATTTACCTCTTTCAATGGCATCCAAACAAAATCAAACTATGAAATATATTGATGAAGTCAATTTGATGGATGAAATTCTCGATTGATTTGTTTACGTCTTTCCACCTGTCTGTTATAGATTGTAATTAGGAATTCAGCAGTTTGAGAGGTTCAATGAAATATTTCCATACTGAAAATGCTTACAACTGATCAAATTGCTATTTAGCATTTTAAATGCATTGAAACACTAGCATAAGTGGATTTCGATCATTAAAAGGCTTCATCCCGGTGATTTCACAAGTGTTTCCACACGTTATGATAGTTAATACTGCAGTAAACACGTGGTAAAACTTGTAATCTTTAATGAATTTTCCTACACTCCTAACAAAATCTTTACAGATGTTAATAAATTTTTCAATTGCATGCACGGTATAGAATAAATTGTACAAGTAATTTGAAAGATGGAATGCTTCTTTGATTTGTTTACTTCTCTCAACATCTCTGTGATACATTGTAATTATTCATTTAACAGTTGGGAAGATTTAATATAATTCATTCTCAAATTAATAAACTTTTACAACTGATTAGATTACTATTTAGCACAGTGATACATGGAAACCCTACAATTAGCATAAATACTCCAAACAAGTGGATTTTGTCCTTTAAAAGACACTATTTGGGGGATTTTACAAGTGGTTCCACATGTTCTTATAGTATATACTATACAATTAAGTTGGAAGAAAAACTGACATCTCCCATGAATCTTCCAACACCGTAAATGCAATTTACACAGATGATTACTATTTACCTCTATCAATGGCATCCAAACAAAACCAAACTATGAAATATATTGAAGAAGTCGATTTGACGGATGAAATTCTCGATTGATTTGTTTACGTCTTTCCACCTGTCTGTCATAGATTGTGTTTAGGAATTCAGCAGTTTGAAAGGTTCAAAAAAATATTTCCATACTGAAAATGATCTACAACTGATCAGATTGCTATTTACCATTGTAAATGCATTGAAACACTAGCATAAGTGAATTTTGATCATTGAAAGGCTTGATTTCGGTGATTTCACAAGTGTTTCCACACGTTCCGATTGTTTATACTGCAGTAAACACGTGGTAAAACTTGTTATCTTCAATATATTTTCCTACACCCCCAACACAATTTTAACAAATGTTGAAACTTTTTCTATTGCATGCACGGAATATCCATAGAATAAATTGTACAAGTAATTTGAAAGATGGAATGCTTCATTGATTTGTTTGCTTCTCCCAACATCTCTGTGGTACATTGTAATTATTCATTTAACAGTTGAGAAGATTTAATAAAATTCATTCTCAAATTAATAAACTTTTACAACTTATTAGATTACTATTTAGCACAGTGATACATGGAAACCCTACAATTAGCATAAATACTTCAAACAAGTGGATTTTGTCCTTTAAAAGACTTGATTTGGGTGATTTTACAAGTGTTTCCACATGTTCTGATAGTATATACTATACAATTAAGTTGGAAGAAAAACTGACATCTCCCATGAATCTTCCAACACCGTAAATGCAATTTACACAGATGATTACTATTTACCTCTATCAATGGCATCCAAACAAAACCAAACTATGAAATATATTGAAGAAGTCGATTTGACGGATGAAATTCTCGATTGATTTGTTTACGTCTTTCCACCTGTCTGTTATAGATTGTAATTAGGAATTCAGCAGTTTGAGAGGTTCAATGAAATATTTCCATACTGAAAATGCTTACAACTGATCAAATTGCTATTTAGCATTGTAAATGCATTGAAACACTAGCATAAGTGGATTTCGATCATTAAAAGTCTTCATTCCGGTGATTTCACAAGTGTTTCCACATGTTCTGATAGTTTATATTACAGTAAACACGTGTAATCTTAAATAAATTTTCCTACACCCCTAACACAATTTTAATAGATGTTAAAACTTTTTCAATTGCATGCACACAATATCAATAGGATAAATTGTAAAAGTAATTTGGAAGATGGAATGCTTCATTGATTTGTTTACTTCTCTCCACATCTCTGTGGTACATTGTAATTATTCATTTAACAGTTGAGAAGATTTAATAAAATTCATTCCCAAATTAATAAACTTTCACAACTGATTAGCTTACTATTTAGCACAGTGATACATGGAAACCCTACAATTAGCATAAACACTTCAAACAAGTGGATTTTGTCCTTTAAAAGACTTGATTTGGGGGATTTTACAAGTGGTTCCACATGTTCTGATAGTATATACTATACAATTAAGTTGGAAGAAAAACTGACATCTCCCATGAATCTTCCAACACCGTAAATGCAATTTACACAGATGATTACGATTTACCTCTTTCAATTGCATCCAAACAAAATCAAACTATGAAATATATTGAAGAAGTCGATTTGACGGATGAAATTCTCGATTGATTTGTTTACGTCTTTCCACCTGTCTGTCATAGATTGTAATTAGGAATTCAGCAGTTTGAAAGGTTCAAAAAAATATTTCCATACTGAAAATGCTCTACAACTGATCAGATTTATATTTACCATTGTAAATGCATTGAAACACTAGCATAAGTGAATTTTGATCATTGAAAGGCTTGATTTCGGTGATTTCACAAGTGTTTCCACACGTTCCGTTAGTTTATACTGCAGTAAACACGTGGTAAAACTTGTAATCTTCAATATATTTTCCTACACCCACAACGCAATTTTAACAAATGTTGAAACTTTTTCTATTGCATGCACGGAATATCCATAGAATAAATTGTACAAGTAATTTGAAAGATGGAATGCTTCATTGATTTGTTTACTTCTCTCCACATCTCTGTGGTACATTGTAATTATTCATTTAACAGTTGGGAAGATTCAATAAAATTCATTCTCAAATTAATAAACTTTCACAACTGATTAGATTACTATTTAGCACAGTGATACATGGAAACCCTACAATTAGCATAAATACTTCAAACAAGTGGATTTTGTCCTTTAAAAGACTTGATTTGGGTGATTTTACAAGTGTTTCCACATGTTCTGATAGTATATACTATACAATTAAGTTGGAAGAAAAACTGACATCTCCCATGAATCTTCCAACACCGTAAATGCAATTTACACGGATGATTACTATTTACCTCTTTCAATTGCATCCAAACAAAATCAAACTATGAAATATATTGATGAAGTCAATTTGATGGATGAAATTCTCGATTGATTTCTTTACGTCTTTCCACCTGTCTGTTATAGATTGTGATTAGGAATTCAGCAGTTTGAGAGGTTCAATGAAATATTTCCATACTGAAAATGCTTACAACTGATCAAATTGCTATTTAGCATTTTAAATGCATTGAAACACTAGCATAAGTGGATTTCGATCATTAAAAGGCTTCATCCCGGTGATTTCACAAGTGTTTCCACACGTTATGATAGTTAATACTGCAGTAAACACGTGGTAAAACTTGTAATCTTTAATGAATTTTCCTACACTCCTAACAAAATCTTTACAGATGTTAATAAATTTTTCAATTGCATGCACGGTATAGAATAAATTGTACAAGTAATTTGAAAGATGGAATGCTTGATTGATTTGTTTACTTCTCTCAACATCTCTGTGATACAATGTAATTATTCATTTAACAGTTGGGAAGATTTAATATAATTCATTCTCAAATTAATAAACTTTTACAACTGATTAGATTACTATTTAGCACAGTGATACATGGAAACCCTACAATTAGCATAAATACTCCAAACAAGTGGATTTTGTCCTTTAAAAGACACTATTTGGGGGATTTTACAAGTGGTTCCACATGTTCTTATAGTATATACTATACAATTAAGTTGGAAGAAAAACTGACATCTCCCATGAATCTTCCAACACCGTAAATGCAATTTACACAGATGATTACTATTTACCTCTTTCAATGGCATCCAAACAAAACCAAACTATGAAATATATTGAAGAAGTCGATTTGACGGATGAAATTCTCGATTGATTTGTTTACGTCTTTCCACCTGTCTGTCATAGATTGTGTTTAGGAATTCAGCAGTTTGAAAGGTTCAAAAAAATATTTCCATACTGAAAATGATCTACAACTGATCAGATTGCTATTTACCATTGTAAATGCATTGAAACACTAGCATAAGTGAATTTTGATCATTGAAAGGCTTGATTTCGGTGATTTCACAAGTGTTTCCACACGTTCCGATAGTTTATACTGCAGTAAACACGTGGTAAAACTCGTTATCTTCAATATATTTTCCTACACCCCCAACACAATTTTAACAAATGTTGAAACTTTTTCTATTGCATGCACGGAATATCCATAGAATAAATTGTACAAGTAATTTGAAAGATGGAATGCTTCATTGATTTGTTTGCTTCTCCCAACATCTCTGTGGTACATTGTAATTATTCATTTAACAGTTGAGAAGATTTAATAAAATTCATTCTCAAATTAATAAACTTTTACAACTTATTAGATTACTATTTAGCACAGTGATACATGGAAACCCTACAATTAGCATAAATACTTCAAACAAGTGGATTTTGTCCTTTAAAAGACTTGATTTGGGTGATTTTACAAGTGTTTCCACATGTTCTGATAGTATATACTATACAATTAAGTTGGAAGAAAAACTGACATCTCCCATGAATCTTCCAACACCGTAAATGCAATTTACACAGATGATTACTATTTACCTCTATCAATGGCATCCAAACAAAACCAAACTATGAAATATATTGAAGAAGTCGATTTGACGGATGAAATTCTCGATTGATTTGTTTACGTCTTTCCACCTGTCTGTTATAGATTGTAATTAGGAATTCAGCAGTTTGAGAGGTTCAATGAAATATTTCCATACTGAAAATGCTTACAACTGATCAAATTGCTATTTAGCATTGTAAATGCATTGAAACACTAGCATAAGTGGATTTCGATCATTAAAAGTCTTCATTCCGGTGATTTCACAAGTGTTTCCACATGTTCTGATAGTTTATATTACAGTAAACACGTGTAATCTTAAATAAATTTTCCTACACCCCTAACACAATTTTAATAGATGTTAAAACTTTTTCAATTGCATGCACACAATATCAATAGGATAAATTGTAAAAGTAATTTGGAAGATGGAATGCTTCATTGATTTGTTTACTTCTCTCCACATCTCTGTGGTACATTGTAATTATTCATTTAACAGTTGAGAAGATTTAATAAAATTCATTCCCAAATTAATAAACTTTCACAACTGATTAGCTTACTATTTAGCACAGTGATACATGGAAACCCTACAATTAGCATAAACACTTCAAACAAGTGGATTTTGTCCTTTAAAAGACTTGATTTGGGTGATTTTACAAGTGTTTCCACATGTTCTGATAGTATATACTATACAATTAAGTTGGAAGAAAAACTGACATCTCCCATGAATCTTCCAACACCGTAAATGCAATTTACACAGATGATTACTATTTACCTCTATCAATGGCATCCAAACAAAACCAAACTATGAAATATATTGAAGAAGTCGATTTGACGGATGAAATTCTCGATTGATTTGTTTACGTCTTTCCACCTGTCTGTTATAGATTGTAATTAGGAATTCAGCAGTTTGAGAGGTTCAATGAAATATTTCCATACTGAAAATGCTTACAACTGATCAAATTGCTATTTAGCATTGTAAATGCATTGAAACACTAGCATAAGTGGATTTCGATCATTAAAAGTCTTCATTCCGGTGATTTCACAAGTGTTTCCACATGTTCTGATAGTTTATATTACAGTAAACACGTGTAATCTTAAATAAATTTTCCTACACCCCTAACACAATTTTAATAGATGTTAAAACTTTTTCAATTGCATGCACACAATATCAATAGGATAAATTGTAAAAGTAATTTGGAAGATGGAATGCTTCATTGATTTGTTTACTTCTCTCCACATCTCTGTGGTACATTGTAATTATTCATTTAACAGTTGAGAAGATTTAATAAAATTCATTCCCAAATTAATAAACTTTCACAACTGATTAGCTTACTATTTAGCACAGTGATACATGGAAACCCTACAATTAGCATAAACACTTCAAACAAGTGGATTTTGTCCTTTAAAAGACTTGATTTGGGGGATTTTACAAGTGGTTCCACATGTTCTGATAGTATATACTATACAATTAAGTTGGAAGAAAAACTGACATCTCCCATGAATCTTCCAACACCGTAAATGCAATTTACACGGATGATTACTATTTACCTCTTTCAATTGCATCCAAACAAAATCAAACTATGAAATATATTGATGAAGTCAATTTGATGGATGAAATTCTCGATTGATTTCTTTACGTCTTTCCACCTGTCTGTTATAGATTGTAATTAGGAATTCAGCAGTTTGAGAGGTTCAATGAAATATTTCCATACTGAAAATGCTTACAACTGATCAAATTGCTATTTAGCATTTTAAATGCATTGAAACACTAGCATAAGTGGATTTCGATCATTAAAAGGCTTCATCCCAGTGATTTCACAAGTGTTTCCACACGTTATGATAGTTAATACTGCAGTAAACACGTGGTAAAACTTGTAATCTTTAATGAATTTTCCTACACTCCTAACAAAATCTTTACAGATGTTAATAAATTTTTCAATTGCATGCACGGTATAGAATAAATTGTACAAGTAATTTGAAAGATGGAATGCTTGATTGATTTGTTTACTTCTCTCAACATCTCTGTGATACAATGTAATTATTCATTTAACAGTTGGGAAGATTTAATATAATTCATTCTCAAATTAATAAACTTTTACAACTGATTAGATTACTATTTAGCACAGTGATACATGGAAACCCTACAATTAGCATAAATACTTCAAACAAGTGGATTTTGTCCTTTAAAAGACTTGATTTGGGGGATTTTACAAGTGGTTCCACATGTTCTGATAGTATATACTATACAATTAAGTTGGAAGAAAAACTGACATCTCCCATGAATCTTCCAACACCGTAAATGCAATTTACACAGATGATTACTATTTACCTCTATCAATGGCATCCAAACAAAACCAAACTATGGAATATATTGAAGAAGTCGATTTGACGGATGAAATTCTCGATTGATTTGTTTACGTCTTTCCACCTGTCTGTCATAGATTGTGTTTAGGAATTCAGCAGTTTGAAAGGTTCAAAAAAATATTTCCATACTTAAAATGATCTACAACTGATCAAATTGCTATTTAGCATTGTAAATGCATTGAAACACTAGCATAAGTGGATTTCGATCATTAAAAGTCTTCATTCCGGTGATTTCACAAGTGTTTCCACATGTTCTGATAGTTTATATTACAGTAAACACGTGTAATCTTAAATAAATTTTCCTACACCCCTAACACAATTTTAATAGATGTTAAAACTTTTTCAATTGCATGCACACAATATCAATAGGATAAATTGTAAAAGTAATTTGGAAGATGGAATGCTTCATTGATTTGTTTACTTCTCTCCACATCTCTGTGGTACATTGTAATTATTCATTTAACAGTTGAGAAGATTTAATAAAATTCATTCCCAAATTAATAAACTTTCACAACTGATTAGCTTACTATTTAGCACAGTGATACATGGAAACCCTACAATTAGCATAAACACTTCAAACAAGTGGATTTTGTCCTTTAAAAGACTTGATTTGGGTGATTTTACAAGTGTTTCCACATGTTCTGATAGTATATACTATACA
Source organism: Thysanoteuthis rhombus (assembly GCA_963457665.1). NCBI lineage: Eukaryota > Metazoa > Mollusca > Cephalopoda > Oegopsida > Thysanoteuthidae > Thysanoteuthis > Thysanoteuthis major. The sequence goes on from OY735204.1 coordinate 20,669,509, forward strand.
ATTAAGTTGGAAGAAAAACTGACATCTCCCATGAATCTTCCAACACCGTAAATGCAATTTACACAGATGATTACTATTTACCTCTATCAATGGCATCCAAACAAAACCAAACTATGAAATATATTGAAGAAGTCGATTTGACGGATGAAATTCTCGATTGATTTGTTTACGTCTTTCCACCTGTCTGTTATAGATTGTAATTAGGAATTCAGCAGTTTGAAAGGTTCAAAAAAATATTTCCATACTGAAAATGCTCTACAACTGATCAGATTTATATTTACCATTGTAAATGCATTGAAACACTAGCATAAGTGAATTTTGATCATTGAAAGGCTTGATTTCGGTGATTTCACAAGTGTTTCCACACGTTCCGTTAGTTTATACTGCAGTAAACACGTGGTAAAACTTGTAATCTTCAATATATTTTCCTACACCCACAACGCAATTTTAACAAATGTTGAAACTTTTTCTATTGCATGCACGGAATATCCATAGAATAAATTGTACAAGTAATTTGAAAGATGGAATGCTTCATTGATTTGTTTACTTCTCTCCACATCTCTGTGGTACATTGTAATTATTCATTTAACAGTTGGGAAGATTCAATAAAATTCATTCTCAAATTAATAAACTTTCACAACTGATTAGATTACTATTTAGCACAGTGATACATGGAAACCCTACAATTAGCATAAATACTTCAAACAAGTGGATTTTGTCCTTTAAAAGACTTGATTTGGGTGATTTTACAAGTGTTTCCACATGTTCTGATAGTATATACTATACAATTAAGTTGGAAGAAAAACTGACATCTCCCATGAATCTTCCAACACCGTAAATGCAATTTACACGGATGATTACTATTTACCTCTTTCAATGGCATCCAAACAAAATCAAACTATGAAATATATTGATGAAGTCAATTTGATGGATGAAATTCTCGATTGATTTGTTTACGTCTTTCCACCTGTCTGTTATAGATTGTAATTAGGAATTCAGCAGTTTGAGAGGTTCAATGAAATATTTCCATACTGAAAATGCTTACAACTGATCAAATTGCTATTTAGCATTTTAAATGCATTGAAACACTAGCATAAGTGGATTTCGATCATTAAAAGGCTTCATCCCGGTGATTTCACAAGTGTTTCCACACGTTATGATAGTTAATACTGCAGTAAACACGTGGTAAAACTTGTAATCTTTAATGAATTTTCCTACACTCCTAACAAAATCTTTACAGATGTTAATAAATTTTTCAATTGCATGCACGGTATAGAATAAATTGTACAAGTAATTTGAAAGATGGAATGCTTCTTTGATTTGTTTACTTCTCTCAACATCTCTGTGATACAATGTAATTATTCATTTAACAGTTGGGAAGATTTAATATAATTCATTCTCAAATTAATAAACTTTTACAACTGATTAGATTACTATTTAGCACAGTGATACATGGAAACCCTACAATTAGCATAAATACTCCAAACAAGTGGATTTTGTCCTTTAAAAGACACTATTTGGGGGATTTTACAAGTGGTTCCACATGTTCTTATAGTATATACTATACAATTAAGTTGGAAGAAAAACTGACATCTCCCATGAATCTTCCAACACCGTAAATGCAATTTACACAGATGATTACTATTTACCTCTATCAATGGCATCCAAACAAAACCAAACTATGAAATATATTGAAGAAGTCGATTTGACGGATGAAATTCTCGATTGATTTGTTTACGTCTTTCCACCTGTCTGTCATAGATTGTGTTTAGGAATTCAGCAGTTTGAAAGGTTCAAAAAAATATTTCCATACTGAAAATGATCTACAACTGATCAGATTGCTATTTACCATTGTAAATGCATTGAAACACTAGCATAAGTGAATTTTGATCATTGAAAGGCTTGATTTCGGTGATTTCACAAGTGTTTCCACACGTTCCGATAGTTTATACTGCAGTGAACACGTGGTAAAACTTGTTATCTTCAATATATTTTCCTACACCCCCAACACAATTTTAACAAATGTTGAAACTTTTTCTATTGCATGCACGGAATATCCATAGAATAAATTGTACAAGTAATTTGAAAGATGGAATGCTTCATTGATTTGTTTGCTTCTCCCAACATCTCTGTGGTACATTGTAATTATTCATTTAACAGTTGAGAAGATTTAATATAATTCATTCTCAAATTAATAAACTTTTACAACTGATTAGATTACTATTTAGCACAGTGATACATGGAAACCCTACAATTAGCATAAATACTCCAAACAAGTGGATTTTGTCCTTTAAAAGACTTGATTTGGGTGATTTTACAAGTGGTTCCACATGTTCTTATAGTATATACTATACAATTAAGTTGGAAGAAAAACTGACATCTCCCATGAATCTTCCAACACCGTAAATGCAATTTACACAGATGATTACAATTTACCTCTATCAATGGCATCCAAACAAAACCAAACTATGAAATATATTGAAGAAGTCGATTTGACGGATGAAATTCTCGATTGATTTGTTTACGTCTTTCCACCTGTCTGTCATAGATTGTGTTTAGGAATTCAGCAGTTTGAGAGGTTCAATGAAATATTTCCATACTGAAAATGATCTACAACTGATCAGATTGCTATTTACCATTTTAAATGCATTGAAACACTAGCATGAGTGGATTTTGATCTTTTAAAGGCTTCATTCCGGTGATTTCACAAGTGTTTCCACACGTTCTGATAGTTTATATTGCAGTAAACACGTGGTAAAACTTGTAATCTTCAATGAATTTTCTTACACCCCTAACACAATCTTTACAGATGTTAATGAATTTTTCAATTACATGCACGGAATATCCATAGAATAAATTGTACAAGTAATTTGAAAGATGGAATGCTTGATTGATTTGTTCACTTCTCTCAACATCTCTGTGATACATTGTAATTATTCATTTAACAGTTGGGAAGATTTAATAAAATTCATTCTCAAATTAATAAACTTTTACAACTGATTAGATTACTATTTAGCACAGTGATACATGGAAACCCTACAATTAGCATAAATACTTCAAACAAGTGGATTTTGTCCTTTAAAAGACTTGATTTGGGGGATTTTACAAGTGTTTCCACATGTTCTGATAGTATATACTATACAATTAAGTTGGAAGAAAAACTGACATCTCCCATGAATCTTCCAACACCGTAAATGCAATTTACACGGATGATTACTATTTACCTCTTTCAATGGCATCCAAACAAAATCAAACTATGAAATATATTGAAGAAGTCGATTTGACGGATGAAATTCTCGATTGATTTGTTTACGTCTTTCCACCTGTCTGTCATAGATTGTAATTAGGAATTCAGCAGTTTGAGAGGTTCAATGAAATATTTCCATACTGAAAATGCTCTACAACTGATCAGATTTATATTTACCATTGTAAATGCATTGAAACACTAGCATAAGTGGATTTCGATCATTAAAAGTCTTCATTCCGGTGATTTCACAAGTGTTTCCACATGTTCTGATAGTTTATATTACAGTAAACACGTGTAATCTTAAATAAATTTTCCTACACCCCTAACACAATTTTAATAGATGTTAAAACTTTTTCAATTGCATGCACACAATATCAATAGGATAAATTGTAATAGTAATTTGGAAGATGGAATGCTTCATTGATTTGTTTACTTCTCTCCACATCTCTGTGGTACATTGTAATTATTCATTTAACAGTTGGGAAGATTTAATAAAATTCATTCTCAAATTAATAAACTTTTACAACTGATTAGATTACTATTTAGCACAGTGATACATGGAAACCCTACAATTAGCATAAACACTTCAAACAAGTGGATTTTGTCCTTTAAAAGACTTGATTTGGGGGATTTTACAAGTGGTTCCACATGTTCTGATAGTATATACTATACAATTAGGTTGGAAGAAAAACTGACATCTCCCATGAATCTTCCAACACCGTAAATGCAATTTACACAGATGATTACGATTTACCTCTTTCAATTGCATCCAAACAAATTCAAACTATGAAATATATTGAAGAAGTCGATTTGACGGATGAAATTCTCGATTGATTTGTTTACGTCTTTCCACCTGTCTGTCATAGATTGTAATTAGGAATTCAGCAGTTTGAAAGGTTCAAAAAAATATTTCCATACTGAAAATGCTCTACAACTGATCAGATTTATATTTACCATTGTAAATGCATTGAAACACTAGCATAAGTGAATTTTGATCATTGAAAGGCTTGATTTCGGTGATTTCACAAGTGTTTCCACACGTTCCGTTAGTTTATACTGCAGTAAACACGTGGTAAAACTTGTAATCTTCAATATATTTTCCTACACCCACAACGCAATTTTAACAAATGTTGAAACTTTTTCTATTGCATGCACGGAATATCCATAGAATAAATTGTACAAGTAATTTGAAAGATGGAATGCTTCATTGATTTGTTTACTTCTCTCCACATCTCTGTGGTACATTGTAATTATTCATTTAACAGTTGGGAAGATTCAATAAAATTCATTCTCAAATAAATAAACTTTCACAACTGATTAGATTACTATTTAGCACAGTGATACATGGAAACCCTACAATTAGCATAAATACTTCAAACAAGTGGATTTTGTCCTTTAAAAGACTTGATTTGGGTGATTTTACAAGTGTTTCCACATGTTCTGATAGTATATACTATACAATTAAGTTGGAAGAAAAACTGACATCTCCCATGAATCTTCCAACACCGTAAATGCAATTTACACGGATGATTACTATTTACCTCTTTCAATGGCATCCAAACAAAATCAAACTATGAAATATATTGATGAAGTCAATTTGATGGATGAAATTCTCGATTGATTTGTTTACGTCTTTCCACCTGTCTGTTATAGATTGTAATTAGGAATTCAGCAGTTTGAGAGGTTCAATGAAATATTTCCATACTGAAAATGCTTACAACTGATCAAATTGCTATTTAGCATTTTAAATGCATTGAAACACTAGCATAAGTGGATTTCGATCATTAAAAGGCTTCATCCCGGTGATTTCACAAGTGTTTCCACATGTTATGATAGTTAATACTGCAGTAAACACGTGGTAAAACTTGTAATCTTTAATGAATTTTCCTACACTCCTAACAAAATCTTTACAGATGTTAATAAATTTTTCAATTGCATGCACGGTATAGAATAAATTGTACAAGTAATTTGAAAGATGGAATGCTTCATTGATTTGTTTACTTCTCTCAACATCTCTGTGATACAATGTAATTATTCATTTAACAGTTGGGAAGATTTAATATAAATCATTCTCAAATTAATAAACTTTTACAACTTATTAGATTACTATTTAGCACAGTGATACATGGAAACCCTACAATTAGCATAAATACTCCAAACAAGTGGATTTTGTCCTTTAAAAGACACTATTTGGGGGATTTTACAAGTGGTTCCACATGTTCTTATAGTATATACTATACAAATAAGTTGGAAGAAAAACTGACATCTCCCATGAATCTTCCAACACCGTAAATGCAATTTACACAGATGATTACTATTTACCTCTATCAATGGCATCCAAACAAAACCAAACTATGAAATATATTGAAGAAGTCGATTTGACGGATGAAATTCTCGATTGATTTGTTTACGTCTTTCCACCTGTCTGTCATAGATTGTGTTTAGGAATTCAGCAGTTTGAAAGGTTCAAAAAAATATTTCCATACTGAAAATGATCTACAACTGATCAGATTGCTATTTACCATTGTAAATGCATTGAAACACTAGCATAAGTGAATTTTGATCATTGAAAGGCTTGATTTCGGTGATTTCACAAGTGTTTCCACACGTTCCGATAGTTTATACTGCAGTAAACACGTGGTAAAACTTGTTATCTTCAATATATTTTCCTACACCCCCAACACAATTTTAACAAATGTTGAAACTTTTTCTATTGCATGCACGGAATATCCATAGAATAAATTGTACAAGTAATTTGAAAGATGGAATGCTTCATTGATTTGTTTGCTTCTCTCAACATCTCTGTGGTACATTGTAATTATTCATTTAACAGTTGGGAAGATTTAATATAATTCATTCTCAAATTAATAAACTTTTACAACTGATTAGATTACTATTTAGCACAGTGATACATGGAAACCCTACAATTAGCATAAATACTCCAAACAAGTGGATTTTGTCCTTTAAAAGACACTATTTGGGGGATTTTACAAGTGGTTCCACATGTTCTTATAGTATATACTATACAATTAAGTTGGAAGAAAAACTGACATCTCCCATGAATCTTCCAACACCGTAAATGCAATTTACACAGATGATTACTATTTACCTCTATCAATGGCATCCAAACAAAATCAAACTATGAAATATATTGAAGAAGTCGATTTGACGGATGAAATTCTCGATTGATTTGTTTACGTCTTTCCACCTGTCTGTCATAGATTGTGTTTAGGAATTCAGCAGTTTGAAAGGTTCAAAAAAATATTTCCATACTGAAAATGCTCTACAACTGATCAGATTTATATTTACCATTGTAAATGCATTGAAACACTAGCATAAGTGAATTTTGATCATTGAAAGGCTTGATTTCGGTGATTTCACAAGTGTTTCCACACGTTCCGATAGTTTATACTGCAGTGAACACGTGGTAAAACTTGTTATCTTCAATATATTTTCCTACACCCCCAACACAATTTTAACAAATGTTGAAACTTTTTCTATTGCATGCACGGAATATCCATAGAATAAATTGTACAAGTAATTTGAAAGATGGAATGCTTCATTGATTTGTTTGCTTCTCCCAACATCTCTGTGGTACATTGTAATTATTCATTTAACAGTTGAGAAGATTTAATAAAATTCATTCTCAAATTAATAAACTTTTACAACTTATTAGATTACTATTTAGCACAGTGATACATGGAAACCCTACAATTAGCATAAATACTTCAAACAAGTGGATTTTGTCCTTTAAAAGACTTGATTTGGGTGATTTTACAAGTGTTTCCACATGTTCTGATAGTATATACTATACAATTAAGTTGGAAGAAAAACTGACATCTCCCATGAATCTTCCAACACCGTAAATGCAATTTACACAGATGATTACTATTTACCTCTATCAATGGCATCCAAACAAAACCAAACTATGAAATATATTGAAGAAGTCGATTTGACGGATGAAATTCTCGATTGATTTGTTTACGTCTTTCCACCTGTCTGTTATAGATTGTAATTAGGAATTCAGCAGTTTGAGAGGTTCAATGAAATATTTCCATACTGAAAATGCTTACAACTGATCAAATTGCTATTTAGCATTGTAAATGCATTGAAACACTAGCATAAGTGGATTTCGATCATTAAAAGTCTTCATTCCGGTGATTTCACAAGTGTTTCCACATGTTCTGATAGTTTATATTACAGTAAACACGTGTAATCTTAAATAAATTTTCCTACACCCCTAACACAATTTTAATAGATGTTTAAACTTTTTCAATTGCATGCACACAATATCAATAGGATAAATTGTAAAAGTAATTTGGAAGATGGAATGCTTCATTGATTTGTTTACTTCTCTCCACATCTCTGTGGTACATTGTAATTATTCATTTAACGGTTGAGAAGATTTAATAAAATTCATTCCCAAATTAATAAACTTTCACAACTGATTAGCTTACTATTTAGCACAGTGATACATGGAAACCCTACAATTAGCATAAACACTTCAAACAAGTGGATTTTGTCCTTTAAAAGACTTGATTTGGGGGATTTTACAAGTTGTTCCACATGTTCTGATAGTATATACTATACAATTAAGTTGGAAGAAAAACTGACATCTCCCATGAATCTTCCAACACCGTAAATGCAATTTACACAGATGATTACGATTTACCTCTTTCAATTGCATCCAAACAAAATCAAACTATGAAATATATTGAAGAAGTCGATTTGACGGATGAAATTCTCGATTGATTTGTTTACGTCTTTCCACCTGTCTGTTATAGATTGTAATTAGGAATTCAGCAGTTTGAGAGGTTCAATGAAATATTTCCATACTGAAAATGCTTACAACTGATCAAATTGCTATTTAGCATTTTAAATGCATTGAAACACTAGCATAAGTGGATTTCGATCATTAAAAGGCTTCATCCCGGTGATTTCACAAGTGTTTCCACATGTTATGATAGTTAATACTGCAGTAAACACGTGGTAAAACTTGTAATCTTTAATGAATTTTCCTACACTCCTAACAAAATCTTTACAGATGTTAATAAATTTTTCAATTGCATGCACGGTATAGAATAAATTGTACAAGTAATTTGAAAGATGGAATGCTTGATTGATTTGTTTACTCTTCTCAACATCTCTGTGATACAATGTAATTATTCATTTAACAGTTGGGAAGATTTAATATAATTCATTCTCAAATTAATAAACTTTTACAACTGATTAGATTACTATTTAGCACAGTGATACATGGAAACCCTACAATTAGCATAAATACTCCAAACAAGTGGATTTTGTCCCTTAAAAGACACTATTTGGGGGATTTTACAAGTGGTTCCACATGTTCTTATAGTATATACTATACAATTAAGTTGGAAGAAAAACTGACATCTCCCATGAATCTTCCAACACCGTAAATGCAATTTACACAGATGATTACTATTTACCTCTATCAATGGCATCCAAACAAAATCAAACTATGAAATATATTGAAGAAGTCGATTTGACGGATGAAATTCTCGATTGATTTGTTTACGTCTTTCCACCTGTCTGTCATAGATTGTGTTTAGGAATTCAGCAGTTTGAAAGGTTCAAAAAAATATTTCCATACTGAAAATGATCTACAACTGATCAGATTGCTATTTACCATTGTAAATGCATTGAAACACTAGCATAAGTGAATTTTGATCATTGAAAGGCTTGATTTCGGTGATTTCACAAGTGTTTCCACACGTTCCGATAGTTTATACTGCAGTAAACACGTGGTAAAACTTGTTATCTTCAATATATTTTCCTACACCCCCAACACAATTTTAACAAATGTTGAAACTTTTTCTATTGCATGCACGGAATATCCATAGAATAAATTGTACAAGTAATTTGAAAGATGGAATGCTTCATTGATTTGTTTGCTTCTCTCAACATCTCTGTGGTACATTGTAATTATTCATTTAACAGTTGAGAAGATTTAATAAAATTCATTCTCAAATTAATAAACTTTTACAACTTATTAGATTACTATTTAGCACAGTGATACATGGAAACCCTACAATTAGCATAAATACTTCAAACAAGTGGATTTTGTCCTTTAAAAGACTTGATTTGGGTGATTTTACAAGTGTTTCCACATGTTCTGATAGTATATACTATACAATTAAGTTGGAAGAAAAACTGACATCTCCCATGAATCTTCCAACACCGTAAATGCAATTTACACAGATGATTACTATTTACCTCTATCAATGGCATCCAAACAAAACCAAACTATGAAATATATTGAAGAAGTCGATTTGACGGATGAAATTCTCGATTGATTTGTTTACGTCTTTCCACCTGTCTGTCATAGATTGTAATTAGGAATTCAGCAGTTTGAGAGGTTCAATGAAATATTTCCATACTGAAAATGCTTACAACTGATCAGATTGCTATTTAGCATTTTAAATGCATTGAAACACTAGCATGAGTGGATTTTGATCTTTTAAAGGCTTCATTCCGGTGATTTCACAAGTGTTTCCACACGTTCTGATAGTTTATATTGCAGTAAACACGTGGTAAAACTTGTAATCTTCAATGAATTTTCTTACACCCCTAACACAATCTTTACAGATGTTAATGAATTTTTCAATTACATGCACGGAATATCCATAGAATAAATTGTACAAGTAATTTGAAAGATGGAATGCTTGATTGATTTGTTCACTTCTCTCAACATCTCTGTGATACATTGTAATTATTCATTTAACAGTTGGGAAGATTTAATAAAATTCATTCTCAAATTAATAAACTTTTACAACTGATTAGATTACTATTTAGCACAGTGATACATGGAAACCCTACAATTAGCATAAATACTTCAAACAAGTGGATTTTGTCCTTTAAAAGACTTGATTTGGGGGATTTTACAAGTGGTTCCACATGTTCTGATAGTATATACTATACAATTAAGTTGGAAGAAAAACTGACATCTCCCATGAATCTTCCAACACCGTAAATGCAATTTACACGGATGATTACTATTTACCTCTTTCAATGGCATCCAAACAAAATCAAACTATGAAATATATTGAAGAAGTCGATTTGACGGATGAAATTCTCGATTGATTTGTTTACGTCTTTCCACCTGTCTGTCATAGATTGTAATTAGGAATTCAGCAGTTTGAGAGGTTCAATGAAATATTTCCATACTGAAAATGCTCTACAACTGATCAGATTTATATTTACCATTGTAAATGCATTGAAACACTAGCATAAGTGGATTTCGATCATTAAAAGTCTTCATTCCGGTGATTTCACAAGTGTTTCCACATGTTCTGATAGTTTATATTACAGTAAACACGTGTAATCTTAAATAAATTTTCCTACACCCCTAACACAATTTTAATAGATGTTAAAACTTTTTCAATTGCATGCACACAATATCAATAGGATAAATTGTAAAAGTAATTTGGAAGATGGAATGCTTCATTGATTTGTTTACTTCTCTCCACATCTCTGTGATACATTGTAATTATTCATTTAACAGTTGGGAAGATTTAATAAAATTCATTCTCAAATTGATAAACTTTCACAACTGATTAGCTTACTATTTAGCACAGTGATACATGGAAACCCTACAATTAGCATAAACACTTCAAACAAGTGGATTTTGTCCTTTAAAAGACTTGATTTGGGGGATTTTACAAGTGGTTCCACATGTTCTGATAGTATATACTATACAATTAAGTTGGAAGAAAAACTGACATCTCCCATGAATCTTCCAACACCGTAAATGCAATTTACACAGATGATTACGATTTACCTCTTTCAATTGCATCCAAACAAATTCAAACTATGAAATATATTGAAGAAGTCGATTTGACGGATGAAATTCTCGATTGATTTGTTTACGTCTTTCCACCTGTCTGTCATAGATTGTAATTAGGAATTCAGCAGTTTGAAAGGTTCAAAAAAATATTTCCATACTGAAAATGCTCTACAACTGATCAGATTTATATTTACCATTGTAAATGCATTGAAACACTAGCATAAGTGAATTTTGATCATTGAAAGGCTTGATTTCGGTGATTTCACAAGTGTTTCCACACGTTCCGTTAGTTTATAGTGCAGTAAACACGTGGTAAAACTTGTAATCTTCAATATATTTTCCTACACCCACAACGCAATTTTAACAAATGTTGAAACTTTTTCTATTGCATGCACGGAATATCCATAGAATAAATTGTACAAGTAATTTGAAAGATGGAATGCTTCATTGATTTGTTTACTTCTCTCCACATCTCTGTGGTACATTGTAATTATTCATTTAACAGTTGGGAAGATTCAATAAAATTCATTCTCAAATTAATAAACTTTCACAACTGATTAGATTACTATTTAGCACAGTGATACATGGAAACCCTACAATTAGCATAAATACTCCAAACAAGTGGATTTTGTCCTTTAAAAGACACTATTTGGGGGATTTTACAAGTGGTTCCACATGTTCTTATAGTATATACTATACAAATAAGTTGGAAGAAAAACTGACATCTCCCATGAATCTTCCAACACCGTAAATGCAATTTACACAGATGATTACTATTTACCTCTATCAATGGCATCCAAACAAAACCAAACTATGAAATATATTGAAGAAGTCGATTTGACGGATGAAATTCTCGATTGATTTGTTTACGTCTTTCCACCTGTCTGTCATAGATTGTGTTTAGGAATTCAGCAGTTTGAAAGGTTCAAAAAAATATTTCCATACTGAAAATGATCTACAACTGATCAGATTGCTATTTACCATTGTAAATGCATTGAAACACTAGCATAAGTGAATTTTGATCATTGAAAGGCTTGATTTCGGTGATTTCACAAGTGTTTCCACACGTTCCGATAGTTTATACTGCAGTAAACACGTGGTAAAACTTGTTATCTTCAATATATTTTCCTACACCCCCAACACAATTTTAACAAATGTTGAAACTTTTTCTATTGCATGCACGGAATATCCATAGAATAAATTGTACAAGTAATTTGAAAGATGGAATGCTTCATTGATTTGTTTGCTTCTCTCAACATCTCTGTGGTACATTGTAATTATTCATTTAACAGTTGGGAAGATTTAATATAATTCATTCTCAAATTAATAAACTTTTACAACTGATTAGATTACTATTTAGCACAGTGATACATGGAAACCCTACAATTAGCATAAATACTCCAAACAAGTGGATTTTGTCCTTTAAAAGACACTATTTGGGGGATTTTACAAGTGGTTCCACATGTTCTTATAGTATATACTATACAATTAAGTTGGAAGAAAAACTGACATCTCCCATGAATCTTCCAACACCGTAAATGCAATTTACACAGATGATTACTATTTACCTCTATCAATGGCATCCAAACAAAACCAAACTATGAAATATATTGAAGAAGTCGATTTGACGGATGAAATTCTCGATTGATTTGTTTACGTCTTTCCACCTGTCTGTCATAGATTGTGTTTAGGAATTCAGCAGTTTGAAAGGTTCAAAAAAATATTTCCATACTGAAAATGATCTACAACTGATCAGATTGCTATTTACCATTGTAAATGCATTGAAACACTAGCATAAGTGAATTTTGATCATTGAAAGGCTTGATTTCGGTGATTTCACAAGTGTTTCCACACGTTCCGATAGTTTATACTGCAGTGAACACGTGGTAAAACTTGTTATCTTCAATATATTTTCCTACACCCCCAACACAATTTTAACAAATGTTGAAACTTTTTCTATTGCATGCACGGAATATCCATAGAATAAATTGTACAAGTAATTTGAAAGATGGAATGCTTCATTGATTTGTTTGCTTCTCCCAACATCTCTGTGGTACATTGTAATTATTCATTTAACAGTTGAGAAGATTTAATAAAATTCATTCTCAAATTAATAAACTTTTACAACTTATTAGATTACTATTTAGCACAGTGATACATGGAAACCCTACAATTAGCATAAATACTTCAAACAAGTGGATTTTGTCCTTTAAAAGACTTGATTTGGGTGATTTTACAAGTGTTTCCACATGTTCTGATAGTATATACTATACAATTAAGTTGGAAGAAAAACTGACATCTCCCATGAATCTTCCAACACCGTAAATGCAATTTACACAGATGATTACTATTTACCTCTATCAATGGCATCCAAACAAAACCAAACTATGAAATATATTGAAGAAGTCGATTTGACGGATGAAATTCTCGATTGATTTGTTTACGTCTTTCCACCTGTCTGTTATAGATTGTAATTAGGAATTCAGCAGTTTGAGAGGTTCAATGAAATATTTCCATACTGAAAATGCTTACAACTGATCAAATTGCTATTTAGCATTGTAAATGCATTGAAACACTAGCATAAGTGGATTTCGATCATTAAAAGTCTTCATTCCGGTGATTTCACAAGTGTTTCCACATGTTCTGATAGTTTATATTACAGTAAACACGTGTAATCTTAAATAAATTTTCCTACACCCCTAACACAATTTTAATAGATGTTAAAACTTTTTCAATTGCATGCACACAATATCAATAGGATAAATTGTAAAAGTAATTTGGAAGATGGAATGCTTCATTGATTTGTTTACTTCTCTCCACATCTCTGTGGTACATTGTAATTATTCATTTAACGGTTGAGAAGATTTAATAAAATTCATTCCCAAATTAATAAACTTTCACAACTGATTAGCTTACTATTTAGCACAGTGATACATGGAAACCCTACAATTAGCATAAACACTTCAAACAAGTGGATTTTGTCCTTTAAAAGACTTGATTTGGGGGATTTTACAAGTTGTTCCACATGTTCTGATAGTATATACTATACAATTAAGTTGGAAGAAAAACTGACATCTCCCATGAATCTTCCAACACCGTAAATGCAATTTACACAGATGATTACGATTTACCTCTTTCAATTGCATCCAAACAAAATCAAACTATGAAATATATTGAAGAAGTCGATTTGACGGATGAAATTCTCGATTGATTTGTTTACGTCTTTCCACCTGTCTGTTATAGATTGTAATTAGGAATTCAGCAGTTTGAGAGGTTCAATGAAATATTTCCATACTGAAAATGCTTACAACTGATCAAATTGCTATTTAGCATTTTAAATGCATTGAAACACTAGCATAAGTGGATTTCGATCATTAAAAGGCTTCATCCCGGTGATTTCACAAGTGTTTCCACATGTTATGATAGTTAATACTGCAGTAAACACGTGGTAAAACTTGTAATCTTTAATGAATTTTCCTACACTCCTAACAAAATCTTTACAGATGTTAATAAATTTTTCAATTGCATGCACGGTATAGAATAAATTGTACAAGTAATTTGAAAGATGGAATGCTTGATTGATTTGTTTACTCTTCTCAACATCTCTGTGATACAATGTAATTATTCATTTAACAGTTGGGAAGATTTAATATAATTCATTCTCAAATTAATAAACTTTTACAACTGATTAGATTACTATTTAGCACAGTGATACATGGAAACCCTACAATTAGCATAAATACTCCAAACAAGTGGATTTTGTCCCTTAAAAGACACTATTTGGGGGATTTTACAAGTGGTTCCACATGTTCTTATAGTATATACTATACAATTAAGTTGGAAGAAAAACTGACATCTCCCATGAATCTTCCAACACCGTAAATGCAATTTACACAGATGATTACTATTTACCTCTATCAATGGCATCCAAACAAAATCAAACTATGAAATATATTGAAGAAGTCGATTTGACGGATGAAATTCTCGATTGATTTGTTTACGTCTTTCCACCTGTCTGTCATAGATTGTGTTTAGGAATTCAGCAGTTTGAAAGGTTCAAAAAAATATTTCCATACTGAAAATGATCTACAACTGATCAGATTGCTATTTACCATTGTAAATGCATTGAAACACTAGCATAAGTGAATTTTGATCATTGAAAGGCTTGATTTCGGTGATTTCACAAGTGTTTCCACACGTTCCGATAGTTTATACTGCAGTAAACACGTGGTAAAACTTGTTATCTTCAATATATTTTCCTACACCCCCAACACAATTTTAACAAATGTTGAAACTTTTTCTATTGCATGCACGGAATATCCATAGAATAAATTGTACAAGTAATTTGAAAGATGGAATGCTTCATTGATTTGTTTGCTTCTCTCAACATCTCTGTGGTACATTGTAATTATTCATTTAACAGTTGAGAAGATTTAATAAAATTCATTCTCAAATTAATAAACTTTTACAACTTATTAGATTACTATTTAGCACAGTGATACATGGAAACCCTACAATTAGCATAAATACTTCAAACAAGTGGATTTTGTCCTTTAAAAGACTTGATTTGGGTGATTTTACAAGTGTTTCCACATGTTCTGATAGTATATACTATACAATTAAGTTGGAAGAAAAACTGACATCTCCCATGAATCTTCCAACACCGTAAATGCAATTTACACAGATGATTACTATTTACCTCTATCAATGGCATCCAAACAAAACCAAACTATGAAATATATTGAAGAAGTCGATTTGACGGATGAAATTCTCGATTGATTTGTTTACGTCTTTCCACCTGTCTGTCATAGATTGTAATTAGGAATTCAGCAGTTTGAGAGGTTCAATGAAATATTTCCATACTGAAAATGCTTACAACTGATCAGATTGCTATTTAGCATTTTAAATGCATTGAAACACTAGCATGAGTGGATTTTGATCTTTTAAAGGCTTCATTCCGGTGATTTCACAAGTGTTTCCACACGTTCTGATAGTTTATATTGCAGTAAACACGTGGTAAAACTTGTAATCTTCAATGAATTTTCTTACACCCCTAACACAATCTTTACAGATGTTAATGAATTTTTCAATTACATGCACGGAATATCCATAGAATAAATTGTACAAGTAATTTGAAAGATGGAATGCTTGATTGATTTGTTCACTTCTCTCAACATCTCTGTGATACATTGTAATTATTCATTTAACAGTTGGGAAGATTTAATAAAATTCATTCTCAAATTAATAAACTTTTACAACTGATTAGATTACTATTTAGCACAGTGATACATGGAAACCCTACAATTAGCATAAATACTTCAAACAAGTGGATTTTGTCCTTTAAAAGACTTGATTTGGGGGATTTTACAAGTGGTTCCACATGTTCTGATAGTATATACTATACAATTAAGTTGGAAGAAAAACTGACATCTCCCATGAATCTTCCAACACCGTAAATGCAATTTACACGGATGATTACTATTTACCTCTTTCAATGGCATCCAAACAAAATCAAACTATGAAATATATTGAAGAAGTCGATTTGACGGATGAAATTCTCGATTGATTTGTTTACGTCTTTCCACCTGTCTGTCATAGATTGTAATTAGGAATTCAGCAGTTTGAGAGGTTCAATGAAATATTTCCATACTGAAAATGCTCTACAACTGATCAGATTTATATTTACCATTGTAAATGCATTGAAACACTAGCATAAGTGGATTTCGATCATTAAAAGTCTTCATTCCGGTGATTTCACAAGTGTTTCCACATGTTCTGATAGTTTATATTACAGTAAACACGTGTAATCTTAAATAAATTTTCCTACACCCCTAACACAATTTTAATAGATGTTAAAACTTTTTCAATTGCATGCACACAATATCAATAGGATAAATTGTAAAAGTAATTTGGAAGATGGAATGCTTCATTGATTTGTTTACTTCTCTCCACATCTCTGTGATACATTGTAATTATTCATTTAACAGTTGGGAAGATTTAATAAAATTCATTCTCAAATTGATAAACTTTCACAACTGATTAGCTTACTATTTAGCACAGTGATACATGGAAACCCTACAATTAGCATAAACACTTCAAACAAGTGGATTTTGTCCTTTAAAAGACTTGATTTGGGGGATTTTACAAGTGGTTCCACATGTTCTGATAGTATATACTATACAATTAAGTTGGAAGAAAAACTGACATCTCCCATGAATCTTCCAACACCGTAAATGCAATTTACACAGATGATTACGATTTACCTCTTTCAATTGCATCCAAACAAATTCAAACTATGAAATATATTGAAGAAGTCGATTTGACGGATGAAATTCTCGATTGATTTGTTTACGTCTTTCCACCTGTCTGTCATAGATTGTAATTAGGAATTCAGCAGTTTGAAAGGTTCAAAAAAATATTTCCATACTGAAAATGCTCTACAACTGATCAGATTTATATTTACCATTGTAAATGCATTGAAACACTAGCATAAGTGAATTTTGATCATTGAAAGGCTTGATTTCGGTGATTTCACAAGTGTTTCCACACGTTCCGTTAGTTTATAGTGCAGTAAACACGTGGTAAAACTTGTAATCTTCAATATATTTTCCTACACCCACAACGCAATTTTAACAAATGTTGAAACTTTTTCTATTGCATGCACGGAATATCCATAGAATAAATTGTACAAGTAATTTGAAAGATGGAATGCTTCATTGATTTGTTTACTTCTCTCCACATCTCTGTGGTACATTGTAATTATTCATTTAACAGTTGGGAAGATTCAATAAAATTCATTCTCAAATTAATAAACTTTCACAACTGATTAGATTACTATTTAGCACAGTGATACATGGAAACCCTACAATTAGCATAAATACTCCAAACAAGTGGATTTTGTCCTTTAAAAGACACTATTTGGGGGATTTTACAAGTGGTTCCACATGTTCTTATAGTATATACTATACAAATAAGTTGGAAGAAAAACTGACATCTCCCATGAATCTTCCAACACCGTAAATGCAATTTACACAGATGATTACTATTTACCTCTATCAATGGCATCCAAACAAAACCAAACTATGAAATATATTGAAGAAGTCGATTTGACGGATGAAATTCTCGATTGATTTGTTTACGTCTTTCCACCTGTCTGTCATAGATTGTGTTTAGGAATTCAGCAGTTTGAAAGGTTCAAAAAAATATTTCCATACTGAAAATGATCTACAACTGATCAGATTGCTATTTACCATTGTAAATGCATTGAAACACTAGCATAAGTGAATTTTGATCATTGAAAGGCTTGATTTCGGTGATTTCACAAGTGTTTCCACACGTTCCGATAGTTTATACTGCAGTAAACACGTGGTAAAACTTGTTATCTTCAATATATTTTCCTACACCCCCAACACAATTTTAACAAATGTTGAAACTTTTTCTATTGCATGCACGGAATATCCATAGAATAAATTGTACAAGTAATTTGAAAGATGGAATGCTTCATTGATTTGTTTGCTTCTCTCAACATCTCTGTGGTACATTGTAATTATTCATTTAACAGTTGGGAAGATTTAATATAATTCATTCTCAAATTAATAAACTTTTACAACTGATTAGATTACTATTTAGCACAGTGATACATGGAAACCCTACAATTAGCATAAATACTCCAAACAAGTGGATTTTGTCCTTTAAAAGACACTATTTGGGGGATTTTACAAGTGGTTCCACATGTTCTTATAGTATATACTATACAATTAAGTTGGAAGAAAAACTGACATCTCCCATGAATCTTCCAACACCGTAAATGCAATTTACACAGATGATTACTATTTACCTCTATCAATGGCATCCAAACAAAACCAAACTATGAAATATATTGAAGAAGTCGATTTGACGGATGAAATTCTCGATTGATTTGTTTACGTCTTTCCACCTGTCTGTCATAGATTGTGTTTAGGAATTCAGCAGTTTGAAAGGTTCAAAAAAATATTTCCATACTGAAAATGATCTACAACTGATCAGATTGCTATTTACCATTGTAAATGCATTGAAACACTAGCATAAGTGAATTTTGATCATTGAAAGGCTTGATTTCGGTGATTTCACAAGTGTTTCCACACGTTCCGATAGTTTATACTGCAGTGAACACGTGGTAAAACTTGTTATCTTCAATATATTTTCCTACACCCCCAACACAATTTTAACAAATGTTGAAACTTTTTCTATTGCATGCACGGAATATCCATAGAATAAATTGTACAAGTAATTTGAAAGATGGAATGCTTCATTGATTTGTTTGCTTCTCCCAACATCTCTGTGGTACATTGTAATTATTCATTTAACAGTTGAGAAGATTTAATAAAATTCATTCTCAAATTAATAAACTTTTACAACTTATTAGATTACTATTTAGCACAGTGATACATGGAAACCCTACAATTAGCATAAATACTTCAAACAAGTGGATTTTGTCCTTTAAAAGACTTGATTTGGGTGATTTTACAAGTGTTTCCACATGTTCTGATAGTATATACTATACAATTAAGTTGGAAGAAAAACTGACATCTCCCATGAATCTTCCAACACCGTAAATGCAATTTACACAGATGATTACTATTTACCTCTATCAATGGCATCCAAACAAAACCAAACTATGAAATATATTGAAGAAGTCGATTTGACGGATGAAATTCTCGATTGATTTGTTTACGTCTTTCCACCTGTCTGTTATAGATTGTAATTAGGAATTCAGCAGTTTGAGAGGTTCAATGAAATATTTCCATACTGAAAATGCTTACAACTGATCAAATTGCTATTTAGCATTGTAAATGCATTGAAACACTAGCATAAGTGGATTTCGATCATTAAAAGTCTTCATTCCGGTGATTTCACAAGTGTTTCCACATGTTCTGATAGTTTATATTACAGTAAACACGTGTAATCTTAAATAAATTTTCCTACACCCCTAACACAATTTTAATAGATGTTAAAACTTTTTCAATTGCATGCACACAATATCAATAGGATAAATTGTAAAAGTAATTTGGAAGATGGAATGCTTCATTGATTTGTTTACTTCTCTCCACATCTCTGTGGTACATTGTAATTATTCATTTAACGGTTGAGAAGATTTAATAAAATTCATTCCCAAATTAATAAACTTTCACAACTGATTAGCTTACTATTTAGCACAGTGATACATGGAAACCCTACAATTAGCATAAACACTTCAAACAAGTGGATTTTGTCCTTTAAAAGACTTGATTTGGGGGATTTTACAAGTTGTTCCACATGTTCTGATAGTATATACTATACAATTAAGTTGGAAGAAAAACTGACATCTCCCATGAATCTTCCAACACCGTAAATGCAATTTACACAGATGATTACGATTTACCTCTTTCAATTGCATCCAAACAAAATCAAACTATGAAATATATTGAAGAAGTCGATTTGACGGATGAAATTCTCGATTGATTTGTTTACGTCTTTCCACCTGTCTGTTATAGATTGTAATTAGGAATTCAGCAGTTTGAGAGGTTCAATGAAATATTTCCATACTGAAAATGCTTACAACTGATCAAATTGCTATTTAGCATTTTAAATGCATTGAAACACTAGCATAAGTGGATTTCGATCATTAAAAGGCTTCATCCCGGTGATTTCACAAGTGTTTCCACATGTTATGATAGTTAATACTGCAGTAAACACGTGGTAAAACTTGTAATCTTTAATGAATTTTCCTACACTCCTAACAAAATCTTTACAGATGTTAATAAATTTTTCAATTGCATGCACGGTATAGAATAAATTGTACAAGTAATTTGAAAGATGGAATGCTTGATTGATTTGTTTACTCTTCTCAACATCTCTGTGATACAATGTAATTATTCATTTAACAGTTGGGAAGATTTAATATAATTCATTCTCAAATTAATAAACTTTTACAACTGATTAGATTACTATTTAGCACAGTGATACATGGAAACCCTACAATTAGCATAAATACTCCAAACAAGTGGATTTTGTCCCTTAAAAGACACTATTTGGGGGATTTTACAAGTGGTTCCACATGTTCTTATAGTATATACTATACAATTAAGTTGGAAGAAAAACTGACATCTCCCATGAATCTTCCAACACCGTAAATGCAATTTACACAGATGATTACTATTTACCTCTATCAATGGCATCCAAACAAAATCAAACTATGAAATATATTGAAGAAGTCGATTTGACGGATGAAATTCTCGATTGATTTGTTTACGTCTTTCCACCTGTCTGTCATAGATTGTGTTTAGGAATTCAGCAGTTTGAAAGGTTCAAAAAAATATTTCCATACTGAAAATGATCTACAACTGATCAGATTGCTATTTACCATTGTAAATGCATTGAAACACTAGCATAAGTGAATTTTGATCATTGAAAGGCTTGATTTCGGTGATTTCACAAGTGTTTCCACACGTTCCGATAGTTTATAGTGCAGTAAACACGTGGTAAAACTTGTTATCTTCAATATATTTTCCTACACCCCCAACACAATTTTAACAAATGTTGAAACTTTTTCTATTGCATGCACGGAATATCCATAGAATAAATTGTACAAGTAATTTGAAAGATGGAATGCTTCATTGATTTGTTTGCTTCTCTCAACATCTCTGTGGTACATTGTAATTATTCATTTAACAGTTGAGAAGATTTAATAAAATTCATTCTCAAATTAATAAACTTTTACAACTTATTAGATTACTATTTAGCACAGTGATACATGGAAACCCTACAATTAGCATAAATACTTCAAACAAGTGGATTTTGTCCTTTAAAAGACTTGATTTGGGTGATTTTACAAGTGTTTCCACATGTTCTGATAGTATATACTATACAATTAAGTTGGAAGAAAAACTGACATCTCCCATGAATCTTCCAACACCGTAAATGCAATTTACACAGATGATTACTATTTACCTCTATCAATGGCATCCAAACAAAACCAAACTATGAAATATATTGAAGAAGTCGATTTGACGGATGAAATTCTCGATTGATTTGTTTACGTCTTTCCACCTGTCTGTCATAGATTGTAATTAGGAATTCAGCAGTTTGAGAGGTTCAATGAAATATTTCCATACTGAAAATGCTTACAACTGATCAGATTGCTATTTAGCATTTTAAATGCATTGAAACACTAGCATGAGTGGATTTTGATCTTTTAAAGGCTTCATTCCGGTGATTTCACAAGTGTTTCCACACGTTCTGATAGTTTATATTGCAGTAAACACGTGGTAAAACTTGTAATCTTCAATGAATTTTCTTACACCCCTAACACAATCTTTACAGATGTTAATGAATTTTTCAATTACATGCACGGAATATCCATAGAATAAATTGTACAAGTAATTTGAAAGATGGAATGCTTGATTGATTTGTTCACTTCTCTCAACATCTCTGTGATACATTGTAATTATTCATTTAACAGTTGGGAAGATTTAATAAAATTCATTCTCAAATTAATAAACTTTTACAACTGATTAGATTACTATTTAGCACAGTGATACATGGAAACCCTACAATTAGCATAAATACTTCAAACAAGTGGATTTTGTCCTTTAAAAGACTTGATTTGGGGGATTTTACAAGTGGTTCCACATGTTCTGATAGTATATACTATACAATTAAGTTGGAAGAAAAACTGACATCTCCCATGAATCTTCCAACACCGTAAATGCAATTTACACGGATGATTACTATTTACCTCTTTCAATGGCATCCAAACAAAATCAAACTATGAAATATATTGAAGAAGTCGATTTGACGGATGAAATTCTCGATTGATTTGTTTACGTCTTTCCACCTGTCTGTCATAGATTGTAATTAGGAATTCAGCAGTTTGAGAGGTTCAATGAAATATTTCCATACTGAAAATGCTCTACAACTGATCAGATTTATATTTACCATTGTAAATGCATTGAAACACTAGCATAAGTGGATTTCGATCATTAAAAGTCTTCATTCCGGTGATTTCACAAGTGTTTCCACATGTTCTGATAGTTTATATTACAGTAAACACGTGTAATCTTAAATAAATTTTCCTACACCCCTAACACAATTTTAATAGATGTTAAAACTTTTTCAATTGCATGCACACAATATCAATAGGATAAATTGTAAAAGTAATTTGGAAGATGGAATGCTTCATTGATTTGTTTACTTCTCTCCACATCTCTGTGATACATTGTAATTATTCATTTAACAGTTGGGAAGATTTAATAAAATTCATTCTCAAATTGATAAACTTTCACAACTGATTAGCTTACTATTTAGCACAGTGATACATGGAAACCCTACAATTAGCATAAACACTTCAAACAAGTGGATTTTGTCCTTTAAAAGACTTGATTTGGGGGATTTTACAAGTGGTTCCACATGTTCTGATAGTATATACTATACAATTAAGTTGGAAGAAAAACTGACATCTCCCATGAATCTTCCAACACCGTAAATGCAATTTACACAGATGATTACGATTTACCTCTTTCAATTGCATCCAAACAAATTCAAACTATGAAATATATTGAAGAAGTCGATTTGACGGATGAAATTCTCGATTGATTTGTTTACGTCTTTCCACCTGTCTGTCATAGATTGTAATTAGGAATTCAGCAGTTTGAAAGGTTCAAAAAAATATTTCCATACTGAAAATGCTCTACAACTGATCAGATTTATATTTACCATTGTAAATGCATTGAAACACTAGCATAAGTGAATTTTGATCATTGAAAGGCTTGATTTCGGTGATTTCACAAGTGTTTCCACACGTTCCGTTAGTTTATAGTGCAGTAAACACGTGGTAAAACTTGTAATCTTCAATATATTTTCCTACACCCACAACGCAATTTTAACAAATGTTGAAACTTTTTCTATTGCATGCACGGAATATCCATAGAATAAATTGTACAAGTAATTTGAAAGATGGAATGCTTCATTGATTTGTTTACTTCTCTCCACATCTCTGTGGTACATTGTAATTATTCATTTAACAGTTGGGAAGATTCAATAAAATTCATTCTCAAATTAATAAACTTTCACAACTGATTAGATTACTATTTAGCACAGTGATACATGGAAACCCTACAATTAGCATAAATACTCCAAACAAGTGGATTTTGTCCTTTAAAAGACACTATTTGGGGGATTTTACAAGTGGTTCCACATGTTCTTATAGTATATACTATACAAATAAGTTGGAAGAAAAACTGACATCTCCCATGAATCTTCCAACACCGTAAATGCAATTTACACAGATGATTACTATTTACCTCTATCAATGGCATCCAAACAAAACCAAACTATGAAATATATTGAAGAAGTCGATTTGACGGATGAAATTCTCGATTGATTTGTTTACGTCTTTCCACCTGTCTGTCATAGATTGTGTTTAGGAATTCAGCAGTTTGAAAGGTTCAAAAAAATATTTCCATACTGAAAATGATCTACAACTGATCAGATTGCTATTTACCATTGTAAATGCATTGAAACACTAGCATAAGTGAATTTTGATCATTGAAAGGCTTGATTTCGGTGATTTCACAAGTGTTTCCACACGTTCCGATAGTTTATACTGCAGTAAACACGTGGTAAAACTTGTTATCTTCAATATATTTTCCTACACCCCCAACACAATTTTAACAAATGTTGAAACTTTTTCTATTGCATGCACGGAATATCCATAGAATAAATTGTACAAGTAATTTGAAAGATGGAATGCTTCATTGATTTGTTTGCTTCTCTCAACATCTCTGTGGTACATTGTAATTATTCATTTAACAGTTGGGAAGATTTAATATAATTCATTCTCAAATTAATAAACTTTTACAACTGATTAGATTACTATTTAGCACAGTGATACATGGAAACCCTACAATTAGCATAAATACTCCAAACAAGTGGATTTTGTCCTTTAAAAGACACTATTTGGGGGATTTTACAAGTGGTTCCACATGTTCTTATAGTATATACTATACAATTAAGTTGGAAGAAAAACTGACATCTCCCATGAATCTTCCAACACCGTAAATGCAATTTACACAGATGATTACTATTTACCTCTATCAATGGCATCCAAACAAAACCAAACTATGAAATATATTGAAGAAGTCGATTTGACGGATGAAATTCTCGATTGATTTGTTTACGTCTTTCCACCTGTCTGTCATAGATTGTGTTTAGGAATTCAGCAGTTTGAAAGGTTCAAAAAAATATTTCCATACTGAAAATGATCTACAACTGATCAGATTGCTATTTACCATTGTAAATGCATTGAAACACTAGCATAAGTGAATTTTGATCATTGAAAGGCTTGATTTCGGTGATTTCACAAGTGTTTCCACACGTTCCGATAGTTTATACTGCAGTGAACACGTGGTAAAACTTGTTATCTTCAATATATTTTCCTACACCCCCAACACAATTTTAACAAATGTTGAAACTTTTTCTATTGCATGCACGGAATATCCATAGAATAAATTGTACAAGTAATTTGAAAGATGGAATGCTTCATTGATTTGTTTGCTTCTCCCAACATCTCTGTGGTACATTGTAATTATTCATTTAACAGTTGAGAAGATTTAATAAAATTCATTCTCAAATTAATAAACTTTTACAACTTATTAGATTACTATTTAGCACAGTGATACATGGAAACCCTACAATTAGCATAAATACTTCAAACAAGTGGATTTTGTCCTTTAAAAGACTTGATTTGGGTGATTTTACAAGTGTTTCCACATGTTCTGATAGTATATACTATACAATTAAGTTGGAAGAAAAACTGACATCTCCCATGAATCTTCCAACACCGTAAATGCAATTTACACAGATGATTACTATTTACCTCTATCAATGGCATCCAAACAAAACCAAACTATGAAATATATTGAAGAAGTCGATTTGACGGATGAAATTCTCGATTGATTTGTTTACGTCTTTCCACCTGTCTGTTATAGATTGTAATTAGGAATTCAGCAGTTTGAGAGGTTCAATGAAATATCTCCATACTGAAAATGCTTACAACTGATCAAATTGCTATTTAGCATTGTAAATGCATTGAAACACTAGCATAAGTGGATTTCGATCATTAAAAGTCTTCATTCCGGTGATTTCACAAGTGTTTCCACATGTTCTGATAGTTTATATTACAGTAAACACGTGTAATCTTAAATAAATTTTCCTACACCCCTAACACAATTTTAATAGATGTTAAAACTTTTTCAATTGCATGCACACAATATCAATAGGATAAATTGTAAAAGTAATTTGGAAGATGGAATGCTTCATTGATTTGTTTACTTCTCTCCACATCTCTGTGGTACATTGTAATTATTCATTTAACGGTTGAGAAGATTTAATAAAATTCATTCCCAAATTAATAAACTTTCACAACTGATTAGCTTACTATTTAGCACAGTGATACATGGAAACCCTACAATTAGCATAAACACTTCAAACAAGTGGATTTTGTCCTTTAAAAGACTTGATTTGGGGGATTTTACAAGTTGTTCCACATGTTCTGATAGTATATACTATACAATTAAGTTGGAAGAAAAACTGACATCTCCCATGAATCTTCCAACACCGTAAATGCAATTTACACAGATGATTACGATTTACCTCTTTCAATTGCATCCAAACAAAATCAAACTATGAAATATATTGAAGAAGTCGATTTGACGGATGAAATTCTCGATTGATTTGTTTACGTCTTTCCACCTGTCTGTTATAGATTGTAATTAGGAATTCAGCAGTTTGAGAGGTTCAATGAAATATTTCCATACTGAAAATGCTTACAACTGATCAAATTGCTATTTAGCATTTTAAATGCATTGAAACACTAGCATAAGTGGATTTCGATCATTAAAAGGCTTCATCCCGGTGATTTTCACAAGTGTTTCCACATGTTATGATAGTTAATACTGCAGTAAACACGTGGTAAAACTTGTAATCTTTAATGAATTTTCCTACACTCCTAACAAAATCTTTACAGATGTTAATAAATTTTTCAATTGCATGCACGGTATAGAATAAATTGTACAAGTAATTTGAAAGATGGAATGCTTGATTGATTTGTTTACTCTTCTCAACATCTCTGTGATACAATGTAATTATTCATTTAACAGTTGGGAAGATTTAATATAATTCATTCTCAAATTAATAAACTTTTACAACTGATTAGATTACTATTTAGCACAGTGATACTGGAAACCCTACAATTAGCATAAATACTCCAAACAAGTGGATTTTGTCCCTTAAAAGACACTATTTGGGGGATTTTACAAGTGGTTCCACATGTTCTTATAGTATATACTATACAATTAAGTTGGAAGAAAAACTGACATCTCCCATGAATCTTCCAACACCGTAAATGCAATTTACACAGATGATTACTATTTACCTCTATCAATGGCATCCAAACAAAATCAAACTATGAAATATATTGAAGAAGTCGATTTGACGGATGAAATTCTCGATTGATTTGTTTACGTCTTTCCACCTGTCTGTCATAGATTGTGTTTAGGAATTCAGCAGTTTGAAAGGTTCAAAAAAATATTTCCATACTGAAAATGATCTACAACTGATCAGATTGCTATTTACCATTGTAAATGCATTGAAACACTAGCATAAGTGAATTTTGATCATTGAAAGGCTTGATTTCGGTGATTTCACAAGTGTTTCCACACGTTCCGATAGTTTATAGTGCAGTAAACACGTGGTAAAACTTGTTATCTTCAATATATTTTCCTACACCCCCAACACAATTTTAACAAATGTTGAAACTTTTTCTATTGCATGCACGGAATATCCATAGAATAAATTGTACAAGTAATTTGAAAGATGGAATGCTTCATTGATTTGTTTGCTTCTCTCAACATCTCTGTGGTACATTGTAATTATTCATTTAACAGTTGAGAAGATTTAATAAAATTCATTCTCAAATTAATAAACTTTTACAACTTATTAGATTACTATTTAGCACAGTGATACATGGAAACCCTACAATTAGCATAAATACTTCAAACAAGTGGATTTTGTCCTTTAAAAGACTTGATTTGGGTGATTTTACAAGTGTTTCCACATGTTCTGATAGTATATACTATACAATTAAGTTGGAAGAAAAACTGACATCTCCCATGAATCTTCCAACACCGTAAATGCAATTTACACAGATGATTACTATTTACCTCTATCAATGGCATCCAAACAAAACCAAACTATGAAATATATTGAAGAAGTCGATTTGACGGATGAAATTCTCGATTGATTTGTTTACGTCTTTCCACCTGTCTGTCATAGATTGTAATTAGGAATTCAGCAGTTTGAGAGGTTCAATGAAATATTTCCATACTGAAAATGCTTACAACTGATCAGATTGCTATTTAGCATTTTAAATGCATTGAAACACTAGCATGAGTGGATTTTGATCTTTTAAAGGCTTCATTCCGGTGATTTCACAAGTGTTTCCACACGTTCTGATAGTTTATATTGCAGTAAACACGTGGTAAAACTTGTAATCTTCAATGAATTTTCTTACACCCCTAACACAATCTTTACAGATGTTAATGAATTTTTCAATTACATGCACGGAATATCCATAGAATAAATTGTACAAGTAATTTGAAAGATGGAATGCTTGATTGATTTGTTCACTTCTCTCAACATCTCTGTGATACATTGTAATTATTCATTTAACAGTTGGGAAGATTTAATAAAATTCATTCTCAAATTAATAAACTTTTACAACTGATTAGATTACTATTTAGCACAGTGATACATGGAAACCCTACAATTAGCATAAATACTTCAAACAAGTGGATTTTGTCCTTTAAAAGACTTGATTTGGGGGATTTTACAAGTGGTTCCACATGTTCTGATAGTATATACTATACAATTAAGTTGGAAGAAAAACTGACATCTCCCATGAATCTTCCAACACCGTAAATGCAATTTACACGGATGATTACTATTTACCTCTTTCAATGGCATCCAAACAAAATCAAACTATGAAATATATTGAAGAAGTCGATTTGACGGATGAAATTCTCGATTGATTTGTTTACGTCTTTCCACCTGTCTGTCATAGATTGTAATTAGGAATTCAGCAGTTTGAGAGGTTCAATGAAATATTTCCATACTGAAAATGCTCTACAACTGATCAGATTTATATTTACCATTGTAAATGCATTGAAACACTAGCATAAGTGGATTTCGATCATTAAAAGTCTTCATTCCGGTGATTTCACAAGTGTTTCCACATGTTCTGATAGTTTATATTACAGTAAACACGTGTAATCTTAAATAAATTTTCCTACACCCCTAACACAATTTTAATAGATGTTAAAACTTTTTCAATTGCATGCACACAATATCAATAGGATAAATTGTAAAAGTAATTTGGAAGATGGAATGCTTCATTGATTTGTTTACTTCTCTCCACATCTCTGT
The DNA here is from genome assembly GCA_963457665.1 of Thysanoteuthis rhombus. Lineage (NCBI taxonomy): Eukaryota > Metazoa > Mollusca > Cephalopoda > Oegopsida > Thysanoteuthidae > Thysanoteuthis > Thysanoteuthis major. The sequence goes on from OY735204.1 coordinate 20,699,064, forward strand.
GATACATTGTAATTATTCATTTAACAGTTGGGAAGATTTAATAAAATTCATTCTCAAATTGATAAACTTTCACAACTGATTAGCTTACTATTTAGCACAGTGATACATGGAAACCCTACAATTAGCATAAACACTTCAAACAAGTGGATTTTGTCCTTTAAAAGACTTGATTTGGGGGATTTTACAAGTGGTTCCACATGTTCTGATAGTATATACTATACAATTAAGTTGGAAGAAAAACTGACATCTCCCATGAATCTTCCAACACCGTAAATGCAATTTACACAGATGATTACGATTTACCTCTTTCAATTGCATCCAAACAAATTCAAACTATGAAATATATTGAAGAAGTCGATTTGACGGATGAAATTCTCGATTGATTTGTTTACGTCTTTCCACCTGTCTGTCATAGATTGTAATTAGGAATTCAGCAGTTTGAAAGGTTCAAAAAAATATTTCCATACTGAAAATGCTCTACAACTGATCAGATTTATATTTACCATTGTAAATGCATTGAAACACTAGCATAAGTGAATTTTGATCATTGAAAGGCTTGATTTCGGTGATTTCACAAGTGTTTCCACACGTTCCGTTAGTTTATAGTGCAGTAAACACGTGGTAAAACTTGTAATCTTCAATATATTTTCCTACACCCACAACGCAATTTTAACAAATGTTGAAACTTTTTCTATTGCATGCACGGAATATCCATAGAATAAATTGTACAAGTAATTTGAAAGATGGAATGCTTCATTGATTTGTTTACTTCTCTCCACATCTCTGTGGTACATTGTAATTATTCATTTAACAGTTGGGAAGATTCAATAAAATTCATTCTCAAATTAATAAACTTTCACAACTGATTAGATTACTATTTAGCACAGTGATACATGGAAACCCTACAATTAGCATAAATACTTCAAACAAGTGGATTTTGTCCTTTAAAAGACTTGATTTGGGTGATTTTACAAGTGTTTCCACATGTTCTGATAGTATATACTATACAATTAAGTTGGAAGAAAAACTGACATCTCCCATGAATCTTCCAACACCGTAAATGCAATTTACACGGATGATTACTATTTACCTCTTTCAATGGCATCCAAACAAAATCAAACTATGAAATATATTGATGAAGTCAATTTGATGGATGAAATTCTCGATTGATTTGTTTACGTCTTTCCACCTGTCTGTTATAGATTGTAATTAGGAATTCAGCAGTTTGAGAGGTTCAATGAAATATTTCCATACTGAAAATGCTTACAACTGATCAAATTGCTATTTAGCATTTTAAATGCATTGAAACACTAGCATAAGTGGATTTCGATCATTAAAAGGCTTCATCCCGGTGATTTCACAAGTGTTTCCACATGTTATGATAGTTAATACTGCAGTAAACACGTGGTAAAACTTGTAATCTTTAATGAATTTTCCTACACTCCTAACAAAATCTTTACAGATGTTAATAAATTTTTCAATTGCATGCACGGTATAGAATAAATTGTACAAGTAATTTGAAAGATGGAATGCTTCATTGATTTGTTTACTTCTCTCAACATCTCTGTGATACAATGTAATTATTCATTTAACAGTTGGGAAGATTTAATATAAATCATTCTCAAATTAATAAACTTTTACAACTTATTAGATTACTATTTAGCACAGTGATACATGGAAACCCTACAATTAGCATAAATACTCCAAACAAGTGGATTTTGTCCTTTAAAAGACACTATTTGGGGGATTTTACAAGTGGTTCCACATGTTCTTATAGTATATACTATACAATTAAGTTGGAAGAAAAACTGACATCTCCCATGAATCTTCCAACACCGTAAATGCAATTTACACAGATGATTACTATTTACCTCTATCAATGGCATCCAAACAAAACCAAACTATGAAATATATTGAAGAAGTCGATTTGACGGATGAAATTCTCGATTGATTTGTTTACGTCTTTCCACCTGTCTGTCATAGATTGTGTTTAGGAATTCAGCAGTTTGAAAGGTTCAAAAAAATATTTCCATACTGAAAATGATCTACAACTGATCAGATTGCTATTTACCATTGTAAATGCATTGAAACACTAGCATAAGTGAATTTTGATCATTGAAAGGCTTGATTTCGGTGATTTCACAAGTGTTTCCACACGTTCCGATAGTTTATACTGCAGTAAACACGTGGTAAAACTTGTTATCTTCAATATATTTTCCTACACCCCCAACACAATATTAACAAATGTTGAAACTTTTTCTATTGCATGCACGGAATATCCATAGAATAAATTGTACAAGTAATTTGAAAGATGGAATGCTTCATTGATTTGTTTGCTTCTCTCAACATCTCTGTGGTACATTGTAATTATTCATTTAACAGTTGGGAAGATTCAATAAAATTCATTCTCAAATTAATAAACTTTTACAACTGATTAGATTACTATTTAGCACAGTGATACATGGAAACCCTACAATTAGCATAAATACTTCAAACAAGTGGATTTTGTCCTTTAAAAGACTTGATTTGGGTGATTTTACAAGTGTTTCCACATGTTCTGATAGTATATACTATACAATTAAGTTGGAAGAAAAACTGACATCTCCCATGAATCTTCCAACACCGTAAATGCAATTTACACAGATGATTACTATTTACCTCTATCAATGGCATCCAAACAAAACCAAACTATGAAATATATTGAAGAAGTCGATTTGACGGATGAAATTCTCGATTGATTTGTTTACGTCTTTCCACCTGTCTGTCATAGATTGTAATTAGGAATTCAGCAGTTTGAGAGGTTCAATGAAATATTTCCATACTGAAAATGCTCTACAACTGATCAGATTTATATTTACCATTGTAAATGCATTGAAACACTAGCATAAGTGAATTTTGATCATTGAAAGGCTTGATTTCGGTGATTTCACAAGTGTTTCCACACGTTCCGTTAGTTTATAGTGCAGTAAACACGTGGTAAAACTTGTAATCTTCAATATATTTTCCTACACCCACAACGCAATTTTAACAAATGTTGAAACTTTTTCTATTGCATGCACGGAATATCCATAGAATAAATTGTACAAGTAATTTGAAAGATGGAATGCTTCATTGATTTGTTTACTTCTCTCCACATCTCTGTGGTACATTGTAATTATTCATTTAACAGTTGGGAAGATTCAATAAAATTCATTCTCAAATAAATAAACTTTCACAACTGATTAGATTACTATTTAGCACAGTGATACATGGAAACCCTACAATTAGCATAAATACTTCAAACAAGTGGATTTTGTCCTTTAAAAGACTTGATTTGGGTGATTTTACAAGTGTTTCCACATGTTCTGATAGTATATACTATACAATTAAGTTGGAAGAAAAACTGACATCTCCCATGAATCTTCCAACACCGTAAATGCAATTTACACAGATGATTACTATTTACCTCTATCAATGGCATCCAAACAAAACCAAACTATGAAATATATTGAAGAAGTCGATTTGACGGATGAAATTCTCGATTGATTTGTTTACGTCTTTCCACCTGTCTGTTATAGATTGTAATTAGGAATTCAGCAGTTTGAGAGGTTCAATGAAATATTTCCATACTGAAAATGCTTACAACTGATCAAATTGCTATTTAGCATTGTAAATGCATTGAAACACTAGCATAAGTGGATTTCGATCATTAAAAGTCTTCATTCCGGTGATTTCACAAGTGTTTCCACATGTTCTGATAGTTTATATTACAGTAAACACGTGTAATCTTAAATAAATTTTCCTACACCCCTAACACAATTTTAATAGATGTTAAAACTTTTTCAATTGCATGCACACAATATCAATAGGATAAATTGTAAAAGTAATTTGGAAGATGGAATGCTTCATTGATTTGTTTACTTCTCTCCACATCTCTGTGGTACATTGTAATTATTCATTTAACAGTTGAGAAGATTTAATAAAATTCATTCCCAAATTAATAAACTTTCACAACTGATTAGCTTACTATTTAGCACAGTGATACATGGAAACCCTACAATTAGCATAAACACTTCAAACAAGTGGATTTTGTCCTTTAAAAGACTTGATTTGGGGGATTTTACAAGTGGTTCCACATGTTCTGATAGTATATACTATACAATTAAGTTGGAAGAAAAACTGACATCTCCCATGAATCTTCCAACACCGTAAATGCAATTTACACGGATGATTACTATTTACCTCTTTCAATTGCATCCAAACAAAATCAAACTATGAAATATATTGATGAAGTCAATTTGATGGATGAAATTCTCGATTGATTTCTTTACGTCTTTCCACCTGTCTGTTATAGATTGTAATTAGGAATTCAGCAGTTTGAGAGGTTCAATGAAATATTTCCATACTGAAAATGCTTACAACTGATCAAATTGCTATTTAGCATTTTAAATGCATTGAAACACTAGCATAAGTGGATTTCGATCATTAAAAGGCTTCATCCCGGTGATTTCACAAGTGTTTCCACACGTTATGATAGTTAATACTGCAGTAAACACGTGGTAAAACTTGTAATCTTTAATGAATTTTCCTACACTCCTAACAAAATCTTTACAGATGTTAATAAATTTTTCAATTGCATGCACGGTATAGAATAAATTGTACAAGTAATTTGAAAGATGGAATGCTTGATTGATTTGTTTACTTCTCTCAACATCTCTGTGATACAATGTAATTATTCATTTAACAGTTGGGAAGATTTAATATAATTCATTCTCAAATTAATAAACTTTTACAACTGATTAGATTACTATTTAGCACAGTGATACATGGAAACCCTACAATTAGCATAAATACTTCAAACAAGTGGATTTTGTCCTTTAAAAGACTTGATTTGGGGGATTTTACAAGTGGTTCCACATGTTCTGATAGTATATACTATACAATTAAGTTGGAAGAAAAACTGACATCTCCCATGAATCTTCCAACACCGTAAATGCAATTTACACAGATGATTACTATTTACCTCTATCAATGGCATCCAAACGAAACCAAACTATGGAATATATTGAAGAAGTCGATTTGACGGATGAAATTCTCGATTGATTTGTTTACGTCTTTCCACCTGTCTGTCATAGATTGTGTTTAGGAATTCAGCAGTTTGAAAGGTTCAAAAAAATATTTCCATACTGAAAATGATCTACAACTGATCAAATTGCTATTTAGCATTGTAAATGCATTGAAACACTAGCATAAGTGGATTTCGATCATTAAAAGTCTTCATTCCGGTGATTTCACAAGTGTTTCCACATGTTCTGATAGTTTATATTACAGTAAACACGTGTAATCTTAAATAAATTTTCCTACACCCCTAACACAATTTTAATAGATGTTAAAACTTTTTCAATTGCATGCACACAATATCAATAGGATAAATTGTAAAAGTAATTTGGAAGATGGAATGCTTCATTGATTTGTTTACTTCTCTCCACATCTCTGTGGTACATTGTAATTATTCATTTAACAGTTGAGAAGATTTAATAAAATTCATTCCCAAATTAATAAACTTTCACAACTGATTAGCTTACTATTTAGCACAGTGATACATGGAAACCCTACAATTAGCATAAACACTTCAAACAAGTGGATTTTGTCCTTTAAAAGACTTGATTTGGGTGATTTTACAAGTGTTTCCACATGTTCTGATAGTATATACTATACAATTAAGTTGGAAGAAAAACTGACATCTCCCATGAATCTTCCAACACCGTAAATGCAATTTACACAGATGATTACTATTTACCTCTATCAATGGCATCCAAACAAAACCAAACTATGAAATATATTGAAGAAGTCGATTTGACGGATGAAATTCTCGATTGATTTGTTTACGTCTTTCCACCTGTCTGTTATAGATTGTAATTAGGAATTCAGCAGTTTGAGAGGTTCAATGAAATATTTCCATACTGAAAATGCTTACAACTGATCAAATTGCTATTTAGCATTGTAAATGCATTGAAACACTAGCATAAGTGGATTTCGATCATTAAAAGTCTTCATTCCGGTGATTTCACAAGTGTTTCCACATGTTCTGATAGTTTATATTACAGTAAACACGTGTAATCTTAAATAAATTTTCCTACACCCCTAACACAATTTTAACAAATGTTGAAACTTTTTCAATTGCATGCACACAATATCAATAGGATAAATTGTAAAAGTAATTTGGAAGATGGAATGCTTCATTGATTTGTTTACTTCTCTCCACATCTCTGTGGTACATTGTAATTATTCATTTAACAGTTGAGAAGATTTAATAAAATTCATTCCCAAATTAATAAACTTTCACAACTGATTAGCTTACTATTTAGCACAGTGATACATGGAAACCCTACAATTAGCATAAACACTTCAAACAAGTGGATTTTGTCCTTTAAAAGACTTGATTTGGGGGATTTTACAAGTGGTTCCACATGTTCTGATAGTATATACTATACAATTAAGTTGGAAGAAAAACTGACATCTCCCATGAATCTTCCAACACCGTAAATGCAATTTACACAGATGATTACGATTTACCTCTTTCAATTGCATCCAAACAAAATCAAACTATGAAATATATTGAAGAAGTCGATTTGACGGATGAAATTCTCGATTGATTTGTTTACGTCTTTCCACCTGTCTGTCATAGATTGTAATTAGGAATTCAGCAGTTTGAAAGGTTCAAAAAAATATTTCCATACTGAAAATGCTCTACAACTGATCAGATTTATATTTACCATTGTAAATGCATTGAAACACTAGCATAAGTGAATTTTGATCATTGAAAGGCTTGATTTCGGTGATTTCACAAGTGTTTCCACACGTTCCGTTAGTTTATACTGCAGTAAACACGTGGTAAAACTTGTAATCTTCAATATATTTTCCTACACCCACAACGCAATTTTAACAAATGTTGAAACTTTTTCTATTGCATGCACGGAATATCCATAGAATAAATTGTACAAGTAATTTGAAAGATGGAATGCTTCATTGATTTGTTTACTTCTCTCCACATCTCTGTGGTACATTGTAATTATTCATTTAACAGTTGGGAAGATTCAATAAAATTCATTCTCAAATTAATAAACTTTCACAACTGATTAGATTACTATTTAGCACAGTGATACATGGAAACCCTACAATTAGCATAAATACTTCAAACAAGTGGATTTTGTCCTTTAAAAGACTTGATTTGGGTGATTTTACAAGTGTTTCCACATGTTCTGATAGTATATACTATACAATTAAGTTGGAAGAAAAACTGACATCTCCCATGAATCTTCCAACACCGTAAATGCAATTTACACGGATGATTACTATTTACCTCTTTCAATTGCATCCAAACAAAATCAAACTATGAAATATATTGATGAAGTCAATTTGATGGATGAAATTCTCGATTGATTTCTTTACGTCTTTCCACCTGTCTGTTATAGATTGTAATTAGGAATTCAGCAGTTTGAGAGGTTCAATGAAATATTTCCATACTGAAAATGCTTACAACTGATCAAATTGCTATTTAGCATTTTAAATGCATTGAAACACTAGCATAAGTGGATTTCGATCATTAAAAGGCTTCATCCCGGTGATTTCACAAGTGTTTCCACACGTTATGATAGTTAATACTGCAGTAAACACGTGGTAAAACTTGTAATCTTTAATGAATTTTCCTACACTCCTAACAAAATCTTTACAGATGTTAATAAATTTTTCAATTGCATGCACGGTATAGAATAAATTGTACAAGTAATTTGAAAGATGGAATGCTTGATTGATTTGTTTACTTCTCTCAACATCTCTGTGATACAATGTAATTATTCATTTAACAGTTGGGAAGATTTAATATAATTCATTCTCAAATTAATAAACTTTTACAACTGATTAGATTACTATTTAGCACAGTGATACATGGAAACCCTACAATTAGCATAAATACTCCAAACAAGTGGATTTTGTCCTTTAAAAGACACTATTTGGGGGATTTTACAAGTGGTTCCACATGTTCTTATAGTATATACTATACAATTAAGTTGGAAGAAAAACTGACATCTCCCATGAATCTTCCAACACCGTAAATGCAATTTACACAGATGATTACTATTTACCTCTATCAATGGCATCCAAACAAAACCAAACTATGGAATATATTGAAGAAGTCGATTTGACGGATGAAATTCTCGATTGATTTGTTTACGTCTTTCCACCTGTCTGTCATAGATTGTGTTTAGGAATTCAGCAGTTTGAAAGGTTCAAAAAAATATTTCCATACTGAAAATGATCTACAACTGATCAGATTGCTATTTACCATTGTAAATGCATTGAAACACTAGCATAAGTGAATTTTGATCATTGAAAGGCTTGATTTCGGTGATTTCACAAGTGTTTCCACACGTTCCGATAGTTTATACTGCAGTAAACACGTGGTAAAACTCGTTATCTTCAATATATTTTCCTACACCCCCAACACAATTTTAACAAATGTTGAAACTTTTTCTATTGCATGCACGGAATATCCATAGAATAAATTGTACAAGTAATTTGAAAGATGGAATGCTTCATTGATTTGTTTGCTTCTCCCAACATCTCTGTGGTACATTGTAATTATTCATTTAACAGTTGAGAAGATTTAATAAAATTCATTCTCAAATTAATAAACTTTTACAACTTATTAGATTACTATTTAGCACAGTGATACATGGAAACCCTACAATTAGCATAAATACTTCAAACAAGTGGATTTTGTCCTTTAAAAGACTTGATTTGGGTGATTTTACAAGTGTTTCCACATGTTCTGATAGTATATACTATACAATTAAGTTGGAAGAAAAACTGACATCTCCCATGAATCTTCCAACACCGTAAATGCAATTTACACAGATGATTACTATTTACCTCTATCAATGGCATCCAAACAAAACCAAACTATGAAATATATTGAAGAAGTCGATTTGACGGATGAAATTCTCGATTGATTTGTTTACGTCTTTCCACCTGTCTGTTATAGATTGTAATTAGGAATTCAGCAGTTTGAGAGGTTCAATGAAATATTTCCATACTGAAAATGCTTACAACTGATCAAATTGCTATTTAGCATTGTAAATGCATTGAAACACTAGCATAAGTGGATTTCGATCATTAAAAGTCTTCATTCCGGTGATTTCACAAGTGTTTCCACATGTTCTGATAGTTTATATTACAGTAAACACGTGTAATCTTAAATAAATTTTCCTACACCCCTAACACAATTTTAATAGATGTTAAAACTTTTTCAATTGCATGCACACAATATCAATAGGATAAATTGTAAAAGTAATTTGGAAGATGGAATGCTTCATTGATTTGTTTACTTCTCTCCACATCTCTGTGGTACATTGTAATTATTCATTTAACAGTTGAGAAGATTTAATAAAATTCATTCCCAAATTAATAAACTTTCACAACTGATTAGCTTACTATTTAGCACAGTGATACATGGAAACCCTACAATTAGCATAAACACTTCAAACAAGTGGATTTTGTCCTTTAAAAGACTTGATTTGGGGGATTTTACAAGTGGTTCCACATGTTCTGATAGTATATACTATACAATTAAGTTGGAAGAAAAACTGACATCTCCCATGAATCTTCCAACACCGTAAATGCAATTTACACAGATGATTACGATTTACCTCTTTCAATTGCATCCAAACAAAATCAAACTATGAAATATATTGAAGAAGTCGATTTGACGGATGAAATTCTCGATTGATTTGTTTACGTCTTTCCACCTGTCTGTCATAGATTGTAATTAGGAATTCAGCAGTTTGAAAGGTTCAAAAAAATATTTCCATACTGAAAATGCTCTACAACTGATCAGATTTATATTTACCATTGTAAATGCATTGAAACACTAGCATAAGTGAATTTTGATCATTGAAAGGCTTGATTTCGGTGATTTCACAAGTGTTTCCACACGTTCCGTTAGTTTATAGTGCAGTAAACACGTGGTAAAACTTGTAATCTTCAATATATTTTCCTACACCCACAACGCAATTTTAACAAATGTTGAAACTTTTTCTATTGCATGCACGGAATATCCATAGAATAAATTGTACAAGTAATTTGAAAGATGGAATGCTTCATTGATTTGTTTACTTCTCTCCACATCTCTGTGATACATTGTAAATATATATTTAACAGTTGGGAAGATACGAAAAAATTGATTCTCAAATCAAAAAACTTTTACAACTAATTAGATTACTATTTAGCACAGTGATACATGGAAACCCTACAATTAGCATAAATACTTCAAACAAGTGGATTTTGTCCTTAAAAGACTTGATTTGGGTGATTTTACAAGTGTTTCCACATGTTCTGATAGTATATACTATACAATTAAGTTGGAAGAAAAACTGACATCTCCAATGAATCTCCCAACGCCGTAAATATAATTTCACAGATGATTACTATTAAACTTTTTCAATTGCATCCAAAGAAAATCAATGTGACATGTATTGAAGAAGTCGATTTGACGGATGAAATGCTCGATTGATTTGCTTACGTCTTTCCACCTGTCTGTCATAGATTGTAATTAGGATTTCAGCAGTTGGAAGGTTCAATAAAATTGATTTCCATACTGAAAATGCTCTACAACTGATCAGATTGCTATTTAGCACTGTAAATGCATGGAAACACTATTATAAGTGAATTTTGACCATTGAACGGCTTTATTTCGGTGATTTCACAAGTGTTTCCACATTATTTGATAGTTTATATTGCACTGAACACGTGAGAAAACTTCCAATCTTCAATGAATTTTCCAACATCCTAAACACAATTTTCACAGATGTTATCATCGTTTTTTAATTATATGCATTCCATATCCATACATAGATTAAATTGAACATGTAATTCGAATGATTGAATGCTTGATTGATTTGTGTACCTCTTTCCACATCTCTGTGATACATTGTAATTATTCATTTAGCTGTTGGAAAGATTTGATAAAATTGATTTTCATATTGAAAATCTTTCACAACTGATTAGATTACTTTTTAGCACTGTGAATGCATAGAAACACTACAACTAGCATAAACACTTCGAACAAGTGGATTTTGTCCTTTGAAAGACTTGATTTGGGTGATTTTGAAGTTTTTTCCACATGTTCTGATAGTATATACTATACAATTGAGTTGGAAGAAAAACTGACATCTCCAATGAATCTCCCAACACCGTAAATGCAATTTCACAGATGATTACTATCAAACTTTTTCAATTGCATCCAAAGAAAATCAATATGTGACACATATTGAAGAAATCGACTTGACGGATGAAATGCTCGATTGATTTGCTTACGTTTTTCCACCTGTCTCTCATAGATTGTTATTCGGATTTCAGCAGTTGGAAGGTTCAATAAAATTGATTTCCATACTGAAAATACTCTACAACTGATCTGATTGCTATTTAGCACTGTAAATGCATGGAAACACTATTATAAGTGAAATTTGACCATTGAACGGCTTTATTTCGGTGATTTCACAAGTGTTTCCACATTATTTGATAGTTCATATTGCACTGAACACGTGAGAAAACTTCCAATCTTCAATGAATTTTCCAACATCCTAAACACAATTTTTACAGATGTTATCATCGTTTTTTAATTACATGCATTCCATATCCATACATAGATTAAATTGAACAAGTAATTTGAAAGATTGAATGCTTGATTGATTTGTGTACCTCTTTCCACATCTCTGTGATACATTGTAATTATTCATTTAGCTGTTGGAAAGATTTGATAAAATTGATTTTCATATTGAAAATCTTTCACAACTGATTAGATTACTATTTAGCACTGTGAATGCATAGAAACCCTACAACTAACTTAAACACTTCAAACAAATGGATTTTGTCCTTTAAAAGACTTGATTTGAGTGATTTTACAAATGTTTCCACGTCTCCTGATACAATACAATTAAGTTGGAAGAAAAACTGACATCTCCAATGAATCTCCCAACACCGTAAATGCAATTTTCATAGATAATCGCTATAACTTTTTCAATTGCACCCAAACAAAATCAATGTATGAAATAAATTGAAGATGTCAATTTGACTGATGAAATGCTCGATTGATTTGTTTACGCCTTTCCACCTGTCTGTCATACACTGTAATTAGGAATACAGCAGTTGGAAAGGTTCAATAAAATTATTTCCATACTGAAAATGCTTTACAACTGATCAGATTGCTATTTAGCAATGTAAATGCATAGACACTAGCGTAAGTGAATTTTGATCATTGAATGGCTTCATTTCGGTGATTTCACAAGTTCTTCCACACGTTCTGACAGTTTATATATCATTAAACACGTTGGAAATCATCTAATCATCAATGCATTTTCCAACATCCTCAATGCTATTTCACATGAGTTTTCCGATTGCATGCACGCAATATCCATACATAGATCAAATTGAACATGTAATTTGAATGATTGAATGCTTGATTGATTTGTGTACTTCTTTCCACATCTCTGTGATACATTGTAATTATTCATTTAGCTGTTGGAAAGATTTGATAAAATTGATTTCAATATTGAAAATCTTTCACAACTGACTAGATTACTATTTAGCACTGTAAATGCATGGAAACACTATTATAAGTGAATTTTGACCATTGAACGGCTTTATTTCGGTGATTTCACTAGTGTTTTCACACGTTTTTGATAGTTTGTATTGCAGTGAACAATAGAGAATATTTCCAACCTTCAATGAATTTTTCGAATCTCCTCAACACAATTTTCACTGAGGTTATCATAGTTTTTAAATTGCATGCATGCAATATCCATACATAGAATAAATTGAACAAGTAATTTGAAGATGGAATGCTTGATTGATTTTTTTCCTAATCTCCACTTCTCTGTGATACATTGTGATTATTCATTTAGCTGTTGGAAAGATTTGATAAAATTGATTTCATATTGAAAATCTTTCACAACTGATTAGATTACTATTTAGCACTGTGAATGCATAGAAACCTCACAACTAGCATAAACACTTCAAACAAATGGATTTTGTCCTTTAAAAGACTTGATTTGGGTGATTTTAAAATTGTTTCCACATGTTCCGATAATATATACTATACAACTATGTTGGAAGAAAAACTATCTCCAATGAATCTTCCAACACCGTAAATGCAATTTTCATAGATGATTGCTATAACTTTTTCAATTGCATCCAAACAAAATCAATGTATGAAATAAATTGAAGATGTCAATTTGACGGATCAAATGCTCGATTGATTTGTTTACGTCTTTCCACCTGTCTGTCATACACTGTAATTAGGAATACAGCAGTTGGAAAGGTTCAATGAAATTATTTCCATACTGAAAATGCTTTACAACTGATCAGATTGCTATTTAGCAATGTAAATGCATAGACACTAGCATAAGTGAATTTTGATCATTGAATGGCTTCATTTCGGTGATTTCACAAGTTCTTCCACACGTTCTGACAGTTTATATATCATTAAACACGTGGGAAATCATCTAATCATCAATGCATTTTCCAACATCCTCAATGCGATTTCACATGAGTTTTTTAATTACATGCATTCCATATTCATACATAGATTAAATTGAACATGTAATTTGAATGATTGAATGCTTGATTGATTTGTGTACTTCTTCCCACATCTCTGTGATACATTGTAATTATTCATTTAGCTGTTGGAAAGATTTGATAAAATTGATATTAATATTGAAAATCTCTCACAACTGATTAGATTACTATTTAGCACTGTGAATGCATAGAAACCCTACAACTAGCATAAACACTTCAAACAAGTGGATTTTGGTCTTTGAAAGACTTGATTTGGGTGATTTTAAAATTGTTTCCACATGTTCTGATGGTATATACTATACAATTAAGTTGGAAGAAAAACTGACATCTCCAAAAAATCTCCCAACACCGTAAATGCAATTTCACAGGTGATTACTATTAAACTTTTTCAATTGCATCCAAAGAAAATCAATATGTGACATATATTGAAGAAGTCGATTGGACGGATGAAATGCTCGATTGATTTGCTTACGTTTTTCCACCTGTCTCTCATAGATTGTAATTAGGATTTCAGCAGTTGGAAGGTTCAATAAAATTGATTTCCATACTGAAAATGCTCTACAACTGATCAGATTGCTATTTAGCACTGTAAATGCATGGAAACACTATTATAAGTGAATTTTGACCATTGAACGGCTTTATTTCGGTGATTTCACAAGTGTTTCCACATTATTTGATAGTTTATATTGCACTGAACACGTGAGAAAACTTCCAATCTTCAATGAATTTTCCAACATCCTAAACACAATTTTTACAGATGTTATCATCGTTTTTTAATTATATGCATTCCATATCCATACATAGATTAAATTGAACAAGTAATTTGAAAGATTGAATGCTTGATTGATTTTTTCCCTAATATCCACATCCCTGTGATACATTGTAATTATTCATTTAGCTGTTGGAAAGATTTGATAATATTGATTTTCATATTGAAAATCTTTTACAACTGATTAGATTACTATTTAGCACTGAATGCATAGAAACCCTACAACTAGCTTAAACACTTTAAACAAATGGATTTTGTCCTTTAAAAGACTTGATTTGAGTGATTTTCCAAATGTTTCCACGTCTCCTGATACAATACAATTAAGTTGTAAGAAAAACTATCTCCAATGAATCTTCCAACACCGTAAATGCAATTTTCATAGATGATTGCTATAACTTTTTCAATTGCATCCAAACAAAATCAATGTATGAAATAAATTGAAGATGTCAATTTGACAGATGAAATGCTCGATTTATTTGTTTACGTCTTTCCACCTGTCTGTCATACACTGTAATTAGGAATACAGCAGTTGGAAAGGTTCAATAAAATTATTTCCATACTGAAAATGCTTTACAACTGATCAGATTGCTATTTAGCAATGTAAATGCATAGACACTAGCATAAGTGAATTTTGATCATTGAATGGCTTCATTTCGGTGATTTCACAAGTTCTTCCACACGTTCTGACAGTTTATATATCATTAAACACGTGGGAAATCATCTAATCATCAATGCATTTTCCAACATCCTCAATGCGATTTCACATGAGTTTTTTAATTACATGCATTCCATATTCATACATAGATTAAATTGAACATGTAATTTGAATGATTGAATGCTTGATTGATTTGTGTACTTCTTCCCACATCTCTGTGATACATTGTAATTATTCATTTAGCTGTTGGAAAGATTTGATAAAATTGATATTAATATTGAAAATCTCTCACAACTGATTAGATTACTATTTAGCACTGTGAATGCATAGAAACCCTACAACTAGCATAAACACTTCAAACAAGTGGATTTTGGTCTTTGAAAGACTTGATTTGGGTGATTTTAAAATTGTTTCCACATGTTCTGATGGTATATACTATACAATTAAGTTGGAAGAAAAACTGACATCTCCAAAGAATCTCCCAACACCGTAAATGCAATTTCACAGGTGATTACTATTAAACTTTTTCAATTGCATCCAAAGAAAATCAATATGTGACACATATTGAAGAAGTCGATTTGACGGATGAAATGCTCGATTGATTTGCTTACGTTTTTCCACCTGTCTCTCATAGATTGTAATTAGGATTTCAGCAGTTGGAAGGTTCAATAAAATTGATTTCCATACTGAAAATGCTCTACAACTGATCTGATTGCTATTTAGCACTGTAAATGCATGGAAACACTATTATAAGTGAATTTTGACCATTGAACGGCTTTATTTCGGTGATTTCACAAGTGTTTCCACATTATTTGATAGTTTATATTGCACTGAACACGTGAGAAAACTTCCAATCTTCAATGAATTTTCCAACATCCTAAACACAATTTTTACAGATGTTATCATCGTTTTTTAATTACATGCATTCGATATTCATACATAGATTAAATTGAACAAGTAATTTGAAAGATTGAATGCTTGATTGATTTGTGTACCTCTTTCCACATCTCTGTGATACATTGTAATTATTCATTTAGCTGTTGGAAAGATTTGATAAAATTGATTTTCATATTGAAAATCTTTCACAACTGATTGGATTACTTTTTAGCACTGTGAATGCATAGAAACCCTACAACTA
This sequence comes from Thysanoteuthis rhombus, assembly GCA_963457665.1. Classification (NCBI taxonomy): domain Eukaryota; kingdom Metazoa; phylum Mollusca; class Cephalopoda; order Oegopsida; family Thysanoteuthidae; genus Thysanoteuthis; species Thysanoteuthis major. Next base: position 20,715,237 of record OY735204.1, read on the forward strand.
GCATAAACACTCCAAACAAATGGATTTTGTCCTTTAAAAAACTTGATTTGGGTGATTTTAAAATTGTTTCCACATGTTCTGATAGTATATACTATACAATTAAGTTGGAAGAAAAACTGACATCTCCAATGAATCTCCCAACACCGTAAATGCAATTTCACAGGTGATTACTATTAAACTTTTTCAATTGCATCCAAAGAAAATCAATATGTGACACATATTGAAGAAGTCGATTTGACGGATGAAATGCTCGATTGATTTGCTTACGTTTTTCCACCTGTCTCTCATAGATTGTAATTAGGATTTCAGCAGTTGGAAGGTTCAATAAAATTGATTTCCATACTGAAAATGCTCTACAACTGATCTGATTGCTATTTAGCACTGTAAATGCATGGAAACACTATTATAAGTGAATTTTGACCATTGAACGGCTTTATTTCGGTAATTTCACAAGTGTTTCCACATTATTTGATAGTTTATATTGCACTGAACACGTGAGAAAACTTCTAATCTTCAATGAATTTTCCAACATCCTAAACACAATTTTTACAGATGTTATCATCGTTTTTTAATTACATGCATTCGATATTCATACATAGATTAAATTGAACAAGTAATTTGAATGATTGAATGCTTGATTGATTTGTGTACCTCTTTCCACATCTCTGTGATACATTGTAATTATTCATTTAGCTGTTGGAAAGATTTGATAAAATTGATTTTCATATTGAAAATCTTTCACAACTGATTGGATTACTTTTTAGCACTGTGAATGCATAGAAACCCTACAACTAGCATAAACACTTTAAACAAATGGATTTTGTCCTTTAAAAAACTTGATTTGGGTGATTTTAAAATTGTTTCCACATGTTCTGATAGTATATACTATACAATTAAGTTGGAAGAAAAACTGACATCTCCAATGAATCTCCCAACACCGTAAATGCAATTTCACAGGTGATTACTATTAAACTTTTTCAATTGCATCCAAAGAAAATCAATATGTGACACATATTGAAGAAGTCGATTTGACGGATGAAATGCTCGATTGATTTGCTTACGTTTTTCCACCTGTCTCTCATAGATTGTAATTAGGATTTCAGCAGTTGGAAGGTTCAATAAAATTGATTTCCATACTGAAAATGCTCTACAACTGATCTGATTGCTATTTAGCACTGTAAATGCATGGAAACACTATTATAAGTGAATTTTGACCATTGAACGGCTTTATTTCGGTGATTTCACAAGTGTTTCCACATTATTTGATAGTTTATATTGCACTGAACACGTGAGAAAACTTCCAATCTTCAATGAATTTTCCAACATCCTAAACACAATTTTTACAGATGTTATCATCGTTTTTTAATTACATGCATTCAATATCCATACATAGATTAAATTGAACAAGTAATTTGAAAGATTGAATGCTTGATTGATTTGTGTACCTCTTTCCACATCTCTGTGATACATTGTAATTTTTCATTTAGCTGTTGGAAAGATTTGATAAAATTGATTTTCATATTGAAAATCTTTCACAACTGATTGGATTACTTTTTAGTACTGTGAATGCATAGAAACCCTACAACTAGCATAAACACTTTAAACAAATGGATTTTGTCCTTTAAAAGACTTGATTTGAGTGATTTTGCAAATGTTTCCACGTCTCCTGATACAATACAATTAAGTTGGAAGAAAAACTATCTCCAATGAATCTTCCAACACCGTAAATGCAATTTCCATGGATGATTGCTATAACTTTTCAATTGCATACAAACAAAATCAATGTATGAAATAAATTGAAGATGTCAATTTGACAGATGAAATGCTCGATTGATTTGTTTACGTCTTTCCACCTGTCTGTCATACACTGTAATTAGGAATACAGCAGTTGGAAAGGTTCAATAAAATTATTTCCATACTGAAAATGCTTTACAACTGATCAGATTGCTATTTAGCAATGTAAATGCATAGACACTAGCATAAGTGAATTTTGATCATTGAATGGCTTCATTTCGGTGATTTCACAAGTTCTTCCACACGTTCTGACAGTTTATATATCATTAAACACGTGGGAAATCATCTAATCATCAATGCATTTTCCAACATCCTCAATGCGATTTCACATGAGTTTTTTAATTACATGCATTCCATATTCATACATAGATTAAATTGAACATGTAATTTGAATGATTGAATGCTTGATTGATTTGTGTACTTCTTCCCACATCTCTGTGATACATTGTAATTATTCATTTAGCTGTTGGAAAGATTTGATAAAATTGATATTAATATTGAAAATCTCTCACAACTGATTAGATTACTATTTAGCACTGTGAATGCATAGAAACCCTACAACTAGCATAAACACTTCAAACAAGTGGATTTTGGTCTTTGAAAGACTTGATTTGGGTGATTTTAAAATTGTTTCCACATGTTCTGACGGTATATACTATACAATTAAGTTGGAAGAAAAACTGACATCTCCAAAGAATCTCCCACCGTAAATGCAATTTCACAGGTGATTACTATTAAACTTTTTCAATTGCATCCAAAGAAAATCAATATGTGACATATATTGAAGAAGTCGATTTGACGGATGAAATGCTCGATTGATTTGCTTACGTTTTTCCACCTGTCTCTCATAAATTGTAATTAGGATTTCAGCAGTTGGAAGGTTCAATAAAATTGATTTCCATACTGAAAATGCTCTACAACTGATCTGATTGCTATTTAGCACTGTAAATGCATGGAAACACTATTATAAGTGAATTTTGACCATTGAACGGCTTTATTTCGGTGATTTCACAAGTGTTTCCACATTATTTGATAGTTTATATTGCACTGAACACGTGAGAAAACTTCCAATCTTCAATGAATTTTCCAACATCCTAAACACAATTTTTACAGATGTTATCATCGTTTTTTAATTACATGCATTCAATATCCATACATAGATTAAATTGAACAAGTAATTTGAATGATTGAATGCTTGATTGATTTGTGTACCTCTTTCCACATCTCTGTGATACATTGTAATTATTCATTTAGCTGTTGGAAAGATTTGATAAAATTGATTTTCATATTGAAAATCTTTCACAACTGATTGGATTACTTTTTAGCACTGTGAATGCATAGAAACCCTACAACTAGCATAAACACTTTAAACAAATGGATTTTGTCCTTTAAAAGACTTGATTTGGGTGATTTTAAAATTGTTTCCACATGTTCTGATAGTATATACTATACAATTAAGTTGGAAGAAAAACTGACATCTCCAATGAATCTCCCAACACCGTAAATGCAATGTCACAGGTGATTACTATTAAACTTTTTCAATTGCATCCAAAGAAAATCAATATGTGACACATATTGAAGAAGTCGATTTGACGGATGAAATGCTCGATTGATTTGCTTACGTTTTTCCACCTGTCTCTCATAGATTGTAATTAGGATTTCAGCAGTTGGAAGGTTCAATAAAATTGATTTCCATACTGAAAATGCTTTACAACTGATCTGATTGCTATTTAGCACTGTAAATGCATGGAAACACTATTATAAGTGAATTTTGACCATTGAACGGCTTTATTTCGGTGATTTCACAAGTGTTTCCACATTATTTGATAGTTTATATTGCACTGAACACGTGAGAAAACTTCCAATCTTCAATGAATTTTCCAACATCCTAAACACAATTTTTACAGATGTTATCATCGTTTTTTAATTACATGCATTCAATATCCATACATAGATTAAATTGAACAAGTAATTTGAATGATTGAATGCTTGATTGATTTGTGTACCTCTTTCCACATCTCTGTGATACATTGTAATTATTCATTTAGCTGTTGGAAAGATTTGATAATATTGATTTTCATATTGAAAATCTTTTACAACTGATTAGATTACTATTTAGCACTGTGAATGCATAGAAACCCTACAACTAGCTTAAACACTCCAAACAAATGGATTTTGTCCTTTAAAAGACTTGATTTGAGTGATTTTGCAAATGTTTCCACGTCTCCTGATACAATACAATTAAGTTGGAAGAAAAACTATCTCCAATGAATCTTCCAACACCGTAAATGCAATTTTCATAGATGATTGCTATAACTTTTCAATTGCATCCAAACAAAATCAATGTATGAAATAATTGAAGATGTCAATTTGACAGATGAAATGCTCGATTGATTTGTTTACGTCTTTCCACCTGTCTGTCATACACTGTAATTAGGAATACAGCAGTTGGAAAGGTTCAATAAAATTATTTCCATACTGAAAATGCTTTACAACTGATCAGATTGCTATTTAGCAATGTAAATGCATAGACACTAGCATAAGTGAATTTTGATCATTGAATGGCTTCATTTCGGTGATTTCACAAGTTCTTCCACACGTTCTGACAGTTTATATATCATTAAACACGTGGGAAATCATCTAATCATCAATGCATTTTCCAACATCCTCAATGCGATTTCACATGAGTTTTTTAATTACATGCATTCCATATTCATACATAGATTAAATTGAACATGTAATTTGAATGATTGAATGCTTGATTGATTTGTGTACTTCTTCCCACATCTCTGTGATACATTGTAATTATTCATTTAGCTGTTGGAAAGATTTGATAAAATTGATATTAATATTGAAAATCTCTCACAACTGATTAGATTACTATTTAGCACTGTGAATGCATAGAAACCCTACAACTAGCATAAACACTTTAAACAAGTGGATTTTGGTCTTTGAAAGACTTGATTTGGGTGATTTTAAAATTGTTTCCACATGTTCTGACGGTATATACTATACAATTAAGTTGGAAGAAAAACTGACATCTCCAAAGAATCTCCCACCGTAAATGCAATTTCACAGGTGATTACTATTAAACTTTTTCAATTGCATCCAAAGAAAATCAATATGTGACATATATTGAAGAAGTCGATTTGACGGATGAAATGCTCGATTGATTTGCTTACGTTTTTCCACCTGTCTCTCATAAATTGTAATTAGGATTTCAGCAGTTGGAAGGTTCAATAAAATTGATTTCCATACTGAAAATGCTCTACAACTGATCTGATTGCTATTTAGCACTGTAAATGCATGGAAACACTATTATAAGTGAATTTTGACCATTGAACGGCTTTATTTCGGTGATTTCACAAGTGTTTCCACATTATTTGATAGTTTATATTGCACTGAACACGTGAGAAAACTTCCAATCTTCAATGAATTTTCCAACATCCTAAACACAATTTTTACAGATGTTATCATCGTTTTTTAATTAAATGCATTCAATATCCATACATAGATTAAATTGAACAAGTAATTTGAATGATTGAATGCTTGATTGATTTGTGTACCTCTTTCCACATCTCTGTGATACATTGTAATTATTCATTTAGCTGTTGGAAAGATTTGATAAAATTGATTTTCATATTGAAAATCTTTCACAACTGATTGGATTACTTTTTAGCACTGTGAATGCATAGAAACCCTACAACTAGCATAAACACTTTAAACAAATGGATTTTGTCCTTTAAAAGACTTGATTTGGGTGATTTTAAAATTGTTTCCACATGTTCTGATAGTATATACTATACAATTAAGTTGGAAGAAAAACTGACATCTCCAATGAATCTCCCAACACCGTAAATGCAATTTCACAGGTGATTACTATTAAACTTTTTCAATTGCATCCAAAGAAAATCAATATGTGACACATATTGAAGAAGTCGATTTGACGGATGAAATGCTCGATTGATTTGCTTACGTTTTTCCACCTGTCTCTCATAGATTGTAATTAGGATTTCAGCAGTTGGAAGGTTCAATAAAATTGATTTCCATACTGAAAATGCTTTACAACTGATTTGATTGCTATTTAGCACTGTAAATGCATGGAAACACTATTATAAGTGAATTTTGACCATTGAACGGCTTTATTTCGGTGATTTCACAAGTGTTTCCACATTATTTGATAGTTTATATTGCACTGAACACGTGAGAAAACTTCCAATCTTCAATGAATTTTCCAACATCCTAAACACAATTTTTACAGATGTTATCATCGTTTTTTAATTATATGCATTCAATATCCATACATAGATTAAATTGAACAAGTAATTTGAAAGATTGAATGCTTGATTGATCTTTTCCCTAATTTCCACATCCCTGTGATACATTGTAATTATTCATTTAGCTGTTGGAAAGATTTGATAATATTGATTTTCATATTGAAAATCTTTTACAACTGATTAGATTACTATTTAGCACTGTGAATGCATAGAAACCCTACAACTAGCTTAAACACTCCAAACAAATGGATTTTGTCCTTTAAAAGACTTGATTTGAGTGATTTTGCAAATGTTTCCACGTCTCCTGATACAATACAATTAAGTTGGAAGAAAAACTATCTCCAATGAATCTTCCAACACCGTAAATGCAATTTTCATAGATGATTGCTATAACTTTTCAATTGCATCCAAACAAAATCAATGTATGAAATAATTGAAGATGTCAATTTGACAGATGAAATGCTCGATTGATTTGTTTACGTCTTTCCACCTGTCTGTCATACACTGTAATTAGGAATACAGCAGTTGGAAAGGTTCAATAAAATTATTTCCATACTGAAAATGCTTTACAACTGATCAGATTGCTATTTAGCAATGTAAATGCATAGACACTAGCATAAGTGAATTTTGATCATTGAATGGCTTCATTTCGGTGATTTCACAAGTTCTTCCACACGTTCTGACAGTTTATATATCATTAAACACGTGGGAAATCATCTAATCATCAATGCATTTTCCAACATCCTCAATGCGATTTCACATGAGTTTTTTAATTACATGCATTCCATATTCATACATAGATTAAATTGAACATGTAATTTGAATGATTGAATGCTTGATTGATTTGTGTACTTCTTCCCACATCTCTGTGATACATTGTAATTATTCATTTAGCTGTTGGAAAGATTTGATAAAATTGATATTAATATTGAAAATCTCTCACAACTGATTAGATTACTATTTAGCACTGTGAATGCATAGAAACCCTACAACTAGCATAAACACTTTAAACAAGTGGATTTTGGTCTTTGAAAGACTTGATTTGGGTGATTTTAAAATTGTTTCCACATGTTCTGACGGTATATACTATACAATTAAGTTGGAAGAAAAACTGACATCTCCAAAGAATCTCCCACCGTAAATGCAATTTCACAGGTGATTACTATTAAACTTTTTCAATTGCATCCAAAGAAAATCAATATGTGACATATATTGAAGAAGTCGATTTGACGGATGAAATGCTCGATTGATTTGCTTACGTTTTTCCACCTGTCTCTCATAAATTGTAATTAGGATTTCAGCAGTTGGAAGGTTCAATAAAATTGATTTCCATACTGAAAATGCTCTACAACTGATCTGATTGCTATTTAGCACTGTAAATGCATGGAAACACTATTATAAGTGAATTTTGACCATTGAACGGCTTTATTTCGGTGATTTCACAAGTGTTTCCACATTATTTGATAGTTTATATTGCACTGAACACGTGAGAAAACTTCCAATCTTCAATGAATTTTCCAACATCCTAAACACAATTTTTACAGATGTTATCATCGTTTTTTAATTAAATGCATTCAATATCCATACATAGATTAAATTGAACAAGTAATTTGAAAGATTGAATGCTTGATTGATTTGTGTACCTCTTTCCACATCTCTGTGATACATTGTAATTATTCATTTAGCTGTTGGAAAGATTTGATAAAATTGATTTTCATATTGAAAATCTTTCACAACTGATTGGATTACTTTTTAGCACTGTGAATGCATAGAAACCCTACAACTAGCATAAACACTTTAAACAAATGGATTTTGTCCTTTAAAAGACTTGATTTGGGTGATTTTAAAATTGTTTCCACATGTTCTGATAGTATATACTATACAATTAAGTTGGAAGAAAAACTGACATCTCCAATGAATCTCCCAACACCGTAAATGCAATTTCACAGGTGATTACTATTAAACTTTTTCAATTGCATCCAAAGAAAATCAATATGTGACACATATTGAAGAAGTCGATTTGACGGATGAAATGCTCGATTGATTTGCTTACGTTTTTCCACCTGTCTCTCATAGATTGTAATTAGGATTTCAGCAGTTGGAAGGTTCAATAAAATTGATTTCCATACTGAAAATGCTTTACAACTGATTTGATTGCTATTTAGCACTGTAAATGCATGGAAACACTATTATAAGTGAATTTTGACCATTGAACGGCTTTATTTCGGTGATTTCACAAGTGTTTCCACATTATTTGATAGTTTATATTGCACTGAACACGTGAGAAAACTTCCAATCTTCAATGAATTTTCCAACATCCTAAACACAATTTTTACAGATGTTATCATCGTTTTTTAATTATATGCATTCAATATCCATACATAGATTAAATTGAACAAGTAATTTGAAAGATTGAATGCTTGATTGATCTTTTCCCTAATTTCCACATCCCTGTGATACATTGTAATTATTCATTTAGCTGTTGGAAAGATTTGATAATATTGATTTTCATATTGAAAATCTTTTACAACTGATTAGATTACTATTTAGCACTGTGAATGCATAGAAACCCTACAACTAGCTTAAACACTCCAAACAAATGGATTTTGTCCTTTAAAAGACTTGATTTGAGTGATTTTGCAAATGTTTCCACGTCTCCTGATACAATACAATTAAGTTGGAAGAAAAACTATCTCCAATGAATCTTCCAACACCGTAAATGCAATTTTCATAGATGATTGCTATAACTTTTCAATTGCATCCAAACAAAATCAATGTATGAAATAATTGAAGATGTCAATTTGACAGATGAAATGCTCGATTGATTTGTTTACGTCTTTCCACCTGTCTGTCATACACTGTAATTAGGAATACAGCAGTTGGAAAGGTTCAATAAAATTATTTCCATACTGAAAATGCTTTACAACTGATCAGATTGCTATTTAGCAATGTAAATGCATAGACACTAGCATAAGTGAATTTTGATCATTGAATGGCTTCATTTCGGTGATTTCACAAGTTCTTCCACACGTTCTGACAGTTTATATATCATTAAACACGTGGGAAATCATCTAATCATCAATGCATTTTCCAACATCCTCAATGCGATTTCACATGAGTTTTTTAATTACATGCATTCCATATTCATACATAGATTAAATTGAACATGTAATTTGAATGATTGAATGCTTGATTGATTTGTGTACTTCTTCCCACATCTCTGTGATACATTGTAATTATTCATTTAGCTGTTGGAAAGATTTGATAAAATTGATATTAATATTGAAAATCTCTCACAACTGATTAGATTACTATTTAGCACTGTGAATGCATAGAAACCCTACAACTAGCATAAACACTTTAAACAAGTGGATTTTGGTCTTTGAAAGACTTGATTTGGGTGATTTTAAAATTGTTTCCACATGTTCTGACGGTATATACTATACAATTAAGTTGGAAGAAAAACTGACATCTCCAAAGAATCTCCCACCGTAAATGCAATTTCACAGGTGATTACTATTAAACTTTTTCAATTGCATCCAAAGAAAATCAATATGTGACATATATTGAAGAAGTCGATTTGACGGATGAAATGCTCGATTGATTTGCTTACGTTTTTCCACCTGTCTCTCATAAATTGTAATTAGGATTTCAGCAGTTGGAAGGTTCAATAAAATTGATTTCCATACTGAAAATGCTCTACAACTGATCTGATTGCTATTTAGCACTGTAAATGCATGGAAACACTATTATAAGTGAATTTTGACCATTGAACGGCTTTATTTCGGTGATTTCACAAGTGTTTCCACATTATTTGATAGTTTATATTGCACTGAACACGTGAGAAAACTTCCAATCTTCAATGAATTTTCCAACATCCTAAACACAATTTTTACAGATGTTATCATCGTTTTTTAATTACATGCATTCGATATTCATACATAGATTAAATTGAACAAGTAATTTGAAAGATTGAATGCTTGATTGATTTGTGTACCTCTTTCCACATCTCTGTGATACATTGTAATTATCCATTTAGCTGTTGGAAAGATTTGATAAAATTGATTTTCATATTGAAAATCTTTCACAACTGATTGGATTACTTTTTAGTACTGTGAATGCATAGAAACCCTACAACTAGCATAAACACTTTAAACAAATGGATTTTGTCCTTTAAAAGACTTGATTTGGGTGATTTTAAAATTGTTTCCACATGTTCTGATAGTATATACTATACAATTAAGTTGGAAGAAAAACTGACATCTCCAAAGAATCTCCCAACACCGTAAATGCAATTTCACAGGTGATTACTATTAAACTTTTTTAATTGCATCCAAAGAAAATCAATATGTGACACATATTGAAGAAGTCGATTTGACGGATGAAATGCTCGATTGATTTGCTTACGTTTTTCCACCTGTCTCTCATAGATTGTAATTAGGATTTCAGCAGTTGGAATGTTCAATAAAATTGATTTCCATACTGAAAATGCTCTACAACTGATCTGATTGCTATTTAGCACTGTAAATGCATGGAAACACTATTATAAGTGAAATTTGACCATTGAACGGCTTTATTTCGGTGATTTCACAAGTGTTTCCACATTATTTGATAGTTTATATTGCACTGAACACGTGAGAAAACTTCCAATCTTCAATGAATTTTCCAACATCCTAAACACAATTTTTACAGATGTTATCATCGTTTTTTAATTATATGCATTCCATATCCATACATAGATTAAATTGAACAAGTAATTTGATAGATTGAATGCTTGATTGATTTTTTCCCTAATTTCCACATCCCTGTGATACATTGTAATTATTCATTTAGCTGTTGGAAAGATTTGATAATATTGATTTTCAAATTGAAAATCTTTTACAACTGATTAGATTACTATTTAGCACTGTGAATGCATAGAAACCCTACAACTAGCTTAAACACTCCAAACAAATGGATTTTGTCCTTTAAAAGACTTGATTTGAGTGATTTTGCAAATGTTTCCACGTCTCCTGATACAATACAATTAAGTTGTAAGAAAAACTATCTCCAATGAATCTTCCAACACCGTAAATGCAATTTTCATAGATGATTGCTATAACTTTTTCAATTGCATCCAAACAAAATCAATGTATGAAATAAATTGAAGATGTCAATTTGACAGATGAAATGCTCGATTGATTTGTTTACGTCTTTCCACCTGTCTGTCATACACTGTAATTAGGAATACAGCAGTTGGAAAGGTTCAATAAAATTATTTCCATACTGAAAATGCTTTACAACTGATCAGATTGCTATTTAGCAATGTAAATGCATAGACACTAGCATAAGTGAATTTTGATCATTGAATGGCTTCATTTCGGTGATTTCACAAGTTCTTCCACACGTTCTGACAGTTTATATATCATTAAACACGTGGGAAATCATCTAATCATCAATGCATTTTCCAACATCCTCAATGCGATTTCACATGAGTTTTTTAATTACATGCATTCCATATTCATACATAGATTAAATTGAACATGTAATTTGAATGATTGAATGCTTGATTGATTTGTGTACTTCTTCCCACATCTCTGTGATACATTGTAATTATTCATTTAGCTGTTGGAAAGATTTGATAAAATTGATATTAATATTGAAAATCTCTCACAACTGATTAGATTACTATTTAGCACTGTGAATGCATAGAAACCCTACAACTAGCATAAACACTTTAAACAAGTGGATTTTGGTCTTTGAAAGACTTGATTTGGGTGATTTTAAAATTGTTTCCACATGTTCTGACGGTATATACTGTACAATTAAGTTGGAAGAAAAACTGACATCTTCAAAGAATCTCCCACCGTAAATGCAATTTCACAGGTGATTACTATTAAACTTTTTCAATTGCATCCAAAGAAAATCAATATGTGACATATATTGAAGAAGTCGATTTGACGGATGAAATGCTCGATTGATTTGCTTACGTTTTTCCACCTGTCTCTCATAAATTGTAATTAGGATTTCAGCAGTTGGAAGGTTCAATAAAATTGATTTCCATACTGAAAATGCTCTACAACTGATCTGATTGCTATTTAGCACTGTAAATGCATGGAAACACTATTATAAGTGAATTTTGACCATTGAACGGCTTTATTTCGGTGATTTCACAAGTGTTTCCACATTATTTGATAGTTTATATTGCACTGAACACGTGAGAAAACTTCCAATCTTCAATGAATTTTCCAACATCCTAAACACAATTTTTACAGATGTTATCATCGTTTTTTAATTACATGCATTCCATATCCATACATTGTAATTATTTATTTAGCTGTTGGAAAGATTTGATAAAATTGATTTTCATATTGAAAATCTTTTACAACTGACTAGATTACTATTTAGCACTGTAAATGCATGGAAACATGGAAGTGAACTTTGACCATTGAACGACTTTATTCCGGTGATTTCACAAGTGTTTTCACACGTTTTTGATAGTTTGTATTGCAGTAAACACTAGAGAATATTTCCAACCTTCAATGAATTTTTCGAATCTCCTTAACACAATTTTCACAGAGGTTATCATAGTTTTTAAATTGCATGCATGCAATATCCATACATAGAATAAATTAAACAAGTAATTTGAAGATGGAATGCTTGATTGATTTTTTTCCTAATCTCCACATCTCTGTGATACATTGTAATTATTCATTTAGCTGTTGGAAAGATTTGATAAAATTGATTTCATATTGAAAATCTTTCACAACTGATTAGATTACTATTTAGCACTGTGAATGCATAGAAATCCTACAACCAGCATAAACACTTCAAACAAATGGATTTTGTCCTTTAAAAGACTTGATTTGGGTGATTTTAAAATTGTTTCCACATGTTCTGATAGTATATACTATACAATTAAGTTGGAAGAAAAACTGACATCTCCCATGAATCTTCCAACACCGTAAATGCAATTTACACTGATGATTACTATTTACCTCTTTCAATGGCATCCAAACAAAATCAATATGTGACATATATTGAAGAAGTCGATTAGACGGATGAAATGCTCGATTGATTTGTTTACGTCTTTCCACCTGTCAGTCATACATTGTATTTAGGAATTCAGCAGTTGGAAAGGTTCTGATAGTTTGTATTGCATTAAACACGCGAGAAAACTTCAAATCTTCAATGAATTTTCGAACATTCTTAACACAATTTTTACGGATGTTATTATTGTTGTTCAATTGCATGCATGCAATATCTATACATAGAATAAATTCGATAAAATTGATTTTCATATTGAAAATCTTTTACAACTGATTAGATTACTATTCAGCACTGTGAATGCATGGAAACACTACACCTAGCGTAAACACTTCAAAGAAATGGATTTTGTCCTTTAAAAGACTTGATTTGGGTGATTTTACAAGTGTTTCCACATGTTCTGATTTATACAACTAAGTTGGAAGAAAAACTGACATCTCCAATGAATCTTCCAACACTGTAAATGAAATTTTCACAGATGATTACCTTTTTCAATTGCATCCAAACAAAATCAATATATGAAATATATCAAAGAAGTCGATTTGACGGATGAAATGCTCGATTGATTTGTTTACGTCTTTCCACCCGTCTGTTGTACACTGTAATTAAGAATACAGCAGTTTGAAAGGTTCAATAAAATTGATTTCCATATTGAAAATGCTTTACAACTGATCAGATTGCTATTTAGCACTGTAAATGCATTGAAACACTAGCATGAGTGAATTTTGATCATTGAAGGGCTTGATTTAAGTGATTTCACAAGTGTTTCCATACGTTCTGATTGTTTATACTTCAGTAAACCTGTGAGAAAACTCCTGATCTTCAATGAATATTCCATCGTAAATGCAATTTTCATAGATGTTTTGGATTGTTATTCTACTTTTTCAATTGCATGCAAACAATACCCATATATAAAAAAACCCGAACAAGTGGATTTCACAGATGAAATGCTTGATTTATATTTGTTTTCTTCCATCCAATTGTGATACATTGTAATTTGTGATTCAGGTGTTGGAAATGTTTTATAGAATTGATTTTCATATTGAAAATGCTTTTCAACTCCTCAGAACACTAAAACTAGCATGAAGACTCCAAACTAGTGTCCATTGGAGGGCTTGATTCAGTTAATTTTACAAGTGTTTCTACATGTTCTGATAGTTTACAATGTTCAGTTAAGGGAAAACTCCCGATTTTCAATGAATTTTCCAACTGTATATCCATCATTCACAAATGTTCGGAATTGTTATGAAACTTTTTTGATTGCAATCAATGTCCATACATAGAATAAATTGAACAAGTTGATTTGAAAGATGAAATGCTTGATTGAGATTTGTTTTCCTCTTTCCACACCTCTGTGATGCATTGTAATCAGTAAACAGTTTGAAAGGTTTAAAAAATTGATTTTCACCTTGAAATGCTTTACAACTGATCAGATTACTATTCAAGCACTGTGAATGCGTGGAAATCCTTGAAACAAGTTGATTTTGTCCATTGGAGGGCTTTCCTCAGGTGATTTTACAAGTATTTACACGTTCTGATAGTTTATACTACTCAGTTAATTTGGAGGAAAACTTTTGACATCTTCAATGAATTTTATAAATGTATATTCATTATTTACAAATGTTCAGAATTGTTATTCAATTTTTTGATTGCATGCAAACAATATCCATACATGAAATAGATTGAACGAATGATTTGAAAGATGAAATGCTTGATTGAGATTTCTTTTCCTCCTTCCACACTTTTGTTAAACATCGTCTAGGATTGTTATTCAACTTTTTCGATTGCATGTAAACAATATCCATAGATAAAAAATTGAAGAAGTGATTTGAGAGATTGATTGAGATTTGTTTTCCACCTTCTATTTAGCACTGTGAAACACTACAACTAGCATAAATACATCAAACAAGTGAATTTTGATCATTGAAGGGCTCGATTTAGGTGATTTCACTAGTGTTTCTACGTTCTGATAGTTTATACTGCACTAAACCCGTGAGAAAACTTCTGACATCTTTGATGCATTTTCTAACATTGTGAATGCATTATTGACAAATTATAAGATTGTTCTTAAACTTTTTGTATGCATGCAAACAATGTTAATACATAGGATAATTTGAAGAAGTAGATTTGAAAGATGAAATGCTTGATTTAGATTTTTTTCCCTCCTTCCTTTTTGATACATTTCAGTTAGTAATTCAGCTGTTGGAAACCTCTAATAGTTTATTTCCATTCTGATTTAAGCATATTTAACCTGTTAGTCAAGCATTTTGTATATATGTAGACAATATTGATGTTTTACTACAACTAACATTCACAAGAAATGATATTGAAGTATAACTCCAATGTATAATTATAATCAATAATTATTTTTACCTTTTCGAGGCGTTCTGCAAAGATTTTCATGTTGAAAATGCATTCTATCGACTATTTTGAACATCTTTAAATGTATCAAAAGGATCAGAAATCTACCAAGCAATTTTAAGTGATGCATCTTTATGTTGCAATCCACGTTCAATTATATCTATATGTCAATATTGTTTATATGAATTCAGCAAGTCTTATTAACCATCTTGAATAGTTCTAATTAATGCATTGTCAATTTTTGAATTTTTCTGCTAGGTGTTCAGTTCAGGTGAATCGTAGATTCTAAAGTATAAAAGGATGTCGAAAACAGGCAAAAATGCCTGATACACGCCTTTTTATGTTGAAAATTCACTTTTTCAAGGTACATCAATATTATTTCTATTCATCCAGAAAGATTGAATAATAAGCTGTGTTGGTTAAGCCTTTCCTGTTACAATCACTGTTTCTCAGAATATAAAATCAATAAAATCCACTTGTTCTCGTTGTGTTATATGTTATATAACATGTGTTATATGTTGATATTGTTTCGATGCATTCACAATGATTGAATAACAAGCAGTTCTAAATCAAGCATTTTCAATACTAAAATCTTTTAAAGGCTTCTAACACACTCCCGTTTAGGTTAATTATCAATTATAGAATATCAGAAAGGTATGATATGGACAGCAGTTTCATCCTGCGAGTCCAAAACGTTTTAGTTAAGGTGAATTATTGATTTAAATGTATCATGAGGCTTCATTCAGGTATGTTTGACTATTTTCTACAAAGAAAATATGTTGAACATATAAAATGTTTCAATTTATGTGAATTTCTGATTATAAACTACTATAGGATGTAGAAAACAGTCGAATAATCCTAAATCAAGCATTTTTTGCCGACAATTTTTTTTTAAAGGTGTGTGTCTAAGATAAATATACATCAATATTGATTCCATGTATTCTGTAAGTGTTAATAACTATCTTACTGAATACATGGAATAAATATTGATGTATAACTTAGACACTTAGTTAGTGTTAATAACTATCTTAAACAGGTCAAAATCAATCATTTTCAATATGAAAATCTTTATGGAATGCATCAAAAACTTCTCAGTGCAGGCAAATTCTTGATTATAAACTACCACAGGATGTGGAAAACACTCAAACAAGCACTGTTATAAACAATCTTAAACAGATAAAAATCGACAATTTTCAGTATGAAAATCTTTATGCAAGATAAACGTTTCAGTTCAGGTGAATTGTTGATTATAATCTCTCTTGACATGGAAAACAGTTTAATAATCTTAAATGAAGACACTTTGTGTTGAAAATCTATATTTCGAAGGTGTCTCTGTAAGTTTTACATCAATATTGTTTCCATGCAATCAGATTGAATGACGCACTAAATCAAATATTTTCAATATGGACATCAATTTTATTCAAAGTCAAAGCGTCGAAAACGTTTCAGTCAATGTTGATTATTGATTCTAAAGTATCACTTTTTGAAGGGGTCTGCAAGTTATGCATCAGTATTATTTTCATGCATTTAGAAAGTATTACAAACAAGCTAAACAGGTCTGCATGGAGCATTTTTAATATGGAAATCAGCTTTAATCAAGGCGTCCACCACGTTCCAATTCAGATGAATTGTTGATTATTGAGTATCAGAAGGGTGTAAAAAACAGTTGAACAAGCCCGAATCAATACTTTCATCTCAAAATCTACTTTTTTAAGGGTTCTATGTGAATGATTGAGAATAATTTCTTGCATTCAGAAACTATCAATAACAAGCTCAAACTGGTCTATAGCAAGATTCTTCTGCGTGGAAATCAACTTTTTTCAACACTAGTAAGACATTTCTGTTCAGGTAAATTGTTTATTGTGAAAAGCAGTCAAATTTATTCAAGGCTTCCAAGAAGTTGAATGTTTGATCTTCGAGTATTACAAAATGTGAAAAACAGTCAAAACAAAAAACATTTTTTCAGCGGTCCTTATCATTTTTATAAGGTATCAAATAGTCGAAATTGGCCAAATTCAGGAATTTTCATGTCGAATATCTCCTTCAAAAGGGTCTTTGTAAGTTTGTGTAATGTATGAAAATTATATTCATACATTTAAAAAGTGTTGATGAGAAGCTGAAACTGGTCTAAATCAAGCATTTTCATTCTGAAAATCAACTTTTCCAATGATTCTTTGTAAATCCCTGTTATATCTGTATATGCATTCAACAGTGTTAACAACAAGCTGAAACAGGTTGAAATCATGTATTTTCATATGAATCATTAAGTTAGTGGTATTGTTGATTATAGAATTTAACATGGTGTCAAATCAGGCCCAAAACTGAGCTTTTTCTGTTGAAAATGATCTTTTCCCAAGGATTTTAGTAAGTTATCATTATGTATCTATATTATATTTATGCATTTAAAGTGTTCATAAGAAGCTGGTCTAAATGAAGAAGTTGAAATTTCTAATTCTTGAACCTTTTTGAACGTTTTTTTTATTTTGACAAGGTTAATTGTTAGAATTTTGCAAAGCTTCAAGAAGATTCAAAACTACTGTTAATCAAGCATTTTCAATGTGGAAATAATATTTTCTCCAAGGATCTCAGATCTTAGGTGTCAGATTAGTTGAATTGTTGCTCATAGAATTTTGCATGGTGTCAAAAAAAGTCAAAACAGGCCAAAACCAAGCATTTTTCTGTTTATTATACGTTTATTATGGTATGATTATTAGATTTCTCATATTTTGAAAGTTTTTATGATATGTTAAAACAGGTGTAAATTGGGCAATCTCAATGTGATTAGTTGAATTGCTGATAATAGAATTTTGCAAGATGTTTAAAAGAGTCAAAACAGATCAAAATTAAACATTTTATTTCAAAAATCTTTTTTAGACGTTTTTAACTAAATTATAGTTATCTATCAATATCATGTTTCTGCATATATAGTTAATAACCAGCTTTAACCAGTCTAAATCAAGTCTTTTCAATGTTGAAATTAATTTTTCACTGCTTTGGATAAGTTCAGTGGGATTGTTCATTTTAAAATTTTGCAAGGTTTCGAAAAGTGCAAGTCAACCATTTTCAGTGGGGAAATCACCTTTTTTTTCAACAAGTTTTGCATCAGTGAGACCGTTTACTATAGAATGTGTCAAAAAGCGAGGTGTCAAAAAGAGTTAAAACATGTCTAAATGAAGCATTTGTATGTTGAAAATCAGTTTTCGGGTGGTCTTTTGATTTATGATTATGCATCAATTTCATAATGATGCACTTAGAAAGTATTAATAATATTCTAAAATAAGTCTGAATAAAGCATACCCAATCAGGAAATCAACTTTTTTCTAGGGAGTCAATGTTTCCAATCAGTCAAGTTGATCATAGTTGTCAAAAAAGGCCTGAATCAAGCTCTTTCAAGATGGAAAAGAGCTTTTTTCACAGGTTCAAGTAAGTTTCACATCAGCTGAATGGTTGATTATAGAATCTTGCAATGTGTAAAAAGAGCCAAATTGGTGTAAATGAAGCATTTTCAATGTGGTAATCAAGTTTTTTCAAGGGTTTCAATGTTTTAGTTCAGTTGAACTAGAGAATTTTCCCAGGTATCAAATGCATTATGTTGAAAAATCAACTTTTTCAAGGATTTTTTGTTAGTTATATATAAGTATCAATATTGTATTTTTAGTTGTGCTTGAGTAAGCGTTGATAAAATAGATATAAATCAAGCTTTTTCAGCTGTTTTGAAAAAAGTTTTCTGGTATCAGTTTGAAAACTACTGATTTCAATGTGTTTCAGTAAGTTCGACTGTCTCCACAACCAACTGTTTCTGATGTGATAACTGCCAAATATGATGTACTTATGATTTTACAAAATAAATGAAATGTATCTTAAACCCAGCAGGGAAAGAGAATCTGGTTAATATTTTGGGGTTCATCAAAAGCAACCTAGTCGGGGTGAAGGGTAATGTTGAAAAGCCAGAATCAAGGTATATTTGTTCTATTAGAGAGTCAGTGATGGATCTTCTGATTGTAAGCTTTCAAGAATTTAATTACTATATAGCCTTCTGAAATTGATTATGGTAAGTGGCTGAACAACATACAAGGGAGAGTGGTCCTGCCTGAAAGTAGAAGTTGACCTATGAAATTATAAGTACGAGGTATGAAGACTTGTTCGAAAAAGGGAGGATACTAGTTTGTCCCGATTGTTCCATACAGTAGCCCCCAGGATTATTGATAAAGTCTTCAGAGACTAAGAGGGAAAATTGTCTCAGGACTACGTTGAGTTTTTTTGGCAAGCAAGAGGTGGAGAGGAGATAATTGAAAGGATAAGTGTACCATACCGCAGATTCGATGGCTAAATTCGGATAAAACACAGGTCTGTAATAAAACATGGGGATCAAAGATTCGGCCTGTGCTTAATTGTTCATTAAAGCCAAAAGATGAGGCCATTTAACCTGGCGTCAACTTGGTGGGTAAATGCTCTAGTTTAGGACGAACAGATATATTCTTTTAGCTGACACCAGAAAAAATATTTCCTATGACCAGCGTATACTTCATGAAAACTTTAATGTGGATAACATTGTGAAAAAACAAAAACAAAAACAAACCAATATTTACATTTTTGCCTGCAATTCCTCAGAACTTAGTTCTGAGGAATTGCTGGCAAAAATGGAAATAGATTGGATCGCGATTGCGACTGAGAAAAAATGCTATTGCTATAATCCCAAGGACTACAAGAATAATCTCAAAGCGAAAACAAAGCAAGTGGGTATTTGACCCTTTATCTCTGTGTCTTCCTGTGACGATCCGAGGTCGGGTCCTTGTTGATTAGTTGTGGATGCAGGGTTTTGGCTGGGACAATATTGTGCCGGAAGCAGGTGAGAGTGGAGAGTCCTATCCAAAGATCTGGTAGTTCTCTCTGCGTCCATAGGCCAAGGAGAAGACCTTGTTTACATGGGAGAATTTGTCGGCCTTCCAAGCTATCAAATGTCTTCTTTTTTTTTTACTATACTGAATGCCTTTTCTTTCGCTGTGGACGCACCAGTTGTTCCATCCTGGTTGATTTTCAAGCAAGCCCGTGGTAGAAATTTTTTTTGCAGGAATAGCTTAAAAGATATCATTATCAGATGATCACAACTTGAATTATGTAATTGTCAATTTTTTTCATTGTCTTCTTTACTGGTTGAGAATTTGTGCCTTAGAAATATTAGGCTTTTACTTGGCTCGCAAATGTTACTCTAAATTTGGCTTTCTAAACCCGGCGTTGGACTTTTCAAAAGTTTTCTTTTCTTGTAAAATTTATTTCAAGTCTCAACTGTTGTGGTAAGACCAGTTAAATTTTTCCCAACCATTTTTCCCCATGTAACATATTTTCGATTTTTTAATGGAAAATCAATAGAAAAATGCTGATATTAGTGAAGATAATATTCTCCAGTTTATAGGACAAAAGAAGAGTCAAACAAGTTGTGCTCCTCTGCTATATGAGAGAAGTATAGACCTCGGTAAGAACTTACAAAGATATAATGAGTACTACGGGCCGATGGAGTTCTTGGGCTACGCTGATTGATTGTTTACAATCCACCAGAGTACAATATGAAGCTAAACATTTCTTTTCAAGTTTATCTTTGTTTGAGTTTTTATCCACTACTATCACATCTTTCAAACAGAGTTTTTCTCCAAAATAGCGACACCAGATCGAGCAGCCGCACCTCTGTAAAATTTACCAACCAGCGTCGAGCACCGGTAAATGAAACTAGCAGCTGAATAAATGAGATGGAAGAATGGATTCAGTTGCCCCATTAGTTTTTGTAGAGAACACTGACTATTGATTCTTGTCTGTTTAACAGAGAGAGAGAGAGAGAGAGAGAGAGAGAGAGAGAGAGAGAGAGAGAGAGAGAGAGAGAGAGAGAGAGAGATGATAGCATTGATCTGCATCCCCCTGTACTTGGTCTCTATATTCACTCTCTGCAGCTGCTTGATCCGAATAGTTCCATTCACTTCATTCATTGTAATTATTCACCCCTGCTTGGAACTGATAAAGGTAACCAATCATGTCTGTCTATTGTCTATAAAACATCTTCAAAAGTTCTTAATGAATTTCGATAATAGTTTATGGAAAGATGGGCCATGAGCTACGGAAGATTTTTTTAAAAAATTGTGGTTGGATCAAGGAATGTTTACAGTAACCACCTTCATCCTGGATAAATATCAATGTAATTTGGTGACAGTGGCATTGGCAGAGGTATGCACTCTCTGAGTGCTTTTTTGTATACAATATTTTCCTTCAAATACCATTTTGAAATGAGAGAGGTCATGACCGGAAATAATTCAAGATAAGTCTTCAAAACTAGACAAATAAAATGAATTTCACCCTGAATGGATGTTTAGTTGAGAACAAAAAGCAATGACGTACTGCAAGTCTTACATTGGTAATTTTTAGTCTATAGATAACACGAGCCATAAAAAATGACGGCATATATGAAATATATGAATATACGTAGGAATCTTACCCAACACAATCGTGGCTGCTGTTTTCTCCGCAGTCCTCTGCTGACTGCCGTGGTCAGGGTACCCGAGAATATCGGCTACTAATTCAATGATTTCATCGCAGAATCTACGTACGACGGAACAAGGTAGCAACACATATCCTAGTTTTCGAATTTTTCTATTCCGTGCACGGATGTCCATTCTGGCAATGTCTAAAAACTTTGGTCGAATTCAACAAATGCCAAAACTTGTTCTAGGCATCTATATTACAAAATCTAAATTATCTGAAAACTTGTGAATTCTGATGATAATGGATTACGTACATTTTCAGATCGCCCAAATTGTCGTCTTGTATTTTAAAAAGGGTGTTTAATCAACTAATTAAGTAATTGATTATCCAATGGTCTTTCCTAGTGCGTTTAATCGACTAATTAAGTGATTAATCAGACAGTAATTGATTTGATTTGTATCATTGGCCACGCATTGTTTTGAGGATGTCATAATCACACTCTACTCCGAATCAAATTTGTTAATTACTCATTAATTGATCAGATTTGTGTCGACGATGCATTATATTCTAAAAAAACGCCCGATTAAGTTGAGAAATATGACTAATCAATTGTAATTTCCAATTGGTTGTGATCATAGATTTTGTGTTTGATCAATGTTAGAACAATAAGACAATGTCCCTTATTTCTGGAGGCATTAAAAATGCTTCATCTTCCTTGTTTGTTGACCAATTTTCACAATCTCAGTATCATCTTATATTTTAAAAGTATTTCATTGGAATAATAGAGGTTTTCATGCCAGTGGGTATAGCGTCTTAACAACTTGCCAGCTATCGTTTAAGATCAGCACCGAGTAGAGACGACATCCTATCGGATTCAGATTTTGTTTCAGCAGTAGCCTATTTCTTTTATTGTCTATTCTTTTTACGCTGAGACCACAGTTGGATTACTAGAGGTATTCAAACTGTGATTCGTAGACCAAACTGTCTTCTTCTACGTCATAGCAGCTTTCATTGTTCTTATTTTTTTCTCATTCCAATGTTGTTATTTTCAAATAACACTTTTTTTATGCAGTGTTTGATAATTCCTGCAAATTCGTTTAGGATATTCCCTTTCATGGATGAGCATTATTCCCTAATGTTGAATTGTAACAATTCAGATTTGTCTTTTTCTTCTATCTTTTCAAACCAGTTTATTACTTTTTTCGTTAAATATATAATCTTTCCTTTACATATTAAAGTATTGTACGTCATTTTTATATACATTTTTTTTCTTTTAAAATTATACCAACCAACGCATTACCGATCATTTGTCAATTATAATAATGATAATAATTATAATGATGGTAGTACTAATGGTAATTATAATGATAGAAAAGAAGGAAAACTTGATTTTTAAAAATATGACATAATAGGTATAATTAAACAAAACTGAAGATTTTCGATAGGTTGTATAACTTCTGTCAAAATTCAGATACATTTAAAATATTCACAAACAAGGCACATCGATTATTATTATTATCATTATCATTATTATTAATAATAATAATAGTAATGATATTAATAATCTTCTTCCTTCTCCTTCTTCTCCTTTTAATAATAATAATAATAATAATAATAATAATAATGATAATGATAATAACAGTGAGGTCATGATCTGGGTGGTAAGAGAGGCTGCAACAAAGAACAAGAGGAAGAGATGGTCAAGAGAGAAGAACAATCTAGTTATGTATTGCTACTTAAAAAGCAAACCTTCGGTGCGATCTTATAGGGAGCGCATGCTCAAGATATGAAGGGAAAATTCTGCCGTAAAGGTATCAAGCTAACGCCTTGCTGACCAAATAAAACAAATCCTAAAAAAGAAATGGCTCTCCGAGACAAGAAATCCGTGAATGTAGAAAGGGACGAATGTGACACACTCGAAACACATCCTAGCACAGCCAACACAAACGGGGAAACTCGAAAAATTCCGCACAAAACCCCTGAAGAAAGTCACACACCAGAAAGAGACAAAACCCCAAAGGAAGAAAAGAAAACCCAGGTACAAACTTTGAACTAAATTATGCGAGAAAGGAAAACAACACTCCCTTCTCTAAGAGACAAAGACAGAAAGAAACTTGGAGAACTGACCGAAGATGTCAACTGCCTCTTACAACATATTGAAACGAACAGCTTTTTGGAACTCAACAACTTAATTTACGCTGGAGCAAAAATGGTACCACAGAACTTCACAACACAAGAAAGAACCCCAAATAATAATTGGGAGGAAAAACCCAACTGGGAAAGAAGATTAGAAACGCAGATATCTCAACTCCAGAGAGATAATGTACTACTGGGAAATGCACCACACACTGACAGACCACGAGTAAGACTTGGGAACAAATACAAGATAACACAAAAAGGCCTCCCAACTGCAGTGGAAGAGATACATCAGAAGAGATTAGCCAAGGCGGCAAGACTGAAGAGATACAGGCTAAGAACGGCCCAATACACACAAAATCGCACGTTCCAAAACAACGAAAGAAAGTTTTACCAAGATCGGAACGGTGAAAGAAGACAGAACATAAAACCAGACGCCACAGAGACCAAAAACTACTGGAACAGCA
This sequence comes from Thysanoteuthis rhombus, assembly GCA_963457665.1. NCBI lineage: Eukaryota > Metazoa > Mollusca > Cephalopoda > Oegopsida > Thysanoteuthidae > Thysanoteuthis > Thysanoteuthis major. Next base: position 20,739,766 of record OY735204.1, read on the forward strand.
TATGGGGGCACCCGAAAAGACACAACATAACCCTGCAATGGTTCGGAAACATGAAAAAATAACTCGAACATATAGACAATGGATAACCAATATTATTGAATGAGACCACATTGAAACACGCTCTTAGGAAAATAGCCAACTGGAAAGCACCAGGCCCCGACGGATCCATGGATACTGGTTCAAGAAATTCACCACATTACACCTACTCCCACGTTGCATAAACGAAGGTGAGGCACCAGAATGGATGACCAAAGGCAGAACCAACCCCACCCAAAAAGACCCTGAAAAGGGGAATATGGCAAGCAATTATAGACCAATAACGTGCTTACCACTTATGTGGAAAATCCTAACCGGACAAATAGCGGAGAGAATGTATATATCAATGGAAAGAAGGGGACTATTACCTGAAGAACAGAAGGGTTGCAGGAAAGGAACCAAGGGGGCAAATGACTTACTCTACATCGACTGGATGATCTTAAAAGAAGTAAGAAAAAGGAAAAAGAACATCGCAATGGGATGGATAGATTACAAAAAAGCGTACGATATGATCCCACATAGCTGGATACTCAAATGCCTTAGAATGTTCAAGATCAGCGAACCAGTGGTTAGATTCATCGAAAACTCTATGAAAAACTGGAAAGTAGACCTGACAGCCGCGGTAGAAAACTTAGCAGAGGTAAGGATCAAAAGAGGAATATTCTTAGGAGACTCACTGTCCCCACTATTATTTGTTCTCACCATGATACCACTCAACAGAATCCTGAATAACAGCAAAGGATACCTTTTCTCCAAAACAAAAGGAAAAATCAACCACCTGATGTACATGGATGATATAAAATTGTTTGCAAAAAACAGGGGAGAGCTTGTTGTTCAACAAAGTAAAAGAATATAGTGATGACATCGGAATGGAATTTGGAATAGAAAAATGTGCAATCATGGTGATGCACAAAGGAAGGCTCACAATGGCTGAATGAATAGAACTCCCGGACAACAGTAAGATCAGAGCACTGACCGCACAAGACTGATACAAATACCTGGGTGTGATACGATAAAACGAAGGTATAAAACGAAGGTGTGATACGATAAAAGAGATGAAGGAGAAAATAAAAAGAGAATACCTTAGAAGGATAAGGAAAATATTAGAGACCAAATTAAACAGCAGAAATCTAATAAAAGGAATGAACACCTGGGCGGTGTCAGTAGTTAGATATACAGGACCATTCCTAGGATGGACAAAGGAAGAACTCCAATCAATGGATAGGCGAACAAGGAAACTTATCACAATGCATAAAGCATTACATCCTAAAGATGACACATATAGAATATACGTAAAGAGAAAAGAAGGTGGAAGGGGGCCTCATCAGCATAGAGGACTGAGTCCAGAGAGCTAAAGCAGATCTAGAAAAGTACGTCCAAACAAACAATGAAGAAATCATAAAGAGTGCACGAAACAGCGCAACAAGCAACAAAGTAGAAAACAACGGAACAGCACAGCAAACTAGGAAAGAAAAATGGGAAAGGAAAAAATTGTACGGAGAGTTTAAAAGACAGATACAAGATGTAGCAGACGAGAAATCATGGACATGTTTACGAAAAGGAAACATGAAGAGAGAAACGGAATCGCTCATCATGGCAGCTTAGAACAAAAGCATTAGGACAAACTATATAAAAACAAAAATCGACAGAACAGACAAACAGCAAGTGCTGCCTATGCGGAGAAAGAGATGAGACTGTAAATCACATAACTAGTGAATGTAGTCAACTCGCCCACGAGGAGTATAACCACAGACACGATAGAGTAGTAACGATGATACACTGGGAACTGAGTGAACGAATGGGATTCAACCATGCGGAAAAGTGGTATCAGCACAAACCGGAGGCAGCCCCGGAGAATGGAAATCACAAATTACTCTAGGACTTTGGCATCCAAACCGACCACCTCATCCAGGCAAGAAGTCCGGACTTGGTAATCGTAGACAAGAAGAGGAAGACCTGCCAAATAGTAGACGTGGCTATATCTGCAGACCATAGAGTAAAGAGGAAGGAGATTGAAAAACGGGAAAAATAAACCTAGCGAGAGAACTGAAGAAGATGTGGAACATGAAAGTCAGGGTAGTGCCACTAATAGTAGGCGCACTGGGAACTGTCCCAAAGGCACTGAGGGCAAGACTGGAGGAGATCAGGATAAAAGGAAGGATTGAGACCGTACAGACCACAGCACTGCTAGAAACTGCACGGATATTGAGGAAAGTGCTAGAAATACAAAGACTGCAACACTAATTGTTAGCAGTGGCCTAACAGAGGAAGGGAAATGAAAGCAGAAATGTGAACCACAGCACTGGCATGATAGGCAAAGGAGAAAAGTGATGTTGGCTGAAGACCTGAGGAGACATTGTCACTCAGTCTTCAGCAATGACCGCTAGGCAACTGGTGTGAAATTGTAAACTACAGTATTACTGTGGCCTATGAGAACAAGGAGAGAAGGGCTGGAGATTTAAGGAGACTAGCTGTCACTCAAACTCCAGTGATAACCACCAGACAACTGGTTTGAGATTACAAATAATAATAATAATAATAATTACCACCATTGTGGAAAATCTTGACCGTACAGATTGCGTAGAGAATATCCATGGAAAGAAGAGGACTGTTACCAGAAGAATAGAAAGGATGTGGGAGAGGAACAATGTTGCAATGGGACTGATAAACCAAAATAAAAAAAATGCATACGACAGGATCCCACACAGCAGGATACTGGTAAGCCTTAGAATTTTCAAGATGAGTGGATCAGTGGTGAGATTCATAGCCAACTGAAAAACTGGAAAGTAGACCTGGCAGCCACAAGAGAAAATTCAGCAGAGGTAAGTATAAAAAAGGGATCTTCCGGGGAAACTCTCTGTCCCCCATGTTTGTTCTAACAATGATACCACTCAACAGAATCCCGAAAAACAACAATTCTCCAAAGTAAAGGGAAAAGTCAACCACATGGACGGCATAAAACTATTTGCGAAGAACAGGGATGAGCTCGAAACGTTGTTCAACAAAGTGAAGGAATACAGTGATGACATTGGGATGGAATAGAAAAATGTGCAATAACGGTAATACACAAAAGAAGGATTGCAGCAGCAAAAGGAATCGAAATCACGGACAGCAGGAAGATTAAAGCATTGACCGCACAAAACCTACACAAATACCTGGGAGTTCTCGAATGTGATGCGATAAAACCGAAAGAAAAGGATAAAATAAGAAGAGAATGCCCTAGGAGGATAAGGAGAATATTAGAGACCAAACTAAACAGCAGGAACCAGATAAAAGGAATGAACACATTGGTTGTATCGATAGTAAGATACATAGGGCCATTCCTTGGATGGACAAAGGATGAACCAGTCAATGGACCGACGAACAAGAAAGCTTATGACAATGCACAAGACCTTACACCTCAGATATGACATGGATATACTTGGGGAGAAAAGAAGGCGGCAGAGTACTCATCAACATAGAGAACTGTACCCAGAGGGCCTGAACAGGTCTAGAAAAGTATGTGCAAGCAAACAGTGAAGACATTATAAAGAGTGCCCGAAGTAGCGCAACGAAAGACAAAAAAGTAGAAAACGATTGAGCGGTACAGCAAACAAGGAAAGAAAAATGGAAACAGAAGAAATTATAAGGAGAATTTAAAAGACCGATACAGGATATGGCAGTAGAAAGATCATGGATATGGCTACAAAAAGGACACTTGGAGAGAGAAACAGAATCATGGCAGCCCAAAACGAATGCATCAAGATAAACTATATTAAAGCTAAATCGACAAAGCAAAGATAAACTAAGCTGCCTATGTGGGGAGAGCGGTGAGACCACATAACAAGTGAATGTAGTCAACAAGCCCAGAAGGAATATAAACAGACACGATAGAGTAGCAACAGTGATAAAAGAGGGACCTGAGCTAACGAATGGGATTTAACCATGCTGAAAAGTGGTACCAGAAAAGACTGGAGTCAGCTCTGGAGAATGGAAATCACAAATTACTTTGAGATTTCAACATCCAAAATGATCACCCCATCCAAGCGAGAAGACCAGACCTAGTAATTGTGGACAAGAAGAGGAGGACCTGCCAAATAATTGACACGGCCGTGCCTGCAGACCACAGAGTAAATAGGAAAGAGAGTGAAGAGCTGGGAAATACCAAGACCTAGCATGAGAGCCGAAAAAGGTGTGGAACATGAAAGTCAGTGTAGTTCCAGTAATAGAGGGTGCACTCAGAACCGTACCAAAGACTCTGAAAGCAATATTGGAAAAACTAGGAATGTGTGTTGTATATATATATGTATTTATAATGTGTACTTTAGAGAGTGAGACAGACTCGGGAGTGAAGTTTTTGGTGGTAAGGTTTATTAATCCTTATATGTCAACAGTCCATACATGTTTCGGGATTCTTCCCATCATCAGTGGTGTGTGTTGTGTGAGTGTGAATTATATATGTATGTGTGTGTGTGTGTTGTATATATATATATGTATTTATGTATATATATGTATGTGTGTGTGTGTGTGTATATACATATATATATATATATATATATATATATATATATATATATATATATATATATATAACAAATTACTTTGCTACTGAGTCATTAAAACAGTTAATATGATAATATGATAAACTATACAAAAATAGGATCACACACACACACACACACACACACACACACACATATATATATATATATATATATATATATATATATAAAGTAAAATGCCAGCCTCTGGATCTGAAGCAATATTTCGATCCTACCTCGTTGGTACTGGATGATATTGGATAGTCTATAGCCACACTGAAGTGTTGTGATACAATGAAACAGCTGCCTGTGGATGACACAATTATTAATCATCATATACATATATACTTGTTAACATTTATAAGTAATATTTTTGAGAATGAAACGCCGTGAAAATTTCAATATAAAATCATTTCACCCGATTAGAGCAAATGAAGTAAGTGTACAAATTGGAAGAAAAGGAGGAATACTTATAGTATAAGCATATTGTAAGAGTGAATGGGTCACGAAAGGTCCTATCAAGAGTATGAGTAAGAGTAAGTCAACAGAATACCAAAGTTTTTAAAAAATCAAAACTAAATAAAACCCTATTGGAAATTCTTATAGTGAGAAGATATTGTAAGAATGAATGGGCTGCGGAAAGATCTAGTTAAGTACTCTTCAGGGGCCACCGTGCCAAAGTTTTTGTATAAATAAAACCCACTCGAGAGATACATTAAAATAGCAGAAAACAATAGGTAGCCTTTCCAATAATGTGAGTAGGGAGAGTCTCATACTAATCCGCCCGTTATTTTGTTAAGTTTTACATGAGAAGTTTTCACCCTTTCCCATCATCATCAAATTTCAAATATAAAAGCATATTAACCATTGGATATTTCAAGTAGTTTAAGCCCCAAAGAGCAAATGAAGTAAATGCGAGGATTGGAAGAGAAGAGTGAATGGTGAAAGGATATTGTAAGAAAGAATGGGACACGGAAGGACCTAGTTAAGAGTAAGATAGTCTTCGACCACATTCCCCTAATGGCCATTGGTCAACGTTTTTGTATTAAAACATGATAAAACCCATTTGAGAAGTTTATTAAACAGATTCGTTTGGGGCACATTTCTATATTTATTCAGTTATATTGATCTATTTTTATAGACAACAACACATCTCGATTGAAAGGATCTCCCATTTTTAAGCAGTGAATTTATCATTTTACCTAGACAACGTAAATAGAATTAACAAATCAAAGAGAATGAGGCTGCTGTATATTGAATCAATCTGTCGGATCATATATCCATTTCTTATAATTGCGGCGTGAATAAACTAAAAGATGGATTTGAGAGTCGGAACAGTATTTTTTCTGACCTTTGCATTATCGGCAGCCGTTTGGCTCTATGACGAGAGCAACGCTATGTTGAAGCAGATACTTTATCGGTTCGATCCCTGTAACAGCTCCATTTCCTGGAATTATTTCTTCTATTTACGTCAAGAGATCAAATGACATATTTACCGTGTAATCACAGGAGATCATGTCAAATAAGAGTTTCAATTTCAGCATCATCATCTTCATCATCGGTCTCTTATCGTCCGCCATTGGACATGGAATTTTCCCTGAATTCACCAGACCTCTCTATCGTGGGGTCGCAGAGCAATAATTTTTTGAACCTGTCCAGTTCGTCTCGCTATTTTGTTTTCTGCCGGTCTGGGTTCTGTATATGATATCTGGGGATCTATATTGTGAGTCGTGATGTCCATCGGTTGTCTGTCATTCTTGCAATACGACCAGCCCATTTGAATTTTCTCCTGTTTTTCCCTTAATATACTTTGCAGTCTAAATCTAATTTCCTAAATCCTTTGTTTTCCCAGTCTAAGTTTCTGGAGATCATCTTGAGACAAAAATTCCTTTTCCAGAACTGAAAGGGCCCTGAGTCTTTATGTAGCCCGATAAAACAAGCTGATACGACAGGATATATGTTGCAATGCTCTGACGTATACGGGATCTACACCTTGTAAGGTGATATCATTAATGACTTTTGGAATTTCTGCTAAGTCAGCCTTCTGAAAGTCCATAAATCAAACCGCGAGTCGCATTTTATATTTTGCTGTTACCTCTTTTTGTTGATAAATCGAATAGAAATCATCCATGTCTGAGAAGATTCTTTTAAAGCCAGCTCGTTCCCGTGGTTGGTTTTCGTCTGGCGTTTTGGTGATTCGGTTGGTGAACACTTCGGTAAAAAGTTTGTAGATACAGTTGAGTAACGTATTGATCTGTAATCGTTGTCTTTCGGGTTTCCCTCTTTATGTAACAACATTGTGATTGCAATTTTCCAATCTTCTGGGATTTCTTTTGGTATAAGTTAAAGAAAATGGCAACTTTCTCAATGATGACCTCAAAAGCTTTTCTATGTGGATCGATAGTGACGTTATCTGGTTGAGGGGCCTTACTATTTTTTATTTGTGTGATGGTTTGTTTCACTTTCCATGGCATAACTTCCGGGAGGTCTTCGAACTGATTGTTCGATTCTTGCACATCATGTTCATTGTTTTGTGTTCCTCGTTTAGAGAAGCAGTGTTCTTGGTAGAGTTCTTAGGCCTGCTTGACGATCCAGTCCCTGTTTGATGTTAGATCTCCGTTTTCTTCGAGTACAACAGTTGTTTGTTTCCGTCCTGTACTGAAGGTTTTATTGATAGCTTTGAAGCTCCGACTTTTTTCGAGAATTGTTTCGATTGCTGTCATGTATCTCCTTTCATCTTCTCTTGGTTTCTTTTGGATGGTTTTATTTAGTTTGGTTGTTTCAATTTTCTTTCTTATTGACGGTGTCTTGAGATTTCTGGGTTTTTCTATGAGGTTCTTGGTTTCATCTAAGAGTTTACTGATGGTTTGTGTATTCTTTGGTTAAAACATAATGGCAGCTTTGATTACAGAAGCCGTTATTTTGTTGTTGAATTCATTGATGTTGTAGTCAGAGTCGTTGTCTTCCGGTCCGGTAAGAAGTTCATATGTTTTTACAGCTTACCATTCTATGATCATTTCCTACGTCGACTTGATTTCGAACCTGGATATCTTTGACGGTGTTGCTTCTGTCCGCTAGGATGTCGTGTGTTTTGTTCTTTGTTCCATGGTTGGGCTGTTCCAAGTTCATTTATTGTTTTTTTTTTTCTTGAAAAGGGTTCTCATAATTTTGAAAGCGTTTGCAGTTGCGAAGTTTACAAGGTCTTCACCTCTCCCATTTCGTACTATGCATTCAAACCTGCCGACAAAGCGTTCACATCCTCGTCGTACCTGTAAATTGAAGTCTCCCATAATAACATTGAAATATATTCTGGTATCTCTGAGTACGGGAGTCATCATTGAAGATGTCTATTTCCTCTTTGGTTGGCTGCCAAGTGTAGACTAAGATGATGTTCAGTTTGTACCTATTTGAGAGTTGTACGGTGATAGTTGCTGTGCAGTTAGCTTTGGAGCTAACTACGCTGTTTTTGAGTTCCGTATTTATAAGAAACCTATTCTATTTTGATTCACTTTTTCTTTTCTATAATTGTTAAGAAGCTGTTTGCTCTTTGATTCGATTAGTTCTTCTCCAGGTTTTCTTATTTCGCTAACACCGATTATGTCCCATTTGATGTTCTTACTTTCATTTTCAAGATCGGTTAGGTGCATGTCTGTTGGGAGTATTCTGACGTTGTAGGTGCCAATGTGAATTGTTGTTTCCTTACTGATGATTTGGGGGCTGTGTTTGGGTTTGGGTAGTAGCTCTTGGAGCACATCATCAAGTGATATTGCCAGGTCTTTTGGGACCGAGGACCCAGCAGGAACAATTATTTTCTTATCGTAGTGCTTGAGTAGTCACTCCCAGTGTACATCATCCCCATCCTTATCAGGGTAGACCTTTCTCTTAAAACACCTTTCTAATCTTGCAGGAGAAATGTTTTTTCATTTTACAGTAAGTGACTGATGAATTTAAAAAAAGAGGTAAGGGAGATTTTAAAGTAAAAGACACAGAAATCTTAAAAGTGGCACTTAATTGAAATGGAGTGTCGCCTTTTGGTCAGTTGAAAGGAGTTTTGAGACTGATGATTTAAAATATGAGGCACTTTTTTTTTAAACGTTGCTTCCATCCAACTGTTTGCCGAAAGGCATTTCTTATTTCGTTAATATGGCCTTGGCGCCTGATGTTATCTTTACAATTCTTTTGTTATGTTTGCTTCTAAGGGCTGGGAGGGTGCTTAATGGGTTCTTCTAGAGGTGGCCAACATTAAGTTTTAAAATTACTAACTTATAAATATCTTGCATTCAATAAATAAGGAAGGTTTTACAATAAGAGAGAGATAAATAAGATAAGAATTCAAAAAGTTGCACTTAACTGAAATGAAACGTCGTTGTTATCTTTCCAAAACTTAGGGTCATGCTCACTTCTATGGTCTGGTGTTTGGGTAGATTGGGGAATAGGTTCCTCTAGGGGTTGTCCTGATTAGACTTTGAACCTACTTGAAAAATATTATGTATATCAAGTTAAGGATAACATTCTAAACTGAAAAGACCCGTCTAATCTTGGAGGGAGCTGTTTTTTTTGTTTGCTTGCTTTGTTTCATGATTAGGGGAGATTTTATAGTAGAAGACAAATGAATTTCAAAATTCTGGAGTGAAATTGATTCTTTGCCGAGTTTTGAGTTTCGTATTTCGTCTTTATGTTGTATTTTGTATCTGTGCGGTAGTTGTTATGAACTTATGCGTCGGAGTAATTTATAAACGTATTGTCGGAGGCAGGAGAATTGGTTAGTCTCAAAGTTTCAATCAACGCTGTAGTCAATCAATTATTTTTCTTGTGACGGTGCAGTTAATCAGTTGTTTTTTTATATCTACGTATAAACATCTATTGGAATCGAGAGTGAAATTGTATTCAGTTTAGCGTTAGTACACACACACACACATATATATATATCACCCATGCCCAACCTACCAAGTACCTACACAGTCTAATCATCATCATCATCATCATCATCATCAGTCTTTTAGCGTCTGTCGTTGGACATAGACCTTCCCCAGGATTTGCCACACTTCTCTATCATGGGCGTCACGGAGCCAGTACTTCCTGAACTTGTCCAGCTCGTCTCTCCATCTAACATTTTGCCGGCCTCGGTTGCGCATGTGGTCTCGGGGAATCCATGTTGTGAGTCGTGATGTCCATCGATTGTCAGCCATTCTTGCAACATGGCCAGCCCACCGCCATTTGGGATTTTTTTATGGATTCTATGATGTCTCTAACTCTTGTCTTTTCCCGGATGTACTGTGCTGTTTTGTGGTCTCTCCATGTGAGGCCCAGCATTATGCTTTCATGTGCACGTTGCATGGTTCTCAGCTTATGGGTCTGTCTCTTGGTTAAGTTCCATGTTTCAGCCCCATAAGTGACTATTGGGAGGATGCATTGGTTATACATCCTTCTCTTTAGGATTAATGGGATCTTATTTTTGAAGGTTGAGTTAGCTCTGCCAAAGGCTTGCCATCCTAGTGTGATTCTTCGCTTGATTTCTTCTTCTTTCGAGGGTCTCATGGAGATTCGTTGCCCTAGGTGGATGTAGTGGTCTACTTTCTCGAGTTCTGTGTCCTCGATTTCGATCTTAGTGTTTTTATCTCCAATGTGGTTGTTGTACATGATCTTCGTCTTGCTGAAGTTCATGTGTAGGCCGACTTTCTTGCTCTCTTCATTTAGTTCATCTATCATTAGTTGGAGGTCGTGTAGGTTCTCTGCGAAAAGGGCTATGTCGTCTACGAATCTCAGATACTCGCCGTCTATTTTAATTCCTTTACTCTCCCAGTCTAGTCTTCTGAAGATCATCTCGAGGCAGGCTGTGAAGAGTTTAGGTGAGCTGGTATCACCTTGTCTTACTCCTTCCTGGAGCTGAAAGGGGTCCGAGTCTTTATGTAGCCTGATAAATGCGCTGCCGTGATTGTATATATGTTTCAACACTTCAACATATACTGGATCTGAACCTTGTCGACTGATGGCCTCCATGACCTTAGGGATTTCTACTGAGTCGAACGCTTTTTTGAAGTCGATAAATGCTACGGCAAGTGGTAGTTTATACTCTGCTGCTTTTTCTTTCAGTTGATTTATCGAATGCAGGTGGTCCATGGTCGAGTAGCTTCTTCTAAAGCCAGCCTGTTCACGTGGCAGGTTTTCATCGAGTATTTTTGTGATTCGGTTGGTGCAGGAAACTGGCCGTCCTCTTCAACTTGTGTCTAAAACACAGTAAAGTCCCAGACGATTGGAACACTGCTATCACACAGTCTAATACTAAACGACTATTCAACTCCTCGGTGACCTTGACAGCCTATGGCCTCTCCAAGACCTGCTACTGCTGCTAAAACTATATCCTCGAATAGACCAATACAGACTTCACCACAGACAGAGCAAAGTCCCACGCATTATGAGTCAAAAATTGAAATCAAGGGAGAGGAATCCTCTTCCTTGATTTCAATTTTTGCTTCCATGCAAAACATTTGTACGGGAACTTTTTGACCACAGGAAGACACACGCACACCACACGCAAACCACACGCTACTGGAGATGGGAACCTCTCCCAAAACATGTATAGCATACTGATTAATTAATTTATGGGTCAATTATTGATGAAAAAAGTTTCCATATACTTTTACTCCTAACCCTGTTTCATTCCATATAATTATATATATATATATATATATATATATATATATATATATATATATATATATATATATATATATATATATGTTATTCCTTATTTTGATTTAATAAACTTTTGATCAAATTAAAACAACATGCTTATTCATTTTTTTTTCAAATTTATAAAAATTGGATAAATACGTAGTTTTGATTTGATCAAAAGTTCATTCAATCAAAACAAGTATAAAAACGACTGTATTACACAATCAAAAGTTTATGATATCAAAAAAGAGTAAATACGTAGTTTCATTAGCTAAACAGGCAATTTCACGGATTCGGTGTAACTTAATCATATATACGTATCGATACTAATATTTGAGTCTTTTGTTTGTTTGCTCTAATTCTCTGCAAAAGCGACAATGACAATGTGCCTAATATTATGCAAGTATTCAGAAATGTGATTTGAATATCGGTGTCATTTGAGGTCACCATGTGTCATTTCTGGTCGTTTTCAGCAAAGTTTGTTATTGCACCAAGGATGCAGAAATTTTGCTTAGGGGTACATCTTTATGTGACGTAAGTTATAGGTAATGTAGAGTTGATGATGGATGTCAATGGTAACCAAGGTCATTTCTGAAAATTGTAACAAGAGATAAGGACAATATCTCAAGATCAGTGGCACCTGGTACCCGTAATGTATCCAGAGGCCCTATCAACTTGTTACGGCATAACTTGTTTTTTCTTTTGTGCATAATATTTATCCCATTACAGCTACTTCTATTTGTATACAAAGTGTAAGTTACCATTTTTCATTTGCTATGTTGTGAAAGAGACTCAGAAAATTTCTCCTGTGTGGTTGTATTCCAAGTTATTTTCCCCCGAAACTTTTGAATATTTCAAGTATAATGAACTTGATTTGAATACCCTTATTTTCCGTATTAGCAACCAAATAATACATGCATATACTATATACACATATATTCATACATGGGTATCAATATATATATATATATATATATATATATATATATATATATATATATATATATATATATATATATATATATAATAGTCCTGTGTCACCGACACAAAAATAATTTAGAACAGAAGCTTCTGAACATAGCTATACGACGTGCGTTCTGATCTGCTCTTTTCATTTTATTTATTAACGGGACAGTTTTTATCAGACATCCAATGAAGATCGAACTCAATATTGATAGCCAACTGGTTGGCTTACTGATTAATATTATATCAATAATGCATCCTTATCTATGTTTTTTTTTGCATGTGATTTGTTAAGTTGACATAGTTGGGGGTCTGATCATCAGTAATGGGAAATCCAGTGAGGACTAACAATTGCCGGCGAAGTTAGCTTGCTGATCATTGCTATCCGACGCACATTCTATTTTTTCTTCTCATACGATTTACTCGTTAATCTAATTGAATTAAATTCACGGGCATGTTTGCATAGCGATGTCTTATTTATTCATTTTTTAGAATAAAAAAAAACTGAATTCGATTACCGAGAAGAGAACTTGGTTTTGAATGGTGAATAAGGGGTATATTTATTTGCTCAATGTTTACCATTGAGTGAGAAAGTCAAGCGTTATGGACTGCAAAACATATAGTTCGTATTGTTTTTACATATTTGTAAGATTACAAAGGATAGATTTTTTCTGTTCTTGATGATTATTCATCAAACTAAATAGAGTTATTAATACATTGAAATAAAAATTAATGGCCTATATATACATGTATATACATTGATATATACATATATATATAGTCCGACTGAAATAATTATGAATGCACTGTAATTCTATTTGATATGATCTCTCGTCATTACATGACGTCAATGTATCATTTAGCTTGGACAACGTAAGTAGAATTAACAATTAACAATTAGAGGAAATGGGGCTGCTGCAGGGATCGAACCTGCAACCGATATATATATATATATATATATATATATATATATATATATATATATATATATATATATATATATATATATATCAGTCTTTCAACATCCGTCGTTGGACATAGACCTTCCCGTGACTATTGGTAGGATGCATTGGTTATACACCATTCTTTTTAGGATCTTCTTATATCCATTGTCATACATATATATATGCATATGTATGTATTTACATTTTCTTTTAAAATTCCCCCCCTCTCTTTCTCTCTCTATATATATGTGTGTGAGTGTGTGTGTGTATTTCTCTCTCATCTCCACGTCTTAAATTGACTGTTTGCCAATTCTTTGTAAGTATCTATACGATTCTGTTTTCAAAGTCAATGCATTTAGAGGGTTTGCAATCTGAAAGTGATGCTACCTTTGTGTTATTGTATTGCATTGGGATATAAGGGCTGCTTCGATGCAACTGCGTGTCGAGGAGTCATGGATATTACTATGAGATGGGCTTGGTAAAAGTTGTGGGTGTGTGTGCTTCACCAGGGCGGTTGTCATGTGTTCGTTTATTCTCTTCTTGAGAAATCTCGATTTTTGTACTAACTTTGCCCATTCCAGTTCAACGATGTTGGGGCACCTCACATACGTACAGCTACTCAACTGTTTCGTAATACTTGCTCTAAATGTGTGTACCTCTCAAACTCTCATGAATGAAATCGCAATGCTTTTTACTACCCGATAGGCATGATGATCTATCTCCTAATTCTCCTTACTTCAGGAAGCATGTATGGATTAAACTCCATGTGTTTTCTGTCTCATAGTCCGTTCGTCGTATGTTCTCTAGAATCAGAGAATAGCCCTCACGTTGCTCACACGTAACTCGGCAGTTCAGCATACACCCTGAACCTTGTCTCCGTAACCATACCTTGGTACGCTCCGAGCGTTAGGGATACAAAGTACTTCAGGCACTTCCACTTCGACGACGACTGTTCTATCATGGAAGAAAGCTCCTACTTTTTGCTTAAAGCTATCTCCTATCATCTCTCTTCTCCTCCTAATACGATTGTATCTATGTTGTCTCACAAATATTTCCATTTCAGTCCTGTATCGTCATATCGTCAACATTTCTACTGGACCACAAACACAGTGAACACCATTCTTCAACCAGAACTATATACCAACCATCATTCTAATAGATTAGAAAGAAATCGCAGAAACCTTTTTTTCGCCCAACCAAAAAAAAAAAAAAAGAAAATGATTTTTTTGTACTGGTTAGCCCCCAAAATAATTACTCAGGCGGAATATGAAAATCAACTCTGCTTCGCCCCCTTATATACATATATCTACGCAAGTATCGATATCTTCAGCTATCTATATAGATATTTACATAAAATATGAATAGCACCACTTCATTTTAGAATAAATTATAATAAAAAAGTAATGTAGTCGGAATTGTAAAGTCTAATTATTTTTATCAAATTAAAAGAGCTTATCATTAATATAGTACTTAATAGTTACTCAAGATTAGGGAGAGTGATTTCTTTTCCTAATCCCAAGTAAATCTCTCTCTCTCTTTCTCTCTTTCTCTCTCTCTCTCTCTCTCTCTATCTATCTATCTATCTATCTATCTATCTATATATATATATATATATATATATATATATATATATATATATATATAGTAAATCCTCAGTTTAATTGGAAATGTCCTTTAAATCGGAAGTTACTTGAGGAAGAGCATTTTTTACCTTCTAACTCATTCCGAATTAAAATAATTTAATGAAAATGTAGCTTTAATGCAATATAGAATATAGATGTACTGGATTATAATACAGAACAATACGAAATAGCTCGAAAAAATTCACTTAAACTGAACTGCCGAAAATGTTCATTGTAAGAAACAATTTTTCAATCAACTTTAATTTGTGTGACATTCAAGTTCGCACGTTTTATCTTGATTTCTGTATCAGTTGATGTCGTTTAGAGTTGTAAGGATTGTGAAATTATTTAATGAATAAAGTAATCATTCAGAAAACGCACATGATAAAAGGATGTTATAAAAAAAAGTCAAAACAAAGGCTAAAAAAATTTTAAAAAAATATCAAGTTGTCTTAGAAAATTATCTAAAATATTATCCTAAATTGTGAAAAAAAAATATCCAAACGCGTCTGAATATTCCGAGAAATTATGTAAAAATACACTACATATTATGACTAGTATATCAAAATATATAAAATACCATAAAAAATAAGGACTGTTAAGTGGGAATATCACAGTTTTTTCTAAAATTTTGATGTTATGAATGATTATAAAAAACATTTTTGAGAAAATGATTCAACACTTTTTCGTAACTTTCATTTCCAAGTGTCCTGAGAGTCAGTCATGGGTAATTTCCATTATCTCCTTAAAAACCACTTCGCAAGTTTCTTTGCTCAGCTATCGATTGGCATGTAGAGGATGAAACACTCTCATGAGCACTACTTTGTGATGATGAAATGCTGGGACAAGATGTCAACCGATTTCCTATCCCCTGCTAAAGCAAATAAGGTTGCTCTTTTTCCTCTTCTTCGGTGGGACTCTCATGTGGCATCTATGGTGCCAAGTCGACTTCTTTTGTAGGAAATCACTACTTTCACTTGTCCTTTCACCGAGGGACTGTCTGAGTACATCTGCTAATTGGAGACTGTGTTGTGAAGACAAATCCTGAATAAGGACCTTTTCCCCTGTGTAGTTACTCTCAATTCCAAGTAAGTTATCTAAAATACTTTGGGCACCCCCAGTGTCCGGCAAGATCGTGATGGGGTACGTTTTTTACCACCCAGAGCCAGTGAGACGACTCCAAGGGTTTTATAGTCTATAAAAAGATCCTCTGAAGAGTTACATGTGATACAGGTTTGTACTTAGATGACCGGGGTGTGCTATCGGGGCAAACGTTTAGGAATTTACATCGTGAGCTCTGGCAGCTTCTGATAGTGTGACCAGTCCTTTTACAATAGGTACAAATTTTCAGATCTCATTTCTTTAGTCCATCATTCTGCCGGTCAAAGTTTGGAGTAAAAGACTCTTTTTCCCTTCACCAAGTGTGCATTTATAAGGATGGCATAGGTATTGGCTAACTGAGCAATTCTTAGCACCTGAAGGACTAACAAAAACAAACTACGGAAACAATTCATTATTTTTTGAGTTGAATTATTTCAGTGAATTGATTTACTTTCGTGTAGTTCACTTTGATAATTTATAGTTCACATGGACAAACTTTAAAACTAATTATTTATTTACGATATTCAAGTGTTGCTTTCTTTTCATGTTACTATCATCAACTTAGAAAGAAAACCACAGAAGTTGGAATGATAATGAGTCTTCTCAAAGTTACAAACGATTCATTTTATTATTGGTTAGTTTGTAACAGATTGATATCTCCGCTCGTTTAAAACGATTGCGCATTCACTTGATCACACATTTTCTTTCCTAATCAGTTTATTAAAACACATATGAATATAACTAAATGTTCAATTAGGAGATAACACATTTTGCTGGGATACACAAGTTAGGTACTCCTGATCATGTACATTTAGATATTTATTCCTAAAATAGCTTCATCCGTAACACAAGGTCTGGAAAAGGTAACTTTCTTTTCAGAGATAATTAGTGCTAAGATTTTGATGTAGACCATCATAGAAAACAATGAATATTGCATCTCAGGCAAATCTAAACCACTCGATTTTGTCCAGATCTCATTCTGCGCTTGGGCTGTTCCAGTAACTTCGCGCAACAAATATTTCACTTCCGTTACGTATGCATTCATACACACATTTACTACATTTGCATGCATATGAGCATTCTTAACTACATATGAATATTATGCAATTAATGTACATTGAGTTATTAACTATATTATTCTAATAAGTAGTAAAACAACTTTAAAGACGCATTCTCGTCTCACTTCTAATACAATCGAATCATTATACTTATAAACATTTCTATAAATACATTCTTTGTTACTTTAAATCTTGATCTTTATCTCATACCATTGCTGCACCTTTTCAATTCACCCTTCTCAATGCATTACAACTTGGATTTACTGTTTTGATTCGACATCATTAACCGGTCAGCTACCTCCCAATTCTTGTGCCTACAGCAATAAGGGAAAGAAAGGCTCTCATCTTCCTTCTCTCTCTCTCACCTAAGGAGTTACCCCTTTCTTCATTTTTTTAAATGAATTATTAGCCATTCTTAAACAATTACCCTGCCCTTAAAAGATAATACTCCCAATTTTACACTTCATACAGAATAGTTAGATAACAATTCAATAGTAGCTGGTTGAATAATTAGGTATTTAATTGGAATCAGATATTAATAATCTAATCAATTGAAGTAAATAACTACTTAAGTTCTTATTTGCCTTTTATGTTGTTCTTTTTTTTTGGTTCACCCATTTATTTGTTTGGTAATCTTTAGTTTGACGTAGATGAAAGGTTTACATCTATGACGGCGTTTAAATAGTGTACAACAATTCAAAAAGTATACAGAAGGTCTGAAAAATATTTTTTCACTGAAAAGTATAATGAAACAACATATCAGAAAATAGCGCAATCACCAAATTAAAAGCAGAGTCTATTGTGAAAACAGAGGATATCATAAAACTGTTTAGCATAAATTCCACCCCTTTGAGAAATACTATCCTCAGTTTACAAGATTTCATTTGTGTTTGCTGATAAAATGGAAAGAAAGATTAGAAATAATTATAAAAAAAAGATTTGAAAAATTTCGAAGAGAATAATCGATTCAAAAATATTCGATACTTATCCTCTTATCTGGATGCAAGATGACATTCAACAATCTTGTTATATTCGTTAAATGAACTTATTGTTGCATTAATGTCTTTGTCTTTCACATAGCTTACTATGAAATGTCTTCTATTTTTCATCAGATTGCACACCATAATTTCAACTTGGTACGACGGATACAGTGCATCTGGTACACCAAACTGACGCTTCAAAAAAGAGCAGAGGACAGGCTTTTAATTTCATCATTGCCTTAATTTCAGATGAATCAAAAATTATATTTTTGGATCGCCCTTAATGACATTTTGAGATGTTTAGACACTGCTATATGTTTGTGTACGTTAAACCAAAGATTACTTGACAAATGAATCATTAAAAGCAAATGAGAACTAAACAATGATTAAATAAATTGTCTATAAACTTGAGAAGACCAATTATTATTCCAACTTTATTCATATGAAGTCGGAATCTATCGTCATCAATGTTATGTGGGTATCAGTATCGCGTATGACCATGTGCTCCGTCTGTCAGCCTAGCTGTAATCCTGCAGTTCCACGTTGGGTTAATGGTTTGCCCTCTATCATAACTGTTAATATTGACTCAACTACCTCAATGGGACCCTTCCAAGGCACAGGTATCTCACTCTTTCAACACCCTACCTTTGTGGGTCAAGGTGTTGACCACAGCATAGTGATTGTTGAAAGTTCTGCTGGCCCATAGACATTGGGCTATTTGCCAAGTTACTATACAGAAGTTCCACCGGTTGTCAGTATCAACACAAAAGCACCTTTACCACCGAGCACCGTATCATCTCTGAGCAAGGAGAATTCAGACCAGAACATCGAGGAAGAATACTGGAAGGATCGAGGAAGAATGTGCATCTGATGAATCTTTGAATTAATGTGACATATTCCGGGCTGCAGGTACAAAATATGTTTCACTGAAGATTACTGGTGTCTCTATTGTAATTTAACACTAATGTGTCGTATTTAACCACCCATGAAATGTTGATGCTGGCTCATCCTTTCAATCGTTTGAGCCAAGATTACCTACTTTTCAAATTTTTTATTCAACTAAAATCTAAAAGTTGAAAATTAAAAAAATGAGGGAGTGGTATCAACTGAGAAAAACCATTCTCCCATCCTCTAAGAACCATTTTAAATAATTCAATCTAAGAGGAAGTTGGCAGGAAGGGAATTCATTGCTAGTGTTCGAACTGGGACAGACGATTCTCGGCAAGTTCTAGTGTTAACTTTCGCTTTATTTACTGAACTGGAATTAACCATTGGTGTGATTGTATCCCTTGTATCGTCACGTCATGGGCCATAATTGCACGGCATAAGCTAATACCCTCATGGTTCGCACGATCGAAATTATGTTGGCCGTTCCTGCAGGGTCAGATCACGCAGCCAGTATCACCGCACAACTCTCAAAGATGTACACACTGAAATAAGTCATGAGAACCATTCAACATAGGCATTAACAGCAATAAAACTTTGGGTGGCAAAATATTTGTCCAGTGTCCATGATTAATATTCTTTTTACAGTAACAAGCGAAGCCAAAAGACAAGAACTGACAGTAAATGCAAAATTGATTAATTACAACCAATTATCCACAATAGAGATCGCAATACAGCACAATATGTCAGAAAGAAAACGGGGGTCAATCCATTAGAAAACTCAAATGGCAAAGGGCTGGTCATGTTACGAGAATGAAAGAGAATTGATGGACATCACGACTCACAACATAGATCCCACATGCGAAACCGAGGCCGACAAAAACAAGATGGAGAGATGAACTACACAAATTCAGAAAATACTGGCTCTGCAACGCCCGTGATAGAGAAATGTGGCGGATCCTGGGGAAGGTCTATGTCTAACGACGGACGTTGAAGGACTGATGATGATGATCCACAATACAGCGTTCTGATCCTACCTCTGCCCCCAAACAAAACTTTGGATTTAAGAGTATAATCCTATTTGAATCTTCAATTATATTAAATGTCAGAAGAGAAAAGTGAATTTGGACTGACGAGTAATTCTAGTACGCATTAATATTACCATTGCTAAATATAAGCTAAGTATGCTGAGTTGTTCAAATACTCAGTTACAGGTTTGCATGTCTTCTAGGTAATTACTTGTTTTTAGGACAAAAATATTTCACATAAGATCTGGTTCCAAGTTGCTTTGTTTTCCACACATGCAGACACAGAATGGAAGCATGATAACAAGATCTTTACTATTAATCATTGTGACAATTTTTCTCGTTTATAAGTACATTTATTCACAAAGTTTCGGTCGTGTACTCCCCGCCTTGGTTGGGTGTTCTTGGTTCTAGTATATGGAATCACATTAGACAAGACAACTCACTTCTGTGCGTATACAATGATTTATATACCTGTCTAACAAAATTCAGACAAAAATCTTAGCTATTAATCGTAAAATAAAGATAGTAGGGAAAGGCGAGAGAATGACTACAGATTTGTGCTCTGCTTAGTTAAATCGGCTTTCAAAGAGTGGGATGAGGGTTCAAATCTTGTTGAAAACAACAACTTCATTCACAGTTTTTCTCTCTTTACTCTAACGGGTGAAGATTATATCGACCGAGACTGTTGTGATAAAAAGTAACACTAACATCGAGTAAAACTGGTTCAGTACTGGATCATTTATCAGACATGCTCGGAACCAGAGGTCTCCTGGATTTCTGGATTGCTAGGATGCCCCTGCAATCCATAAGTACGTACTTGAGAATTTTGAATAAACGATGAAAGGTAACATATAATTGATTTCAACAGATACTAATCAATGCACTTCTAAAGCATACTTGATTTGATCTTCATTATTCAATTTAAAATTCTTAAAATTTGAAATATGAAATATATGATGAAAAATAAACGAAAAAGGAAAGTAAAGAAGAAAAATTGTCTAGTACAAATATAAATAGATCAACTTCAAAATCAGGATCTGTTTAATCAATATTAATCCATTAACATTAATCTGAAAACAATTCAATCATTTATCTGATTTAAGGTTCTCCTATTGTCAAATAACCAGAATCAAAACTAGACATAATTCAAAGTTCTCCTTTTGTCAAATTACGGTAAAAGACTACAGAATTGTGTACAGCAGATATTGGTACTGGTACACATGAACTGTGAATGTTTTAATTTGTAACTTTGAAATGGAGATGGATAAGGAACACTTGTCAAGCATAGTAAATGGAGAATCTAGACACCGAGCTTGATAATTGTGAAAATTGTCGTATGATGGTAGGGCGCTGTAGTGCTGAGGAAGGTTCTGAAGATCTTTATAAAAAGATTGGATTAGTTATTTATGTCCAGAGCAAAGTACTGCATTATTGAAGTAGATAAAAATGTGGTAAATTTGATGAAATCTCCTTGCAGTGGTTATCAGAAAATTGTTTTGTAGCTGTACACTTTTCTCAAAACTTTTTTTTAAATACAAGATTTTACCTCGTCAGCTGATATTCATCAAAGCTTTTTTCCCAAAGGAGTTGAAATTTAGAGGATTCGGATGCTTTCATTTTATATTGATTTTGAAAACATTGCGGACTCGGGATGTTTAAGCCCTTAATGGATTATATGGAGTTGAATTATGGCTGTTATAAAGTGGAACAATTTTTCATTTGCTAATGAGGATTTTAGCTATATGAATTGTGTTTTGTTTAGTTTTGGTCCTAAAAATTCACATACTATTTCCAGTATTGGATTCTGGGTAATAAAATAAACAGATATAAAATCGTTGGCTTAATGAGCTGGAAATCTTTTAAAAATCATCCGTCATCTTAAAAATGAATAAATATATATTGCTCATACTATATATACGTGTTTCTATGCAACGGCTTACTAGCTTTAGGATGAAATCTGGCAAATTACAAATTGCACCGTGAGACATTTTTTGTGAGCATATGCCTATGCTTATAGTGAATATATTAAGTAAAAAAATGTCATGATTCTTATATTATATACTGGCAAGAAGTTATTTAGTACATACACAGAGCAAGTTGCTATGATGACAATATGAATATACTTTATTCCGCTCGATGAACTTAGCTAATAATTCAACGTATTACTGAAATGGTTTTTGTAAGTCAGTAAATTTCAAAGAATTTTTCATGTTGCGATTGCTAAAAAGAGCGATATTTACAAAAAGTGGATCGTTTAAAGAATGATTCTCCTCGAACTACAACAAAATCCCCCTGGTTTAAAAACGAACAAACTACAGACTCATCTACAGTGTATAAGGTATTTATGGGAGGGGTTAACCCATGTACCCGTATCCCCTTTCTCTCCTCCTCCTTCCGTCATTCATTCCAATGATGAAACATTTGTCCAGATTCAGCAAGGAGTGAATCATGCCTTTTCAAAATTAGTTCGAAATGAACATAAGCAACCAGAATTCGAACTCTGTTAGTTGATTTCCGTGCTGATCGGTGCAGGTATAATGAAAATACAGATGCACCCAAAGACTTACGCATCATACTTTCACATTGATTATAAGATAAGTAATTTTATATAGAATCGGAATATGAATGTTAACATGGTACTATTAAACCTTTTCATCGAATTTATATAATCTTTTAGAATACTAGTACAGTAGCTAAGGTAGAATCGCAAGCCTAATTGTTCAAAATGTGTATATAAATGTGCATACTGTTTTATGCTTTTTTGATTTAAAAATAAGACGCACGATCTGATGAAAACTTTGTCCACCATCATCAATTTGAAAATGGCTGCCACTGAAAAAACAAAAATTGCAATATAGATTCATTAAAATTTTAGCAAGAATTATCCAAAATGTGAAAAAATGTCTGGAAACTCGTGTAGATTTTTCAATGCCCCTCAAACAAGACACACCAAAACTTTTGTTTCAGTTCCATAGGTAACTATCAGGAGGATGCAATGGTTGTAGACTCCTCTTTTTAAGACAAATGGGATTTCTGGTTCTCAGAGGTCGAGATTCCTCTACCAAAGCTAACCACCCTAAAGTGATTCTTTGCTTGATCTCTTTTCTTTTGGGAATTTTATGGAGATTCGTTGCCCTAGTTAAATGTAGTGTCACTTTTTTCAGGTCAGCGTTTTCGATTTTGATTGCTGTGCCTTTGTTGTACATGGCATTTGTTTTACTAAAGTTCAAATGGAGAACAGCATGCACACTTTCTTCATTCAGTTCGTCCAGCATTTTTTGAAGGTTTTTGAAGGCTCGCAGTAAAAAGACGATGTCGTCTGAGGTTACTTTAGAATTGGCTGACTATTCTGATTATTTGCGACAAGTTTCTTGGATTTTGACTCCTTGTGTTTGATGTTTGTTTCTGTGATAATTGTTTGTTTGTCAACAAGTTAATGAAACGTACACTAATATGCTTAAAGTACACAGCTCTGCCTTATGCAAAGTATCAAAGTACGTACATCAAGAAAATTCTGTTTTGTCAAATTGAAATGATTGCTTCAGACTTTTTCCCTATTTTGAACACATTTTGTTGAAATTAATCAATTTGGCAAATTAGTTTTTTATGGTGGTCATTTTGAAATTAAGATGGTGACAGGAGTTTTGGTCGGATTGTGTGTATCATGTTTTTCAATGAAAGAGTATGAAATATCCACTAGCATGCAAACCTAAAGATTGACCCTCAAACTGAGAAACATGCAACGTGCACAGGAGAGAATTATGCTCAACATCATATGGAGAGATCACAAAACAGAGAAAGAACAGGAGTCAGGTGTATCTGCTGTTCATCATGGATCATGACATGGACCCCAGAGATCATATGCGGAACATTGTCCGGTAGAATGTAAGATGGCATGAAGAACTATACAAGATTAGAAGGTAATCGCTCCACGACGTCCGTGATATAGAGGTTTGGCGAATCTAGGGGACGGCTAATACCCAACGGCAGACTCTAAAAGCCTGCAATAATGGTTATCATCGTCTGAGCCTTCCTCAAACCTTTGCGTAAAGAGGATTATTTCAATGTGCCATCAGGGTTTGCCATTGCTAGTGGTAGTGTATCAAGTGGATATTCGAACAGCTCTTCTAGATCTACAGAGATCTGAGCTATCATTGCAATCATACATTTCTTCCTTGTTTGCTGTAATGAAACCATTTTATCCATGCATTTGTATTGTTTAGACTTATTTTTCCTTTCAGAGGGTCATAAACAAATTTGTCTCTTTTGTAAGACTGGCTCATAGCAATGGATTTCTCCATACTCTTTTCAACCTTTTCATTTGCATAGATAGAGCATTGGATACATCTGCCACTGCAACAGTACCTGTGGATATGAACAATTCTGGTTGCAATTTCATTCAATCTATATTGAAAATTCTGTTTTTGTAGGACAGCCTTTCCTCAGATTCTGTGTGTTCTGTTTTATATGAAAAATCCTGTATACAAGTATGGAAACCTCTATACTTTTACCCTTCTTTTAGCAAGATATCTAAAACATCACTTCCTACGATGACTCCCTAAAAAGCCCTGAACGCACGTGGTCAATCGCATCTTCGGCCCGGCAGCTCGTACCGGTCAACTCTCCTTTCAATCGCAGCCAGCGAATTTTTCGTGACTACATATTGTCTTGTCACTTATCTTCCTTGTTGTGAGTATTCACAAGAACTCTATAGCTAATAAATGCAAATACAGCAACTACAATTTCTGATGACAACACAAACGGTGCACTCTCTATTTTCGCCCTTTTTAGCTCCTTCTTGAACCTATCCTGACTAACCACCTTTTCATAATCTAGCTTGGTCAACTATACCGCTCATTATAACAGACACAACTCATTAGGCTCCATTCTATAGATCGACGAAACGACATTAGACCCATTATGCTTAATGTATCTTCAATTCTTATTCTGATCTATATTTCATTTTTACGCATAGGAATAACCTAAACCTAACTGGCCTCTTCTCTTCTCTTCATGATCGAATGTACTAATGTTTCCATTACAGGTATATCATTTATATTCTTCATTTGTGCATGAAATATATCCCTCATTTTTTCACATCTAATTACTTATATGAGTCTTTTTGACTCAGTTTAATATATGCATCCGCATTTGCGCTTGGCGTGCATGTTCTCTATACATCTCCCTTCCTTCGACTGATGACCACATGGGCCCACTAATACAGCAAGCGCCGTTTCTTCAACTAGAACTATCTAGAACCTAATTTACCACAAAAACTATGGTAGGTGCAGATTGTGATTGTCATTGATTGTATCTTGATACCTTGAAAAGAGTTGTTTTTATCTGTGCATGTTTCGATGAAGTACGGTGAAAGTACATTTTTTTCGATGGAGAGTTCAGAGAGAAAAATATTTCATTAATATGATGTACTGTTAATTTTTTTTACTTTCACTATTTTCTGCTTATATTGGTCAAAATCAAAATCATCTTTAGAGGTTCAAATTAGGAGCTAATTCAAAATCCACATGATCCATATGCAGCGAGGGTCATTTTCAAGAGTCAAAATTGAGCGGAAGATTCCCATCTACTTTCAAGGGTCGAAATCATAGGGAATTTTTTTAGGGGTCGAAATGGGCGAAGATTTTTTCTCACATTTGGGAAAATTTGTTGATCTACTTTTAGGGGTCGAAATCCAAGGGAATTTTTTTTCTACTTTTGTAGGAGCGATCTTTGTTTCACTTTTAGGGAATTAAGTCGAGGGGGAAGATTTATTTTTTTACCTTGAGGAAAAAATTAAAGAAAATGAAAAATGTTTTCCCGCTGCGATTTCACTCTTGAATGTACAGAAAGATTCCGTTTCATTTTGATCAATAAAAGTGAAAAGAATTACTAGAAGTGAATTATGCTTTCATTATTTACTTTTAGGGGGCAAAATTGATTGGTGAGATTTTTTTTCACTTTTATTGGTCAAAATGAAAGAGAATGTTTTTTTTTTTACATTTAGGAGTGAAAATCGAAGAGGGTGGATATTCTTTTTATTTCTTGTGGTGAAAATCGATGGGATTTTTCTGCCTTCACAGTTTAGAATTGAGAGAGGAGATTTTTTTTTCATCTTTAGTGGTCAAGATCTCGGGGAAGATTTTTTCCCTACTCTCTGGGGTCGAAATCAAAGGGAATTCTTTTTTTTTGTGATGACTTCGATGGTCTATCTTTGTCTACGCCAACAACATTCGTAGCTCATGTCTCGAGTGTAGCTAAAAACGTTTTGAGAAAATAAAAAACAAAACAAAAAACGGATGTAATAATTATGGGTGTGGGTGTGGGTGTGCAATAATAAATACGAAAGAACTTCAGGAAATTGAAACGAATCTGTTATAGAAACACTCTAACTCTTAGAACACACCTCTGCGAACAACTGCAATGAAAGAGAAACAGTTTTTTTTTAAAATAATGGATTTGAGAGTGAAAATTGTCCTTTATCTCGAATGTTGGGGAATAGTGTGTGTTTTTGTCCTTTTCAGAAACCAACAAATTTCAATAAAAGTCCAAGACAGATACTGACAGTCAGCAATTTTACATTGCCGAAACTCTATCAACCATATTCTCTCTCATTCTCATCTACTGCCAATAAAAATTCTCCCGGTTAATTTCCAGTAACTCTCGAAGTATTTCTATCTTTTCTTCAGTAAGTTATACCTATCTAGCTTCGTAAACTAAAGAAACAATGTTTAAAGAATTCATATTCTTATAATTGGTTATTTTTTCTTCAAGAAATTATTCAATCTTGACATAAAAAAATAAATCAAACTGAATCAAGTATGTTGCTTTCATAGAGGAAGGGAAATAACTCTTTTTAAAAACAACATATTTATCTTCCCTTCCCCTTTTTTGTTGTTGTGAAAGTTTATCCAATTAATAGGTTTAACTTCGGACGAAAAGCGAATCTTGTATGCGAATCTTGCATCTTCTGTTCAGAATGCTCCAAGTTCTGTCCAGATGGAGATACTAGGTGCCAGATATGTGTGAATCTTGGTTGGTCATCGACAACTCACAGACCAGTTCACCATATCCGTTGCCGTGCATCGATGACATAATTGGCGAGTTCGCCAGATATCGTGTTTACAGCACTCTGGATCTTGGTGCCGACCACATCAAGCCGGATAAGCATTTGAGGCAAGTGGTCGCCTGTACCAGCTTCTTTGAAGTAAAGAACATGTCGATAAGGAAGCTAATGTCAGAGTTGAGGCGTTGACAAAATGGAGGCACAATCTAATCGGATTCGTTACCGACCGAAAGTCAGTCGCATTCATATTTGAGCCCCAAACTACTGATAGAATACAAAATAAATAAATAAATAAATAACCAACACTGGATGAATACTTGTAGTTTCTTTTTTTCTTTCCATGGTCGGATGTAACAACAACAACAACAACAACAACAACGATTATACAATGCCATCTCCACATAAATCCATGCAGACTACGGAGCCTCCTTTTTGTCGGAGCAGCTCAAACGATTCCTATACGAATGAAGTGTGGCTGATAGTCAAGCCATTCTCTACAATTCCCAGAGAAATGGACAATGCAAGAGATACAATGGTATTGGAGAACGCTACAGTTGAAAGCAAAACCTACGAGAGACCGGGAGTAACCGGCCAAATGCGCTGGAGCAAAAAGGCAATTAAATACATGTGTTCGGGGGCTTTTATATTTTGGGCCATTAAATCTGAAATGGCTGCATTGACATAAGAGGATAAGACCATAACAAAATTATCAGTTTCTATCTTCCGCAAAGATCAACTCCTTGACCCTACACGGGGCCCATTGCACTCAGGACTAATGACTCCCACTTTTCATACAAACAATGCAGATACGTATGTAATGTATTATACGTACATACAGAAAACATATTAGTTTTTTTTTGTTCTTTATTTTATTGCCCATAGCCGCTTAGACATTTGACAAAATACTTCCAAAGAGAAGTTGAAACTCATTCTGTGGTATTCGCCAATACACCATAATCTAACTCATGTCTCTTTTTATCAGCATCATGTGGATGCTGCCAAGTAGTCGTAATGTGGTGGCTCTTTAAATATTAGCCAAAATCAATTACGGGAAAAAGAATTAGCTTTAGCAACGAAACCTTGAAAATAACCCCATATAGATAACGTCACTTCATCTACAATCTATAAAAGCCCTGAGTGCATGTGTTCGCTCGAGCATTAGCCCAGTCTTTTTTAGTCGGTTACTCTCTCTCTCTCTCTTCCTTACTGTTGGATTGGTATCATTTCGCCGGCCTCCCGACTGATCCGAACATTACTGTTTTTTCCACTGTGATCAATCACTTTTCTAAACATTGCCCATTTTATTTCACAGATTTGGATGTATCTCTCGTATGCTCAGCTATCTAATCGTGAAGATTCCAGCTCAAAACGTGTATTCATCTCCATCTCTCGTGAATGAAATGGCAATGGCTTTGTTATATATATATATATATATATATATATATATATATATATATATATATATGCGTGTGTGTGTGTGTGTGTTTGTGTGTATGTGTGTGTTTGTGCGTGTGTGCCCAACGAGCCCCAAACGCAGACCACAGGTTTGGAAGGTGTTTATGTGACCACATACAAAAAAAAACACATAAAAACATAATAAAACATCCAATATCTAGAAGTACTAAGGGGAAACATCTAGGGTCCATGCAAAAAGATCACTGTAAAAACGGCAATTCATACATATTCACACACACCATACATGAATACTACATAAACATGTCAAATATGCACACACATACACACACGCACATAAGCAAAGACAGGCACACTGTAAATATTCGCATGCTACATACTCGAATATATGTGCTATGTACACACACAGAGACACACATACATACACAGACACACAGAGACCGTATGCATACACATACACAGGTACCACATGCAGACTCCTTTAACATATACCACACAAAAAAATCATTGATGATAAGTCAATTAATCTGATAGAAAATGAAGGCTCTACTCATAGTACTTGAACACAGTAACTCCTGGCTGACACATATCCCACGGATACTAGATACGTACTGCATACATATTCGGTAAATAAACACATACGCACGTAAATATACACATCCTATATATGTGTGTCAGAAGGTGTCCCTATGTGTATGCTCACGTGCCACATATGCGCATATGTGCATACACACTTGCACATACGCATACACACACTCTACATACTTATATACTACATAAGGACATAATCACATGCTGCATACACACAAACTCACACATATCTTACATATATATATATATATATATATATATATATATATATATATATATATATATATATATATATATATATATATATAATGCAAATGCATGTGCCAACAAAAAGTTAGTGTGTATATCTGGTGCTGTATTTTGGTTGAAGCATAAGTAGTATGAGTTGAGCAATTATTTTGTTCCCTTAATTTTATCAGATTAAATATTAACTATCATTTTTTTTTGTATGGGTGTGTATGCTGGGTGTATGGCCTGAGTCTGAATGTGATGCGTATGTATGTGTATGTATACGCGTATATGGCTTGTGTGTATGTTAGTGGCATGTATATCTAAGTATATGTGAGCATGTAGTAGGCGTGTATTTGGTACGTACATATACAATTTGTATGCGTATTCATGCGTATATGTCCTGTGTATGGGTGTACGTATGTGACCTGTATGTATGTGTTATGCGAGTGCTTGTGTGTACGTTCATCTGTAGTATTGTGTGGCATGTACAGCATGTATTTGCATGTGTATGATAGCTCATGTGTGTGTTTGTGCGTGTCTACAAATGTAACCTGTGCGTACGTGTACATATGCAAACGTATATACGTATAAACTGGACCTTATTGCATTAGCCTTTTTTGAACTGGACGTTTCGTTTTGTATTTTTTTGATATTGGACTTTATAATTTATATGACATAAATTTTTAAGGAAGATATCCAGAGATTTCACACAATTATCATTTGTGATCACAAAAACGCCTCACGCGGTTTGTGTTTTGAGCTGGGCTTATATACGTAGTGATATATTGGATGTATGTAAATAATAATGTGTTTGTACATGGTGTGTGATCTAATATATTTGCCGTATCCGTATGTGGTGTGCATGTACTGACGGTATGGATTGTGTCTAGTATGTATCTCGTGCATTGTATTTTCTAGCATATGTAGTATGAGTAAAGCAGTTCTTCCTCTCCTTTAATTCTGTTGAACATTGTTGCCCATTGGTAATATTTTTTTTAGTTTGTTTATATGGTGTGTCTATGGTGCACGTTTATGCGCGTGCACAGTATATGTATAGTACGTGTGTGTATGCATGAATAAGTGGCATGTGCAAGTAAAAATGTGAGTATGTAGTATGTGTGCATTTGGTATCTGTGGGCATCATTATACGTATGCGTATATGCTTTCCATCCTAAACCAATTCAAGAAATATAATATGTGTATATACGTATGTGTATCCGTGTATACGGTATATGTGTCTATGTATGTGGGTGCGTATGCAGTATGGTATACCATGTAGAGCGTGCATATGTGTATGTGTTTACTTACGTGCGTGTGTACATATCTGGCGTGTGTATGTGTACATATACGTATGTAGTATGTGTATAAATGTGTATAACTTGGCTTTTTTTTAATTGGGCCTTTTCGCATTGGATCTTATTGTATCCGAACATTGGACGAATCAAAACAGCTTTTGATGAACAAGTATGTCACTTGCATTGAGAATAATCAAAAAGACACTAAACATCAATTTGAAAAGCTCAAGATAATTTGAAGCAAAAATGACCCTTTTCCTATTACATT
This sequence comes from Thysanoteuthis rhombus, assembly GCA_963457665.1. Taxonomy (NCBI): domain Eukaryota; kingdom Metazoa; phylum Mollusca; class Cephalopoda; order Oegopsida; family Thysanoteuthidae; genus Thysanoteuthis; species Thysanoteuthis major. Next base: position 20,770,439 of record OY735204.1, read on the forward strand.
CATGTTACTTTCCTGCCGAGATTCAACTGATGGCAGAACATCGGTTAATCTGACTAGTTTTTAATTAGTTGCCAAACGATGATATTCGTTTAGCAAAAGGCAAGAAGAGATAATGTGCGAGAGAGAAAAAGAAAACAATTGATATTGTTCAAGAAATACCAAGTCGTGTAGATTATTTAGACAACCCAAAGTTAATGCAATTAAAGTGCCTTATGCTTGAGAGTATTCCAAGCATAAATCCCTGTAATCATCACTCCCTTCCATCTTGATCCCCACTCTCTCTAGTTTTGCCTTTCCATTTTCCTCTTGTCTTATTTTTTAAAATATCGTTTTCTCCCTTCCCTTCTTTCTTTCTGTCTTCCTTCCTTTCAACCAACTTTCTCTTTTCTCTACTTTCACACCCACTCACCTCTCAATCATTTTGGTCATCATTTTTTCCATCTATTCAATTGCAGGTCCATCTGGATACAAACATGTCAGTCCAGCCTCGGCTATTTTGCTTCAAACTTTTGACTATAGGCGCCATATTCCTTGACATCAGGTAATTAAAAACTGCTGCATCTTTAGTCTACGATCGGGAATGCGTGGCATATATCAGGAATAAAGAATATCGAGACTCGAAATTACATTTCTTGACCTTTCCAAGTCGGCTGCCTAACCAACAATCTTGAGAGTTACAATAAAAAGCAACTTGAATTAAGATGAATGAAATACTAGTAAAAAAAATAACAATTGTTGACAGTGCTTCATCTCTGGAATGCGAATACTATTGCATCTAATACTAGTAGTGTAATGTAAACGAAGATGGTGTGTTGGCGTTCAGAGGAATAGGAAATATAGCTATATGCTGAGATTTAGATGACCCTTGCCGGTTGATCTTCGTAGCCTAATTAGTAAGGCATATGTCCTGCAGAAGAATGCGAGTTCGGCCTGGAATTTAATCGCTATTTTCTGTCTGCGCTTCATATCAACGATAATAGAATGATCTGACAGTTACAGTCAAGAAGCAACAGAAATTAAGACGAAAGGAGTACTGATTATAAATTAATAGTTAGCAGTGGTTCATCTAAGGAATTCGATTACTTAATTGTATATCTATAATTTCCACGGAACGGAAGCACCCTAAAACTATAATGCCGAAACTTTAGTTATTTCAGAAAGGTTAAGAGGCAGTTCGAAATAAAAGATTAGGGGAGGTGGGGGTTGCTTTCGCAGTGAGTTGAGTTGCAAGTAACATTCTGTTCTCCAACTCTGACAAAATGAAAACACAATACGAAGAGACACAACAGAATATTGAAATCACTGATATTGCTGTCAAAAGTCCGTTGCTCGAAGGTTCCGAGGGAAAGAATCGATAAAATGACTGAAATTTACTAAAATTTCTTATTCTGGATAAACTGACTGTTCTATACTTGCAAAGAAAAAACGCCGAAGAAAAGAAAAAGCGTGATATTTTTACAAGATAGTGGAGCCAGAAGAACGGAAGTACTCTGCCATTACATTCCTTATCAGTTATATCCTTCAGTTCTTTCTGTGCAATTTGTTTGCATGTTTGCTTTGATAGAATCTTGTCTTGGCGAGTTTTTTTTTTACAAAGCCGTTAACCTGTAGAATGAAAATTAAAATATCATGAAGCGAAATTCGTTCCAAAGGAAATTGCCAATTAAATTTGAACTAATACGGGACGCTTTTTTTTAGGGTTTCCCATTTTCTCTCTGATCAGGAAACGCAACTCAAAGGTAAAACGTGTTTCTGATCAACGTACATGTTTATACAGCGGATTTTGGTTAAGCGAAACCTGAAATGAACAACCACCTAAGTGATTGTTCTTTTTAAATGGGTTTACATAAAAATGACAAAATATTACACACATTTGATTCTGTTTTTGCAAAATCGGTCTTATTAAGTAGCTATTCCCTGTAATCAACCTTGTGAGATTTTAACGCCGCTATGGACAGCAACAGTATACAGGAGTGCGTGTGAAGTAAAATCAAATAATGTCGGAGAGAATACTAAGTACAATTAAATAAGGTTACTTGCATCAGTCACAAATGTGGTCGACGGTCTCATGTGCTCCGAAGACCACGTGATCCGTTCGAAGTTTCGAGTGAAAAGGAGTAAAAGAGGGGACACCATTACTTTTAAAGACAAAGCGTCAACAGGAAGTGAAGTCACTGGGTACTATTTTAAAGGAGAGAAAGTGACGTCAGAGCTATTTTAGGGACAGTGTAGCGTAGAAATTCATAACATAGGTAATCACCACAAGCTCCTGCCATAAAGTGATTGACTTCCCCAAGTAAGCCAGCTGTTGAGAAGAAAAACATGCAAGTTGTGACAAAAGCAACTAATTTGGAAGTAAACTATTCTAAAGTATTTTGAATCGAATAAGAGAAAGAGGCAAATGATCAGACAAATTATTGGTTCAAAATAATTTTATCATAAGTTTTCATTTTCAATTTGACAAGTTTACATTCATGATCTACTTCCTCACTTACCAGAAAGCTCCTTAGCAAAACTCAACGCACCGTAACTGTTTCTTTGTACCTACAGCGGCCTCTGCATGCGGCTGTGCAACCATATTAGATTAGATCGTCGTAGGATTCTGATGGTTCAGCGAGATTGGTCGGGTATGGCTGCCACGTTCAGTTACTGTATACCCAGCTTCAGTTGGAAGGGTCAGGGAGGGCTGACCGAGCAATAAAATTTTGGCACCATGCATATTCAGCCAAATAGACAGCACGTTTGATGCGCTGTACAAGTTGTTAGCGGAGTACTTTCAATGACACGCGATCCATAGCCAAATAGCCTCCTCTTAACTTCATCCACTCTGCTCACGGAACGAATTTCATTGTACATGACAACAAAAAATCTTTCAATCTCATGTAGTCCAACCAACATCAATAAGTCTTTGATCTACCAAGTTTAGTATAGATATCATGGACAGAGATTTATCTATTTCTTCCCAACCCTAAAAGGTGTCATAACTCCTCTAAAATCATTTGTGTGAATAATCAGCCTGATTATAGGGGAACAGCCAATCATATGTGTTTCCATTATTAGAGGACAATTCTATCGTCAAATGTACTAATAATGCCTTTCTTTGAGTTCATACCCTGAATGCATAAGGCCAGGAACTCCACGAATTCTTCCTTGTTTGCATCAAGACCAAGAAAGTTTTCCCAGTCCACTGGTACCTATATATTGGCCAAGTATTTCATCGATGGACATTACATCATCATTAGTCTTTCAACGTCTGTCGTTGGACATAGACCTTCCTCAGGATTCGCCTAACTTCTCTATCATGGGCGTCTCGGAGCCAGTACTTTCTGAATTTGTCTAGCACGTTTCTCAATTTGCTCATCTGTCTCTTGGTTAGCTCAATAAGTGACAATTGGGAGGATGCATTGGTTGTGCACCCTTCTTTTTAAGAATAATGGGATCTTCTTATTTTTTAAGGTTGAGCTTGCTCTGCCAAAGGTTTGCCATCCTACGGTGATTATGTAAAACGGAAAATTCATCGAACTTGTGTTTGGTTGAACAGGCATTTCGTCTACGGACATTTGATTGAACGGGAATTTGGCTGTACAGGCATTTCATGGAGCAAAATTTTCGTGGAACGGGCATTTTCATGAGATTCTATAATAATCATAACACCCTCGATTAAGTTGTAAATTTAGATTTTATTTAAAAGCCTTAACTAGTATTAAACAAAAACTGGAGAATAAGTGAAATAATGCTGTTTTTGGCTATAATCAGTTTTATCCACAAGCTTATATTTTTATCTTTATTTTCTGTAAGAAAATATCAACATAAAAACATGTTTCAGCGACCTTTTAAAAGTTACAGTCATTCCAAATTACTGGACGCTGAGAATAAACAGATGGTCAGTGAAACAAGAAAAAGAAATGATGTTATGACACATATTGATATCCGTGTAATTTTTCTTCGTGTTTTTGAAAATAAACAAATCGTGACCAACCCGATGATTCTTAGCTGAAAAACAGTAAATATTGAGTTTAAAACAGTCAGTCCAACATATTACCCTGTGAAAAATTGTTTTTCTTTTTTGTAGACAAAGTTTTGGTCTTTTACCTTTCTAACAAAAACAAGGAAAGGCTTCAGAACGACATTTCGAAATTTTGAATACATTTTTAAATTAGGGTCAAGGAGATTTTTAAAAAGGCACATACCTAACGAAAGACATTTTTTTTTTTTTTACAATAATAAAAAGTTAGTTTCAATTCAAACAAAAGTTAATTTGATCAAAACTAGGATAACTGTACCAAAACTAATTCTAAAAAAGTTTGAATATCCAATATATCATGGTTTACGCTCTCAGTTCATAGAACAGTAATCACCACGAAAATTTGTCAGTTTTGAGCCAGATCATTTACATTGGCATTTTATCAAATAAGTAAACGAAAACTCGAAGGAATCTCTAAAAGAATCCAAGTTATTAATTATGCTGGGCGAGACCACAAGACAGCACAATACATTCGAGAAAAGACAAGAGTCAGGGACATAATAAAATCCATAAAAAATCTCAAATGGCAGTGGGCTGGCCATGTTGCAAGAATGGTGGACAACTGATGGACATCGCGACTCATAACATGGATCCCCAGAGATCACATGCACAACCGAGGCCGACAGAGTATTAAATTGAGAGACAAGCTAGACAAATTCAGAAAGTACTGGCTCCGAGACACCCATGAAAGAGAAGTTTGGCAAATCCTGGGGAAGGTCTATGTCCAACGACAGACGTTAAAAAACTGATGATGATGATGATGATGATGATCATGATGATGATGATGTAAGCCAATGTGGAGATGTTGGATTGGTAAGAGATTTTTTTTTTAATTTTAAAATGTTGACGAAACAATATTTCATGATTAGAGTAATAAATGAATGGAAAAATAATAAGTTTGGCATACATGTGCATTTGAATTGAGACGGAAGTGTCTACTAAATCTGAAAACCTTTAGATCATGGAATTCATATCAACGACAAGAAGAGGGTTGCGTAAAAGTACTATCGAGGATGAGCATTTGAACGCATACGTGGAGTGCATTAGAGAAAACACACAAGTATTTCCTTGGACAATAAATTATGTAGGGAAGTAGCACAGGGGATTTGAACCGAGAATGGCAATCACCCACCCCATTATTTCCGTCTAGATCCAAAACTAAGATTAGTGCAGTCAGTCTGGGAGTAACAGCAGTGGAATTAAAGAAATGTCTATCATTGAAAAATATAACGAGTACCCCAGAATCAATAAAAAGCAATTGCTCACATAGCGGGAACATAATAGACGATAACACTAAAACATGGCATATGCTCAACTACATGTAGTCACCTCTGCTTGCTCAAGGACAATTATAACTTATACGACAGTCTCCAAGCAATTTTACAATATTCATTTAAATATGTAGACCCCATGCATTGTAACCTAAATACTTGTAGATATTTTTATATGACGGTCACTGCAAAATACTAGGGTTGTGTGAGATTTAAACGTTTGATGGCCATTGCAATCATATTCATAGGATGCAACATCATTGCATGAGTGCGAGCACTCTCATGGGAAAACGTCAACAGAGCTAAAGTAACAGGCGTAAATTATGAACTTTTGGTCATCTAATCTAAAATTAATCTCAACATACCATGGTTCATTGACTGAAACTTTCACAAGTCAATCACATTTTTGTATGAATCTTATAATATGTGACTGAATAGCCAGACCAAATAGTGGAGGCATGCATCAGATCAGGTGTCTCCTTATGTTATACTGATATCTAAATATATCTTTTGTAATTTTTTCACATGATCCTCAAGATGTGACCCTTAATAGCCGAACTAGGGGTTTTTATTTGGCAATTCGGAGCTATTGATCGTAAAATGCATGTTTATTTACCTTTTTGAATACACAATGGGAAGGAAGATATACCCCCCAAATACATATACGTCTGTCCTGAAAGGTTGAACCGAACCACCAGTCTGTTATGAAAGCTCTGCGGAGATGAATATGAGATAAGAAGACACGTAATCTGATACATACCATCTCCGGCAGTTTAGGATCACATATTGTAAGAATCATGTAAAATCTGTCGTGGATTGCTTCTCTGGAGTTACCAATTGTTAGCACCAGTGTATAAAGATGAAAATAGTATTAAAAAAATAACAACGTCCATATACGTGTTATTGACTGCACAGCAATTTCACGAAAGTTCATCCAGAGCCTTGTAGGCATGAACGAGTAAGTTTTCTTGTTGGTTAGTCTCAGACTCAAACACAAATTTGAGTTTAGTGGAGATAATGAACGCAGCGTTTGCAAGATTGTCAAAAATAGTAGTTGCAGTATTAGAATTTTGTAGCAAATAAGTTTTAATGAATACTCACATCGAGGAAGAGGAATTACAAGACAACATATATATATATATATATATATATATATATATATATATATATATATATATATATAGTCACGGCCGAAGGAGGAAATACGCCGGCCGCAAGTTTATAGAGAGGTGGAAAAAGATAACCGGCTCAAGATGCCAGGGCTAAATAAATAAATAAGCGAAAGAGGAGTGAAGGAAGATAAGATACCAGGCTCGAAAGCTGAGGTCAAATAAGTTATTGAAAATGAAAGTAACCGGTTCGCGAAATGAACGAGTAACCATGTGCATTCAGAGCTTTTATAGAGGGTTGTCGAAGGAAGTTTTTGATATATAGCTAAAAAGGGTTTCGTATGAAGGGGTCGCCACCACAGTATTTGTATACGAATACGAGTGCACATTCGTTAATATGTGTGTGTGTGTGCATGCATGTAGATATATGGGTACATATATGTATATGTTTAGTTGTACGTATGTACCGCTATTCTCCATGGAATCAGGAACACGGAAGGAGAATGTTTAGCTCAATGGTTAAGAGTGATGCTACGTTGAAGCAGCAACTTTTTCAGTTGCAGGTTTGATTCTTGCAGAAGCCCCTATTTTTCTTCATTCGTTTACTTCTATTTACGCTCTCAATGCCGAGTGACTTATTCTCCAAATTTCAAATAGAATTTTACATGATATAATGAATTAAAAAATATTCTATTGGATTATACATCCATTTCTAAATAATAGAATTATCGTCTTTAGAAATAATACTGTGTAGACATAGGCAGTGAAAATAAATAAAACGGGGAGAGTGGGTATGAAGCGGTTATTATTATTCCACGGGGCTGTTTAGCTCAATGGTTTAGAGCAATGGTACGTTGAAGCGCCTACCTTATTGGTTGCGGTTTCAATTCCCTTTTTCCTAATTTACGCTGTGTAGACCAAGTGGCTCATGTAATTTCAAATTGGGATTCCAAAAATATAACGCATTCATAAATATAGATTTATGTATTATATATAGCATAGATATCTCATATACATTGAATAACTATGTATCATTAGTTTGGAAAGTTCATGTTCGACAGAATGTGATGGGCTTTTTGATTTGCGACTCGGTTAATTCCAGTGCCGGGCATAATATTGGATGTATTGAATATATATCATATTATCACACACACATACACACACGCGCACGCACGCACGCACACACTCACACACACACACACATATATATACACACACACACACACACATATACATATATATATATATATATATATATATATATATATATATATATATATATATATATATATATATATATATATATATATATACAATGTACGGCTACAATGAGCTTTTTAGAGATTTTAGAGAAAAGTGCAGGTGGCGTATTGATATTGCAACGAGAAAAGAATTATGAGAGAAATGACGAAGAAAAAATTGTACGTGGAACAAGAGGACATCATTTATTGGCACTATTCAATTTGGTTGATAAAAAAGACGGATTGTTCAGAAATTTTTCCTTCTTGGATCTTCTTGTGCATTGTTTTTCGTTTTGAAAGAAAAAATGCAGTTTTCCCTGTTGTTTTAAAATGTGTTGTAACCATGAGCATTTGGAAAAAAATCATAAGTAATTTTCCAGCTTGCTTGCGAAACGATTGCGAAACGATTTTTTTGCCTTTCGAAAATTAAGGATTTGTGGCTTGAAATATTTGATTTAGTCGATATGTGGTTTCCAGTCGTAGATTTGAGCGCATTGACATTGAATAAAAAAGGAGATATAGACTAGCATTCGCTGCCCTGATTTATCCTTGTTTACCACATTAGCCATCTTCTGGTATACAGCTTCCTTGGTTTTGTGGGGTACGTTCAGTTTATTTGCTCTGGGATTAGTGATTAAAAGGGGTTTCTGTGAAATGGGCATCGGTTGTGGTTTAAATTCTGCCAAGGCATTGGAAATGTTTTTGTGAAATGGGTACGTCGGTCTGCATCATCATCCCCCTCTCTCTGTTTATTCCCATTCGTGAATGTGAATGCAGTTTGTTTGATTGGTCTCCAAACGAAGACTACACTATGTATTTTCGGTTTTGCGTCTCTCTTCCTTATTGAAATTTTTTTCTTTAACCTAAAGAGAAACAGCTTCCTTTGTTTTATTAGCAGTATAGAATATTTACATGCACTCGTAATTGTGTTAATTTTAAGTCTTTGGCAGATCCAGTTTTTAATGCGTAGGCCATTTTTCCTAACAATCTTTGTGTATGATATTAAATGCATTCTGATATTTGTTTTGCTTTAAAACGACATGTTTCTTTACGCATTTTGTTTAGAAATAATTTACATTATGTATTAGGCACATGAACGTATACATCAAAATATAACTCTTATTTGAATAAAATAAACAAAAAAAAAAAAACCTAACCCCAAAACGGAAAATTTTAACAAAGGAAATATGATGGAAGAGAGGATGGTAGACTAATCATGTTGAAGTGACGAGACTTTCTTTTTGTTTTTCGTGATAGAAAGGATAATTGTTTTTTGTTGTATTTTCATACATTTTCATTCGTGACATTATATTTTCACAGTTGCATTTCTTTCCTTGTGTAATTGTTTATAGGATGATTTTCATTGAAATTTCGCTAGGATTTTTGGCAACTTAAAGGTAAACAGACGCGACGGCCATTGGTGGTGATTGCATAATCATGCGTCGAAATTTAGGCAACAGTTTTTGCCCGGTGTGTCTCAGGTACAGATAAGATTGACCTCCTTTTGCCTTTTGGAAAAAGACCTTGAACAGTGGTTTACGAGAAACAAATCATAATGTTCAAACGGAAAAGTGATTTCAAGTTATGTATCAGAAGTTTGAAAGACTGGATTTTTAATTTCTCTTTTGTTTTCCTTACAGACACACACTGGGGAATGCATTCATGTACACTGATGAATAAAAATACTTATAGACATAAACCATCTATCAAAATATACCAAATTCAATCACCCAAGTTATCAAATAAACATACCCCCAACCATATTAGCAGAATTCAATCCTTAAGGTCGGGTCATAATATATTTTCATAATCATGCTGGATACATAGGAGTTAAATTTCAGTGATATAAACTACTTACAACTAATGCCATGTAAGGACATACCCTAAAACTAATAGGCAGCTAACAACTACATGGTATATCATGTGAATAAACCCATCCTCGAGAGCATGGCCACCTTTTAACAGCAAGAGATAAATGAACAAACAAATGAAGAAGATTTAATCGTGAAAGACCACAAAATTACCAACAGATGGATCAACAGGTACAATATCTAAAACAATTATAAAAATCCACAAAACAATAACATAACGAAGAAAATTTGCAATAACTAAAATTTTAAAAAAAATTGAAGAAAATAAATCGGAATTCCTCAAACAGGAGGAGTAAGAAAAATAGACGATACGTTAAGTGGCATGAAAAATAATTCAGCCATTTTTAGCCACTTAAATGGTCATGAAATTGCTAACAATGTTTTTCGTGGATTTTGGCAGTTTTTAACGCTTTTCTAAGGTTCATTCAGCGTGAAGGATTCTTCTGAGTTGGCAACACTTCTGGTTTTCAGCTGTGTATTCTGTTCAGAGTTTACAAAAGAAAGTGCCGGGAACTTTTGAACATAGCCAACAAAAGTAGCATTCCAAGATAAAATTATGAATCACCACCACCCATATAAGCATTCCAAGATAAAATTATGAATCATCACCACCCATATAAGCTGTGTTGGGGGTGATCAATCAAGAAGTAGGAAAAAGGGACTATCTATGAAAAAGTAATTTCTCTCGAGTTTCATTGAGCAGTGGTCCTTAAAAAAATTGAATTTTCAAAAAATGAGCGGGCACAAACAAGAGACCCATTTAGCATAAACTTAATTTACATATAGAGCCCCCTCATAACCTTTTTCGTTGGGGAATTTTGGAAAAACAAAGAAACATTTTCACTACTCATTGAGTGTAATTTGTGTGTACAAACTTTCAAGTTGCTGCTACGAACGGTAAGGGCTGGGTGGATATATAAATAGATATATTTAAATGTCACAGGCATAATCTAAACCCAACAACAGTGATTAAAGTGGTCTGTTGTGGATAGTGGTAATCAACAAGGGTTTGTACTCTGTAAATTGGTAATTAGGTCACTGGTAAATCAGAAGACCGATACAAATCAAGTATATCTTTTATAATTTCCTTTGCTTACTATGAATTTATTTGATTGGGCCACCTCAGTCTGGCAGTCAGTGGTGTAGCTAGAGAGGGAGCAGGGGAGCCATCGCTCACCCTAATTCCCAGTGTGTACGATTCAACCAGAAACTTGGGCCTCTGGGAGAGCGATGCAGCAGAATGGTTTGGAGGGCCAAGGAAGGGGGCCTGAGAGTTTCTGGCGTAAAGCTGGTGTAGAGCTGTGCATTAGAACCCAAGTATATCAAATATATATCAGAAGTCAGTTCAATGCATTCATTAATACAATAGGTTGACTATTGTTTGCCTGAAGGAGGATATAGTATGGTGTGCTAAAAGGGCTATAGCAGATGAAAACTGGATGGCGAAAGGACGAAAGAGGAAACCGAGACTGCCCTCGGCTGTTTATGCTCCAATGGCAGTTGTCTCTTAAGAGACAGACGTTTTACCTTATCTCAAAAGACAAGGGTGTTTTTGTTGTGTATAAGAAAATCCTACAAGTCCCCAAAAGAAGAATATTCAACCAATGTATCGTACTGGATGGACATGTTGTAAGAATGGCAGGAATCACGACTCATCACGTGGATCCCCAGAGATTAGGTACGAGGCTTTGGCCGACAGAAATTGAGATGGCGCGATGAGCTAACTAAATTCAGAAATTACTGGCTTCGCGATACCCATGATATAGAGGTTCAGCAGATCTTGGGGAAGGTTTATGTCCAATGACGGACGCTAACAGACTGATGATGATAATGATATGGTGTAGTGGGGTACAAAAAAACTTTGCACAACCTTCCAAAACTCTTTTCAGAGGACCCTGCCAGAAACTATTGGATGCATAATTTTTTTCGCTTAACTAAAAAATATTTTTTCATCCGAGATGTTCCTTAAACTTTGCACTTCTACAAAAGAAAAAATCTTAATGTATCTCACACTGTAACAGCCAGTTATTGTTTACATCCGATAACAGGTAGAAGAGTGTATAGGTCAATATAGTGAACACAATAGTGATTGAAAAAGACTGTCGCCTATAAATTATGTTAACTGGGGTTCGTCACTTCTCTCTCTCCCTCTCTTCTCTCTCCCTCTCCCCCCTCTCTCTCTATATATATATACATACATATATGGCCAAGACTACTCTATGTATTTTCAGTTGACCGAAGGAAAAAATAAAAAATGATGTGCATGACGGTATATATATATATATATATATATATATATATATATATATATATATATATATATATATATATATATATATTATACATGATATCATTATACACATATCTAATATATAAATTAGTCATATGTTTGTGCTACATATACATATACATACATATCATATCTATATACATATATTTTTTACATATTTATTATACATGTATATCATATATAAATATGTATTTAAATATATCATTTATTACATACATACATATATACATTACATATATATACATATATATATATATATAGAGAGAGAGAGAGAGAGATTATATATATTTATATGCAATATATGCATATATATTTTTATAGGTATATTCATACATATATATATATATATTGAACATATATCATATAATGATATCATGTATGATGTATATATGATTCATGTATCATAACTATTTCAATGTTTAACTCATGGAAATACATCAAATGAAAATAATCCAGTGTAATTTTTTATTTTAATGCCTTTAGTTTGTACATCTGGCTAAAGAATAGGCGGTCCTGCTCTGCTAAAAAGTCATTATCCTCTATTTTGAAGGGCCCATAACTTCCAAACCTTAAAAGTGTTGAAATGAAGTCACAAATGGCTTATTTGGGTAGGAAACTACAGGTGTACAACATTTCAGCTAGGTTTATTCTTAAATTACAATGCCACGAAGTGCCAAATAATGTTTTTAGCTCACGACAAGCAGACTTGGGTAAATTCTAATTTGTCATAACTTCAGAAGCGTTCATTCAATCAAATGTAATGAGATGTAGCACTTTCTGACTGTTTGATATGAGTAGGACATTTCGAATTTTCAGGGATAAAAGAAGATTGATTGAATTATAACCCCCCCCAAATTGTACCGTTTTCCAACTGAAAAGGTCACTTTCTACGCTTTCGATAAACACGTGCAATTTGGGGTTCTACTGTGATAATCCTATCTTTTGATTAATAGGAGAGTATTCAATGTTTATGAACTCTATCTTTCAATGTTTTATTAAGGCAATACCTTAAATGAATATGATTCAGTGGAATTTTCATTATAACGCACTCAGATTAGTTTTTACGGCCAGCTAAAAACTTTGCAACCCCTGCTAAAACGCCATTTTAAACCTTTTCGGAGAAACCATAACTTCCAAATAATAAATGATTTATTCGATGAGAGGCTATAGAGACACCGGATTCTTGCCATATTCATTTTTCAATAGCGTAGTTATGACGTGCTAAAGTTGGTGAAGTCATGTTTACGGCTCGTGGCTGTGAATTTAAGCAAATCTCGATTTGTCATAATTTCTCAACCATTTGTCCAATCAAGCTGGAATCTTCAGGGATAAATTTTCTCTAAAAAAGATGGCACCCACTAAATTTACATTAAAATCCAAGATAACGCCCATCAGGACTTGGGAAATAATAGGTGATTTGATATGGAATAGCCCTGTATTATAGAATTATGTATATCATATGTATACATCATATATAATATCCACCTATATATACGTATATTTTATATACGGATGAATGGATGCATGGTTTCGTGAGCTAAGATTGTTGGGAGCGCAGTAGACGGCGAGACATATGAGCGGATTTTCCTTCTTGGGGCAGTGGATTTTTAAAAAGAGGCCAGCTTGTCCGAGGCAAACGCAACCCAAGGGTTAGCATCCTATATTCCACGAAGGCGGCCCAGATAAAAGCAGGATTCCAATGTCGTCGGTTTGACAAGAGTGTCCTTCACCTGGCTGATGTTTCCTAGCTGTTGGGGGCCTACCCACCCCCTTTGGCAAAAGTATCTCGGCAGTAAGGCTGACCAGTGGTTGGACCAATGAGCGTGAACAATATGCAGTTGGTGAATGCTAAGCTGCTACAGAGTTTTACAGTCCCTCGCAATACAAATTCTACACCAATGTGAAAAAGGAGGAATAATTTGAAATGGAAATAATTTCAAAAAAGGGGTCATGGAGCGAAGTTAAAAACGGGTGTTAATGCTGGAGAATAGTGGGGCTAATCTCCAAAAAGAGGGGGGTCTGATTAAGAAGATGGGCCTTATGTTAAAAATTATAGAAAGTTTAAAAGTAGAGGTACATTCAAAAAGTGGGCGTATTGTTCAGGGAAAGGAGATTAATGTTAAGGAAAGTGGAAAAAATCTTCCCTTCGACTTTGACTCATAAAGTAAAGACAAATTCCCTTTTGATTTCGATCCCTAAAAGAGTTGAAAAATATTTCCCTCGATTGTCAAAATCGAGGGTAGTCATTTTTAGGTGTCAAACCTAAAAATGACTACCCCCATTTTGAGCCCTAAAATTGAAATGAATTCCCTTGGATTTCGCCCTTAAAAGTGGAAAAACCTTCTACTTGATTCAGACCCCATTTAGAATCCTAATTTTCCCATTCGATTTTGACCCCTGATAGTGAAAAAAGAATCTCTCACCTCGATCGTGACCCTGTAAAAAATAATTCGTCTCGATTTTGACCCTTAAAACTAAAAAATATCTCTCCCTCCAAATTTTAACGCTGAAAGTGACGAAAAAAAATCTCCCACTCGATTTGGACGCCAAAAAGTAAATAAAATCCTTTTGATTTCAACCCTCAAGATTTAAAAAGATCCCTCTGATTTCGACGTCTGGAAGCGAAAAAAAATTACACTTTCATTTTGACCCCTAAACGTGAATTTGATTTCGAACCCTCAAAGTGAAAAAAAACTTTTCCCAATTTTGAACCATAAAAGTATTGAAAAAAAAAAAAGCTTTTGATTCCACCCACTAAGAGTGTGAAAAATCTTTCCTGCCATTTCCTGTGCAGAAAAAAAATCTCCCATTCGATTAGGACCCAAAAAAGTTTTTTTGAAAAAATCTCTCTGATTTAGGCCCCAAAAACTGAAGAAAAAAATCTTTCCCTCAAGTTTGACCCTTAAAAATCAAATTTAAACCAGTCACTGGCTCTATTCCAAATCTAGCTATACCAATTTTCTCTGTCATATTGTTATTAAATGGTAGTTCAGTTATATCCCAAATTTATTTTATTGTAAAAAGTATTTTGAAAACGTTATTAATTTGTTTTGCTAAAATCTAGTTTCCTCTTAATAGATAGAGATAGAGAGTAAGTTTAGATTGGAGGGTTGTGGATTCGATTCCCAACTGTAACTCATGTTTCATTCCAATCCACGCTGTAGATTTATTTACAAACTCAAGTTGTGATAAAAAAGTAACAACAATTATGAAAGCAAATGATAGAAAAATATAACAATATGACTCAAATTAATGTACTTCATTCTGTTTTTCTTTCAGTAATTCTCTTTAAAGCCTTTTTAATGCTTTTACTTTTATGAATCGGACATTATTTTACTTGTATTTGGTCTCTCTCTCTCTCTCTCTCTCTCACACACACACATATATATTCATATATATATATATATATATATATATATATATATATATATATATATATATATATATATATATATATATATATATATATATATATATATATAATTAATATATATAATTATTAATCAATAAATGAATAAATACATAGATATAAAAAATATAAATAGAAAATAATTAATAATTTTGTCATCTACAGACAGCTTCGTTGTAATACAACACTTCAGAGTGGCTATAAACTATCCAACATCTAGTACCGCGAGGTAGGATCGAAACCTTCGCTTCAGACCCAGGGGCAGACTATTTACCCCTGTCCTACACGGAACTGGACGGTCAGCAGGGTCAAACTTAGCGATCTATATTTACTTACACATAATTCCCCATCTACCAAAGTGCTCTATTCCAGATTTGGAAGAGCATTGCATATAGCAGTAATAGGACGGGTGCCTGACTTAACAACCCTAAGCAAGGAAGTGTTAATCATAAAATGATTCTCAAATTATTTGGTTGGTAGAGAATCGACTCGACGGAGAAGAACTACGAGGAGTTCTTGTTATGTTTGATCCAGTATCAATTAGGAAATACATGTTCTATATCCTTAATGGCAATTGTAGATGTTCTGAAAAGTCTTTGAATAGCACAAGTAAAATGAACCATAAATAGATGTCTACAAATAGGGGCCTGGGTGACTACGTGTGAAGTTCTCAATGTTTGATACATACAAAAGTAAAGTTATATATGGATAGGGTTAGATAAGTTTGTAACATTAATATATGTGGTTGGGAATTTGAATCGTATATGTGGTGTTGTTAAAGATGCAAGTATGGAAATAGTGAGTTTATGAGTATAGAGTAATTGGGATTATGGTGTTATAGATTGCTGTAGTTAGGGATATGTTTAGTATTGGGTCCGTTAGGCGTGAGAGTTTATGTTTATCAATCAACCTATCATGTAGTTCTAGAATTTTTTTGCCGTATCGGGAGGTGTACTTTTTTCTTTATATTCAGTTAGGATGAATCTAGTGTCTGTGTCGATATTGTGGCCTGGGATGCAGAAGTGTAGTTCTACTGGGAGTAGGTTGGGATAATTGGGTGATTTAATTCTGTGTCAATAGTTTTTAAGTCTAAACGTTGAATCGCTAATCAAACTTGCCTATATATTGCAGTTAGCAATTATAACATTCAGCAGTTGAAATTATGGCAGATGTACGACATCATATTTGTGAAGGTATTGATATCTTTGATGTTTTGGATCTGCAATAGGCAATGACGCATGGTTCCTGGAATATTTCTGTTCTGTTTTGAGTGTAAGTATATTCTGTCTCTTATTAATTATCTGTGACAGAGGTATTGTGAGACAGTGTATTGTGGGTGTGCGAAAGTGTAGTTCTACGGGGAGTTGACTGGGATTGTTTTGTGATTTAATTCTGCGTCTCTAGTTATTGAGTCTAATGTTTAATTGCCACTAACAAATCTCAAATGACTAAAGCCCCCCCCCCCCACTGCTCTTGTGATTATTAAGTCTGTGTTGTTTTTGGGTTTGTTAAGGGCTTTTTGTTCTTTCGTTGTAAGGTAGTCGTGTAGTAGGATCAGTGATTGTTGTTGTTGATGTAGGCTCTTATGTCTTCTCTTACTGTTAGTTCAAATGTTTGAATGGTAATGTCTATGTTTTTCTTGGGGGGGGGGTGAAAGATTTGTTGAGGTCTTTAAGTCTATCCCGAATATCGCTGTAACGGTGAGATTTTCTGGAGTGGGCTTTAAGTTTAATTCTTCTTCTGAAGTCGTCAAGGTCTTTGTTGAGGATATTTTTGGGGCTTGACAGTTTTCAGGAAATATCCCATTGAAATGATATGTCTGTTCCATGATGTCTCGTCGCACAATGGCTGCTGTCTTGGACAGATTATTGCCATAGTCAATTCGTGCACTATCTTCATTGCCAGCTCAATCTCCTGATCGAACCCAAGTAAGATATCTTTGTCCTTTGTGTAGGTACTTAGTCCAAAGTAAGTTGCAAACAACCTTTTTTTTCCAAACTATTGTAGTGTTTATATTTCCTATGTATAAGCCTAAATCTTGAGGTTTTGAAGCACACACCCTTGCAAAATTAGCTAATTTGAATACTTGAAAATTTCCATCTCGATTCTTATATATATACAAAATTAGCTCCGAGAAGCCAATTCCTTCATCTGCACTCCCTGATTAGTGTTGGGTAATATTAGTGTTCAATAGATTTCTATTGAAGTTATAGAGTTTTTTTCATCCAACCGTTGATGTTGGTAGGTTTTTCATAGAGTCATTCTTGTCACAGAAAAAAAACATATCATTTGACTCTTGACTGGAAGATATACTGAGGAAGCGTCCCTCACTAGGACTGTTGTGCTGCAAACCGTCTCGTTGCGTTCTCTTGTGCCACGGTGCCGTTTGTCTTATTCTACAATCATCAAGTAAACTAAGATCTAACATTACTGACATTGTGTTAAGATCGTTGAATGGAATGACATTACAAATGGAACATAGCCAACGCCAGAATCTTTTCTTTTCGATCATCAGTTCCTAAGAAGGCTTTTGACAGACTCTAATCCATCTCAGAGGAATAATTTCCTATAGTGTTTTCTCAGAGGAAATCGCACTTCACCCAAAGGAAAGGCTTTACATGGAAAAATATGATACATGAATGTGGAAGATTTGAGATAGTTAGAAAGGAGATCTAAATAAAATGTGGTATTTTTAGACAAGAACAAAACAATACTTTAAAAGGTTAGCCCTTTTCATGAGGTATTTTGTGGAAAGACCAAATATTCTGGAATCATCTTTAAACTTTTCAGGCTTTTTCTTTAATATGATCACCAAGAATTTAAATTATAACAGAAAACAGAGAACCAACTCTCGAAAGCTTCATTCAACTTAAGTAGCGCATTTTAGTCAGCTTTAACATTACACACAGAAGAATTAACGTGACACAAACGAAGGGACATAACTCTCATTGACAAATACAAATACAAACATAATATGCGACAGTCAAAATCACTAAATATTTGTTTTAGAGATTATCAGTTTTCATGTTTTTATTTTTTTCATAAAGTATCGCCTTTGAATGGATCATTCAACATTTTTTTCTTAATTGGTTACGCAAAAGAGCAACATACCAATAAATTGGGCGTTTTTTCGCCACTTTATACTTTTTTGCATCGGACGTTTTGACCTGTAACTTGATATATATAAAATGCACTTATGAAATGAAATAACCTTATACTGAGACCCCAGGAAAAATATTCATAAAATATACCTTTATTATAAACAAACTTACCAGATTTAATAGACTAGATTTTTATCGACTAAATTGGAAGAAATCGGTTCAGATCTAGCCGGAAGATGGTTAATTTAGCAACCCTACTTGATTTCCCTATTCGTGGTACTTGTTTGTCATCTCAACTACATTCTCTATCCTAAAAGGACTCTCAACAAAGATAAGATATTATTCTTACTGTAAATTAGTAAGTATTAGTGATACGTTTTTCTTTCATGGTATGCACACTGAAGGTGAAAAAGAAAACAAAAAAAAATAATTTGACTGAAAAAAAAATTCAATCACTCTTTTTAATTTCCAAGTTCATTTTATCAATTTCTCTAGTTTTTGTTTTGATTTTCTTGTCATTTTCGAGGATCGCTGTCACCTAATAGTATTCTGAGGCAATTTGCAAGAAAAGGACACAAGCGTTGACCATGTCCGATTACAAATCAAGCTTCACTCAACCCCAAACAAACACACACACACACACACACACACACACACACACACACACACACACACGCGCGCCGTTCATCATTTAGCAATCCTATTTTCATCGGCTTATCTCTATACAAGAAACTCTCGGGCCCCCTCTTAAGCCTCTGGGCCCCGTTGCAATGCATCATAGGCCTAACTATGGTCTTATTATTCTTCCTGTATTTTTCGGAAAGTTAAGAATAAAATATGGAACGCAAGGTAGATATTCACTGAACTTAGTCTATTCGTTTCCATAACCATCACCACCATGGACGTCAGCTGGGTCATTTGCATCCCCCAAGCAAGGCCTATCACCGAATGGGCTTTGAAAAGTCAGTAAAGGATAATGGTACTGTGGCGCTCCCTATGCCTTTAGTTAAGAATTGAATACGAAACCCTTTTTTTAGCTAGATATCAAAAATGGCTTTTCCGAACTTCACTATTTTTCCACTGCGACTAAACTCTGTACTAAAGTTACCCATTCAGTTCACTGATGTCGAGGCATCTCACATACGTACAGCTACTCAACCGTGTCCTCATCGCTACTTACCCCGGGAAGCACATATGGATTAAATCCCATGTGTTTTCTTTCTTACATAGTCTGTCCATCGTGTTTTTTTCAGCGT
>OY735204.1:20795010-20802510 GCA_963457665.1 Thysanoteuthis rhombus
GTGGATGAGGAGTTTCTGCGTAAATGAATATATCGCTTAAATTCAGCCTTACTGTAGTTCCTGAGTCCAGAGGTAGGATATCAGCCTTCGGGTCCAATGTGAGGGTTTCAATTCTGCCTCGTGGTACTGGATGGGATAAGTCTATAGCCACACTGAAGAGATGTAATACATCGAAACAGCTGTCTATGGATGACACAATTATATATATATATATATATATGTATATATATATATATATATATATATATATAAACATAGGTGTATATATAACAGTAGGGAATTACAATATATCAGGAATCTGACCAATCTTTTCTGATCGACGAAGGTACTTCAAACATAAAAGGTACGAGAAAATAACCCAGAACCAATAAATAAAACATATCAAAATCATACATTTATGGCTCAGAATAATCTAAATAATTGAAAACTACATTCTGAAGAAGAGGCTGAAATTTACACGATCAGATATATCAACTTGAGTTTACTAGAAAAATTTGGCTCGCAGAATACTTCAATGAAAAAGAAACACATGACGTCTTTGTAGTGAAAAGTAAAAGTCCACCCACTCTACCCAAGAAAAGAAATCATACATCAGACACAATGTCAAAAAATATAGAAATACGTCTGGAAACCCTAACCACACCATACATCATATTAGTAGGAAGCCATAAAATCCCTCTCTATGGATGACTCAATCATTATAAAATAAGCAGAAAAAGGTGGTTCAGTCGTTATAATGGACAAAACACATAAAACAATGTCTGAAACTATTTTACCAAATCAAACGAAAGAAGCTTCGCTACCTTGGTCAGAAAGCAATTAGTTTTTAGATGCACAGTGGCTCTAGAACGGTTGTCTTCACTGGTTTGCATTCCCATCGAGAAACAAAAACTCATCGAGATAAAAAAGAACTACACAAGATATTGGAGAAATATATGACCATGTTCATTTTCCATAGAAATTTATGCATTTTAACTTTTCAATGTATGATTAAATTCTTGTACCTAATAGTGTTTATGCAGTAAATTTTCTAAACAATAAAAAGTGCGCTAGCCCATCTGTATTATGCAGAATCACTTCTTAATATCCTTTAAATTTGCTTTGAAGCTAATTTCTCGTTGTGCACATTTTTATCTTCTCTTTTCATTCAGCATTCTTCAATTACACGCTCATTATTATACTTACAATCTTTATCATTTCACAATTCTCTCTTCTGTTCATGATTAAATGTTTATACTTTTGTGGCGACCCCTATATTTTTAGTTAAGAATTAGATACGAAAACCTTCTTTTAGCAAGATATCTAAAACGTCACTTCCTTCAATGACCCTGGACGCTCATGAGTCAAACGCTCATTAGCACCGGCACTTCTAGCTGGTATCGTTTCTGGCCCGGCACTTGTTGCCGGCAACTCTCTCTCTCTCTCTCTCTCTCTCTCTCTCTCTCTCTCTCTCTCTCTCTCCTCTCTCTCTCTTGTTTGGCCCTGGCATCTCGAGCCGGTTATCTTCCTTTAACCCTCTATAAACTCGTAGCCGGCGTAGTTTCTATTCATTGACCTTGGCTATATATATATATATATATATATATATATATATATATATATATATATTTACATATATATATATATATATATATATATTTACATATATATATATATATATATATATATATATATATATATTTACATATATATATATATATATATATATATTTACATATATATATATATATATATATATATATATTTACATATATATATATATATATATATATCGTCTTGACACTTATCTTCCTCGATAATTCTGGACTAAAAATGTCGGGGTCACTACAGTAATTTTTAGTCAAGAATTAGATACGAAACCCCTTCTTTTGGCTAGATATCTAAAAGAATGGTTTCATATTTAATTCTTGCCTAAAAGTACAGGGGTCACCACAGTTTCATAGAAAATACCTATTTTCTGTGTATTGTTAGCGTGTATTCTACTGTTTTATTTGATTAAATTTAATCTCTCTTCAAACAACACTTTATATCGAGGTGACCGAAGAACACACATCTTTGAACATTCGTATAACGTCTGCTCACGACTGTTCGCAAACGGCACCCAAACAGTAAATAAACGTCGAGGCAAGGGTCATTGCTTAATGTTTATGGCCGAAAACTTATCTCCAAATGTCCGTTGCGTGCATATGATTTTGATTCCCTTCACTAATTGAAAAATATCTTTAAAAAGTGTGCCAAATAAAGCTATCTTCTAATCAATTTTATTCGATAAAATATCATAAATCATTATTCTCAAGTTGTACAACTACTACATAACTTAGGCATTTTTTTGTTTTTTTTCATTTTTCCAACCGACAAGTATAAAAGTTACGATAAAAATTCCCTTCAACGGACTTTGGGATTTCCCTCCCACCCATGAAAAGATTTTTGTATTTTTTCTACACACGAAAGAAAGAAATTCAAAAAAAATCTTCCTTGCACGGTAGCAAAAAAAAGAAAAGATGTTTCGATAAGTTTTTGTGATCTTTATTCAGGTCGCTTAAAGAAGTTTAAGCTGAAGGTAAAAAGTAGTCAGCCATAAAAGTAATCATGATTTAGGATACTTCGATAGAATAAAATTGAATGAAAATTATCTTTATTTGACACTCAGTTATGCCGTTAGGGTTAAGCCAATCTCTCATGTCAAAATAAAGACTGAGGATTTTTTGTCTTAAAATCTTTTTTTAAAAACTGTACCTCCGCACATAAGCTGTTTGGTCTTTGATCGCAACGCAGTCTTGAGAGATGAAAAAAATTGTTTTAATTTATACACTTTAGGAGATCCTTTATTACGTAACGTGTAAGATCAAGAGTTTTACTAGTAAAAATAGAATTCATTAATTATCCTAAGTGGTACAATGTACCCTAGGATATCTACGAAACCTACGTGACACTCTTCAACAAATTATTTAAAAATTAATGGGATACAACCTTATGCTGATTCTGTAAGCCTCTCTGTAACAACTTTATGTTTGATACTATTGCTTTAACAACCACTTCTTAAGTTAAAGTAACTTACTGAATTTAGGATGCATATCTTTCTTATTTCGGTTAGGTATCAACATAAAATTAAATCACATTTAACATGTACAAATCGCACACACGTAGTTGAGTAAACAATAAAAATCTCACCCTATGTATATGACATTGGCACCGACGATTCCGTTCAATCATTTCGCCTGGATTCACTGGCAAACATATGCGACATAGATCATTTGATTTTTTTTAATATCACAGGACAGAGAAAATGTTGATTCAAACCGATTAGATAAGAATAAATTTCAAAACGAACAAAGAACTTACCATTATGGGTGCATGCGTCCAGCTACTTCGGGCTACCTGTCTTCGTTGTTCACGATTTTTTTGCTTGGATATATTTTTGCGCTGGAAATGGAACTCATCAAAGTTATTCAGTTGTTTCATTTGTCTCAACTGTATGCAGTAAACCCTTGCTTCAACAGACACGGTTACAACAGTTTTCTGATTTTGCAGATACTTTAATCGTGCATTATACATTAATTCTCTCGTAGCGCACAGAAATAACGGTACATGAACGTTCAGCTGCTGATCGCAAATGCTTGCTTCATGGTGGACTAGAACAGCTCCATCTTCTCCAATTGTTCATTCTATTTACACAGTCAAGGCCAAATAATTTATTCACTGCGTATTAACTGGAAGTCAAAATAATATAATGCATTTATAATTGTTCCTGCTGAATTATAAACCTATTTCTTGATATTAGAATAGTCCCTGTTGAGAAACGATAGAGCAGATATGGACAGAGAATAAACTACATGAGAATTAGGACATAGAGCAGTTATTTTGGCCTTCACCTTTCTGTCGGGCTGTTTAGCTCAATGGAAAGAGCTATCTATCGATTTCGGATCTGATTCCTGCAGCAGTCCCATTTTCTTTGATTGTGTATCCTATTTACGTTATGTTGGCCAAATAATACATTCAGCTGGTAGGAACACGTTTCATTGAGTTTCTAAATGATATGACGCCTACATAATAACAAATTGCGTTATTTACATCGCAACTCTATGAATGATTTCTCGTTATTACTCAGTGGATAATTCATTTAGCCTAGACAAGGTAAATAGTACAAACGATTTAAGAAAATGAGACTGCTGCAGGAATCAAACTTACCCCCGATAGGATAGCCGCACAAGCCTAGCATTGCTCTTACCATTGGACTAAACAGTCGTAGGTAATGCAAAGGCCCAAATGACTGATTTAATTCCGAATTCTCAATTTGTTTCTTCACAGTCTCTCTCTCTCTCTCTCTCTCTATATATATATATATATACATACGGGAATTCATTGGGTACGTGTACATTTGTATGTATACATATGTATAGATGGATTCGTAAGTATGTATATATATGTTAATGTATATATATATATATACATACATATATATATGTATGTACGTATTTGTGTATGTATGTATATATATGCAGATATACACGTGAATGTATGGATATACATATATATGTTTATGTATATATATATATATATATGTATACATATGTATGTATATATAAATAAGCGTATAAGTACATATATTTTTCTTGGTCTGTATAAGTGTATATTTATGTATATACATTGTATGGATATATATATATATATATATATATATATAGTTTTACATGTATACAAAGTATATATTTAGGTATTCATATACACGCATATATATATATATATATATATATATATATATATATATATATATACTTGTTCATATATAAATGTATAACAAAACTTGAAGAGAGTAAAAAAATAGAATAAATGAATAGTGTACATCAAATTTAATTGATCTGTTTTAATGTTTGGAGAATTAGGTATGCAAATGTTGTCGTTGTTAATGTGAAAGATCATTGTTTTGAATAGAACCAGGGAAGGGGGAAAATATCTGGTTCCGACTGATTGGTAGTTGCGTGGCGCTCGAGTTTTTCTGTGGAATGCCAAATGAAACTGTATATAAATAGAATAGCTCATTGAGGTGTTACTACTGGCTAGAATGTAGTTTGGTTTCGTATCAAGAATATATATATATTTATATAGTGTCGTCCACAGATGTGGCTATGACTTTCAATTATCCCATCCAGTATCGCGAGGCAGGATTGAAACCTTCACTTCGGACCTGGAGGCCGACATTCAACCTCTGGACTACAGAACTGGACAGCCAGTAAGGCTGAATATAAGCGATATATTCATTTAGGTAGGAATTCCTCATTCACCAGAGTGCTCTATTCCTATGGAAGAACATTGCATAACCTTACAATGGATGAGTTACCTCACAAAGAGTGCTTAACCCTGAATATATATATATATATATATATATATATATATGTGTGTGTGTGTGTGTGTGTAAGTATATCTATTTGATAATTTGAAAGAAAAATTAATTAATGCAAGGGGGATGATACACGACCTATAAAAAATAACTTGGTTTAAACAATTGTCAAATCCTTCAATTGAATATGTCATCAGAAAATCATCAAGAAGTTTTTCTGTGTAACTAATATTCTTAAAGATGATACCATAAATTGGTTTGCATGCATGAATATAAAAATGTATGTGTACATGTATATGTATAGGTATACATATTTGCATATATATCTGTTTATATGCACGTTTATATAAGTATATACATATGTATATATGTATATGTACGTACATACATGTACTTGTACGTATATATGTGTATATATAAATGTATATAAATTTATATATGAATACATTCGTATACATATACATATATCATCTGTCCTTTAGCATCCGTTGTTGGACATAAATCTATCGTAAGATTCGCCAGACCTTATATCATGGGCATTGCGGAGCCATTTTTTTTTTTGAATTTATCTGGTTCATCACACCATCTTACTTTCTGCCGGCCACAACTTCGCATATGATATATCGGGATCCACGTTGTGCGTCTTGATGTCCAACTATAGTCTGACATTTTTACAATATGTCCAGCCCATTGCCATCTGAGTTTTCTAATTGTTTGTAAGATATATCAGACTCCCGTCTACTCTTTAATGTTCAATTTTGTCTTATGATCTTTCCATGGTTGAATGAGAATCTTTTATGTTCACGTTGCATGAATTCAATTATTTAAATTTCACCATCCTTGCATCTGACAAAAAGAGAAAACAGTCTCTTAAAACATAAATAAAAATGATCCTTTTCCCAACTTTGTGTTTCCCTATAGTCTATCAAATTCGCCATTATGTACGATAAGTCTCATCCATTCCCTCATTATATTCATGCATCCATATACAGATATGTTTATATACGTATGTATATGTACATGTGAATAAATATTTATATGTATATATATTTCAGTGTATATATTGCGTATATGATGATCATTGTCATCTTCAGTCTCTTAACGTCCATCGTTGGAAATAGGCCTTCTCCAGGATTTGCTGCATTCCTCTATCGTTGGCGTCGTGGAAACAATATTCTGAATTTGTGTAGATCGTCTCTCCATCTAGTACTCTACCAGCCTTAGTTGTGCATGTGATCTCTTGGGATACATGTTGTGAGTCCATTTATTTTCTCCCATTTTTGCAACATAGCCAGCCTATTGTCGTTTCAGTTTTTTTTAATGGATTCTTTAATGTCACGGACTTCCTCCCAGATATATTGTGCTATCTTGTAATCTCTCCATGTGAAGTTGAGCCCGATTCCCTCATCTGTGCGTTGCATGCTTCTCAGTTTGCAGGTCTGTCTCTTGGTTAGGTTCCTTATTTCAGCTTCATTAGTGACTATTGAGAGGATGCATTATTTGTATACCGTTTTTTCAGGGATTATTGGGATCTTCTTTTTTTGCCATCCTAGAGTGATTCTTCGCTTGATTTCTTCTTTTGAGGGTCTCATGGTGATCCGATGTCATAAGTAGATGAAGTGGTCTACTTTTTCTAGTTCTATGTTTTTGAATTTGATGTTTGTGTTTTTATTTCCGACATGATTATTGCACATGACCTTTGTCTTGCTGAAGTTAATGCATAAGAAAACTTTTTTGTTTTCTTCATTTAGTTCATCGAGCATCAGTTGAAGGTCTTGTAGGTTCTCTGCGAAAAAGGCAATACCCTCTGTAAATCTGAGATTTCTCAGATATTCGCGGTCTTTTTTTTATTCCACCCAGTATAGGTTTCTCAAGATCATCTTGAAGCAGACTGTGAAGAGTTTGGGTGAGCTAATATCACCTTGTCTCACTACTGTCTGGAGCTGAAAGGGGTTCGGGTCTTTATGTTGCCTATGTTGCAGCAATCTGACTTATACGGGGTCTACACCTCGTAAGTGATGGCTTTCATGACCATGGGATTTCTACTTTTTTTCTTGCTCCCATGGTTGGTTTTCATCAAGTGTTTTTGTGATTCGGTTGGTGATGATTTTCGTGAAAAGTTTGTATATGCAGTTGAGTAGATTTATAGGTCTGTAGTTGTT
>OY735204.1:20807510-20825010 GCA_963457665.1 Thysanoteuthis rhombus
CCCCAAGGCCGTCTGAACAGAAAGAAGTAGAAAGTTTTACCACCAAAGGTTAAATGCTGTAAAAATAAGAATTGATTATCTTATTAATAGTTCTATGTGACGTCATAGAGGAAACGGCAAAGTATTTACCATTCCTTAAGAGTTTTCAGCTAGAGTTAGGAATCCCAGGTAGATCTCTACTAAGGTCAGATAATCCTAAATATGTCTTATTTCAGAGCTAAAAATTGGGCACAACACTTTTAATTGATTATTGATACGTAATATACTTAAAAGAGTTTAGATATAAATCTGGAGGATTTTTATGCTCTTAAATGTTTTGATTTGATTTAGGATGTAAATGTAAAGTTAGCATTGCTGGTTACGATCTATCTCCCATTTTTATTCTCTGTAAAAAAAAAAAAACTCTCCAGAATATCACCGTTTCTTTCAAAAGTAAGAACTATTTTTCCTTCTTATTCAAAATGGCAGGCAAAATTAAATATGAATCAATAAATCATTTGTACTGACTCTTGTTACGTATTCGCTTTAAAACTCTCAAAGAGGCACAAGCTAAATGTCATCAAAGTCTACGCTCCCACTTCGCAATCAACCAGAGAAAAATAAACAACTTCTATGATGATTTGAACTCCCTATTACAAGATAACAAAAGATACTTCAATGTCATCATGGGAGATTTCAACGCACTAGCAGGACAAAGAAACGAATACTGCGTCGGAGAATTCGAATATAGAAGGCGGAACGAGAAATGAGAAGCTCTTGTAAAATTTGCAACCGCAAACAACTTCAAAATCATGAACAAATTCTTCAAAAAGAATCCCAATAGGAAATGGACTTCGAAGAGCCCCAACCATTTAACCTAAAACGAAATAGACTACATCCTGACGGACAAAAGCGACACCATCAAAGACAGTCAAATTCTAAACCAAGGAAACATAGGAAGCGACCATAGAATGGTAAGATGTAAGATGCAAATAAACTACCTATAAAGAACGCAGGAAAATGTTCCACACCAGATTGCAACCACTAAATGTACCAAATAAACTCACCCAACCCTTCAAGTTAGAACTGAGAAACTGATTTGATATCCTTACCGACGAAAACGACTTCATCAAACTCCACGGGAAAATAACAATCTATCAAATAGAAGCTGCCACAAAGTTCAAACCAAAAATCACACAGACCCTTAGTAAAATCGCAGATGAAACCAGGAAACTCATTGAAAAATGCAGAAACATCAATCCACCATCAATCACAAAGGAAAAAATTAGAGGAAACTGAACAAAACAAAACAATAAAAAAGAAACTAAGAGAAGACAAAAAAAGCATACAGCAGCAATCATCGAAACTACTCTCAAAAAACGTCGGGACTTTGGAGCAATGAACAAAACTCCCAGTACAGGACAGAAACAAATTATTTGCATACTCGAAGAAATGGAGACATAACAACAGACTTGTCGAACGTGCCCAAGAATTTCACCAAGAACTCTGCTCTTCAAAACACGGGAAGCAAGACAACGACCAAAATACACAAGACGCTGACAATCATTTTGAAGACTTCACAGAAGTTACACCATGTGAGGTAAAGCAAGCCATCAAACAAACCAAAAGGGAAAAGCCCATAGACCAGATAACATAACCATCGATCTACTCAAAAAAGCTGGTAAGAGAGTCAACAAAAAGCTAGCTATTCTATTCAACTTGTGTTTGAAACAGAGTATAGCCCCAAAAGACTGGAACACTGCTATTATAATGCTTCTACATAGCAAAAGTTAACCCCAAGGACCTCAACAACAACAGACCTATAAGCCTACTTAACTATATCAATAAACTTTTCATAAAATCATCACCAACCGAATCACTAAAACACTAGATGAAAACCAACCCCGGGAACAGGCTGGATTTAGAAGAAATTACTCGACCATGGACCATCTTCATTCAATTCATCAGCTGAAAAAGAAAGCAGCAGAATATAAAATACCATTCGCAGTAGCATTCATAGACTTTTAGAAGGCATTCAACTCTGTGAAAATTCATGTGCAACAATCACATCGTGAATAAGAATACAACTGTTAAAATCGAAGATGCAAAACTGGGGAAAGTAGACCATTACATTTACTTAAACGAATTCCCATGAGATCCTCAAAAGAAGAAAGATAAGCTTTCGGCAGAACTACCCCAATCTTCAAAAACCAGACAATCCCAATAATCCTGAAAAGAAGAGCATGCAACCAATGCATTCTCCTGATAGTCAGTTATGCAGCTGAAACATGGAATCTAACCAAAAGACTGACCTGCTAACTGAGGAGCAGGCAACGCATGCATGAGAGAATCATGTTCAACCTCACATAGAGAGATCACAGGACAGCTCAGTATATAAGGAAGAAAACGGGAGTCAGAGATATCATAGAATCTATTAAAAAACTTACATGACAATAGGCAGGCCATATTGTGGGAATGAAAGACAACCGATAGACATTAAGACACACAACATAGATTTCCAAAGATCAAGCACGAAACCATGGCCGACAGAATATAAGATGGAGAGATGAACTAGACAAATTCATAAAATACTGGCTCCATTACGCCCATAATAGAGAATTGTGGCTGATCATGAGGAATGTGTATGTCCAACGACGGACGATAAAAGACTGATGATGATGGAAAAAAGTGCATTATTTTTTTTTTGTTTTCATAAATTTCAAATATTGCCTTAATTGACGATGGAAAAAAGAATAGAGTAGATTGCATTTGGTCGAAGTTCATTATTTATTAATTCACCAAATGTCTGTCTGTCTATCTATATGTACTTGCATACTGCAAAAACCACACAGCATGAACCTATGACATTTTTTGTATGTATTGTAACTTAGCCACGCTCGGTCAGTCTCATCGTACTAACACTTACGTTCACTCTTGTCTTCAAAGATCCCAAGAAGGGATGTTGGTAAAGTTGGTAGAGTTTAACATCTTTAAGCTGAGCTGGCCCAGTCACAGTGGTTCTCCAGTTTTTATGATTTGGGATTCGGGCGTTTAGGAAATGGAATATCAGCTGGGCTACGGTTCAATGTTCATGGGCCTCTACTCCTGGCGGCGATTCTGGCAGCTTGTAATTCCCTCTCAATCTCCAAAACTTGAGACATTTATGGAATAAGGAGTTTTACAACAACCAGCCAGAATTGGAAAAGTTAGATTAAACATAAAACGTTACACATTCTGGAATGTCCTCATCATAGCATCGACATGGAAAATCTAACTAAATGGAAAAATTTGTAGAATCTCGAAATCTATCCACCGTCATTTATTCTGAATGACAAACGAAGCACTCAAACGATCCGCTGTGTGCCTATGTAACGATAGCAGCCATGGGTATTATGAAAATATTATTGTAATAAAGTGGCAGAAACTAGTTTGATACGGATACACATTTTTTATGATGCAGAATTCGAATTTAGAACTTGAAAAATGCTCAGAAGCTTCTTTTTATCTCACAATTCAAGACTCAAGTAAGTTATAACATGTGTTTAATGTTAGGGTCTATTACACTCCTCTTTACAAACCATCTGAGTCTAGTCTAATTGCTGTCAAGTCTGTGAAACTGGAAATGGCTGCAGCACTTTCCATACATCCCTGCACTTCTTTTCCAACGCTTTGCTGTAGTAGCAGCTTTTAAAAACTCAGACAAGAAGCGATCAGATCAAACCTTAACAAAGCTATCTATACATTAACAAAGTATTTGGCACATGGCTGCAGTGGGGATGGGGGAAAGACTGTCTGTCTATCTTATTTTAAACTATTCTATTCGTGACCCATTCATACTGCATTGTCTCTCCCATCAAAAGGACTCATTCTTCCTTTTCATTTTTTGCATTCACCAAATACCGCGTTCATACTTTGAGGCCTAAACTACTATCATGGGATTTATGCTCGGCTCAATTGGAGTGAAGTCGGCTAGAAGACTGTGGAATTCCTGCTGATACATACCAGGCTCGGCGGTAAAATGGTCCCAAAAATGTTGCCGAAAATCCTCATAAATGCCACTCTTCATCCGAAGAGCTCGCTGGTGTGTTAACTTGTAGTGTCTTCTCCATCCTGGTCTTATTTAGGGCGAGTCAATGGGCATATTGGACAAAAAATTGGTAAAAATACCTAATGCTATGTTTAAGGTTAACCCAACGCATATTGCCCTGCCACACTGGCCCATGACGTGTTGGCAGGGGGTCTGGTGGATTGTCCACTGCTGATGTGGGTCAGTGGCCTAAGAGCTCCACAGGCTCTTGGCATCCATCCAATCTGTTCTTATAGGTTAGGAATGGATGGTTGCAGCACTGAAAAAAAAACATAGCGAAAAGTTTGGATGCAGATTCCATGGGTAAAGATATTTCTCTCTCTCTCCTACCTGATGGGGTCGGTAAAGCAGCATTGGAGCATACCTCTCCCTGAAAAAGAAAGTTTTTAACTTACTTTAAGTCCACAGACGTTGAAATTTAAAAACAGAATTGAATTCATCCAGATTTGCAGCAGTATAGCCGTCCTGGGGTCTTCATTTTAGCAGTTGAAGAAGTTTCAATTTTTCACCTTTCTTTGCTAAATATTTCATGTCCGTTTCCCAGCAAGAATTTACCACTTGGATGTGTCGGTCTTCAATCTAATCTAACATTTGATTTGTTTGTTTGTTTTATAGCCAGTCAAGCCCCGGTCGAGGTAATTGGGGGGGGGGTTGTTTTTAGATTTTTTTCTTCTTTTTATCGTTTTTTTTGGTGGGGAGGGCGGCCATCACTCCTCATGGTTTGCACACCAAAAATCATATCGGCCTTTCTTGCTGGGCACAAAAGGCCCAGCCACATTACTTGCTTTGGGTGGGGTAAGAAGACCCGGAGAAGAACTGACCGAACTGAGGAGCAGACATCTTCTTTAAAGCTACAGAAAAGAGAAAGTAAAACAAAGTTGAGCAGGCTTTCTCATCCGTAAGGACCACATAGACAATGTAACCAGCTTCAAAGCCATCTCTGACCGAGTAGCTAGCGTCACAATACAACTTTCAAAACGATACAAACTCCATATAATCCAAGTCTACGCCCCCACTTCGCAATCAACCCAACAGGAAATAGACAACTTCTATGATGACTTGAACTCCCTACTTCAAGACACCAGAAAACACTTCAATATTATCATGGGAAACTTCAACGCACACGAAGACAAAGAAATGAAGATTGCATCGGCAAATACGGTTACAAAGTACGGAACGAGAGAGAGGAGAAGATCTTGTAAACTTTGCAACAGTTAATTGATTCAAAATCATGAACACTTTCTTTAAGAAGGGACCCAATAGGAAATGAACTTGGAAGAGCCCCAATCACGAAACAAAGAACGAAATAGACTATATCCTAACAGACAAAAACGATATCGTCAAGGACATCCAAGTCCTGAATCAAGCCAATGTTAACAGCGACCACAGTATGGTACGATGTAAAATACAAGTAAACACCAACAAAGAATGCAAGAAAATGTTCCACACGAAACTGCAGCCTCTAAACATACCAAAAGAGCATGCACGATCTTTCAAGCTCGAACTGAAAAATAGATTCAGAATCCTTACTGAACAAGACGACGCCAACATCAACGAACTAAACAACAAAATAACAGCATCAGTAATTGAAGTCGCCACTACATTCAAACCAATGAGCACACAACCCATTAGCAAAATCCCAGATGAAATTAGAAATCTCATGGAAAAACGCAGAAACCTCAAGCCACCGACAACAAGAGAGAGAATTGAAAAGGCTGAACTAAATAAATTGATCAAGAAAAAACGAAGGGAAGATAGAAGGAGATACACGACGGCAGTCATCGAATCGACTTTTGAAAGAGGTTGGGGCTTCAAAACTATAAACCCAGGACAAAGGTAAATAACTAGCATACTCGAGGAAAATGGAAACCTAACAACAGACAGAGACAGGATTGTTGAATGTGCCAAAGAATTCTACCAAAAACTTTATTCGTCCAAACAAGCAATAATGCTTTTATATAAAGAAGGAAACCCGAAAAGCCTCAACAACTACAGGCCTATAAGCCTACTCTACTGCGTATACAAACTTTTCACAAAGATCATCACCAATCGAATCACGAAACACTCGATGAAAACCAGCCACGTGAACAGGCTGGCTCTAGAAGAAGCTACTCGACCATGGACCACCTACATTCGATAGATCAGCTGAAAGAAAAAACAGCAGAATATAAACTACCACTCGCCGTGGCAGTTATCAACTTCAAAAAGGTGTTCGACTCAGTAGAAATCCCAAAGGTCGTGGAAGCCATCACTCGACAAGGTGTAGATCCAGTATATATAAGCAACCTATGGATATCACAACTCACAACATGGATTCCCTGAAATTACTTGGAAAACCGAGGCTGGCAGTTCAGAAAGTATTGACTCTGCGATGCCCATGCTAAAGATGTCTGGCGAATCATGGGGAAGTAAGTCCAACGACGGATGATTAAAGACTGATGATGATAATGATGGTGAATGACAATCTGTTATGATTGGCATTGATGTCATCACTATTTTAATTTAAACCCCTTTCCTCCAACCAGTTGTTTTAGGTTTGAGCCTAAGATTGTAGGTAAATTGTATTCACTCTGCAGTCAAGTGTTTGGGAAACTTGTAAAAACTATATTCTAGTGTTATGAATTTCGAAATTAAGTTTGAGGATTCTGCGAGAGTAGGAACGGTAGAACATTGAAAAAATTTTCATGGAATTTTCATGCAAACATGAAACTATTTATTAAAATTCAGCCGTCCGGGTATTTATGTTTATGGAAGTAAAAGAAGTATTCTTAAATGTGAGATGCAATTTAAGGAAGATGTCTTTTTTCTCAAAAGCTGGAAAAAAACAGAAACTAGTTTTCGTTTGACCAACTCGAATTCAAATAAATGAATATGCTATTATTATAATCACCATTAAAAAAAACCATCAAAACTATCTGCATGGGTTTCTTCAGTTAATAAGCTGGTTCGGCTGGCTGGCTATATAACACGCATATGGAGCTAGATGGTTGCAAATTTAGACATCGTACTTGCCAGTATTACAAGTTCCTTCACTCTTATATTCCTTTCTGAAGGTCCTTGACTACTCCTCTGTTGGGCCTCTGCTGACAGCTGGGGTCGTTGATCTTATAATTCAAGCACTTTCCTCAGTATTTGCTGTGGTCTTCCTTTTATCCTTAGTTCCTCCGATCTCACCTTCAGTGTTTTTGGTACGGTCCCGAGTGCACCTATTACAAGTGGTACACCCTGACTTTCATGTTCCACACCTTCTTCAGTTTTTTTGTAAGGACCTGGTATTTTTCCAGTTTTTCACTCTCTTTCCTCTGGTTGCAGGTTTTCTTCTTCTTGTCCACGATTAGTACGCCCGGTCTTTTTGCTTGGGTGTGGTGGTCCGTTTGGATGTCTAAGTCCCAAAGTAATTTGTGGTTTCCATCCTCTAGGGTTGTTTCCGGTTTGTGCTGAAACCACTTTTCCGTATGGTTAAATCCCATTCATTTACTCAGCTCCAAGTGTATTACTATTGCTACTTTATCAAGTTTGTGTTTATACTCCTTCTGGGCTAATTATTATTATTATTTGCAATCTCACACCAGTTGCCTGGTGGTTACCGCTAGAGGTTGAGTGACAGCAAATCTCCTCAAGTCTCCTCAAGTCTCCCACCCTTTCTCTCCTAGTGCTCATAGGTCACAGTAATTCTGCAGTTTACAGTTTCACACCGGTTGCCCGGTGGTCATTGTTGAAGGCTGGGTGACAATAAGTCTACTCAGGTCTTCAGCCAACATCTGTTCTCTCCTTCACCTATCATGCCAGTGCTGTGGTTCACATTTCCGCTTTTATTTCCCTTCCTCTGTTAGGACCACTTAACAGCTAGAGTTGCAGTCTTTATATTCTTAGCACTTTCCTCAATATCCACGCAAGGAGACGACGATATGAAAACTAAGATTTTAGCTAAATGCACTGGATCTGTACGAAAATTCCTAGAAAAAATTGTGGTTGGAAGACATTCAACGTCAGGAAAATATTTTCAGTGCCCTATGGAATAAAAAGAATAAACCATTCTGGGGATAATATGGAGGAGAATTCAAATCCCAACACCATTCCAGGAACCCTTTCATCTAGGAAGGATTAGTTTCAAAAGATGGTCGAGAAAGCCTGATTTTCAACCTCCCATTTCCAAAATGAGAAATTCCAACGATTCAGTTACATCCAAAAATTTTCTACTACAACTAGCAATAACCGACCTCAAAACCCTCCAGCTATATCAGCAGGAAACGGGGAGCTTTCTCTGATCATAAAACCATAAAAATTCCAATCCAGGCACCATCACAACCCTCGACAATACAACAATGGTAACATTCAAAGACATGACATCACCAACAAATAAAAACCACCTCACCCCAATCATCAATTTTATGAACGCACCACTACTAAACCCAACACTTACAACCTTTCTCAAAAATCTCAACCAAATAACATAACAGATAATAATTTAGAATGGATTACGGATAGAGTGGGCATAAAAATCATAAATTTATCTCCCAAGGAATTTTCTCCTGCAAAAATAAGCTTTTTAGAAGAATAGGACTGAAATTGACGCTTACACCTACCCAAAAAGTAAAAAAATGATGGAATTAAACTAGAATTTACCAGAAAAATAAGACAGGCAAAGTTCTTCTTACAATAAAGACAAAGAATGTAAAATCTCTTCCTCTTGACGCCCCAACAACATTGCACATCAAAACTAACATTAACATGAACGAAAGGAAAACTATTCAAACTCTATCTGCAGGTGACTCAATACTTATTAAAGAAGCTTGTAAGGTGGGGGCAGTCATCATAATGGACAGAGCCAATTACAAATCAATCTCACTAAATATTCTCTTAGATACTAAGTACTACCAACTATCAGACACCAACTTGGAAAAATACACCAGTGCAAAGAAATCACAATAGCCCGTGAAAAATTATCGACACCAGATGTTACTATACTGAACAAGAAAAATTCGAAACTACGCCCAATAATAGCAGGACCATCATGTTTAACTAGTAGACTAAGCAATCTACTAGATATACTAAAACTTCGAACCAAACACGTCCACTGATTTTCAAAAGTCACGTCTGTTTGAAAAAAACTTCCCACGATAACTGAAAACAAAACTGTCTTAGCCCCCTCTGATGTGGAGTCCCTATCCTCGAACATCAGCCATGAACTAGGAATAAAAACACTGGAATTCTGACTTGATAAATACCTCAATGAAATACCAAACATTTTTGATAGAATTTCATACTAATATGTATCTTTATGTATTTTTCTCCCTGTTCATTCTTTTAGATTTGTTGTTTTATTTATTTTTTGACCATTACAATGTATACCATCTAACATATTTGAAATTGTAAGCAAGAGTAAGGGGTAGACCAGCCATAAACTTGGATAAAAAGAACATCTTCAACTATCCCATAGAGAAATTCTTGCTGCTTGTAGTTGGGGTGACTGATGAATTCTTTAACAACGTAAGGTGAAAAATGAAAAAACTTTTTCAACTGTT
The DNA here is from genome assembly GCA_963457665.1 of Thysanoteuthis rhombus. NCBI lineage: Eukaryota > Metazoa > Mollusca > Cephalopoda > Oegopsida > Thysanoteuthidae > Thysanoteuthis > Thysanoteuthis major. The sequence continues at coordinate 20,817,102 of OY735204.1, forward strand.
ACAAGAGCCCCCCTCCCTGCAAGCTGATGCAAGATGAAATTGAACCAGATAAGTAAACCTAAAGTTACCACATTTTTTCTCTATTTCACTCATTCAAATTTTTTTTTAATCCAATCTCTGTGGACTTTGGGTAAGTTAAAAACTTGATAATTAAGGGAGAGGTATGCCTGAGTGCGTATTACCCTAATGGCCAAACAAAAACTTATAAAATCCCTTTAGACATGTTAGTATTCCACATCACAGAGCTTTAGCCCATTATAGTGGCGCATAGTCCAAAATAGGACATCAATTCGGTGGATTCACCCAGATAGACAGCATGAATATCAAATAACAGAGGATTAAAATAGAATTAGATAAAACAAAATTAGATAAATAAATGAATAAATAAAATCAAGAAAAAATGAATAAATAAAGGAAAAAAAATGATAACTATAAATACCTTCTATATACCCCAATTCTTAACTTTTCAGATCCTTCACTCCAAATGTTTTTCCTCTAACCTTCACCCTGTACAGTGCTACGTACACCCAGACCTGTCTGCTTACCAACCAGAGCAGATAGTGGGTGTTGGGAGCCGGTGGAGCTCTAAGGCCACTCTGATCGACACCAGCAGTGACAAATCCACCAGACCCTCTTACCAACACATCATGGGCCAGCGTGGCATAGCATGGCCCAATACTCCCCATGGTTCGTACAACGGAAATTATACCGGCCGTTCCTGCTGGGTCCTCGGTACCAAAAGGCCCACTCACATCACTCGCTTTGGGTGGGGGTGGTGTGCTCCAAATGCGACTATCTAAACACTACACCAGGAGGATGCCCGTTCCTCAGATTTGCAGACGACATCATCCTTTTCGCAGAGAACCTACACGACTTCCAACTAATGCTAGATGATCTAAACAAAGAAAGCAAAAAAGTCGGTCTACACATGAGCTTCAGTAAAACAAAAATCATGTGCAATTATCATGTTGAGAATAAGAACATAACTGATAGAAGATGCAAAACTCGGCAAGGTAGACCACTACATCTACCTGGGACAATGAATTTCCATTAGACCTTCAAAAGAAGAGGAAATCAAGCAAAGAATCACACTAGGATGGCAAGCCTTCGGCAGAGCAAGCTCAACTTTCAAGAACCAGATGATCCCAATAATCCTGAAAAGAAGAGTATACAATCAATGCATTCTCCCGATAGTCACTTATGGAGCAGAAACATGGAACTTAACCAAGAGACAGACCTGCAAACTGAGAAGTATGTAACGTGCACATGAAAGAATAATGCTCAACCTTACATGGAGAGATCACAAGAGAGTACAGTATATAAGGAAGAAAACGGGTGTCTGCAACATCATAGAAACTATTAAAAAATGGCAATGAGCAGGCTATATTGCAAGACAACTGATGGACATCACGTCTTACAACATGGATCCTCAGAGATCTCATAAGAAACTGAGGCCGACAGAACACAATATGGAGGGATTAACTGAACAGATTCAGAAAATACAGGATCTGCGACACCCATGATAGAGATTTGTGGCGAATTCTGGGGAAGGTCTATGTCCAACGACGGACGTTAAAAGACTGATGATGATGATGATACTTAAATCTATTTGATTCATTTCGGAGAATAACACTCTCCAATTCAACGATAACTTTTTAAAATAAAGTTGAGGAACTGCAATGGGAACCAAAGTCACACCTACATATGCAACATTAAAAATTGGCTGGAAGAAGAATCGTATACCAGAGTATACGAAAAATTTGTAACTGAATTTCAGAGATTAAAAAAAAAAAAAGAAAAAGAAAAGAAAAGACGATTAGACGATTGTTTCTGAATATGGAACTAATCGAAAAGAGAACTTCTTCATCTACATTACTTATTAATTAACCTACATGAACATTAATTTCACAATGGAAATTTAATGAACACGAAATTCCATTTTTAGACTGTAAAAACATAAAAAGCGAAAGAGAAATTCTAACTGACGTACATTACAAACCCACAGACAGTAAATCTCACTTGCTATTTTTTCCATATGACCCTAAACACACAAAGGTCAGTATATCATTTTGCTTTGCCCACTGCTTAAAAAAATAAAATCCGAACAGAGTACTCTAAATCTTAGAACTAAAAATACCTTCTTAAACAAGATTTTCCCTCTCTCCCTAATTAGAGCTGGAATTGGAAAGGCCACACAACCAGATAGACAACAATTGCTCGCAGTAAGCACTTAAAAAATAATATAATACTCCATTCATCAACACCCACAATCCTTTAATCCCTACAGTTAAAAAAATATATAAGACATCCGCATCCTACAAAGAGACTCTTACATGAACAAAATCCTCATAAATTCTTTAATAATTGAAAGTAAACACCAACCTCCATGTTTAAAAAAAAGTTTCTAACAAAAGCTACATTGTCTGACAAAACAGAACCAGAGAGAAACACAACAAAAGACCAAATTGCTTGATATATTTTACCTTACTTTCAAGTAAAATTAAATCCAACATTTCTTGTGACGTTAAAAATCCAAACTTTCACTTTTTCCTTTCTACAAAATTAACACCAACAATGTTGCACAAAGAAGAAGGCAAACAAATTTCTTCTATACTCTTAAAATCTGCTTTAAATTCCAACTAATAAGGAGTTGGAGCCTCAGCTCTAATCTCTCTCATAGTTCTCTTTCCTTTTTTCGAAATCTCAAAGTTGACACCCAACCCCAAATCACAAGGACCCCTTGACAAACCTCTTCTCTCCACAGCAACAATCAACACCCTCTTATGCACATTCATATTATCACTTACTACACAAATCTGCAATTATACCAAAATACTATTCAACAATACTGTGAACACAAGCATTCACACACATTAATGCTTAATCCCCTTTACCTCTTTCCTCAAAGGGAGTTCCAGTATCACCCCTTCCTTTACAAAAAAACTCATCATCAACTGGAATTTCATGACACCCATTGAATTTGAATCCGAATCAAGATTAATGTACAAATGACCTGAGTTTAACCCCCTCTACTGGACAGTGGAAAGTAAAGTCCAGAGATAGAATCACATCAACCTTCTGAAAACATGTATCAAACCGGTTAAGGCTGATTAAAAATCAATATACCGCAAAACCACAACAAAAAGTTTGGCTTTCCCTTTTTTTTTTTTACACTTTTCCATAAATTTATTCAGCTTTTTTATAGCGGATTTTATTTACGCATTTTCATACAAATATGCTTATAAATGTATATAGGAAATAAATCCGTAACCCCAGTTAAAATATTGAGCATGAAAGTCAAAAAGCCATGCTCGCAATTTCCTTGTATCCAGCTTAATTTGCTCGATTCATCGACTGGTTTCATCATGTGATCTTCTGAGGGTGACAGTATCCATGTAGGCATGTTTACGTTCTCTATATCTTTCTCTATATAAACTTCCGTTTCTTAAAGGGAGGGGGCGAGAGTGGGAGTGGAACAACTGGGATCGTCATGCAGTTGGATAAATAACATAGAAAGAATCATCCGTAACCACATTTATACAATTTCGAATTAGACAAATGAAAAAAATCGAATCTAGATAAAATGTGATTGTAGAGAACTCGGAAAATGAAACAATTACCTAACACAAGAAATTGTATATACAGCGCAAATATACACAAATGCAGATAAAAGAGATTCCAAATTCTTCATTGGAATGTCTAAATTATTTTTCTAATTCAAAATTTAATTTACTCATCATAATTTCTCCTTTAATCTTGAAAACCACAGAAAAGACACCCAGCTCTCAGTTAATCTTGGGAAACTTAGAGACAAAGGAAAAATCCAATAATAGGATGGGAAATTAAAAAAAAAAAAGTTTAGAAACCTACAATTTAAGGTGCAATCCATGACTTGAAGAAAAACTGCAAATTTTGAAATTTAGGGATAGCAATAAATTACTCAATTCAAAATCCGAGATTGGTGCCAAGTGCCAACATACGAAGAATTGTACTCTGAAAAACTTAAAAGTCTAGAAATTAGAATGTAATAAATCCCCCCCAAATTCTAAAAATGAAAGAAAAAAAATCAGAAACTAACTAGCGATAGGAACAAAACTCATAATTACCGTACCAAATAATAAACTTAACCAAAAACGAATCAGAAAAAAACTTTTAAATCGGATTTAAATAAAACGAAAGAATACAATGTAATAAAAGAAACAAAAAAAAACCACTTTCACAAAAAACAAATTCGGCAAATTATGATTTTTTCAAATGGGGAAAAAAATTAAAATTTTTCCAGAGAAGAAATGATATTTTTGAATATGAGAGTAAAATTTATAAACATTCCTTTATAACAGAACTATACTTCAAACCAACTTCTACACAGGTACCTACACAGATATTGGGATCGCCCAGATCACATTATCAGATCAAATCCACTTACACAATTCATTAGAATTTGAAGGATTTGCAGCCTTGTTGATGACTTACCCAACGCATGCTCACGAATTTATGAATGTTTAATGTCAACAAGGTTATCCTCAACTAATTTGCATGGCGAGAGAAATTGATGGGAGGAATTGCTAGGACATAAAAAAACGAAGCCTTTAGTAGTCAACTGGCACATGAAGTTTGAAGGACTTACTCCCATCCCGTATAGAAATCATAGGATATTAATCAAGGGTCACCCAGAACTCGATGCAGACATTCCAGAACCGCCGAAACCGAAACTTTTGATCCTTCTTAGTCTCTTGTCCACCAAAATTTAAAGAAACATCAGGACCGAGAATCAGATGCACACAGAATAGTTAAAAAACAAAAAAACAAAAAAAACAGTGAAGCCCGTGCAAATTATGTAACCACATGTGACCAACCATAGATCACAGAGTCAATACAACAGAGAGTGAAAAACTTGAGAAATACAAGGACCTCCCAAGGGAACTGAAGAAGGTGTGAAACATGAAAGTCAAGGTTGTACCAGTAATAATAAGTGTACTCGGAATCTTACAAAAACACTGAAAACGAGATCGGACAAACTGGGGATAAGAGGACGGCTGAGACTATATAGACCACAGCACTACGAATACTAAGGAGAGTACTGGACATATGAGACTTACGATCCTCAGCTGATACATCACTTCCTATCATTGCCATTCTGTTGACGTGGACTACTTAGAAGGTACAACCAAGAAATTAATGGATTTATCGAAAGTTGTTTAATCCTCCGATAAATCCAGCAATATTGTGACATCTTACGCCAAGAAAACCATCTCACCGACACAGAGGAGAATGGCAAGCGGAAAAAACATCATCAAAAATTACAAACATACACAAATTTTACCAAAGGATACATACAACGTATCTTCACTGACACTGCAAATACAAAATACAGACACCACCATTCCCCCAAAGATATACATCCAAGCACTAGTCAACTTAACCAAAAACAACAGCATAGTGATCAAATCCTTATACCAAGGCAGGGGGCATCATCACATGGATCTTGACATTTACACAGGAAAAATGAATTCTCTGCCAAAGGATGACAACACATTCTAGAAGTAATAAACAAACGATAAACCAAGATATAGACAAAACATACAAAAAAACTAATAAAAAACTAGGACAAAACACGAGTTGAACATCACCCCAGAATTCCGAAACTATACGCTTTATCTAAGATACAAATAGAAAACGTCCACATGAGACCCATAACATCAAGCATAGGCAATGCCCCCAAAGAACAGCAGAAGCCATGGCCAACACCCCTCCAAGGAACAATCAGCATTTCACACATTAAAAACCCAGGAGACCACATCAAACAACTTGACTCCTTAGCCAGTATATGTCAAGTATATACTAATGCACGCACAAAGTCTTAACTTACTTAAAGCTCAGCTTCAAAAAATTAAGCGGACCCCCACAACGCCTACACATAAAATCATACAAATACATACGCTATGCCCGAGTCTAAACTATTTCGAATTCAGCGGCGAATTTTACCAACTGAAATTTGGGTGGCCCGTGGGTTCGCCAGTTAGCTGTGTTCTGGCTTGCCTATTGCTGAAATTCCTAGAATCTGGCCCTTTCAAATACACCCAGCCCGGAGAAGCAAATGTTTTCGATACATCGACGATTGCCCTTATAAAACGACACGAAAACAACTTGCCAGATCTCGCGAACAGATTCAACAAAAAAGAACCCACAATCCAATTCATATATGAAGTAGAATCCAATAACACCCCCATTTCCTCGACATCTTATTACATCAGACAGACCTTAGCATACTACGTAACATATATAGAAAACCAACTAACAAAATCACTGCAACAACTACTCGCACCAACACACATTGTGGGGTTTAATCATAGGTTTTTATTTAGAAGGAACACGTAGTCGACAATTCTAAGCAGATTAACACTCTCACAACATCGCACTACCTATATCCCTTCATGCAAAATGTGAAGAAAGCGCATAGAATCTACCATACCAAGAATACAACAGCAACACAGAAGAAAACAAACCAGCAAACAGTAACACAGACAGACGCATACAACCAACTCAGCAACTGCAGAGTTAGAAAAAAAAATTAAACTACTAGTCCTACAGATCATCACAACCACACCCCAAACTTTCAAACAAACACTGAGGGAACTACAAGGCAGCACGATCTTGAAGGCAGGTATATTCTGAATGCCATACAAAGTCCGTCCGGAATCTTATCTTGGAGAAACTTTCAGATCATTTTAAGGATAGACTATACGAGCACTGACGGACCATACTAGAAGACGACCGTCAGAATGCATTATTCATTAATCGAATTGAAAAAAGACACAATTTTGACCTTAATCGAGCCAAAATGATTGAATGCATTCATCAAAAAACAATCACCAGATCGTTGCATCTGCCATGATCGTGGTACACTACACCACACAACAATGACCGGGATTTCGCAATATAGCTAAACCACAAAACATCATTATTCACAGATTCATTGATGCAGGTTATTACTTACATATAGACGACATGAAAGCAGCACGCACTCACTGAGGCAGCCCCCCACCCATCTAAACATCTACCCTACACAGCAATATCCATATGACTATACATACATGCATAAATCCTTTCTGCACACACACTTACATTTGGTCAATACACGCACTGTGGGTCAATAATACACCCTTTCACACACACACAATGACTCGCACAGCAGAATTATCAACGGGCACGCACTGACAAACACAGTCATCCACAAACTACTCATGAATACCTGCATAATCATACACACATAGACCCACCCAGACCTACACTCACACAACTCCGTAAAACTCACTCCTACACACATTGAATCACAATAATATACAGGCAAGCTTCTTACAATGGGTTTACAGAAACTGTAGTCTCCAGCAGAGGCACATACACACGCCCTCACACATACTTAAACGGATCGACTCTCAACTACCTTTACATACTTCAAGTAAGCACACACAGACAAACACATACGAGAATTATCAATGTTTTTAACTATTTCCTTCATCCCCCTTTTTCAACCTTAACACATCTGAGCTTTTTAATACCAACACATTGATAAAACCCCCTTCCCTGCCCTGTTTTCCAGCCTTGCACCACCATTTTACTCATTCTTGATCTAATGAAGCCAGCTCATGGCGAAATTATTCTCAAAAATTTGATATTCGTATTTACACTTGGTTTTCAGATTTCTTTTTTTCAATATATATGTATACTTATATAGTGAATCAGGATTGATTCTCAGTTTGACGGTCAGTCTTTTGGTTAGGTTCCATGTTTTGGCTCCATAGGTGACTACAGAGAGGATGTATTGGTTGTAGACCCTTCCTTTTGGAACTAATGAGTTTTCCTTGTACTCAAAGGTTGAGCTTGCTCTACCGAAAGCTTGCCATCCTAG
>OY735204.1:20830010-20847510 GCA_963457665.1 Thysanoteuthis rhombus
AAATAAATTTCATTCGCTCAAAAATGACATTCTTTTGTCCATATAACCCATAATCATTGTCAAATTTGTCTATGGGTTAAAAAAAGGAATAGAGTTGATTGCAAATGATCAAACATTAAAACCAAGTGCAAGTTTAGATTATACATCTAAAAATAATTTTCCAAAAGTCCCTCCGTCTGTCTGTCAGTCCTCGCTCAACACAAAAATTACTTGACATACATGCATGAAATTTTCTGTGGACACGGATTTGATCTCCAAGAAGTGTCTTAGTACATTAGTTTTTGAAAACAATCCCCTAGACATGTTTTTTTTAGTAGGATCCGATTTATGGGTTGGGTCTATTTACATGATTATTCATCATCGGTGATAATGATCTCATACATTTGAATGACGAAATAAAAGAACATTTCTCAAGCAAATCCCTGAAATCAAACAGTGACTTAGGTTGTTCTTCATTAAAAAAAAATCAAAAACTTTTCTAGATATCCCATATTGCGAACAGTATTGTTTTAATTAGTGTTTGTTCTGATGCACTGCATTTGAGGTAAATTTTTCCACGAGATTTGGGGATCGGAGGTTATGTGGACGGAACTTTTATTTTTCACTTTTATATTTTCAAATCGAGTTGGAACTTCTATTTCTCACTTTTAGGGGTCAAAATCTAGGGAAAAATTCCTATTTCCTTTATACGGGGCAAAATCGTGAAGGGATATTTCTCTTTTTTCTCTTTTCGAGGGGGAAGATTTTTTACCCTTTCAGAAGTTAAAATCGAGGTATGATATTTTTTCCACTTCTTGGGTAAAAATATAGGAAACTTCTTTTCTTTTTTGGGGGCAAAATCGAAGGAGATTTCTGAAGATTAAAATGAAGGGGTCAAAAGTGGAAGTTTCTTCTATTTTAGATGTTAAAATCGGAGGAAATTTCTTGTACTTTTAGGCATCAAAATTAAAGTGATCTTTTTTTACTTTTAGGGGGTTGAGTTTTTTGTTCACTTTCATGGCTCTAAAAATTGCACCACCCCACCAAAAATGAGTAGAACTTTCATTTCTCTCTTTGGGAGGTCGGATTGAAGGGTAAACCTATTTTTTTTAACTTTTAGGGGTCAAAATCCAAGGAATTCGTTTCCTAATTTGGGGGTTAAAATCTTAAGGGAAGATCTATTTTTCGCTTATCGGTGTCAAAATTGAGGGATTATTGTTTTTCCCTTTTGAGAGTCAAAATCCAATAATTTTTTTTCACTTTTGCTGTGCAAATTCGGAAAGGGAGATTTTTTCCTATTTTGACTTTTATTTTAGATCTTTTGGCTTTTTGTTAAAGATAGATATTATCTGTAGCTAAGTGAATTCAGTGTTTATCATTTTGACTAATTTTTTTAAAGAAAATAGTGGATCCTGTAGGGTTGTGTTATGTATATTGAAATTTTTTTTAGATTTCAGTTCTGTGATTCATATTGCAATAGACTTGCAACGGACATCCTTTTCTTATAGAAAAGTATGAACTTCAATCGATACCTTAGCTTACTTGGATAAAATCACTTGGATAAAATCCCCATCGTACTATTCAAAAGGTGGCACAAAAAATCCTTGTAGGACTATCTTTGAAATGTAATAAGAAATGCCATTAACCCCTTGTACATAAGTCAAAAAAATGTTATTACAATATCATTGTCAAAATGTCCAACATATCCAGAGAGTCATCGTTGAACCATCCTAGATATGTCACCAAAAATATATTCTCGGACTGTCCATGAAATTTTCAATAGATCGCACAACAGTTATTGGTTATAAAAAACAATAATTACTGGCCAGTTGAAACAAAAGGAAAGATTGATTAAGTTTAGATTTGGGTTAACTATAATTGAAGAAATCGCCATCTGTGTCTGAATGTGTGTATGTGTGTGAGTGCACGTGAGCACTACTGAGATTATTCAACAACAGGACATCGTACAAAGTTCACATCAACATCAACATCATCATCATAATCATCATCATCTTCTTCTTCTTCTTCATTCATTCATTCATTCATTCATCCATTTAACGCCCGTTGTTGGACAAAGACCTTCCCCGAGATCCACCACATTTCTCTATCATATACGTTGCGGAGCCAGTAGTCAGCACCCAAAGCTGTGCAGTGTAAAGTAGGAAGTTTCTTTTTGCCCAGCAGTTTTTGAGAAATCTAATAAAAAAGATAGAAATTGAACATTATGGATCTTTTATCAAAAATAAAGACCTAATTTCAGAAATAAAATATCTAAATTTTTGACATTGAAATGAGGTAACCGGAATACTCTAAAGTTCCGTACAACGGATGGAGACTTATTTTACATGACTTTTAGGCCAGGCTGTTCCAAACACTATAAACTTCGCCCCCCTGAAAAACATGCACCACTTACCCAGTTATTGAAAATTCAAATTTCAAATTGGCTTTATTTTCTGGACAACCTAGCTTTAGTGTTGGAATTATCCTATAACAATTCGACACCCTATTTTTCAGGCTGATCTCTTACTACTGAATGCATATTATTTTATAAAGGTCTTGCCAAAAAAGTACTTAGTTGGTGTGTTCCATTTGGAGAAATTTTATTATTATTTCAACCGAGTATGTTTTTACTTCCTATAGATTAAAAAAAAATATATACGAATGGCAATGCCAAGTCATGCTACCTGACAGCCACTAACCTTGACTTGCTTACAGATCAGATTACCCTGTTTACTCAGGTGGTAGAATGGGTAGCTTGTGTGATGTATGTAGACTCACTGTTAACGTGAAGAACGAAACAGAGTGTTTTGCAGTTATATTCTCTTTTCTTCACATATCTAAATCCTATTTCACGTAGTAATCAGTTTCATTCGTTTATTTTTAAATAAAATTCAAATGTAGAATTTCCAGAAACTTGATAAATCCAAAAAGAAAATAGGAAAAATTATTCAATTTAGAAACCCTTTCATGACTTTTGGGACAAAACCCAAGATAAAATAATGAGTAGGAATTCATTTCCATGAACCAAACTGTCAGTTATTTTTACGGTTGTTTTCAATATCACCAATCCAATAAGTCAATTTTTTCTACTATGAAAGCAATAGCTGTACGTTATCAGTTACTGTATATATTACAAGACATGGTGAGTAGTAATCGTTAAACAAACTATTCTGTGAGTTTCTCTCTCACTCCTTCAAGTCGTTGCTTAAAGCCTGTTCCCACTGATTCCCGCAAGCTGAGGCTACTGTACCATCGTATATGAGTATAAATAATGCAACTGAATATATTGTTGTAAGCCTTTAATATATATATATATGTGTGTGTGTGTGTTTGCAGACAAGCTGTTTCAAAACAAGGTCGAAACTATTCATATTGGGATATTGTATCTCTGAAAGGAATAACAAGAAAACTCTTATATACGGTTTACAACAACATTTTTATGCAGATTAACGCACCACCTTTATTACGAAACTGCTACCCACCAACACATTTCAAACAATCACAAGACCCTAACTAATATCTTCTAGCTCTTGATCGATAACACGAGGATCCTTCGCAACCCAAACTGCAAAAGAAAATAACAAATCAGGCAGGCTATTCTCATCAAAACAAAATAATCAAGAAGATATTCTTTGATCTCGGGGCTGGTGTTTTGAAATGCATTTGACACTCCCGGTCGCAGATGACATTGTCAGTACGCAACGTGATTTACAGTTGGAGAATAAAAAAGATAAATACATATGCCAACACTTCAACATATACTGGATCTGCACCTTGCCGACTGATGGCCTCCATGACCTTTGGGTCGAACGCCTTTTTGAAGTCGATAAATGCTACGGCGAGTGGTAGTTTATATTCAGCTGCTTTTTCTTCCTGCTGATTCATCGAATGCAGGTGGTCCATGGTCGAGTAGCTTCTTCTAAAGCCAGCTTGTTTACGTGGCTGGTTTTCAACGAGTCTTTTCGTGATTCGGTTGGTGATGATCTCTGAAAAGTTTGTATACATAGTAGAGTAGGCTTATAGGCCTGTAGTTGTTGAGGTCTTTATGGCTTCTTTTTTTTTTGTATAAAAGCATTATGATAGCAGTGTTCCAATCGTTTGGGACTTTACTGTGTTTTAGACACAAGTTGAAGAGGACGGCCAGTTTCCTAGTGATGATTTTACCCGCTTTTCGGAGTAGGTCGATGGTGATGTTGTCTGGTCCAGGGGCAGTTCTTTTCTTCGTCTGTTTAATGGTTTGTTTCACCTACCACGGGGTTACTTTTGGGAAGTCCTCGAGTTGATTGCTCATGTCTTGCGTATCCCGCTCATTGTTTTGTAATCCTTGTTTGGATGAATAAAGTTTTTGGTAAAATTCTTTGGCACGTTCGACAATCCTGCCTCTGTCTGTTGTTAGGTTTCCATTTTCCTCGATTATGCTAATTATTTGCCTTCTTCCTGAGTTGAGGCCTCTGTTTATAGCTTTGAAGCCCTGACCTCTTTCAAGAGTCAATTCGATGACTGCCGTCGTGTATCTCCTTCTGTTTACCCCCACGTTTTTTCTTGATCAATTTATTTAGTTCAGCCTCTTCAATTCTCTCTCTTGTTGTTGTCGGTGGCTTGAGGTTTCTGCGTTTTTCCATGAGATTTCTAATTTCATCTGGGATTTTGCTAATGGGTTGTGTGCTCATTGGTTTGAATGTAGTGGCGACTTCAATTACTGATGCTGTTATTTTGTTGTTTAGTTCGTTGATGTTGGTGTCGTCTTGTTCAGTAAGAATTCTGAATCTGTTTTTCAGTTCGAGCTTGAAAGATCGTGCGTGCTCTTTTAGTATGTTTAGAGGCAGCAGTTTTGTGTGAAATATTTTCCTGCGTTCCTTGTCTGTGTTTACTTGTATTTTGCATCGTACCATACTGTGGTCGCTGTCTACATGGACTTGATTCGGGACTTGGATGTCCTGGACGATATCGTTTTTGTCCGTTATGATGTAGTCTATTTCGTTCTTTGTTTCGTGATTGGGGCTCTTCCAAGTCCATTTCCAATTGGGTCCCTTCTTGAAGAAGGTTTCCATGATTTTGAATCCATTAGCCGTTGCAAAGTTTACCAGGTCTTCTCTGTCGTTTTGTATTTTATATCCGAATACCTAAGGTAACGGAGGCCATCACTCGACAAGGTGTAGATCCAGTATATGTTGAAGTGCTAAAACGTATATACAATCACAGCAGCTATTTTATCAGGTTACATAAAGGAGTAATACAAGGTGATACCAGCTCACCTAAACTCTTCACAGCCAGCCTCGAGATGATCTTCAGAAGACTAGACTGGGAGAGTAAAGGAATCAAAATAGACGGCGAGTATCTGAGCAACCTCAGATTTGCAGACGACATTGCCCTTTTCGCAGAGAACCTACACGACCTCCAACTAATGATAGATGAACTAAATGAAGAAAGCAAGAAAGTCAGCCTACACATGAACTTCAGCAAGATCAAGATCATGTGCAACAACCACTTCGGAGATAAAACACTAAGATCAAAATCGAGGACACAGAACTGGAGGAAGTAGATCACTACATCTACTTAGGACAACGAATCTCCATGAGACTCTCAAAAGAAGAAGAAATCAAGCGAAAAATCACACTAAGATGGCAAGCCTTTGGCAGAGCAAGCTCAACTTTTAAAAATAAGAAGATTCCATTAATCCTAAAGAGAAGGGTGTATAACCAATGTATCCTCCAAATAGTCACTTATGGAGCTGAAACGTGGAACCTAACCAAGAAACAGATCTGCAAACTAAAAACCATGCAACGTGCATATGAAAGAATTTTGCTGGAGAGACCACAAGACAGCACAGAACATCCGAAAAAAGACAAGAGTCAGGGACATCATAGAATCCATTAAGAATCTCAAATGGCAGTAGGCTGGCCATGTTCCAAGAATGGCAGACAACCAATGGACATCACGACTCACGACATGGATCCCCTGAGATCACATGCGCAACCGAAGCCAGCAGAATATTAGATGGAGAGACGAGCTTGACAGGTTCAGGAAGTACTGGCTCTGCGACGCCCATAATAGAGAAATGTGGCAAATTTTTGGGAAGGTCTATGTCCAACGACGGACGTTTAAAGGATGACATATGCCAACATTAGTAACAGCAGAATTTTGAAATTTCTCATAAAAACGATAATTCTTGAAAAATAGCAAAACAATTTGAACTTTACTCACAATATTCTTTAAAATGACCAATTATGGTTGAAAGATCTGGAATTTACAATTTCAGAACTCTGGAAATTTTTTTTTGTAGATTCAGTCTTGTTTTGAAGCAGCTTTTCTGCAAACAAGAAAGACTTTCAAAAATTAAATAGCAAAAATGTCTGTTGTTTTTGATAATATATGCTCGAAAGAAATATTGCTGCCTTGATGTACAAACTTTCTCTTCGCCCCCTCTTTTTCTCTCTCTTTATATGAAGATTCATTTCAAAACAATGGGAAAATCATTATATATAATCAAATGGAGCAAATAGAGACAAATGGGAGTTGACTAGCGAATTATCTTTCAGCAAGAGAATAGAATAAAAAAGTTTGACTAAAAGAAAAGTATGAAGAACTAATCAGTTTGTTGATAACAGAGGGTATCGCTTTGGAAGATGATCCAAAAGCGAAATAAATCTATATATTTATTTCATCATCTTTTATTTGTTCCAGTCAATTCTTCTTATTTTTTAATTATTTTATTATTCTTTCTCATAGACGAGGTATTACCTAGCAACCCTGAGAAATGCTATGAAGGACCTAGCATGGCATTTATATGAGCTACAACGACATGGAATAATTAGAATTTGATTTGATATACTCATATAACACAGAAAACATGACATCTACTCTTATTGTTCTGAGAATGATGCAAAGAAACATCGAAGTATTATAGATACTATTCCTGACTCAGCGTTTTTAATTACTTATAACCATGTTTTCAGAAGCTACTTCTTCTCTTCATGTCTTTAAATTACCATTTGTCTTTATATTATTTTCATCTTCTCATGTATTCAAATTTTCTAATGGATGAAGTTTGTAAAGGGGCTTGGAAATAAACATACAACTTCTTCGTGGTCTGAATGATGAAAAGTCTTGCTATCACGGTCAATAATTGAACAATCATAGAGTCAAAGTTTAAAGTCACGTAAAAATAATTCCATCGAAGAATAAATATGTAACGCCTAGAAACATCTAGATTTTGGAAAATCTAGATGCAATTTCCCCTAAAACATCTGAAAAAGAGTTTTAAAAAACATCTAGAAACATGGAGAATCTAATCTAATTTCTACCGAAACATCTGAAACAGGGTAAAAAAAAAAAAAAAAAACATCAAGAAACGTAGGAAATCTAGATGTTATTAATAAACCCGTTTAAATAAGGGCCCCTAAAAGGTTAGAAAGGACTTTTTTTATCAACAAAATCATTGTTAAAAAAGGGTCTAGTGTAATACTGATGTCAATTTTCGTGGCAACAAAACGATACGGCCAGTTACAGACGTATTAAAAAAGGATAGAACTCTTCACCACCCCTAGTGGCTACAGTTGTTCAATATAGGAGTGGAAAAATTATGCGTAGGTGTGTGTCTGGAGAGGTTTTCCTGTTTCCTCTTCACAGCTTTCTCTGCAACTCGAATCGAAAAAAATACTGCCCGAAATGTTCCAAGTGTTTATAAACAGTTTATATCAAGCCAAAAATTTCAATCGAGAGAACACGATAA
The DNA here is from genome assembly GCA_963457665.1 of Thysanoteuthis rhombus. NCBI lineage: Eukaryota > Metazoa > Mollusca > Cephalopoda > Oegopsida > Thysanoteuthidae > Thysanoteuthis > Thysanoteuthis major. Next base: position 20,837,722 of record OY735204.1, read on the forward strand.
GCAACATTCCATAGGACAAATGAACGTATTACCAGGTACCTGCTTGGTGTAGTTGTGTTTTTCCAAACCAAGCAAAGTTTAGTGAATATCAGATCACAAATTAGTAACTGGCAAAATGCTCCTTAAATGTAACCTTTTGCCTAACTTTGGTTCCAATGACTACCTACGTATAGAATAAGTACAAACGCTGGCGCCTGTCGTAGGCAGGCAAGTTAAGCCTACCTACCATTATGATAGTTCGATCTCAGTTCAGTACCATACAAAGATGATCTTAGAAAATACCCCCCAACCACAAACACACCTATATGTTCACATCTACATTTAAATCTACCTGATGTTACACTTGATTTCACTTCATGATAGGCAGATTCGCCCTACACAAATTAATGGTGCCATGTTATCTTCATACCTGGTAGTAGTCAGTGTGTTCTGTTATTTATAAAACCTACGATACCTGCCTGATAAAATTTTTTTCCTCCATCTACCGGCTTATACGTGTGTATGTAGAAGTGAAATAGAGACTTCAATGAAGTATACACCATAGAAAGATTCCCCATATATGTGAACATACTCTTCACCTCTGTGGGGTAGCTGATCGTATCTTTTTCGCTTTCCCTGTTTCTACGCTGATAAATGTGTGAACAGCTGAGTTTCGGCTTGTGATTACTGTGAAAGAGAAATATGATTCTCATGTATCTCGTTGTCGTGGAGGAAGATATAAAAATGAAATTAGATTGTAAAATAAACACTGACAGGGGAGGCATGCGTTTACAACAATTTAGATCCCAGGCGAAAAGGAAAAAGAATATTAACAGGCAGACGAAGAGAAAATTATCAATACACTTTTTTTTTTCTCTCTCTCTCTCTTTCTTATTCACTCATTCTTTATCCACTCTCTTTCTCTGATCATGTATGTTCTGTTGTTCTTGTAGTCATTTCAATATCCCTAAAATCTTGAAAAAACGTTCCTGGATATTTCTGTTAATATTTTTCCGAAAAATTTTGGTGGATTTAAAAAAATAAAGTGAGTAAATTTCTGTTTTTCTTTTGAAGTGTTTATTTATTTTGAATTCTGTATTTCCCAACTTTCAATTCTTCGAGGCCTAGGTAAAATTTTCAGAAGTTTTAGCGAAGTCTATTTTTACTATTATTTATATTCTTTCCGAATTTTGTATGAAACATTAGAAATACCATACAAGCATTAGCTACCACAAAAAATACTTGATATAAATCCAAAAAATTTCTGTGGGTACGGATTTGATACCCGGAAAGTGTAATTAGCAAATTAGTTTTTGAACCACCTCAGAAATGTTATCAGGGGGTTTCAAATTAGGTAGGGGGTATATTTATATGATAATTCATCTATGGTGGAAATAATTTTTGATGGCATAATAGAATATCTCTTCTCTTCTCTCGACTCAATCATCGGATATTGCGTACTTTATTTAAAAAGAAGCAAATACATTTTTTAACACGATGATTATTGGTTACGTTGAATAGTGGTGTTTTTAATACTGCATGTTTTGATTTAGTATGGTTAAGATACATTTTCCAAGACACGAAATGTAGGGGTAAGAGGGTAATTTCGATCACTTGGAGGGAACTTTTTTCACTTTTAGGGGTTGAAATCAATGAAGAACTCTCATTTTTTACTTCTAAGGGGCGAAACCAAGGGGAAATATTTTTTTTACTTTATTTTGTCGGGGTCTAAATCGGAGAGGGGGATATTTTTTCTCCTTTCTGTTTTTTCGGGGTGGGGGGGGGGAGATCTTATCGCTTTCAGAGGTGAAAAACGAGGAGAAAGTGGGGGAAAAGTGGAAAGAGAGAGAGAGAGAGAGAGAGAGAGAGAGAGAGAGAGAGAGAGAGAGAGAGAGAGAGAGCACAAAGGAAAGAAAAACAAAAGAAAGAAAGAAAGAAAAAGAAAATGGAAAGTTAAGAGACAGACAGATTGTATTTCTCTTTTTTTTTTCAATTCAGTCGACCAATCGCCTGAGAGAATTATTCAATTCATAAAACGTATTATTAAGTAATTTTTACTATCACATTAGTGTATGTTTTAATCAAGTGCGCTTAAGATACATGAATATTATGAATCAGAGATCTTGTCGACTACATGGAGGGAACTTTTATTTTTTACTTTTAGGGGTTGGAATCAAAATAAATTTCTCTTTTTTCAATGGTGAGTTCAGTTGACCTATCACGAGAGAGAATTATTTAATTCATAAAACGTATGACTGAATACTTTTACTATCACTACTTTCCTCTTATACCGGTCAAAATCAAGGGAGAGTTTTTTTCCACTTTTAAGGCTTAAAATCGAAGTGGAATTTCTTATCACTTTTAGGAGGGAAAATGGAGTGAATTCCTTTCCTCCCCCTTTAAGGATTTAAATTGAAAGATGATTTTCCCTCTTTTAGGGATCGAAATGCAAGTGAATTTATTTTTCACTTTTAGGGGTCAGAATTGATGCAAGTATTTTTTTTCAATTTTAGGGCTCAAAGAATTATTTTCTTCAATTTTTTCAGGGACTTATTTATTTTTTAAAATTTTTATGTGACAAATTGAAGAGGAAGTTTTTTTTTTTCCAAATTATGGCAAACATTTGAAGTTGGTCATTCATTTTGTAATTTTAGGTGTTGAAATCTAAGGGAATTTCTTTTTACTTTTAGGCGTCAGAATGGGTAGAAGATTTTTTTTTCAATTCTAGGTGTAAAAATTGATGTTTGATTTGTTTTCACTCTTAGGGGTCAAAATCTTGGGGGAGATTTTTTCCGCTCTTGGGGGTCGAAATCAAAGGTAACATTGTTTTACATTTAGGAGTCAAAATCTAGGGGAACTTTTTTTAAATTTTCAAGTGTCAAAATTTCTTTTTTACATTTAGAATCCGGACAAAGGCTTTTTTTAAATCACTTTTAGGACTAAAAGTGGATGGGTAATTTTTGTTTTACTTTTAAGTGTCAAAATACAAGGAATTTTTTTTTTTTACTTTTGTTGAACTGAATCCTTAGGAATTCTTTTCCACGTCAAGGTTCAAAATCAAAGTGGATAATACTTTTTACCCTTAGAGATCAACATTGAGGGAGGGGGGGTTACTATTTTTGGTTTCAAAATCGAGAGTGGAGATTTTTTTTCACTTTTAGAGAAGGTAAATGTTCCCTCTTGATAGACACAATCGAGACAGATTATTTTATCTTTAGAAGACAAAAACAAAAATTGGAAAATTTCAAAATCGTAGAATGAAAATTTTACTCATTTTTAGCTATCAAAATCGAGACGGGGCGTTTACTTTCATTTTAAGGGTCAAAAATTTTCCCCTTTTTTGATATCTACCCGATACATCATTTTTACTATTTACTATTTGGCCAATTGCTGAACATTAGCTTCCCTCTTCAACAATAGTCATTACTTTTTTAACAGTAGTCATTACTCATTAGGGAGATTTGCCGTACATTTTCTCTAGGATTACTGCCCATTTTTAATTCTGCCTCCATGATCTCTCTTTTCATATTCACCCCTTTTTTACATTAATTTCTCCTTTTCATATCAGCCGAACAACTTTTTTTGTATTAGCACCCTACTTCTTCAACGTTTTGTGTAAAAAAAAGTGGTATTAGATTATTTTCAAAAAGGGGGCATAATGGGAGCTAATTAAACAAACACTGCGCCCGAGAGAATAATAGAAGATTGAGCATTAGGCATGAAGTCGTGCCATGTCACTCCGCGCACTAACAGCCAAGATATCCAATTTCGGAAATTGTGTTCGTTTTTAGCCCTGTATGTCCGATAAAAGTGTAAATCAATCTGAAGCTCACAATCGTCTGAATCTTGTCCGATTTTTGGCTCAACATAAATCCAGTTTGATATTTTTGAAACCAGAACAGCTCTGACTACAAACCAGTTTTCAGAAAACTATTGTGGCGCCCCTATACTTTTGGTTAAGAATTGAATACGAAACCCTCCTTTAAGCCTGATGTCTAAAACGTCATTTCCTACGTCGAACCCCTATAAAAACCCCGGATACCCGTGTCAATTGCCTTTTTGCCCCGGCACTTCTTGCCGTTTACTCTCTCTTTCTCCCCCCCCCCAAGATCAATATCATTTTGCTGGCCTCCCGATCTGAACTTTACCATTTTTCCACTGTAATCAATCTCTGTACTAACGTTGTTCATTTTAGTTCACCGAAGCCAAGGCCTGTAACGTACGCACAGCTACTCAACCATGTCCACCTATTCAAAGCATGTATCCACTTCTATCTCTCAAACTGTCTCCTAATTCTCCTTAGTTAGGGATGCACGCATGAATTGAAGCCCTTGTGTTTTCTGTCTTCAGTCGTCTATTTACCAGCGTCAGAGAATGGCCCCTAAGTCGCTAACACACGATCCCAAATACATCGCACTCAACTTGGCAGTTAGCATACACACTGAACCTGGTCTCCATAACCATTCCTTGATACGTTTATGGATTCAAAGCAGTTCAGGCACCTCCTGTCAGGTTAGTTGCAGTCGTTGAAGATGGATCAACTTCAACGACTGCAACTATCATGACAAGAGGCTCCCTTAGAGGCTATCTTCCATCTTCTCACCTGTTCTCTTAACACGATCGTATCTATGTTTTCATCATACGTATTTTCATTTCAGCCCTTTATCGTCATTAATGTTCATGTATTAAATGTACGTTTTATTTGTTCATCTACTTGTATGTGTTTTTTTTACCCCGTTTAATCACTGCATCAACATTCATACTTGGCATGTATTCTCTTCATACACTCCCTTCAATATTTCAATTGACGTCCACTTGCAGGTCACAAACACAGTAGGTACCCATTTTCCAACCAGAACTATATTCCAACCATCATTCCGATAACTGATGACCTTAATAAATATATAGAACAGCAATACTTATACTATAATTGAACTTCATAATTTAATCATAATCTTCTGTTTCATCACAGAGTAGAAATAGTCCGGATTCGTGAAACAGTGTTATCTTATAAATATGTTGGCCCTTGAATTTACAACACTGTGTGGTTATATGGAAAGATTAATTGAGCATGATTTGGGGGAACATTCATAATGTTCCCGATATTCCTGTGGCAGACAAAATATTCGCAATTAACAGATTTTGTCAGGTACTTCCAAAATCCAGCGATAAGTGGTTTCTTCATAAGAAGGCTTACAGTATATATATATGGGAGACCGAGGATAGTTGGCACATTTTTCACTTAGAAGTTAACTTCCTGTGAAATTAATCCACTAAAACGCAAATGTGACAAAAAGTTAATATGGGAAAGAGTGTTCCTTCGGGTATGGCGTTTAAATCTGAAAAAATTGAGTTTATTATGTTGTCATTTGAAGTTTTGGAAAAAGTGAATAAACCCGCCCCACCAGTTGGTACAATATGATTGGGCAAGTTCTCTTGCCAGTATGTTTGTGATGAATATATTGTTATAATTTAGAAAGACTATATTTGAGTGAAAAGGGAGATTTTAGCAATATAATGTCCTTAACAAGTGAAATCATATGCTTGTAGAATTCAATGATGAATTGTGATGAGATGGAAGATGGAACGAGATGAATGACGACATCAATGACTTGTTTTCTAATTAAAAAAAAAATTCTTTCTTGTTTTTATTCATTTTTTTTTATTGCCTCAATTGCATACAATTACAGCGTCCCAAAGAGCACAGCTCACAATGTATCAACCCTCTCCACTCATGGTTCACTCGAGATTCTATTCCAGGTTCTGACAGAAGCTGCTCTAAATGTAGTTCATATACTGCTTATTGCCACCTGTCCTAAATAGAGACTATGCTATCATAAACAATACAACACAGTGAACTAGGTACTGGTTTGTCAAAGTCTCAAGATGAACAAACCTTTTCCATGTAAAACTTTTCAAAACATGACTCAAACTTAGTGAGAAATGGCCGATATTTTTCTGCCTGAACGGTGGCATCATTAAATGGTGGAAACTTAATTAAAGCAAGTGATTCAGCCTATCCCTGTGCCCAATTATATATATAAAGAAAAATTAACGTATATAAGAACACATATATTTGATAATTCTTTATTTGTAAAGTTGGGAAATTAAATCATTAATACAAGGAATTTCAAATTTGTGAGTGGAATCATGATAACATCATCATAATACCATCACAGTCAATAATTGAACAATGGTAGGTTGAAAATTTGAAGTCATGTAAGGAAAAATCTATCGAAGAATAGATATGGTCAGAACTAATTCTATTTAGACACCAGTAGTGTTTTCCGATAGAAAACATTTTGTATAAAGTTTTAAAGACCCGTCTAAAACCATCTAGATTTTAGGGAATATTATCAAACTCTTCAAAATAAGGCTTCCAAAAGGTGAAATAAGCATTTATTCCAAAAATCAAGAAAGAATTTTTAGAAGGGGTCTAGTGATACCAATTTTCATGTCCGTAGACAAAACGTACGTGAAGATGTTTATTTTGACGTTTCGTTCATTCCTGAACTTTCTCAAGGAAAATGAGAAGCGAGAACAAGGAAACAGCTGTTTTTAGGTACAATTTGAATTGATTAGATTTTATTTCTGTTAATGAATGGTACTTAATAAACATAGATCATCCATCCTTATAATGAGCATGTACGGTAATTTCTTTTGTTTTAAGAGGGTCAAAAGAAACGCAGAATCATTCATTGAGCAAGCTAGCTTAATCCCTCCTCCCCTAATTGTATCTAATTCTACTCCGACCAGAAAGTGGTCAACGCTGGGATGCCTAATCGGCCGCTTTTTAGCTAGCTCTAACCAATCTTCCTCCTATTTAGCCAATAAAAATCTGCGATAGCAAATACCCAAAATGTGGCATTCAAAAAAGATAATTAACTGATTTTATTTTATAGCCAACTCAAAACATACACACATTCAATATTTATAGCCATAAAGTTAGCTTTAAATAGAAAAATGGACGGCTAAGGGCGTTTAGATCTTCCTTTTCATAATTCAATTTTTTTCTGTTTTATTCCTTTAAAACTTTGTTTGATTCTATGACAACAACTGTTATTTAGAAAAAAAGATTTGTAGAAGAATTTCATCTGATAGCATTGATACAAAAAATCATATATTTATTGTCTAGGCCAGAAATATGTTATGCTAGCGATAATACCGGTGATAACTTGCACTAAAAAATGAGAAAAAATTCATGGGAGTGGAAAAAAAAATCCGTGCATTTTGATCCTTAAAATCTTTCAAAGTCCCCAAGAAAATAAATGACGTTTTCCCTCTGTTTTGTTTCGTAAAATTGAAAAATAAAAGTTATCTCTCGATTTCAACCACTAAAAAGTTAAGTTCTTGAATTTGGTCTCTAAAAGTGAAAAAAAATCCATCAAGATATTATCCCCCAAGATGACAAAAAAAAAATTCTCTCCCTGGATTTGACCCCTAAAAGTGAAAAATAAAAATTCCCCGCTCAGAATTCCAAGAATAATTCGGATCAACTGATTAAGAGAATTAATGCATTGGCTTTATAATAAGGAAATAATCAAATACAGGTAAATCAATATTATAGTAAGAGATAGTTATAAATTAACTAACATCGCTGAATATGAACCTCTACACCACTCAGTAAATATGCATAACACTTCATGTTTCAGGTAATTATCAAGTTTATATAATACTTTCCCAAATAAGAATGTCATTGAAATATGTTGAAAACTTAACAGAAGTAATACCGATAACATTGTTATTTGAAATTAACTCGGAATTAATTGGGGATTTATCATCTAATAACTACCATATCATAGAACTGGAAAGTAATCATAGAAATCAATACCATTTATGAATGATATATACTAATAGATAGGTAATAACCGAAATCACGGGGAAATGAATAAAATTAAATCAATAGATAAACCAGCTGTATTATTACGCCATTATAAGCGTTCATGAATCTTTGAGGTTTACTTGGAGAGTAAATTTGAAACTATAAACATCAGGAATGATTCAGTCCTAGTTTTTAATTCAGAAAATAAATTGTTTACTAAATGAGAAAGGCTTGTTTACTAAAAGATAAAGGCCAAATAAAACTATAAATGGTCATTAAATATTGAAACAATTCCTAAAACATCAATTATTTTTTAAATGGTCACCCAAACTAGTATTTTCAGATAACTCTTATAATGATTATGAAGACTTTATTCTGTAATGTTAGGTAAACGGTTATGATAAGGGTAGTTGAATTAATTAGGTTTGTTTATAACCACTCCCAATATAAATAAATAAAAAATCTGAGATTAAATTAACCGTATGCGACGACAGTTGTATTTTTATAGATTAGAATATAGAAAAGCGAGTCAAAAAGTTTTAAAGTAACTGAAAAAATATAAATACAAATTTCTAGCATACATCATGATTATTTTAGAATTACCACCACTAAAAGAGAAAGCAAAAGAGTAGAATCACAATATGATATATTCTCGGCTAATTCAGGAGGAAATGAAAAGTCATGGGTAGTCTTAGAAGGATAAAGTAGTACATAACATTTTTCTCCACTATTATAACGGTTACATAAAACTGAACCGTGAAACGAAGCTAGTTTTTCAAAAAAATTTTCCATTTCTTTGGCCATCCCTCAGGACAATTTCCAACTTGGACTTGTACAATATTTGTCCTAATATCAACATGTGACTAGGCATTTCAGCATTTCTGAAAAAAAAATACGACCAGTTAAATGGAAAGGAGAATAGTAAAAATGGGATAGAAATAAAATGTCTTTATCTCACCAAATAAACAATAATAGGCAAATCGTAACTGATTTATACAACTTTGAGCAGAGGTACAATTCAGACTTACTGCCTCACAAAAGGTACCAACAATATGTTTTATACACGATATAATTTCTTTTATTATTCTGTTTTAAAAAGATTCATTGAAAAAAAATTATCATTAACCGTTAAAATAGAATAAGAAAATATAGATAATTCTAATGATGAATATTTTGATTTTGAATTGTCAATAATTATTAGTTTCTTTGAAAATTTGACTAATTTCCATTCTATTCACAATTAAATAACTATGCACTTTGGAAAGGACTCTTACTCAAAGGATTGGTGGTTTTTTAAAATATCTGTAACTTACTTGCTATCATCATCATCATCATCATCAGTCTTTTAACATCCGTCAAGGATCCGCCACAATTCTCTATTATGGGCAACGGAGCCAGTATTTTCCAAATTTGTCTAATTCATCTCTCCATCTTGTATTCTGTCGGCCCTCAGTTTTGCATTTCTTGGGATCCATATTGCAAGTCGTGATGTCCATTGGTGAAGACGACAATCATAATATTTCTACATTAAAAAAGAAACCCCAAAGAGCTCAACAACTACAGACCTATAAGCCTACTAAACTCCATCTATAAATTTTTCATAAAATCACCATCAACCGGATCACTAAAACACTAGATGAAAACCAACCATGGGAACGGGCTGGATTTAAAAGAAGTTACTCGACCACAGACTCCCTTCATTCGATAACTCAGCCGAAAAAGAAAGCAGCAAAATAAAAAAAAAGCCACTTGTTCTAGCATTTATAGACTTCAAGAAGGCATTCAACTCTGCAGAAATTCCCATGGCCATGAAAGCCATCACTCCACAAGGTGTAGACCCAGTATGCATCAAAGTACCACAACAAATATAAAATTACAGCAACTCCTTTATCACTCCCAAACTCTTTGTCTCGAGATGATCTTCCGAAACCTGGACTGGGGTAATAGAGAAATCAAAATAGACAGCGAATATCTGAGTAACCTAAGAT
>OY735204.1:20852510-20985010 GCA_963457665.1 Thysanoteuthis rhombus
AGGTTTTTCCCAGTGCTGTACATTACTTTTCGTTTTTGATAACCAATAAAGAATGATAACTACAAAATATGCATTCCAGTTACAATTTCAACTGACAAATCCAATGGGTGTCAAATGAGGAGAAACTTTTCTCGAGACGTTTGAAGAGTTACACTTGAAATCTCTGGTAGATACCTGTCTCAAGATACTAAAAGTATTTCGTAAACTATTCTACTGGAGTCATTTAGTCAATTACTTTTAAAATTAGTGACGTTAAGGGATCTTTGTCTGATTTGTCTAATCTGTGCCTTACGTTTCTTTTTGCTCTCACTTGCTGACATCTAATCGTAAATCCATGCAAGTAAAAGTAATTGTTTATTATAATGGTACCCAGAGATGTTTTGAGAAGAAACCTATTTGAAAATCAAATTATTTTTCAATCCCCTCCTTTCCCAGAGGAACTTTAATTTTGGAAAAAGGATTACATGTAGGAATGCTAAAAAGTAATCAACTGTTCGAAAGACGAATTTGCTGTTGTCGACATTTAATGGATTAAAGCAGACAATAATTCAATTGGAGGTAGGGTGAGGAGCTAGGAAAGTGATTCAATTCGGGCTTAGATCAATGTACAATGATTAACTCTGACAATGGAGTTGGCATAGTTCCGAATCCTCTGAGTGCTTTCTTGTCATCAGAAGTGTTTTGAATCTGTTTGAAAATAAGTAAATGCTAGACAATATCGACATATATGTTTTTTAAGATTTATCGTCGTACGCATTTTTATGCGATCACACACATAGAAAAAATTACATTTATATATCATACTTAAATGCTCGTACGTATTAATGACGTTCTCTACACTATACCCCAAATGCTCTGACTACTGGCATAACTCACCTATATAGGAAATAATAATGGACTCATAGATCGTAAACCTTCAATATTTTCTATATACACGCATGATATGATATACCTGACGCTCCCTAAACTTTTCTCTAGAGCATATCGATCTCGTATGGTAACTTGGCTAATTGCCTTCGGGACCTTTAATAATTCTATTGAGATGGAACATTTCGGTCCACGCAATATCGTCAAAATAAATTTTTAAAAATCATACTTTATACAAGGTAGCAATATACTTTCAGCAACCGGTATATAGCCAAATACAAGAATATATATATATATATATATATATATATATATATATATATATATATATATATATATATATATATATATATACATATATATACATATACATATATATATATATATACATATATATATATATATATACATATATATATATATACATGCATACATATATATATATATATATACATATATATATACATACATACATACATATATATATATATACACACACATATATATATATACACACACACACACACATATATATATATATATATACATACACAAATATATATATATATATATACACACAAATATATATATGTATATATATATATATATATATATATATATATACATACAAATATATATACAAATATAAATGATTGTGGGGGATGTGTTTGTGAGTCTACAGTCATCGTGCTGTCTATCCCACCTCATAGTGTCAAAGCGTAGGTTATATACCAGTGTCATTCACCACTCATCCATCAGCGTTGTCTCTGAATCATTTTAAATGTGCACCGGAGTGACTTCATCATAAACATCAAAATTTTCAAGAGAACCAGTTTCAAAATCATTGAAGCTATGTTGAGAAAAAGCTCATTTGCACGGGGCAAACCACATGGCGACGATAGAAGACTATCATTTTTCAAAAGATACTGCTTCTCAGTGAACTTATTTGGCCGTAGGAGCAGCATGGTAAAGTCGGAGCTCTCTCAAACTGCCCCGTGTGCGTATCATCAGCTATCGTTAGGCTTGCAATAGACATGAAATCTGCGCAATGATGTTGATGACACGTGTATGTGTACGAAGAGCTACCCAAAACTCGACGGAATTCGAATGTAACACACAAATCTAATTTATTACAGTCCTCGTTGCTACTCTTTGTCCTTTGAAAGCCAGTGGACAAACAGCAAGCTATGAGACATTTCGAAGGAAACGTTGAGAACTATGCGTTGTCGGTAAATAGTTTTTTCATTCTATGTGTGGATTCGTACATGGATGTGGATGTGTGATGTACTTTTGTATGAAGTCATTTTACTAAATTTTTGCCAAATAATAACTTGCCACCTTTTGCTTATTTTACCCTTTACGATCTGTACAATTTATCTAAGTTCATTCAGAGTCATCTGAAACATTAAAAAACGGCAAAAATATTCATTCTGCTCGATCCTCTTCTTTTGTTTTCTCCCTTCATTCTACTCAGATTCTTCTTTCATTCTCTTTTTGCCTTTGATTCCTCTGTACTCCCATTCTGTTCAATCCTCTCCTTTCCTGTGGCCTTTCAATTTCTTCTCTCTTTTTCATTCTTCTGCGTTCATATTCAGCTCAATCATCTTCTTTCCCATTTTCTTTCTGTTTCCTCCATTCCTTTCCCTTTCTATTCTTCTGTACTTTTATACTGCTTCATCATCTTCTTTCCCTTTGTCCCACTGTTTCCTTCATTACTATTTTCATTTTTCTTTTTCTGTACTTACATTCTGCTGAATCGTCATGTATTATTTTGTACCTCTGTTTCCTTCATTCCTTTTTACTTTTCCTTCTTCTACACTGTCATAAGTCTCAATCCTTTTCTTTGTCTCTATTTTCTTCTTTCCTTTTTTTCCATTTTTTCCTTCTGTACCCATTTCTGCTAAATCTTTTCCCTTCCTTTTGTCTCTCTGTTGCGTCCATTGATTTTTTGCTTTTACTCTTTTGTACTCCAATTCTGCCAAATCCTTTTCTTTCTCTCCGTCCATCTGTTCATTTGTTATTTTTTGGCTTTTTATTCTTCTGCACCTATATCCTGCTTCTGTTTCCTTTATTCTTTTAAAAAAAAAATCTTTTGTACCTCCTGCCCAATCTTCTTCAGTCCCTTTGTCCCACTTTTCCATTTATTCTTTCTTTTACTTTCTATTTTTCTGCACTTTGATTCAGCTCAATCCCCCTTTTTTCATGTCCCTCGGTTTGCTTCATACTTTTCGTTACTTTTCGTTATTTCTTTTCCCTCCAGTTTCATCCTTTTTCTTTTCTTTTGACCCTCTCTTTCGTCCGTTCCTTTTTTTCCCGCACATTTTTCTGCTCAATTGTCTTCTTTCAATCAGCCCCTCAGTTTTCTTCATTTTTTTGTGCTCTGTTCCTGCTTCAGCTTCACTTTTCCTCACATACCTCTGTTTCTTTCAATCCTTTTTGGCTTGACATTCTTCCACAATCCCATTCTACTCAACTCTCTTTGTTATTTAGTCCTATCCGTTTCCTCCATTTTTTTTTAATTGCTTCTTATTCTTCTGTGTCTGCATCCTAATCAATCCTCTTATTTCCTTTTTGTCCCACTGTTTCATTCACTTGCTTTCCATTCTTCTGAAACCCTTTTCCGCTCAATCATCTCCATTCACTATATCCCTCTGTTCTATTCATCCTTTTTTTACTTTTTTATTCTCCCGGACCACCCTTTTGCTCCATCTTGTTTTTTCACTTTTCCCTCTGATCCCTTCATTCGTTTTCCGTCTCTATTCTTCTAAACTCTCACTCTTCTCAATCGTCTTCTTTCCCTTTGTCCCTCTATTTCCTTCATTGCTTTTTATTCTTGTGCACTTTGCTCCATTCTCTTTTTTTTTTCATTCTTGCCCTTTTTTTCATTCCTTTTTTGCCTCCCTTTCCTGTACACTCTGATTCTGCTCAATCATACCTTTGAACCTGTATTTCATTCATTTATTTTTGCTTCTTCTGTACCCTCTTTCTGCTTCATTATATTCTTTCCTAATGTCCCAATGTTTCCTTTTTTGTTTCATATTCTCCTGTACTCTCATACCACTTGATCCTCTTCTTTCCGTTTATCCCTCAGTTTCAATCATTCTTTTCTTGGCTTTTATTCTCACGTAATCTTATTCTGCTCAACCCACTTCTTTCTTTTTGTCCCGCCTGTTTTATTAATTCCTTTTTTCCTCCCATTCTATTGCACTCAGATACTGCTCAAACCACCTTTTCCCATTCCCCCTTCGGTTGCATTTTTTTGCATTTCATTCTTCTGCACTCTCAACTTGCTCCACCTTTTTCTTTCCATCAGTCAATCTCTTTTTTCCTTCCTTCTTTCCTTTTTCATCTTTTTCTATCTCGTTGCTCTTCAGTTTCTTCCTTTCCATTTTTCCTTTTATATTATTCTGCCCTCACATTCAGCTCAATCGTCTTCTTTTCAATTGTCCTACTCTCTCTTTCATTCCTCTTTTTTTCTCTTTTTTCTTCTGTACTTTCACACGGCTTCATCATTTTCTTTCCCTTTGTCCCTCTGTTTCCGTCATTCCTTTTTTGCTCCTTTTCTGCTCTCTCATTAGCTTCTATCATTTCTTCTGTTCGTGCCTCTGTTACCGCCATTCCTTTTTTCCTTTTCCCTTTTTTTTTTGCGCCGTCATCAGTCTTTCCCTTGGTCCCTCTGTTTGATATATCCTCATTTTTCTTATTATTCTTTTATTTTCTCATTCTTCTTTCTGTTCGTTGTTCATTCCTTTTTTAGTTTTCTTTTTTCAATACCCACCCTCTGCTCCATTCACTTCTTCCCCTGTCCCTCAGTTTCCTTCATTCTATCATTGCTTTTTAATCTTTTGCACTCTCAATCTGCGGTATCCTCTTTTTCCATTAGTTTCTCTGTATTTCTCATTACTCGCCTACTTTTTTTGCACTTTAATTCGTCTCCTACCGTTTTTACCCCTGTTCCCTTCATTCCTTTTTCTTTTTATTCTTTTGCACCCTCATTCTGCTCGATCAACCTCTCTCTTTTTGTCCCTCTGTTTCTTCCGATCCTTTTCTTTTTATTCTTTTGCACCCTCATTCTGCTCAATCAACTTCTTTCCTTTGCCCTTCTTTTTCATTTGATATTTTTTTCTTTTTATTCTCTTGCATCCTCATATGCTTAATCAACTTCTTTCATTTTGTTCCTCTGTTTTGTTCGATCCTTTTTCCCTTTTATTCTTTTGCACCCTCATTCTGCTCGATCAACTTCTTTCCTTTTGTTCCTCTGTTTCATTCGATCCACTTTTTTTTATTATCATTCTTTTGTACCCTCATCCGTTCAATCAACTTCTTTCTATTTGTCCCTGTTTCTCATTTGATCCTTGTTTTATTATTGTTTTGCACCCTCATCTGCTCAATCATCTTTTTTCTTTTTGTTCTGTTTCCTTCGATTCTTTTTCCTTTTTATTCTTTTTCACCCTTTTTCTGCTCAATCAACTTAATTCCTTTCGTCCTTTTATTCCTTTGATCCCTTCTTCTTTTTATTCTTTTGCACCCTTATCTTATTCAATGAACTTTCTTTTTTGTCCCTCTGTTTCCTTCGATCCTTTTTTCTTTTTCATTCTTTTGTACCCGCATTTGCTCTATCAACTTTTTTTCCTTTTGTCCCTCTATTCTTTTCGATCATTTTTTTCTTTTTATTCTTTTGCACCCTTATTTTCACCCATCAACTTTTCTCCTTTTGTCCCTCTGTTTCCTTTGATCTTGTTTTCTTTTTATTCTTCTGCACCCTCATTCTGCTCGATCAACTTCTTTCCTTTTGTCCCTCTGTTTCCTTCAATCCTTTTTTTAAAAAAATTTTGCACCCTGAATTCTGCTCGATCAACTTCGTTCCTTTTGTTGATCTGTTTCCTTGGATCCTTCTTTCTTTCTATTCTTTTGTACTTTCATTCTGCTCAGTAAAGTTCTTTCCTTTTGTCTTTCTACTTTTTTCGATCTTTTTTTTTTTTTTTCGTAGCCTCATTATGCTCAATCAACTTCTTCCCTTTTGTCCCACTGTTTCTTTCAAATATTTTTCTTTCTATTCTTTTGCATCCTCATTCTGCTCACCCAAGTTCTTTCTTTTTGTCCCTCTGCTTTTTTTTATTATTTCTTATTTTTTTTATTTTTGCTCCTTCATTCTGCTCAATCAACTTCTTTCCTTTCGTCCCTCTGCTTCTATCAATCCTTTTTTTTCTTTTTTACCCCTTTGCACCCTCATTCTGCTCGATCATCTTCTTCCCTTTTGTCCCTCTGTTTCTTCCGAATATTTTTCTTCCTATTATTTTGCATCCTCATTCTGCTCAATCAACTTCATTTTTTTTTTGTTCCTCTGTTTCTTTTGATCTTGTAAAAATTTTTTTTGCACCCTAATCCTGATCGATGAACTTCTCTCCTCTCGTCCATCTATTTCTTTCGATCTTTTTTTCTTTTTATTCTTTTGCGCCATCATTCTGCTCAATCAGCTTCTTTTCTTTTGTCCCTCTGTTTCCTTTGATCCTTTTTTTTCATTCTTTTGCATCCTCATCTGCTCGATCAACTTCTCTCTTTTGTCCTCTTATTTCCTTTGATCCCTTTTCCTTTCTATTCTTCTGCACCCTCATTTTGTTCGATCAACTTCTTTCTTTTTGTCCTTCTCTTTCCTTCCTCCCTTTTCCCACTTTTTTAGTATTCTCATGTACCCCTTCCTGATTAATTTTCATCTTTTCATCCGTCCCCTTGATTCTCTATTCGGCTTTTCATTCTTCTTCACTCTCATTTTGCTCCATTTACTTCATTCTCTTAGTCCGTCTGTTCCCCTTTTTTTCTTTTCTGGCTTTTTACTCTTCTCTACTCTCCTCTTGCTCAACCCTATTCTCTTCTCGCTCATTCTACCTCTGTTTCTTCATTTCTTTATTTGCTCTTTATTTTTCTATACATTCTTTCTGCTCAGTCTTCTTTCCCTTTCCCCATCCATATTATCCAATCTTTTTTTTGCTTTTTATCTCTCAGCACTCTCATTCTGTTGAATCCTATTCTTTCCCCCCGTCTCTCTGCTTCCTTGCTCTGTTTTTCTACTTTTATTCTTTGCACACTCTTTCTGCCCAATCAGTTCAGCTCAGTCTTATTTCCCTTTGTCCCTATATTTCCTTCAATTTTTTTTAGCTTTCTATTTTTCGGTACAGTCGTCTTTTTTCCTTTAGTCTCTCCTTTTCCTTCATTCCTTTTTTGCTTTCTATCTATTCTACACTCTGATTCAACTCAATCCTATCATCTCTTTTAGTCTCTCTTATTCTCTCTGTTTCCTTCTCCTCTTCCTTCCTCTCTTTTTTAGCTTTTTATGATTTGCACTCTCATTCTGCAAAATCGTCTTCTTTCCTTTTGTCTCTCTGTTTCCTTCATTCCTTTTTAGTTTCTCTGTTTCTTCGCTCCTTTTGTCTGTTTTTTTTAAATTCTTTGCACACTCTTTCCGTTCAATTGCTTTCTTTCTCTTCGTCTCTCAGTTTCCATCATATCCTTTTTTTAAAAACTTTCTGCACCGTCATTCTGCTCAATTGCATTCTTCCATTTTGTCCCTCTGTTTTGTTCATTCCTTTTTAGCTTCTTATCATTCTGCACTCTGGTCATTCGTCTTTTCTCTTTTTGTCTCTTTGTTGCCATCATCTATTTTTTTTTTATCTCTCTGTTCATGTGTCTTCTTTCGCTTTGTCCCTCTGTCTCCTCATTCATTTTTGCTTTCTATCGTTCTGCACTGTTCTGTCAACTCAATCCTATTGTCTCTTTTGTCTCAGTTTCATTGCCTCTTTTTTCTGCTTTTCATTCTTTGCACACTCTTTTTGCTCAATTACCTTCTTTTGCTTTGTCTATCTGTTTATTTAATTCCTTTTTAGCTTTTTATCATTCTGCATTTCTCATTCTACTGAACCTTATTGTTCCCCTTGGTCTCTCTGTTTCCTCTCCTCCCTTCCTTCCCCCTTTGTCTGCTTTTTTCTCTTTGCTCACTCTTTCTGCTCAATCATCTTTTATTCCATTTGTCTCTTTCCTTCTTCCTATCACCCCCTTTATCATTCTGCAATCATTCTGCTCAGTTGCTTTCTTTTGTTTTGTCCCATAGTTTCTTTCATTCCTTTTTAGCTTGTAATCATTCTGCTTTTCTCATTTTGCTAAACTCTATTGTGTCCCTTAGTCTCTCTGTTTCCTTCCCCCTTTTTCTGCTCTTTTTTTTTTGCACACTCTCTCTGTTCAATTGTCTTTTTTTCCTTTTGTCCCTTTTTTGTTTTATCTTTCTGCTCTCTCATTTTACTCAATTGCCTTCTTTCGTTTTGTCCCATTGTTTCCTTCATTCCCTTTAGCTTTTTTCTCTTTGCCCTCTCATTCTGCTCAATCGTCTTTTTCCCCTTTATTTACATCATCCTTTTGAAAAAAATCTTTATGTACTTTCATTCTGTTCAATTGCTTCCTTCCGTTCTGTCCCTCTGTTTCCTTCATTCGTTTTTAGCTTTTTTAATTCTGCCCTATCATTTTGCTCAATTGGCTCATTTGCCGGAATTTCTTCTTTGTGTTTGTTTTTTTCCTAATCTTCATTCTTTTCTCTTTAGTCTTCTACAATACTTCTTTCCCTTTATCCCCGTTTTTCATCTTGTCTTTTCTTATTAATTCTTGTTTACCCTGTTTTTGACATGAATCCTCTTGTTTTTTTCTTCCATTTTGCTCTTTCCTTTTGTCCGAAGAATTTTTCTGCTTAATCCTCTTATTTTCTCTGATAATCTATTTCTTCGGTTTTCTCATTTCTATTCTCCTACACGTCTCCTTCTGTGTCATTATCCGTTTCTATCTTTTACCTTCTTTTATTCTTTTTTCCTTTCAATTCGTCTGTGCCTCTCTTAGTTCTCCATTCTGTTTTTTTCTCCTCATTTTTTGCATTGTCTTCGCTGTCTTCAAATCTTTTCGTTTCCTTCGCAGTTTCACCGTTTTGTTATTCGCTTTTGTTGTTGAGTGGTGAGTTCGAAACTGAGTGTATCACCACCACTTGTGGCTTGCCCTGCGGATCATAACTACTGAGTAGTAAAATCGCCCCCCTCCGAGATACTTCGCACTTGAGACCGTGTTTCAGATTAAGCAAAGTTTCATAAATACTTCATATTTTTATCTTCCTTCCTTTTGACTTTTTTTCTTCACTCATTCTCCCTCATATTCTTATCCCCTTTCACTTCTGTATTTGTTTCTCTTCTACTCACTTACACCCATATCCGACATCATGTTCCTGATTATTATTTGCCGTATCCAATGGGCTATGCAACCTACCTTCTATAGAAGCTGATTCCGTATTTGATTCTCGAAGAACAATCGTATTCGCTGGATTGCCGTTTGTATCGGTCAGCATTTCAAAATTTATATTTGATAGAGAAAATTAAATTTCTATTCGTCTGAGATGGAAAAAAAGGAGAACGCTCTGTTGAGCCATTCAGCTTAATTTAGAAGTACCTCAAACAATCTAACCCTGCATGTTGATTTTGAACACGTTATGGCTTAATATTCGAGAACTCTAGATCTTAATAGAGATTCATGGAATACAGGATAGTGGAAGATATCTGCTGAGAACATATATATATATATATATATATATATATATATATATATATATATATATATAATATATATATATATATATATATATATATATATATATACATATATATATATATATACATATATATATATATACATATATATATATATACATATATATATATATACATATATATATATATATATATACATATATATATATATATATACATATATATATATATATATATATATATATATATATATATATATATATATATATATATGGACATGAATATATATGAATGAAGTAACTCATCCATTGTGAGCTTATGCAATACTCTCCGATAGGAATAGAGAACTCTGGTGGATGAGGAGTTTCTGCGTAAAAATAAATATATCACTTGAATTCAGGCTAACTGATCATCCAGTTCTGTAGCCGACAGATAGGATATCAGCCTCCAGGTCGGAAGTAGGGCTTCAATTCTGCCACAGTACTGGATGGGATGATATCAATAGCCAAACTGGAAAATGTAATACATCTAAACAGCTGTCTCTGGACAACAGAATAATATGTATATATATGTATATATATGTACATATATATATATGTATATATATATATATATATATATATATATATATGTATATGTATATGTATAGGCATGTATGTATATACGTTTATATGTATATATATACATACATATATATATGTATAGTTATATATTTGTATATGTGTTAGTATATATAGGCATATAAATATGTATATATATGTATATATATGTAAGTGTATATATCTATGTATGCAAATATAGTTATACGTATATATATATGCATATATATATGTGTATATGTATGCATTTATATATATATGTGTATATATTTATGTCAGTATATATATATATGTATATACAGATGTATATATTTGTATGTGTATATATTTATGTAAGTATAGATATATGTATATATGTATACATATATGTATATATATATTTTAATAAATGTACGTATACATATATATGTATATATAAATGCATATGTATATAGATATATGTATAAGTGTATGCATATGTATATTGATGTTTATGTATGCATGTATATTTGTATATATATGTATGTAAGTATATGTATATATACGTATATGCCTATATACATATTCATATGTATAGATATTTATATGCATATTTATATATATATGTATACATGTATATGTAAATATAGGTACATATATATGTATGCATACGTATATATAAATGTATATACATTTATGTATATATATATGTATATGTATATATGTATATATGCATATGTGTATGTATATGTATATTGATATTTATGTATACATGTATATATGTATATATATATGTATTAAAGTATATATGTATATTTGAACATATTTTTATGTATATATATATATGTATGTATATGTATATACATTGATATATATATATGTGTTTATTAATATGTATATATTTATATATCTATGCATATGTGTATATATATATGTAAATAAGTATATACATATGTATATGTATATATATATATATATATATACTTACAAATATATAGGCATACGTATAAAAATATGTATACGTATATATATACATATATATATATATATATATATTTATGTATATATATTCATATATATGTATGTATATATGTACGTATATTTGTATATAGATATGTATATATATATACATATATGTACATATATATATATACATATATAGATATATAGATATATAATTATACATACATATATGCATGAATCTATAAGTATATATATGAATGTATATATCTATATATTTATATACATACATATATGTTTATACATATACGTATAAATATGGGTATATATATATGTGTATATACATGTATATGTATATATGTACACACATATGTACATGTATATATATATGTATTTATATGTACATTTATATATAAGTACATATATATGTGTATATATATATATAGATATATATGTACATGCATATAATCTGTACCGTACAGGGTGAGACAGACTAAGGAGTGAGGCGTTTAAAGGTAAGGCTCATTAATCCTTATTATCAAATTGTCAATACATGTTTAGAGATTCTTCCCCTCATCAGTGGTGTGTGCTGTGTGAGTGTGTATTGAAATGTTCCAAGTAGAAACCAGAGCCCACTGTCAGGAGCTATGCATTGTAAGTAAATATATATATATATATATATATATATATATATATATATATATATATATATATATTATATATATATGTATATATATATAAATACATATATGTATATTCATATGTATGTATATATATTTGTATATGTATATGCATATATACTTATATGCGAATGTATAAATATACTTAATTGTATGTACGTATATACATAAGTATATATATATATACGTGGGTATATATATATAAGTATGTATATACATATGTATATATATATGTATATATGTATATATACATATGTATATATATGTATTTATATGTATATATATATCTATCTCTTTATCTATTTACGTGTATATAAATATGTATGTATATATATGCATATATATGCATGTATATATATGTAATCATGAATATGAAATGTATGTACGTATACGGATACATATGTATATATATATTATATGTATATGTAAATGTATGTGTATATCTCTTTATGTATGTGTATGCATATGTATATGTATATATATGTATCTGTATATGTGTATATATTCGTATATTTATATATATATATACATATATATATATGGTGATATATATATATATGTATATATATATGTATTCAATTGTCACTTATATGTGTATATGTATATACATATATATTGACAAATCTATGTATATATATATATATATATATATATATATATATGTGTGCATATGTATATACATATGATTATATGTACGTGTATGTACATGTATATGTATATGAATATATATGAATATATATGTATATGTATACATATGTATTCACATATATATGAGTATATATATTTGTTTGCATATATACATAGGTATATATACATAAAAGCATATTCATATGCGTAGATATGTGTACGTATATATATATATATGCGTATATATATATATTTATATATATATATATACATATGTACATATTTATGTACATATATAAGTATATACACTTTTGTATATATATATGTGTATGTACCGATGTATGTATATGTATATATATATGTATATGCATATATGCACATGTATATATATGTGTACATATATGTATGTATGTATATATGTATATGTGTATGGGTATGTATATTCATATATACGTGTATGTGTATACGTGTATTCATATATATATGTATATATATATATGTATATTCATATATTTGTATATGTCTATATATATGTATATGTGTATATGTATATGTTTTATATTTATATATGTGCATGTATATATATATATATATATATATGTATATGTATATACATATGTATACATATATACATATGTATAGGCTACATATATGTGGATAAACATATGTATTTATATATTCAGATACATATATCTACATATATATCTATACATATGGACATATATATATATGTATATAAATGTATAAATATAAGTATATATTCATGTATATATATATGTGTATATATATATGTATACGTATATGCATATATACATATACATGTACATATATAAATCTTTGTATACATGTATATGTATATATATATATCCATATTTATACGTATTTTTTATGTATATATATATGTACATATGTATATGTATATATGTATATGTATACATATATATATGTGTATGTATATATATGTATATTTATTTATATGTGTATGTATATATATATGAATTCATATACATATGTATATATATTTTTATTTATATATTTGCATATATACATGTATATATGTGTTTTATATTTATATATTTACACGTTCATATATTTACGTTTATGTATATATATATGTAGACACATATATATGTATATATACGTATCATGTATATATATGTGGATATATATATGTATTTATATATATTTAGATACATATATATATGCATACATACATATATTTATATATTCAAATATTAAATATATATTCATGTATATATATGTGTATATATATATGCATATGTATATGCATATATATATATATGTATATGTATATTCTTAAATCTATTTATACATTTATCCGTATATATACATATATTTATATGTATATATATATATGTATATATTTATGTATACATGTATATATTTATATAAGTATATACATACGTTTATATGTATTTATAAGCAAATATATATGTGTATTGGTCCATTTTACATATCTATTACGTGTTCTTCGTGGTTTTTATGATTTTTTTTTTCAAATTTAGGATTTCAAATTCTTCATTAAGAAAGACGTTGCACGAATTTTCCTGATAGTTGATTGGATCGTAGAAGGATTTTAATTTCGAATTTTGGCTCGTTGCTCACTCGGTTGAGTTCCCAGTAGTAGGCTGATAATGATGTGCTATTTTTGTGTCTTTTGTTAGTGAATGGTATGTGGTTGGCTAATATAATCTTGAGAGGAGTGTTTTATTACATTTAGTATCGACCATAATACACAACAGGCACCACTCTCAATTTCTTTTAATCAACATGAAAAAATACCAATAAATCATAAGGGAAAGTGGATAGCTCGTCCCCATGTTGATCATCCCCCAAACTTCCGATTAGTATCTTTTACCTTCAAACATACCCAAACACAATATAAATTAAACATCAAGAATAATACTATCCACTAAAGCTACAGGAGCAAAAAAAGGAATGCCAGGGTCGAAATGGAAATTACTCCTGGACCACTACTAGGAGTCCTATATAGAGTTCTAACCCCTTTGACAAAATGAATATCCCCACACGATCCACTACCACACTGACAACATTCTCACCGAATTCCCAATAAATGGACCAAAAAAATACATGGACAATCATTCGCCTGAAGAGGCCCAAAGAGGGCCGAAACATGAGCTAGTTCGTGTAACGAATGTATATATATATATATGTGTGTATATGTATATACATGTATACGTATATATATATGTATATGTTCATATATATGTATATGTATATATATGTATATCTATAAATATATATACGTATGTATATGTAGATTTATATAGATATATATATATGTATTAAGCTTTGGGAAACGAATGTATATATATATGTGTATATGTATATACATGTATATGTATATACATGTATATGTATACATATATGTATATTATATATATGTATATGTATATATATGTAGATTTATATATATATATGTATGTATGTATATGTAGATTTATATATATATATGTATATATATATACATATGTTTATATATATATATGTATATATGTATATATATATATATATGTATATGTATGTATATATGTATTTATATATATGTATATATATGTATATGTATATATACATATATGTATATATACATGCATATGTATATATGTATATATTTGTGTATGTATACATGCCTATATGCATATATATGTATATATGTATATACATATATATATATGTATGTATATATATGTGTATATATATATGTATATATATGTATATATATATATACATGTATATATATATATATGCATGTATATGTGTATATACATATGTATATATATATGTATATATATATACATATATACAAATAAATATATGTATATATATATGTATATATATATATATGTATATATATATATTTATGTATATATATATGTATATATATATGTGTACATATATATGTTTACATATATATGTATATGTATATATTTATATTCATACTTGGCGTGCATTTCATTCCCTTCTCTTCGTACAGCATCCTTACTTTCCACAGCTACCAGGCTTGACTATTCTCTCTTTCTGATCTTTGGCTTTCACCCAGCTTTGCTGAATTTTCCAAATCTTTTTCTATGCCGTTACTGCTAGCCTGTTCGCTGAAAATTATGTTGATTCTGGACAGCAGGTATGATGTTCTATTTCTTAGGTTTCCTTCAGCGAAGTTCAGCCTTTTTTGATTTTGGTCGAATTGGCTCTGAATGGTGTGGTATAATTGAGCACAGTCACTTCCATCAGTTCTAGACGTTTTGCAACAATCTGTACAGATCTTCATGATACTCTGCGTTTGACTTTTGGTGTCAATAGGGTATATTCTTCTGTTGCTTTTCATGCTATTTCAAAATAGTAGCAGGCTCGATTTGCAGAATCATCGATATTGTCTTCTTGTAAAGCAGCAAATCTGTTTTGAGCGAGGTTTTGAATGCTTTGAATATTTGACTTTTGCTTCTTAATACAGACCAATTATAAGAAGGGCTTTTTGATGATCAATTTATTGGCTCTCAGACTAAGACAGATTGTGGCTTTGACAATGCGATAGTCAGAGTTGGCGTTATTCAACATTTCATAGGTTCGACAGTCAATTGCACTAATTCTCCATTTCTCGTTGATAAAAACATAATCTTGTTCAGCATCTAACTTCTTTCCCCTCTTTTTTCTGAAATTTCATGTTCACACAGACAAAAATATTGTCATCAACGGAATCCTTGATCAGGATACTTGTGTATGTGTGATACGAGTTTTGGAAGCCTTTGTTAGCATTGAAATGTCTATCAATGATAGTCATGTTATGTTTACGAATCTGGGAAACCAAAGATACCAATTTTGCGTAGAACATTTGAACTTGAAGATGTTAAGAGCTTTCTCAGCTTTCGGGCTAAGAAGCATTCCTACGCCACCTATTGTTGTGTTTAAGCTGTTTTTCAGAGCCGTCGAGGTTACATCCTATATCGTTATATTCCAATCGAAATTCATCAATTCATCAGGGAGCAATGTTCTTGGATGCAATGATATCTTATTTATATGCTTCAATTGATGCAGCAAATTCCTCTTTTTGTTGGTTTCCCGCCAGCGTGTGAGAGTTGAGAGTGGTGACGAATAGTTTATTATGGCATTTCATTACACGTTTTTTCGTTCCTGTTTGTGGTTTTGTTTTTGGCACGGTATCTTATTTTTCGATTGCCGGTTCTGCAGGACAAGCCCCTTGTTGACCCTTGCGACGGGCTATGCAGCATGAACGTCGGAGTGTAGGTAACATCATATTGAATCTTTCGGTAGCTGTTTTTCTCTGCGTGTATATGTGTCCTAGTTCATTTGCTGCAGATAATATAACTACAAATACTGCTACTACTGCTACTGTTGCTGATGTGTCACTTCCAAATTTTTCCAAAATGAATACAATCAATTAGGTTAATTATAGCTTTCAAATTATGGTATAATATAGTGACATAGTGCAATGCTTTAGATAAGCAGCAATAGCAAAGCAATGGTCATTCACCAGCGTTTCTAAATTTTGAATGAAGTCCTTACCAATAATTATCTGAATTATTTTTAACTGATGTCATCAAATAACAATCATTTATTCTTTTATCCAATCAATTTCTGTGATGGATATAAAATTACCTGCACGAAGTTATAGATCAGAATTATCTCAATCTATATGATTTATAGTTTCCTTATCCGCAGTTACTTATTCAGTGGTCCGCCCTTATCCGGACTTTCCCTTTCAATGGTACGTAGACACACCATTGGAATTCTGTTCTTGTTGTATTGATGACCGAATATTCCATTGCACTTACCTGTCTAATAGAGATCTGCGTTATTTTTCAAATCACCTAAAATACTCAATTTTTTTCCCCAAGTATCCATATCTATAGTACAGAACTATCAATCTCTATCACGTACGAGATAGTGTATTATGTTGGTGCAAAAATAATCGTGGTTTTAAAGCAGTATATCTCAGATTAGAATAAAATGTATCAATCAAATAAGAACCTTCAGAATCTAAACATCTTTACAAACTCGAAGCAAGTCAATTAATTCAAGAAACAGAATTCTGGAACTGAAGACAGATACTTGAATAAGTTGTAGTCGATCGGAGCCAGTAAGCTGGTCGATAAGCTGGTGAGGTAGAGTTTCGTTTAGAGGTTTGTTCAACTTACGTAATGTCATTAGCACGATATGTGAGCTTTTTTGCTATTCATTCACTTTGGCGATTTTCTGACGCGAAGTACAGATCAGATTTAGATTAATCAATCGAAAATGTCTCAGACGAGACCGACAGAATGAACATCTCCTCTAAGTAGAAGGAATTCAAAAGCAACTTTCGTAAGTTAAAAAAAGAATCAATGAAATAAAAAAAATAATACCAGGATCTCACCAGGGAACAACAAACTGTGAACATGAAGATTAGGGTCATGTGCATGAATGTTGTCGTACAGGGGAACCATCCCCAAACACTAGATACAAGATTGGAGGAGCTATAATTTCGTAGAAGGGTTGAAATCACAGCAATAATGGAGTCACATTGAATACTTAGGAAGGTGATAGGAGCTATATTGTTATTGTTCCGATAGCAGCTATTTGCAATTTACAGTTTTGTGGAACGAAGAACTTTTACTGGTATCAGCGCACCATTTAAACACAACATTAAAGTTTCAATATGTATTCGATTTATTGAAATGACTCGGAAAAACACAAGTTGTAATACTATAAAAATGTTTTTGAGTATGATGAAAGCAAATTGGTCAGTGATGTAAGAAAACTAACAGAAAACTCTTTAATTTTAATACAAGTCGTTATCATTCCAAGGTTATGTTGCTTGAAATGAACCAAACCGGTCGATATACTTGCCACTATTTATTTTCTCTCTCCTTATGGATAGTACACCTGAGGGAAGCTATATCATGTATTTTCTTAAATGTTGTGGCAGGAAGAAAAGCAAGACTTATTTTGATTTCAACAGTTCTAACAACTTTTGAACCAACATTTTGTGGAATTTTAAAAATAAGCAATCGTTCTCTCCAATGATCTATATGCATTTTTCAGAATGTTTCTGATGGTCTATCCGTCGGATATCTTCAGATGGGTATTTCAGGTTTGTTTCCATGTAATATCAATGACGCGCTAGGAAATCCGGGGTATAATTAGCCCAAGCAGTATGGGAGAAAACGAAGATGAAGACAATAGTGAAAAAATAAAACCTAAGTATCTATAAATGATTGGTGAATCATTGGCTCTTTGGCAATACATTTGGTAACATCTGTTTCTCTTATATTACTTAGTGAAATACTAGAATTTTAGAAACCTTGCAGACAGAACAATGCCCTGCTCTCTGCTAGTGACATTTCCTAATTTATATACCTAGAGAAAATATTCAGTGCTATTGTAATGGCTTTTAAAGCTCAAGAATTACTGTGAAGTAAGATTAGCATTTTAAAGTAGTTTTTTACTCTGCTTTAAGAGATTTGATCACGCAGAGGGCATAAGAGGGTCCAATTCCATCCTCGAATTACAAATGTCTCAGCAGCAAACGGAGCAGTCAGCCGATAAACGTTCACCTAAAAGGCCAGTTTCACTCTCAGAAAGACGTTACGCGGCTGACTTGGAGTTATGTTCTATGAAACGAGTTCTTTGTTGCAAAAAAGTAAATAGACAAAGAATGAAAAGAAGAAAGAAGCAAACAAGTAAGGAAATAGAGAGAGAAAGAAAGGAAGAAAGAAAGAAAGGAAGGAAGGAAGAAAGGGAGAATAAGAAATTATCATAGAAAGCAATGGAACCAAGAAAGATGGTAGATATAAATAAAGTGGAATATGTAATGAGAAAGGAGAGGAAAAAATAAACGGGAAGGAAATGAAAGACGCTGGGAAGAATACAAGAGATAAATAAAAAAAAATTATGGCTGATGTTCAGAAAGAGAAAGAAGGCATTGTTTGGAGAGCGCACGGCAAATAAAAATAAATGAATGATAAATGAATGGAACTAAAGGAAGAAAGCAACACTGAGATAAGTATAGGCTTGGTTAGTCGCTCAATAAAAACTTCATCTGGCAAACATCTTGTATCAGTATGCCATATTCGGAGTGAGGAGTTAAAGAATCGGTAATAAGGATGATCAATGAATAAGTTTCTTCTCTCTTATTAGTAGATTCTGTATTTTCAATTTTTTCAGGAAATCGCCAAAGTGAATGAATAGCAAAAAAGCTCACATATCGTGCTAATGACATTACATAAGTTGAACAAACCTCTAAACGAAACTCTACCTCACCAGCTTATCGACCAGCTTACTGGCTCCGATCGACTACTACTTATTTAAGTTTCTGTCTTCAGTTCCAGAATTCTGTTCCTTGAATTAATTGACTTGCTTCGAGTTTGCAAACTAGCCAACTGCTAGCCAATGTGCTCCAAATATCTCACCGATTGGACAGGAAGTAGGACTGCTACATAGGCACGCATGACTTGATTATAAAACCTATTTGTAGCATGAAAACTGCCTAAATTTTGATCGTAAATTATGGGGGGAATGAAATACTATTATCTATTATATATTGCAAGAGGCGTATTGGACACTTATCGTGCACAGCCACTCATATATTTAGTATTTTTGACTGAAGAAAGTATCTTAATGTTCATGTGTATATGAAACTCTATCAAGAGTTATCTGTTGAATTGTACAACAAATCGGTTGTCTGCTTCAAAGCGTCCAACTCTTACTTTAGAAAATCACATTTCCGACGATAAGCCTCGTTTCCAAACAAAATTAGATAGTCTTTTGTACATTCTACATTCTCGTGGGAGATGTAACGGCTAACTTTTCGTCCATTGGTGATAAAAGCTCTAAATTTGGTACATATATGGCTTAATGTATTTTAGCGAATCAGAATAAAGAATTAGCTCTGGGCCAGAATTTAAGTCACAACACTGCTGGAGTTTGCCATCAAGTAACAGGAATCAGAGGCATTTCTTGTTTATCTTTCTTCCTTTCTTTCTTTTGTTTCATATAACAAACATTTGTAAACTTTTAGGGAATTGTTAGTAAGAGATGATGATGATGATGATGATGATGATGATGATGATGATGATGATGATGATGATGATAGCAGCAGCTGCAGCAGCCGGATTACAGTGCTAGAGTATTGAGGAACGATGTAGTCACTTGATATTCAGCTAGAACCATGAACTCTTACCGAATATTACGCCCATGATCATCGTTATAAAAACTCAACGAGAGCAAAATAAATAGTAATAGCAAGAATACCGAAAAAGTGTTGGAGTATGATCAATACTCCAACAGTCCAGCGAAAGATCAATCCTAGATATCATAGGCATAAAAACTCAACAAGAATATATGATAAGAGCAAATATGATCAACGTACCGATTAAATTAAACTAGAATAAATTTGACACGGATAAAGTGAATTACATGCGATATATTTAAGAGTTTTTCAACAAGATTATCTAGCAAACGTAAGGAGAAGGGCACTTTTAGAGAGTATACCTTAATGGTCGTCTGAAATGAGGTGTGAAAGAAAGAGATCTAAAAAGCAATCTGCAAAATGGTAAATATCCCCTGTTTCAAAGAAAAGAAAATTGTTGCATGAAGGTAATGAAGTTCTTGTCAGTGACTTGATGCGAAGCGTGGAACACTAGCTAATAAATGGAGTCGGGATCAAAGACTGGTTCTAAATCTCTTTGGGTCCTGCTTCTTCCCTTGGGCCCAGCGACATCGCAGGGGGGGGGGCGCTCAAAAGATGAATAAGATTGGGACAAATTAATGTTGTCGGGTGGGGGAGAATCGCTCAAAGGGGTTGGTAAAATTTGAGAATATGTCGGGTAGAACGGGATTGGCTACATTCGATGTTTTCAGTGAGAACTTCTATCTATATGGTCCAATCAAAGAAATGTTTTTTTTACGGGCCACACCACATGAAAATAAGTTACCGGTTGTTTATTTGGATCTTATTGGTGACTCCGAAAAAACGTTGTCAGTTGCATATCTATCTATCAGTTTGTTCGTTCATCAATTAATCCTAGTCTGTTCGTATATTTGACTGTTTGCCTGTTCGTATATTTATTCGTCAGATATTGTTTGTCTCCTTCGGTTCATACATCATATTTTTGTTTTCATTCAATGATCAATCGCACTAATACGGAAATCATATCTACTTAAATCAGAATCGATTCGAAGTTTGCGATACCATTAGATTTTTCTACTTCGTTTTAGTTATAGATCAATAATACTACTACTATTTTGACTGAAGATGATTACTTCAACTTCTGAATTATATATATGATAGATAAATTCGTATTTATATAAGCCTTGTCAGTTTAGCACAGTTGATGGGGAACCGCCAACTAAGATTGTTCTTGTTACGGGGCGGGTGTCAACTCCAACTTGGACTGGTTTGACAATTGGTCAAACAATAGTTATCCTTGCTTAAATGTATTATTCACGGACCTGGGCAGATATATTTTCTTCATTGGGTATCATCTCGTTATAATGTATTACCAAGTGAATTTAATTTCTCACAGGGAACATAACGGAGTTATCCATCAAGGATGTAGGTAGTTATATGGATTTATTAGAAAAAGATGAAATGCAAGAGAAGTTGTAGTGGGCAGCTTAGCCAAATAACGGTGAAATTTTATGATAAAAGGATACAGTTTGGTACAATTTTAGTTGAAAGCATTCCAAAAGGAATCATGTGTCAGATAAATCCCAGCGATGAATATAATATGATATCTAGGATATTATCAGTTTGATTCTTTTACCATACATGGTCTTGGGAGTTTGAATAATATGTGCAAGGCAGTGGCTATGATACAATTCCAAACGCAACTAAGTGATTATAATTACAAGTTAGACCTAGGGTTTATCTTGGGAAGGTCTATTCAGCATTCCCCTACACAGTAATAGAGGGCTGTCCAGTCCAAAGCAGCTCTACGGCACTTGTACTGCCACACAAGACCCTTCTAATACTTGCAGGAGATATAGCTGAACTGGCTAACATCTTGTAGGCTTGTCCAGAAGGATTCAAAGTATACCTTTGATCTGACCCATATACACAGGGAAGATAGTTGTGGTGTGGACACCAGCATCTGACCCAAACACGGTGGTCATTTTGAATTATGAGATAGGAGGAAGCTTCTGGGGAATTCTGAAGTTCCAAATTGAATTCTGCGTCATAAAAAGGTATGGTTTGACACTGAGATCATCTATATCAGACTAGTCAACGCAACTTTATTGAAAATACGATTGGTAAAAAAGAATTAGAAAGGTAGTATAGATCAACAAGAAGGACGATTTAGAGGATGAGGGATGGAAAAAAGGTGGAGAAAGCGAATAAAGATGAGAGGAAAAAGACAACAAAAACAAACCCCTACACTACAAAAATAAAAGGAAACCCCAAAGACCCAAACAACTACCTACCTATAAGCCTACTCAGCTGCATATACAAACTTTTCACAAAAAAATATATCCAACCAGATCGCTAAAACACGAGATGAAAACCGAACACGGGAACAGGCTGGATTCAGAAGTTACTCGACCATGGACCATTTCCATTCAAGAAAGACTTCAAGAGGGCATTCGACTGTAGAAATTTCCATGGTCATGAAGGCAATAAGCCTACAAGGTGTAGACCCAGTATACATAAAAGTACTGTCATATATATACAATCACAGTAACTCCTTCATCAGGCTACATATGGACTCTGCACCCTTCCAGCTCCATAAAGGAGTAAGACAAGGTGATACCAGCTCACCCAAACTCTTCACAGCCTGCCTCGAGAT
Source organism: Thysanoteuthis rhombus (assembly GCA_963457665.1). Taxonomy (NCBI): domain Eukaryota; kingdom Metazoa; phylum Mollusca; class Cephalopoda; order Oegopsida; family Thysanoteuthidae; genus Thysanoteuthis; species Thysanoteuthis major. Next base: position 20,875,598 of record OY735204.1, read on the forward strand.
GATCTTCCGAAACCTGGACTGGGAGAATAGAGGAATCAAAATAGACAGCGAATATCTGAGCAACCTAAGATTTGTAGATGACATCATCCTTTTCGCAGAGAATCTATACGATCTCTCACTAATGCTAGATGAACTAAACGAAGAAAGCAAAAACTTCATTTTACTGAAGCTATGTGAAACAATGACATCGAGAATAAGGACATAACTGTCAAAATCGAATATGCAAAACTGGGGAAAGTAGACCACTACATCTACATAAGATAACAAATCTCTATGAAACTCACAAAAGAAGAAATTAAGCAAAGAATCACCCTCGGGTGGCAAGCCATGAGATAATCATGCTCAACCTCACATGGAGAGATCACCAGACAGCACAGTATATCATTCTTTTAACGTCCGTCGTTGGACATAGACCTTCCCAGGATTTGCCACACTTCTCTATCATGGGCGTCGCGGGGCCAGTACTTCCTAAACTTGTCTAGCTTGTCTCTCCATCTAACATTTTGTCGGCCTCGGTTGCAGATGTGATCTTGGCAGATCCATGTCGTGAGTCATGATGTCCATCGATTGTCTTCCATTCTTGCAACATGGCCAGCCCACAGAGATTTTTAATGGATTCTATGATGTCCCTGACCCTTGTCTTTTCCCAGATATACTGTGCTGTCTTGTGGTCTCTCCATGTAAGACTTTGCATAATTCTTTCATGAGCTCGTTGCATGGTTCTCGATTTGCGGATCTGTCTCTTGGTTAGGTTCCACGTTTCAGCTCCATAAGTGACTTCTTTGTGAAAAGTTTGTATACACAGTTGAGTAGTTGTTGAGGTCTTTCGGGTTTCCCTCTTTATATAAAAGCATTATGATAGCAGTGTTCCAATCGTCTGGGACTTTACTGTGTTCTAGACACAAGTTGAAGAGGACGGCCAGTTTCCTAGTGATGATTTTACTTGCTTTTCGAAGTAGGTCGATGGTGATGTTGTCTGGTCCAGGGGCCGTTCCTTTCTTAGTCTGTTTAATGGCTTGTTTAATCTCCTACGGGGTTGCCTCTAGAAAGTCCTCGAGTTGATTGCTTGCGTCTTGCGTATCTTGTTCATTGTTTTGTAATCCTTGTTCGGACGAATAAAGTTTTTGGTAAAATTCTTTGGCACGTTCCACAATCCTCTCTCTGTCTGTTGTCAAGTTTCCATTTTCCTCGAGTATGCTACTTATTTGCCTTCTTTGAGGCCTCTGTTTATAGCTTTGAAGCCCCGACCTCTTTCAAAAGTCGATTCGATGACTGCCGCCGTGTATCCCCTTCTGTCTTCCCTTCGTTTTTTCTTGATCAATTTATTTTATTCGATTCTCTCTCTTGTTGTCGGTGGCTTGAGGTTTCTGCGTTTTTCCATGAGATTTCTAGTTTCATCTGAGACTTTGCTAATGGTTTGTTTGCTCATTGGTTTGAATGTTGTGGCAAATTATTGACGCTGTCATTTTGTTGTTTAGTTCGTTGATGTTGGTGTCGTCTTGTTCAGTAAGAATTCTGAATCTGTTTTTCAGTTCGAGTTTGAAAGATCGAGCGTGCTCCTTTGGTATGTGTAGAGGTTGCAGTTTTGTGTGGAACATTTTCCTGCGTTCTTTGTTAGTGTTTGTTTGTACTTTACATCGTACCATTCTGTGGTCGCTGTCTACATTGACTTGATTCAGGACTTGTATGTCCTTGACGATATCATTTTTGTCTGCAAGAATCTACTATTTGGATGTGTCACCGTTGCATCTAATCTAACATTCGATTTGTTTGGGGTTTTTTGCCAGTCAAACCCCGGTCGAGGTTGTTGGGGGGAGTTTTGGGTTTAGTTTTTAGAGCTTTTTTTTAATTGTATTTATTCATTTATTTTATTTATTTTTTGTCCGTTTTAAATGGCTTGTTCGTCCCTCTAGCTCTGTATTGCTTGATTGTAACATCTCCTGCCCCCAAACTTCTGTCAAAATATAAACTAGAATGTAGCTCCAAAATCTTTGAACTTGAAGCACACTGACGACATTGAAATAATAACCCAAGTAAAATGTAATTTTAGATTCATTAGGATTTTTTTGTGGTGGAGGCAATTATAACCAAAGGGTATATGGGAAAAGGTTGAGAAAACCTGGGTTAGATGGATGAACTGCTGTAATTCATTTTTAAAAGCTAAAATATTTTAGGAAGAAATAATTATATATCTGATTCTGTCAGTAATACTTGCCTCAATTCCCGACGTCTGGAGACGATTCCCTTTCCTCCTAATTTTCAATGCACAAACTGAATGCTGGAACTTGTGCCAATTTAGGGCACAATGGTGATGGTCTACAGGAATAGCTCTCTAATCATTGCTCCATGGTAAGGTTCCTTTGTCATGATATCTATCAAGTTCAATACGTTAAAAAACTAAATAAATTAAATCGAGTCAAGAAGAGTGCGTTGCTAATCTTTCAATTAAAGAAGGTTTGACTGCCTTGAAATTCAACATTCGAAAGTTTTTATCTGCCCTCGTATCTCGACTACTGGTGCCATATTCATTGTGGTATCTGTAAAATGAGTTAGACATCCGTATTGGAACAACTTGCAATTAGTAGAGACAGACTTTTGGACCAGACAGTGCTTTTTCAATCTCTGCAGTGCTCTCTTCTCCCATCCTCGAAGCTTTAACGAGTGTTGTTTTTTTTTAAAATCCAGGTGCATTGACTCATTTGTCCTTTCTGGGTTATTTCGTGAAATTTGTGCACAAACCAGGCGATGACTTACAGAGAGGACCATTGCAGGAATTCAACATCATATTTTCAATTATGAGCAGGCCATGCTAGTATTCCCCATATGTTTTCCATTGATATAACATGCAGAAAATCGATGCAAAGATTGGTAGAAAAGGTAAAAGAAATTTTGGTAGGAATAGAAAGAAAAAGAAATAGAGAGGGATAAAAATTAGATGTTATTTTGAGAAAATATGGTAAAGATAACTAGCAAATAGAAAACGATATAACCTATATAAGGTAGGGGATGTTTATTACTTTTGAAACTATAAAAGGGATTTGCCTCTGATAGAAAAAACGCAGGAACGTGCAGATATAAATCAGAAATTCTGGATCCAAACAAATAGTTTTATTCAAAATAGTTTGTTTATTTATTTTCAGAATATTTGGAAAAAAACTACCGTACAACCTATTTTGGAATCTTTAGCTTTCATTTAAATCGTTTTTTCTATATCTGAACAACATTCCGCTGGAAAGAAAAAAAGAATCAAGATTTGCAACAGATCTCCCGAGACAACTGCATTGAGCCAAAGAAATTCCAAGAAACAGTAGCAAGCTGTCACTCCATTGGTAATTTTCATCATAAAGGACAGAGAAAATAATAGAATTCCGTGCTTAAATATAATTTGTTCATCGAAATGAGTTCCATCGTAATCAATAGCCTCATTTGAATGGTTTACGAGCTTGTCCCTCTTGTGTTACGATTTTTAGCGAGGTCAAGTGACAGCCAAGCTTTCTAATAATACTCCGTAAGAAAAATGATTTAATTTTATGACTGTAAGTAATGAATAATTGGAAGCTATTATAATGCAGTCGGTTGATTTAAACTACTTTCCTCGTATTTGTTGTTATATTCCTCACGTTTCAGCCTGTATCGAGTCTGTTGTGATCGTTGGAACTTGCTCTGAGGGACGAAGCACTCGCATGCACGCTTTCTTGGGGTCTTTCTCTTACGTCGAACTCCTGGCCTTCTAATGAACTCGATGAACTTTGTCGTCTGTCCCATTTCTCTAGCCGTGCCTCTGGAATCCCCCAATTGATCCCTTGTTTTCTCTTGATTAATGGCACCCACAAACTTAATGTCTAGGTCCGGTCTGCTGATTGAGTTATCTGATCAAAGTATGTGTGCAGATTCCATCATTTTGACTTAATTTCATCAAGATTCCTCCTTTCCATAGAACAATCATAGCTTGTAGCGGGGCAGTTAACAAGAAATTTTGGCAGAATAGTTCATTTTGTAAAATGAAGCACCAGATTCTGCACAGGGACTCATCAAGGGTTAGTAAATATTTAAAAAAAAACAAAAAACGTTAGCCACTCAAAAGTCAACATGTAGAGCCGAGGGTGAAATTGTTCTTATTGAATGTATTGGTCACAGAGCTGCCCATATCTCAGAAATTATTGAAGATAGAAATATGCTGTTTTCACGATTCGATAATATCCATAAAGATTATTTTGAAACGACCCGATTCCGCCTGATCAAGTTTCTTCCGGCCTGGCCCAACTTTTTCGTCATACATTTTGAAACCTAATAATACAGACATTCTGAAGCTATGAAAAGAGAAAAGGCTGTAGTATTTTATATTACAGGGTACTAGAAATGAAACAGCTCATAACCATGGCATGGAACAAACTAAAGTCAGTTACGCTCACCACTGCAAATGCAAAGTGGTAAGTAAGATCAAAATAACCCCAATGCTGCTGGAATCATTTCAGTGAAAAGAATGCCCGATTGCCCGTTACTGTATCTCTTCATATCTCGTCGACGCTCTCTTCCTTTACATTTGAATATGAATGGCTTCAAAATTCATTGAAGAAGCGCATGGTCCTGCTACCATGCATCAAAAAAGTGAAATTCACATTTTGAAGTAAGAATAATGCCCTTCATGTCTTTACTCAGAGATTAAAGTCATTCTGTAGCTACAAATACATGTGATTGCAAAAGTTAGATAAACAAGGGATTATTTTACCCAGGACAAATACCTGTCATAACTGCTGGCCAACCAATCCATGCAGTAGTTAAGCAGTGACCAAATTTTTGAAGAGAAGTCTGTCTTCATGGTTGGTGGTCTACATAAAGAGATGGCTGCCCCGGGTCCATGAGAACTGTTTCGTGGTAGTGGCGGATTGGTGCTCTCGTTGAGTCTACGGATTCATTCTTGTCATGAAGGCACTTCGGGCGCACTGTAGTCTTTACATGCTCGTGAAAGGCTTAAGAGTCTTTTTTGTCAAAAGAGTAAAAGACTCAAACACTGCTATACAGGAGTTTGGTAATCCTTTTCGGGAAGGGTAAAATGATATTCTTACCCTTGATACAGAGGAAAATGCCAATTCTGAAATTGCTGAAGCAGCATTACACTATGAGAAAAGTACACATCAGTGCCATGTATTCATGGAAGAATTTGAATCTAAGTTCAATGCATATTTTACCAGCCAATCAAAAGGAAAGCACATTCATGCAACTCTTCTCAAAAAAATGCCGAAGGAAGAGTTCCATCTTTTCGTCTCTTGTCAAAGTAGTGACCATGACATCTTTCAGTATGAAAACAATGCATTCTCTACTTCTCTGAATAACAATGGAAAGCTTCATGTAATTAAGAAATTTAAACTGGTTGGCTAGGACTGATAATGAGAAACGGTGTCAGACTTATCCAAAATACCCAATAACTGGCATAAATTTCTAACAAACTAAATTGTTATTGTCTAAGCAACAAATTCAAATACAAAGTTCAATCAAACAACATGTACAAACAATGTATTTCCCTGTACTCATCAAAAAGATACACTTATGCAAAAGATTCAATCCTAAATGGCTATAAGGATTAGATGATAAAAACTATTGATACAGATGTGATTGTTATTGCTGTTATGTTTCCATCTCTTTCAGAGCTGGGCCTTGCGAACTGTGGATTGCCTTCGGCCAAAAAGGAAACCTGAAATAGGCACAAGTTCACGAGATCTGCTCTGTAATCGGGATAGAAAATTGAGAGGAACCCCGTTCTTCCATGTTCTTAATAGTTGTGATGTAGCATCAGCATTTTGGAGCATTATCATTTTTATATTGATAACACTAACATGCAGACTTTAAATAATTATGGATTCACCAAATATGATCGATCCAATAATGAACATAAAAGAATACCCCCTTCAACGTGCAAATATGCTGCTTTCCAGAAAAGAAGTATTTACATGTTGGCCACAATACCTTGATCGTAGGGAGAGATAAAACATGACTAGGTATGAAAAGTTTGCTGGATGCGTTTTCAAACTACTACAAAGTGTTGCCAACTGCTGACGAAACTCAGATGTAAGACTGAATGCCATGGAAGATGCAAATGCACGGTGTTGCTGCATGTGTCAGTTCTATAGCCCAATAAATACGTCCAGATGTCTGATTACCATGAAGTCCGAACCATCAAGGAAATATTAGACACCTGATACATAACATGTCTTGAGCCTTCCAAGAATAATGGATAGATCCCCTCTTTGAACTCAGATGTTGCGAAAATAAAATCTCTGTATTCTATAATATAGGAATCAACTCCTAGAATACTAAATTTGGACACTATGTGTTGATTATACGAAGATAATTCTATCCAGTACCCATAATTTGGTGGTCATCTTGAAAAATAGCATCCGTACTAAATTTTCACGTGACTAATTCTTATTAAGCAACATAAGGCTGACCACGTGCAAAATTTCACGCTTGTATCAACGCCTAAACGATACTGCTGTCATTGCCATTGGTAAAGTTATGAAATATTTTATCTTATCAATTTAGAAGGTAACTATTCATGGATTCCATGTATTGTTCGAAAAAAGTTTTTTTTTTACTTTTACCTGAGATAGCCTCGTCATTTTACTCCTATCAAGAGTATCAAATAAGTCTATTTTATGATGTTTTATTAAAGGTTTTATTTCTTGACTTATATGGTTTACCATTCAGGGCTCAATCGATAATTTCCATAGAGAAATAATTTACATTACATAACATACGCAATTCGATAAATTGTTCGGCGACTTTCAATACGTGTCCGCCCATCACTTCTTGCCATCTGTGTTACTCTACGCATTGTTGTGTGACATAGCAGATACATGTCACCTGTCAGATCGAGGCTGCTGTGTAAACACTGACGAAAGAAAAAACAATTATAAAAACAGATGCAGATCTTTATTTTATTCATCTTTTTTATTTCGTTTTTTTTATAACGAGACGAATCCAGCCAAGGTCGTCTTATCTTATTGGTCACGTAGACATCACCGATAAAATAAGACAGTTTTGATTTTGGGATGCTATTTTTAAAGAAAGGAAAAAGAAAGAAAGGAAGAAGAAAGAAAGGAAGAAAGACAGAGAGGAAAAAGTAGAAGAAATAGAAAAGGCAGAGAACAGAAAAGAGAATGGGCAAGAGAATAAAAAAAGAAAGATGAAAAAAGAAGACAGAAAATAGTATTAAGGAAAGGGATCAACAGTGCATAAAGAAAAAGATTACTGATGATGAAATATAAGGGTTATTGCTATATATTGTTTTAGATGTTCATTAGAGTCGGTAGTAAATATGTATCAGCGGATTATATTTTGCATTGCATCTCATCTTTTTAGTAGTTAGGGTGCATTTGGTTACATTAGTATAAGTTAATGTTATCATTCTAGGTTTTTTTGGCGGGGGGTGCGAGTTTATAGGGTTTGTTTGATTTGATCATCTACTTACATGATTTGGGAATCCGTTATTGATAAGTGTTTGCTTAATGTTTCTTAGGATATTAGTTTTTTGCGATTAATTGAATTTTTATCACAGCAATCTTATAACGATAGGAGCACACGCTGGTATAGGTGAGTTGGTAGGAGTGTTATTTTTTTTATATGAAAAAGGGGTGAAGTTAGCGTTATTAGAGTCGATTAGTACATTTATGAAGGGAATTTTATTGTTGTTGTTTGTCATATAAAAAGTCAAGAACTAAATTATTTCGAAATGATTGTTTTAGTTTTTCTACTTCGTTTGTGTTATTAGCTAATACCAAGATATAAACATTGCGCGGTATTGGAAAAGCTTACAGAAAATTCTTGTTGAATCGTTCATTTTGACTTATAAGCACAAAATCTAGCACAGAGACTCGCCAAGGGTTACATAAAAATAACGTTAGCCACATAGCTGTTGCTCTTGTCATATACACTGATAACTGAACTAGCCCATATCTCAGAAACTATTCATTATGAATACAAGTTTCACTGTTCGATAGCATTCATGTAGGTTTTAAAAAACGACCCATCCAAGCCTAATCCAGCCTGACCCGAAGATCGAAACATGGGGTTTTCACATAATATCGTACCGAAATGGTTTACTTCTTTTTTAAGGGTAGTTTTGGTGAAGTAGGGTTCAACTGTAGCTGATGCATACAAAATGAAAATGAAAGACCCGTCAGCATAAACAGCACTGAACAGCGAATATATATATATTCAAATCTAATATACCATTCTGTGGAATATGAAATTCAACGATTGGAAAGTGTTGGTGGAGTTAATGGTATCATAAATCAATTTGGCACGTTCTGACTGTACCAGTGATATCATGAATGATCAGTGAATTTTAGAGAAAGTACAGATCAAATGATAAGGAGTAACAGAAGCCTTACCAAAGGGTAAGTCGTTAGGTATCAGGCTTGAAATCCATTTGGCCAATAATCCTGTATTTCAGCCAATATGTATTCCAATGCAAGATGATACTGTAATTCACAAGTTCAAAATGACAAGAGATGTACAGAATTCATCAGATAAAGGCTAATCACAAATTCAGAAAAAATCGCTATGGGATAAAATGACAAAGATGAAATTAAAATCATCTGAATCTGCCACAAAAGTCAATAAATTCAAAATCTGGGGAGATGATTATCGAGCTGATAGAAGAACACGCTCTTCCTACTCGGTTTCTTTCTAGCAGTTTTTAGAAGTATCAGATGTGCCTAATTTGATACTACAAAAACCGCTGGAAAGAGCTTTAGAAGTCTACCACTACGGAACTCACCGCATTCCAGTTGACAGATCTACTTTGATGAACGAGATCAGTTGCTGCTGTTTGTGAAAATATAAAAAAAGAAATTATCGAGCAAAATGCATACAGAGTAATCATTATTGATGCTATGGTAGATGTTCAATGGCTAAAACAAAACGGTAAAAACATTGGATAGCTTACCGAAAGATTTTGTCAACAAATTGAGGAGCAACTCCAAAGGGCAAATGATGGCAGAGTTATGTTTGATTGTTACAAACAAGGATAACTCAAAGAGCACATCCGGAAAAAAAGAGCAAAGGACATTATTCCTATCAAGTTTTATGCAATAGAATGAATGAATCTCGGAGAATTTAGCAGGATGACTATCAGAAAGATGGCTACAAAAGAATAACTGTCAATTTTCTTTAAAAATGCTCCGTTGGTTTAAGATAACAGACTGTAGAGGAAAGTTCATACGAATACCCAAATATTATTGGGCACGGAGTTCCTTACTTCTGAACGATAGAGATCCAATTGGTACAACGCTTACTGGTCTATTGATTCCACATCCTGCCTAGATATTGGAAATGTAGAGAGATTTACTGCACAATTCACTGCAAAAAGACGAAGTCGCAATCCGTGAAAGAGCTACGGCGAGGTCTTTTTCGCAAAGTGAAAGGAAGGCAAGTTTGCCTCCTCAACAGACAACGCTCATCCGTCACTTATTTATAGGGAACCATGTTTGTTATCCTTGAAGGAATTATTGCCAATTCACAAAGACGATAGCTGCTGGTGTGATGTTTAAGGAAGCCTGTCCCAAGTAAAATCTTGGAATAGATTAAATCAGTCTGACTGTGGCCAAGAAATTGTTAATGTAAAAAAACAAAAAACGATCTGAAATGTTCACTTGCATGTTTATGAAGACAACAGCAACCAGGAATACCAAATTATCCTGATGGTAATAAAGTAGACAACTAAAGTGACAGTACTGATTTGAATTGATTTTTATCGGTCCTTCTATGAAAGTCTTCTAACATTCTTTTTCCTACAAAATAGGCACAAACTTACAAACTTCTCGCGTGTATCTTTCAACCAAAAGACATAATGCTTGCATACCTATTCATAAACACAACTAATCGTTTCGAATCAAATTCGATGCTCACAAAGTAAATCACAGTGCTTCACAATCATTTTGTTGTTATTAATCAATACATCCTAGTTATTCCTGTTATAAATCTCTGTTCTCATTTCAACTGCTGCTGCTAATATGCAGTGGAGTTCCTCGGGTTAGCGTCAACCAGAATGATAAGTCAGGGCAACGAATTATAAATTGCTGAACTTGCGAATTTAAATCCGTGTCCACAAATTTCTGGCGTGGTTACGTGGAAAATTGTTTTCTTATCGCCCAAAGAAAATCAGTATTTCCAAATTGCAACAGGATGTAATTGTTAGTGGCTTACAAAAGAGAGATTAACGTTATAAATAGGAAATAAAAATATCAGTCTTAAATTCAGTATTAGTTTTAAAAAATATAAAGCAATCAATGTCTTTGCATCTTCAGAAGTACCATGTTTTTTTTAGATACATTCAATAAACCCTTTCCATAACAAACCTCAATACAATGAAGTTTAGCTTTAGCCAACACGTAGACCATAACGATCTTTTTTTTATAACTGAATGATGTTTGTTTAATGGTTTCGTGATCCAGCCTTTGGATTAAAGAGAAGTATCTGTTCTTCTCGACAAAACAGCATTAACTTGTTTTCAATTTTAAACGCTACCATGGCTGTAAATCAATTGTCCCCGTGAATTTTGATTTTATGGTGCCATCCGAGACGGCTTTACCTAAGAATTATTCAAACTGATATGAATTAGCTCAAAGTTTATTGTTAGCTTGGCAATAGGTAAGTTCAGTTATGGAGTTAAAAAGCATACGGATAAACATAGCTGACCACGAAGGCAGGCTCAATAGACCAAAAGCTTTTGTATCCGTATCAAACCATGAAGAAAATCTTTTTCCGTGATTGGGTAGTGCTAGCAGCTATTATTAGAACAATTGAAGTCTACTTCTTTCGTGCTCAGCAGTGCCCATTCAAGTTAAGATTTATTATATATTTTTATTTTCATTTTTTATTTTTTAAAAAGTTTCTAACAATGAAATCTTACGTAAATCATTTTTAAATGCAATATAGAACGACGTGGAAGATTCATCATTTTTGCGCATGCTCAGTTGTAGTAGTTAAAGTTCAAAGAATTTCAGAAAAATTAAAATCCCCCTTAAATGGAACAAAATTATTGCTCCCAACATCCAAATCCAGCGTAAAGTGTTTTTTTAATAAATGCGACCCACTAATTTGGCGGCCATCCGTGACATCATCTTGAAAATTGTACCTTTCCAGTAGCTATTCTGTGGTAGACTTTTACTATGTTATTGAACACATCAGTTATTACAACAAACTGTTAAGAAACCTTCTGGTGTCCAGGATGAATGCTGAACGAGTAAAAGATTCTGCAGCCATCTAGGATGCCATCTTGAAAATCATACCTTTCACATTGCTACAAAAATTGAAGAATATTTTTTCTTGATTTTCTATACTTAGAAGCTCCAAAAATGAAATAAATGTCATTATAGCATCAAAATACAGCGTGAGGTTTTTTCTCACAAATGCAGCCCACTTATCTGGAGGCCATCTTGGGTACTATTTTGAAAATTTGATTTGAACCCTGATTCCGTATTCTTGGGAGCTTGTCTGACATGTATGGACAATACCTCACTTATTTGGTCGCAAAATCAACCAGTGGACAGAATTCAAATCTAGTCGTATAACTTCATATATCCTCATTCAGTTTTCCCCATCCCATATTGTTTATTTACTTCTTGTTGTAGAAGATTTAATAGTCCTCATTTGTATAAATTCATTAGATAACGTCCATAGAATGTAAAACGACCTGAGTGCAACAAATAAGCAACAAAAATAAAATGAAACAAAACGCTGGTGAAAGATCAACAGGGATAATATTTAATAAAAGAAATTCAGACGAATTCAAATTCAAATTCATAGGTTTTAAACCATCCATTTCTTATAAATAAATAAAACGTTATTTTTGCATTAGTCACAAAAGTCGTCTCAATTTTGTTCTAGTCATCTACCCGTTTCGGATATCGTGTTCGCCTAGTTTCCTTATCTCTGAGTGGGTACCTATTTCGTCCTGAATTCTTTTTTTTTACAATATTTTACCTTAACTCTAAATGGAAAAATTTTCTACGAGTAGTAAATGTATTCTGTTTGAAATCGGCAGTATTTTAGCGAATGGTGAATAAAGTGAAACCCTTATTTTGAAACGAGACGAAACTTTTCTCACCCAGCATTTTGTGTTGTATTTGTAAAATCTCCCATAATCATTTCTGGATAAAAGGGACGAATGAAACTTCTTTTTTATTTTTCAATGAAAATTATTACAGGCGACATTATTAATAATTTTGTTCGTTGCCAGAACGTAGTCTGCACATATCTATTTAAAAAAAATTAACTTTTCTTTTTTTGTTGTCCAGGCATCTTCATTTTTACTATTGAGCAAATCCGTTTTTTGTTGATAAACACAAACTTTTATCAGTACAAGATTTATGACGGCCTAACAAGAAAATGCATGCAGTGTGACTGTGCATGGTAACATCAAGACAGCAGACGATATGTTTTGCAAAGTTAAGTTACATACATCTGCAACGATAAGTGCCCATTAGTCGCTGTTACTTAGGAGGGGTACTTGGTTCGGTGTTTGTGAATAAGTAACCGTGATTGTTTGGTACACTGAGAGAGAGGGTGTTATATTAAAGATAATGCAAGATTGGTATATATTTCAGTAATATTTGATCATAAATTTAGATCGCATGCCGTCTGCATATTTTAAAGATTAAATAGTTATCAGACATTATTATAATTTGTTTTTGTGTGTTTTTGTTTCATTTGGCATAAATTTTGTTCTGTAAAGCAATATTGCCTCATCTTTATACGTGAATCAAGCCGTCTGTATGTGGGGGATATGCATACACAAGTACAGACAGACACACATGTACAAAATATGTGTATCTGTGTGCGTGTACATGGTGAAATGACAATTGAAAGGTGAAGAGAGAATTTAAGAGAAAAGCAGATGTTACATATCATAATTTGTTTATGGGAATGTTTCGATGCATTTCGATGGTTGATAGCCAACTTTCCAGAGAATTTTGCAACGTCACAGAAAAACTGTATGTTGTTTACATGTTTGAGATTTGAGGAAAGAAATGGGGATATCTTTGTGTTGTTGATTGTTTAATAGGAGTTGGGGGAGGTGTTTATATCTGTGTAGATGAGAGTCAAGTCTGGTCTGAAAGATCAGTGAGAGAAAGGGTCAGAGGGTGTTTATATCTGTATCTGTGAGTATCAGGCTTTTCTGAAATAAGAATGGGCAGTGAGGCAAGGCGTCAGGATAAATATGGTCAGTTTTCCGGATGAGTTTGTGAGGCTTTGTATTTTTTTCATAATGGAGAGGTGTTGTCTAGCTTTTAATCAATAGGTGTTGACATATGTGGGGCAAAGTAGAAGCAAGGTATTTTTATTCTTTTCAGCAGATGGTGGATGAGGCTTTTCTTTTTCTGTTGTGTGTTTGCCCATCCTTTTACGTTAATGCTGTAATGCGTTGTTTTTTTCTAAATCTGTGTCCAAACCAATCTTGGAATGTCCATACCTATGGTTTATCGTATTGCATTGGGAAGTTACGGAGATGTAACAACCATTTTTCTCCTAAATTTTCCATTCACCTTTCAATTGTCATTTCACTGACATTATCTCAGTTCACATCTGCACAACACACACACACACACATATATATATACACACATATATATATATAGTTCAAAATCTATTTTCAATTCGTAAGAATACGAGAAGAATGATAAAGAAAACAGATTTTATCCGTTGTTGATGTTCAACATAGTAGAACTATTGATGTATAAAAGGTTGTGAGTATAGGAATTATTGTCCTTATATTGTGAATGGGAGAGAGTAGTTAATAGCTGTTTGTTAAGTGTGGTGAGAAGATGTAGTCGTTGACAAGGGATTTTGCTTCCACGTGGTTTGGTTTTTAGCGTCGACGTCACTGAAGATGTGGGAGGAGAAAGGAAGTCGTACAAAGAGAAGTTGCACCAGGTATGAACGTAGATGCGGAGATGAAAGAAAGTAAAGAGGACTCATGCAAGTGTTTGGATATTCGTATACGCCTTTTGGAGCAGGTGAAAGAAAGTAGATAGTAATCTAAGAAGGTTTCAAGAACGTGACGGAAAAAAATCATGGACAAAAATTTTGCAAAAATCAATTACAAAGAGTTTCAACGTGTCAGGGAAGGTTCGGCTGTTAAGCTAAATAGAGTCGCAAAATCAAATGTTTTTATAGTCTTCGAAATAAAACCGAAATATGTTTAAAAACAAACAATCTTAATCATGCCTTTCATAATCAATTTCTCAACTTTACACAAACTTACATTCTGATTCATTAGGAACTTTTGAAAAGATCATGTATTCTGACATGAACTTTTTGCGATATTATGTGGCGTAGCTGAGATAATTTTGCATGGATCCGTCCAAGTACAACTGCATATATCTATGAAAGAAAAAAAGGAAAAATATCTCTCCATCAAAATGCATTCTTCAATTCCTCAACTCACCTTTCCACAACATTTGATTGAAATTCATTCAGTGCTCTCTGAGATACTGTCTGGATGCCCCTTCTGTCCTTTCCTTTCCCCCTGGTTCACCACTGCCTGACAGTCCTGGGTAGGAACGTAACTGACCGGGTGGACAAAAAGGAGACCAGCCCGATTAGTCATTTGTCGACTACATCTGGCTGATTTATTTCCAATTTATACTACTAAAATCTCCGATATCCGATTGTGTCTGTTAATATGATGTGTGATAACGGTAATTCGTTCTTGATTTTTAGTATATAGTTTTCTTCTTTGATATGTTAAATGGGAACTGGGAAATCTACCTTATTTCAGTCAAATATCAATTTCAGCGATCACTAACAAGCCATACTTGGCTACACTGAACGGGAAAGAAAAGAAATGTTCATATTCTGTATCCACTTGCAGGGACAATACAGTTCAGTGCTGGGTGGATACTTTGACGAGGGAATGGACAGAAAGATTTGCCTGACAAGCAGATTTGGATAGACTGGGTGGCATAGGGAAGACATTTTCTTATTCTGTATCAGTTGTGAGGACAATGGAGTTAAGTATAATCCCCTCCCAGTTTGATCCTTTCAAATTGGATTTTCCTGCGTTTACTATTGCATACTGACAGCAAGGAGCTGTATGGAAGTCCTGCCAAGGAATCTCAGCGTTGAAAGGAAAAACAAACCTCAAATTTGACAACATATGTGGAGAAATAATGCTAATATACTTATATGTATACATAGTTTCAAGGGTAAGTTCGTGGTATCGGTCCCTAATGGGCTTTGATTTGGAATTTGGTGGCGTACAGCTTTTCAGGGAAGGAAGGTCTCTTTAGCCTAGGACGGTCATCTATCTATGAGAGAGAATTTTTATTGAAGAACTACGACCGAAAGTATACATGTTATCGTTCCACTTTGATGGGACATGGCAAGCAAACATTTGATTTAAAAGATTGGGTTGCTAACGTGCACACTGCACGCCAGCTTCAAACTTCATCACGTAGACCAGCAAATTTTCTACTTATCGAGTCGTACAGCAATGGTAGTGAAACGAAAATAGCTAGTTTAATGACACTGGAAGCCACCATCCCAATTCTGCATGCAGGCAGCCCAAGAAGTAGTTTTACTCAATGTTGAATCTGCATCATTTGATAGAGCCCTAAGTGACAAGAAGCTCTAAAACATTTAGAGATAAAGGTACAATTAAATTTGACTGCTGGAACGAAGGAGCAGATCGAAAGAGACCACAGCATCATCCTACTTTAATTAAGCTTCACCATGCAAAGCTTTCGACATTGCTTCTATCAGTGAGGTCTGTTTTCCAGATTCTTCAATGATTTTGGAAGGAGATACATTTTTATTTGTCAGGAAGGCTGAAAACAGAGGGGCCTCTCTGATGTACCAATCTATGGGTCACTTTCACCGTATCAACTGGTCACGCTGACCTCGCATTTTTCACTCAAGAGCAATCAGTACGCTACGTTCTTTAGTATACACATGTTCCAACGCTTCAGATGGGTCCAGAGTAGAAATTGAAGTTCTACTCTTAACTATGCAACTTCCTATCAAATATCCCCGCAAATGATAAGTTTATCATCCTTGGTGACTTTGATGATACGGTATGTCAGGCCTTTGATCCTTGGAAGGGTGTTCATGGTAAGCAAAAGTGTTAGAAAATGGAATGACAATGAGCACTTCTTTTCTGTTTTCTACGTGGAACGCATTACACCAACACATTATTTAAAAAAAAAAGGTTATCAAAAGCCAAATGGATACTCCGTCAATCAAAACACTGGCACTTTAAAAATTACATTTCAGAATTATATCCAAATAAGAACTTATCACGGATCACCGACATACCCATATCAAGCTCAATTTCCACTTTAAAACAAACCAAAAAGAAAAGGTTCTCCTCACACAGGAAGACGTTCAGGGTCGACTTCCAGACGACTTCTTTTTCTGAAGAAAAAAACGGAACAGAGCTGAGGAACAGCGGTAGCGCCGTAAAATTGGATTCAACTCCAGTCACCAGGCCTTCACTAGAAGCTCTGTGGCAGAACTTGTCTGTGCTATAAAGACCTTATCAGCCACCATGTGACCTGCAACAAATGTGGAACGCCAAGCTAGATTTTTTAGTTTCCAGCTAGCCAAGTTACGACCTTTCATGAATAACTGTCGTAGATGAATGGCTACAGTTAAGTTGGAAAGAAAAGAATGATTGAGATTATCGCACTAGTTAAAGCCGAAAACAAAAAGAGAATTTTTATGTACCTTGAATAAACAATACCCCCATTACCTTCAGAAAAGTGTCAATTTGAAAAAAAAAAAGTTTTTTTTAAAAAATAATCTATTCCGGGGAGGAAAATTCTATTTACAATATAAATATGATGCCGAACTGAACCAACCTGCATGTCGTACAAAACTATTGCTTCGAAGTATTTAGGTTACTTTAATTGTGTTCAGATAAATTTTCGCAGGTCAGCATTATAGTAACATGTTAACAGGATAGCCAATTGAGATGTTTTTTTCTTGTGTTTTTTTGAATTAGTAACTCCAGTGTTGTCTAGGATTTTTTTTCGTATTGTAAAGTCCAGTATCTACAACGCATGCGAATTACGGTTTTTCGACAAGATGAGATTCATTTTCGGTCCCTAATCCTATTGTATATCTGAGAACATCTGTACTTTATTTATTTTATTTTATTTTAGTTGGCAAACTGAAGTGTTTCTTTCAATTTCTTGAATTTGAGAGTGACTTCCAGAATCGAAAAATTCAAAAGCCACATCTAAATTAACAACTCCGTATTAAACAGACCATCCCCATTTTCTTTTCAAAATTGACAGGTACTGGTAAACAAAAAATTTAAAAAAATCTAGAAGATTCAGATGATGGTAAAGAGTATTCAAATATTAAATACAATACCTCATGCAATAAAAAAAAAAAAAAAAAAAACGAAAAATAAAATACAGATGTTCCCAGACATACGATAGGATTAGGGACCGAAAATGAATCTCATCTTGTCGAAAAACCGTAACTCGCATGCGTTGTAGATTTCCTTGTTTGAAATAGATTACTGCTGCTTATTTTGTTTTATTAACAAATTAAAAGAAACAAATGCGATCTTGACTTCGAAGAAATATCGTGAATTGGAAAATAGTCATTCGGGAATTATCTATAATAACTTTTACCTTACAAGGAAAGCACAAATGACTAGATTTTTTTTAGTTAGCTTGGTTCTCACAGTTGAAAAAGGGAGCAACAGTTTGTGTTACATAACAGAACAAGAATTAATTTTTGCGCCGACATTTTGATATTAATTCTGATTTTTTTAAAGATGTAATTTTGGGTTGAGGAAAATTATAATATGCTAATTTTACTTCTGGATGAATGTTGTTGTCATGCTGTTATAAACTGGTGCAGCTCAGCACAAAAATTATTCGTATTATGTTACATACCACAAGCTACGACTTGAACGACTGAAAACAAATAATAAAAAATTTGACTCTAGACTGCACAAAAACGAAAAGAACAGCACAAACCTAACATCCCGATGAATACCAATTGAGAACAAAAACAAAAACTTAACCACCCAAGCCCACCAACTTCAAATCCATGAACAAAGATAAACGCACCGAATTCACTTATGTATAACTTATACTGACAATTTAATTACATTTTGTCTCAGACCAGACCCACCTCAAACACACAACCCAACTACATGTACTTGTTTAGCCACACATTGTACAACATGACCAATTTTTGTTAAATTTAAACTTAATAATAATAATAGTAATAATGATGATGATGATGATGATGATGATGATGATAATAAGAAGAAGAATGGCTTAGAATATTCAAGATCAGTGAACCAGTGGTTAGATTCATCAGAAACTCTATGAAAAACTGTGAAGTAGACTTGACAGCCACAGGAGAAAACTTAGCAGAGGTAAGGATAAAAAAGAGGAATCTTCCAAGGAGACTCGCTGTCCCCACTATTATTTGTTCTAACCATGATATCACTTAACGGAATCCTGAAAAACAGCAAAAGATACCTTTTTCCAAAACAAAAGGAAAAGTCAACCACTTAATGTACATAGATGATATAAAATTGTTTGCAAAAAACAGGGGCAAGCTTGAGATGCTGTTCAACAAAGTAGAAGAATACAGTGATGACATCGGAATGGAATTTGGAGTAGGAAAATGTGTGATCATGGTAATGTACAAAGTAAGGCTAATAATGGCTGAAGGAATCGAACTCCCGGATAACAGTGAGATTATAGCACTGACCGCACAAGACCAATACAAATACCTGGGCGTCCTTGAATGTGACACGATGAAACGGGAAGAGATGAAGGAGAAAATGAAGAGAGAATACCTTAGAAGGATAAGGAAAATATCAGAGACCAAATTAATCAGCAGAAATCTAATAAAAGGAATGAACACCTGGGCTGTGTCAGTAGTTAGGTATACAGGACCATTCCTAGGATGGACAAAGGAAGAACTCCAATCAATGGATAGGCGAACAAGGAAACTTATGACGATGCATAAAGCTTTACACCCTAGAGTTGACACGGATAGACTATACGTTGAGAAAAGAAGGTGGCAGGGGGCTCATCAGCATAGAGGACTGTGTCCAGAGAGCTAAAGCAGATCTAGAAAGGTACGTGCAAGCAAACAGTGAAGATATTATAAAGAGTGCACGAAAGAGCGCAACAAACAACAAAGTAGATATCAATGGAACAGGACAGCACACTAGGAAAGAAAAATGGGAAAAGAAAAAAATTGTACGGAGAGTTCAAAAGACAGATACAAGATGTGGCAGACGACAGATCATGAACATGGTTACGGAAAGGAAACCTGAAGAGAGAAACGGAATCTCTCATCATGGCAGCTTAAAACAAAAGCATCAGGACAAACTACATAGAAACAAAAGTCGAGAGAATAAAGACAAACAGCAAGAACCACCTATGCAGTGAAAGAGATGAGAACGTAAATCACATAACTAGTGAATGTAGTCAACTCGCCCAGAAGGAGTATAAGCACAGACACGATAGAATAGCAACAATGACACACTGGGAACTGAGAAAACGAAAGGGATTCAACCATGCAGAAAAGTGGTATCAGCACCAACCGGGGGTAGCCCTGGAGAATGGCAACCACAAATTACTCTGCGACTTTGACATCCAAACCGACCACCTCATTCAGGCAAGAAGACTGGACTTGGTTAATCGTACACAAGTAGAGGAAGACCTGCCAAATAGCAGACATGGCTGTACCTGCAGACCATAGAGTAAAGAGGAAGGAGAGTGAAAAACTGGAAAAATACCAGGATCTAGCGAGAGAACTGAAAAAGATGTGGAACATGAAAGCTAGGGTAGTGCCAGTCATAGTTGGCGCACTAGGAACTTTCCCAAAGACACTGAGGGTGAGACTGGAGGAGATCGGGATAAAGGGAAGAATTGAGACTATGCAGGAAAGTGCTAGAAATATAAAGTCTGCAACACTAATTGTTAACAGTGACCTAACAAAGGATGGGAAATGAAAGCGGGAATGTGAACCACAGCACTGGCATGATAGGCGAAGGAGAGAAGAGATGTTGGCTGAAGACCTGAGGGGACTTATTGTCACTCAGCCTTCAGCAATGACCACCGGGCAACCGGTGTGAAACTGAAAACTGCAGTATTACTGTGGCCTATGAGAATTAGGAGAGAAGGGCTGGAGACTTGAGGAGACTTGCTGTCACTCAACCTCCAGCGGTTACCACCAGGCAACTGGTGTGAGATTGCAAATAATAATAATAATAATAATAATAATAATAATAATAATAATAATAAATTTGACATCCAAACTGACCACCCTATCCAAATGAAAGAATCAGATCTGGTAATCAAGGGAAAGAGAACCTGCCAAATAATAGACGTGACTGTGCCTGCAGATGAATAAATATGAAATGAGTGGATGAATAAGTACATAGAGGAGGTTTGAGACAATACTAGGGACTGAACGAATACTCTATGACTCCAGCTGTTAACTATGGCCTAATCAGACAAGAAAAAGGGATAGCAGAAATTGTACAAACCACAGTGCTGCTGTGAAAGGTGAGGACAATACGATAGGAGGATTGGAGACATGGGAGATTTGTTGTCACCCAGTCTCTTGCAGTGAACACCAGACAACTGGTATGACTCAAAATATGGAGGGAAGAATCCATTGCTGAGGGAACGATCCCTGAAAAATAAATGGCTTCCAGAAATATAACTAAAAGAGTCAACCAAACTTGTCAACCATCCCCAACAGCATGTTGAAACAAACAACGTGATGCTGGAGCAAAAGTGGTAACGAACCTCTTTACAACACAAGAAGAAACCCCAAATGACAGGAACAAAAAGCCCAAATAGGAAGCAAGATTAGAAAGACTTTTCCAAAGATCAGAGACATGAAAGACTCCTGAACAATGTGCCATACATGAACAGACCACGTGCCAGACTACGGGACAAATACAAGATAGAACAAAAAGTTTTCCTGCGACAGTGGAAGAGATACACTAAAGAAGACTAATCAAAGAAGCACGACTAAAGATATATAGACGAAGAACTGCCCAATGCAGACAGACCCGCACATTCCAAAACAACAAAAGACAGTTTAATCAGGACCAGAACGAAGAAAGAAAACAGTACAAAGTATAAAGCTAGATATTACAGAGACAACGAACGTCTGGAACAGCATACGTGGACACCCGAAAAGACACAACGAAACCTCAGAATGGTAAGATAACTTGGAAAGAGAACTCCGAGACATAGCCGACGGAAAATGAATAGTATTGAATGAAACTACATCGAAACACACTTTCTGATGGGATCACAGATACTGGTTTAAGAAATTCATCAAATTACATGACAGGTTCATCCATCAACTCCAGATTTGCCTAAATGAAAGCGAGGTCCCAAAATGGATGGCCAGTGACCCTCATTCAAAAGGACACCGAGAAAGGGAATCAGGCAAGCAATTATAGACCAATCACGTGCCTATGACTATGGTGGAAAATCCTGACCAGACAGTGAACAGAGAGAATATATACATATATCTATGGAGAGAAGAGGATTATTATAAGAAGAACAGAAAGGATGCTGGAGAGGAATTTATGTTTTATGTTTTTTTAAATGTATGTGCGTGTTTCTACTGGATTGGGTGAATGTTCTTCTGGAATGTATCTGTTTGAATATAAACAACGTTGGGTTCTCTTCGATTTTTCAGAAAAATAAATTCATGAGGGATTCATACAAAATTCATATAAAAAATCTTTTTCATGAAAAAGCGTTTCGTAAATAGTTCTAAAATCGATGAATAAATGCCAAAAGATTTTACTAAATTTTATTATTTAGCTGAATTTTTTGAGATCTTAAAAATACGAGTGCACTGTAATTTTTACAGTTGATTTTGCACCTATTCTTTTTTTATTATAAAAAAAAAACAAACCATTTTCCTACATAATGGAAAAATTTATTATTGGGTTAAATTTTGGAAAGAAACAGAAATTAGATAAACAATACATTCAGGTGACGGGACAACTCTACTGTAATGTGATTGCGAGCCGACTGACTATAACAAAGATGAGAATGATTATCAACCTAATTATACATAAGCCAATGTCACTGACGATGACATTGAATTTGCTGCATTATGTTATAAATAAATCTACTGATTAAATCAGATTAAATCAGAAATCTTTTGCTTTTTCATATTCAATGATAAACCTTTAAGATTTTTACTTAGGTTAAACAATGCCTATCTCTCCTACCGAAGCGATCAGTGTTTGATGTATATACACCATATACAAATCAGGAATACAATACGATATAATATAATGCAATATCTAATGTATGATGGATTTATCTCATCAAGTCCTCGATACATTCAACATTAAATTTTGAGTTAGAGTAAAACTTAAAATATGATCAAAAAAGGATTCGCTACACAAATATGTTTATGCTTCTACCCTGTTTTGGCAGAGGGTACAGTATACAATTTTATCGTCAGTATGTTATGAAAGCATCAGCTCTTTATTTCTGATCTAAATAACACCCATAGATCACATAGAAAAGAAAATTCTGAAATCAAACATGTATTACAAGATTTAATCACACAACAAATAATTAAAAATATACCCTAATCAGTAGAACTATGCAAGAAAAAGAGAAGAAAAGATATATAAATCAAATAAGAGGAAACTTCTCCACCCTAAAAAGACATTCCAGCAAAAAATAGGGATCTAAAATAAATCGACTCATTCGCCTGAAGAAGCCCAAACAAAGCAGAAACAAAAACGTATTTGTGTAGTGAATCCTTTATTATTATATATATATATATATATATATATATATATATATATATATATATATATATATATATATATATATTTGCGAACATCGGGAGTTATGATCTCTCTCGATACAATGACGCATGTACACATGCACAGAAAACATGCATACATGCACATACTCACATGCTATACATTACTACTGTAGTGACGTCTTACCCTACTGGATGCCACAGATGTAAGACCTAGTTCCAGACAAGGCTAAACTTAATAAATGCCAAACTGAAGACATGTGTACATACATACAATGAGAGAGAGGAAAAGAATCACATAGATAGATAGATAGATAGATAGATAGATAGATAGATGGATAGATAATGAGTACATGAGTGCAGATCTTGAATTTTTATTCCTTGAAATGAAGAGAAAAGGTGTGGTTCCCTCCATAAACCTGATCTGCTTGAAATTGCAAATACTGTCTGTTATATTCAGTTTCACCTCTTACCTTTTAGATCTACCCTGGACTGAGATTCCAAGCGTGGATAAGATGTTAAGACAGTTGGGTTGGGTGATAGTTTTAGGGCGAGGACATGGTTGAAGGAAGAAAAAAATATGCCAACGAAGCGACATGTGTGAGATGCGCATACAAAGGTCAAGGGAGTAGGAGGGAGAAATGTTGAAGAAAAAAGAAGTATGTAATAACAAGTTTAGCAATACAAGCGAGCCCGATATAATTCCCTGTAGAGTGATACGTTGGTGGCAACGGGCGACAAAGAAAGTAACTGGAATGGTATCACTAGACATCGCTTAGTAATGACAGTATGAGAAAAACAACAATTTGGCTGAAATACACAACATGCCTAATATTATTACCACACTAACATAGCATACGTCTTGTGTATTACAACATTCACCCAAGCCAGTAGAAACACGCACACACATTTTAAAAAAACATAAAACATAAAAATACGTACATAAAAAAACTTGTCCAATAACATGCATGCACACGGTGTCCTTGTTCTATTATGTCAATTCATGACTTCAATTTTCAATGAATGTCTTTATTACTTCTTTTCATATCATTTTTATATATATATATATATATATATATATATATATATATATATATATATATATATATATATATATATATATATATATATATATATATATATATATATATATATATACATAAAAAGAAAAGGGCATATTTGGTCCGACAGAATTAATCATAAACGATCTTATATTATATAGAAACTTATTTGAAATGATCTCTCGTCGTACCACGGTTTATATATCACTCGATTTAAACAACATTGATAGAAGAACAATAAAAGAAACTGGGACTGCTGCAGGGACTGAACCTACCTACGATAGGGTAGCCACCTCAACATAGCCATTGCATTGCTGGTGGCTGCTTAGCTTTCACCATTGAGCTAAACAGCCATCGGCAAGGCCATGGTCAAATAACTGCTTTCAACCCAAATTCTTTTCTCGTTTATTATCGGTCTTTTTCGTCTATTTCAATGCAAATGTATATATTCAAGAAATGGGCATATTTGGTCCAACAGAATTAATCATAAACTGCGTTGTATTATATACAAACTTGTGTGAAATGATCTCCCGTTGTTACATGGTTGATATATCACTCAATTTAGACAACGTAAATAAGTTTCCATGTAATATGACGCAGGATGTAATTAATTCTGTCGGACCAATATATGGACATATTGTTCATATCTTATACTAATACATTTGTGTTGAAAGAGACGAAAAAGACCAAATGTAAACGAGAATAGAATTTGGATTGGAAGCAGTTATTTGGCCTTTGCATTACCGGTGACTGTTTAGCTCAATGGTAAGAGCATCGCTACGTTGAAGCTGCTATCCTATCGGGGTAGGTTTGATTCCTGCAGCTGCCCCATTTTCTTTAATTTTTTATTCTATTTACGTTTTCAAAATCGAATGTTGCATCAACTGTGCAACGATGGGAGATAATTTCAAAGAAGTCTATACATGATATAACGCAGTTTATAATTCACACACACGCATATATATATACATGTGTAAAGAAGGAGATTAGGGGGGGGTAGTAAAATCCATACTGTGCAGTGATTCGACAACATTATGAAAGGACAGATAGTGCACATACAAATGTTTTGATGAGCATATTCATGTACATTGTAAGTGTTCTGGGTTGGATGTATATTAGAATACAAATCTGTAGTTGGATAGAGGTAAATACGATAGAGTTGTTTACCTATAGAACTTTTATGAACGATTATCATATGCCCATGAATATGATTTGAGTAAAAATCATTTTTGTTTGATATCTTTGTGCCATTCTTTAGAATAATGGTTATAGAATATTCTGTATTTGAAAAAATGTTTCTGATATTTAGAACCAGTGATATTAGCCAGGAGTGAGTTCTTGTGACATGGAACCACCTTAATGTTCACCAGAGATCAATGCCAGCTACCCTACGTTAATACTAAAGGGAATTTATGCAAGTACACTAATTTAAACCCCTAAGGAGGAGCTGTTTGGAAGTCTATAAACAAAAAAGAAAGGAACAAATAAACATTTATTGTTTTTGCTAGACACCACCTCCCCATCTTTTAACAAACAACGCAAAACCCACTTACCCTAAGAAATGGCTATTTTAGCCCCTCACTGCCTTTCTTATCTTAGACAAGCCAAACACCAACAGAGACAGGAAACAAACAACCCCTGACCCCGCCTCTCAAAAGCCCATCTAATTTCAAACCAGATTTTACTCTCATCTACAGAGATATAAACACCTCCCCCATTCTAGTAAATAACCAAACAACACAGAAATATTCCCATCTCTTCTCCAGCATCAGACTGGTGAACATCAATTTCATCTGTGAACAGCCAAAATTTCTTTTTTCTGAAAAAGGTGGCTGGCCCTCGCCGAAAGGCATTGAAATACGTCTGAGGAATCATGAAAATGTAACACCTATCTCTTAAGTTTTTCTTTTCACCTTCCAATGGTAAGTTTTATTTACATCCTTCGGACCACTTCACATTCACATCCACGAAACACACACACACACACACACACACACACACACACACACACACACACACACATATATATATATATATATATATATATATATATATATATATATATATATATACATATTATTCTTATCGCATTTCTTATTATGTGAATCTTAGCCTTATGGTTGTATTAACCATTCGCTCTTGCTTAGAGCACCAACAGAAGGTATTTGCCTTGTAGTGACCGGATCACATTTTTAGTAAAACCTATTAGGCTAGAGTCAAACCACTTAGTATTAAATGAAAGGACCAGAAAAGAACACTGACTTTTAAAATCTCATATTTCGCAAACTATGTTCATGTTTTAACCATGGTGTTAATATCTGGTCAGTTGAATAGTGGCATGGCTATGGGGGCATCATTGTTGGACTTCTCTGAGAGCTTGGGCTTCAATCTGAGCCTGCTTAGTCTGTTTCTTTTCTATTTCCCATCTGTACAGCTGTCTCTGCCAGACTAATCTAATCTGTGCAACTCTCTCAATATATATCTTTTTGTCCGTTTAATTCATTCTCTTTTCTTTCTTTCTTCCCTTCTTTTTTTCTATGTCAGTTTGATCTCATGAATGTACGTATGTATATTTGCATATATCTCAGACTGTGTCATTATCTCTATCAATCTATGTGGGCCAACATGAAAACTCATTGGTACAGAGACAAATTCATCAAAACTCAAGTAGTTATCATACTTTCCTATGGATTAGAAAACGGATGCTTTAAACATTTTTTAGATCAAAATCTGGCATATTCTCACGTATAATAATGGGGCATACGCCGCTACCTTTTCAGGTGGGGACAAATGGATATATTGCCAGGGGACAAAAGGGTATATTTGAAATATATCTTATCAGTGAATAACTATACAGTCTTTTCATACTTGAATATTAAGTTGGAGTTAATTAAAACAATCGTACTGCACCATCATCGTCGATTGACAATAACGTTCCAACTTTCAAACACCATCGTCTTCGGTGAGAGGCCCCCATTCCCGCCCTAAGCGAACACCTATGGTGATCATGTTACTTGTGGGATGATATTAGAAATATTTGTTCCTGCAGGCTTCAAGAAACCCACCATTCCAATAGGAACAATCAACCAAACAAGACGAAGTAAATGTCCAATACGTTGGGATTTTCTTTTCAAAAAGTGGACGAGATGCAAAATACACTTGAGGAGGGACAGAAAGCACGTTGATTGGGGTGTGATTATCAAAACAACCATACAAGGATGTAGGACCTAATAATCTGTGGAATGATATCTAATATGCACACCATAGTAATATGGTTACAAGCAATCTGCACACACACACACACACACGCACACACACACACACACACACACTCTCTCTCTCTCTCTCTCTTTCTCTCTTTCTAAGACAATCGCCACTCTTGTAAGTTCAATCTCCACTGGATTCTCCACACGCGTGGCTTTGTACCAAAGTGAGCTCAGTTTACTAAATGCACTCGCCACTCCATGGAGCAATGGTAAGCAACCTAGTCTCGCAGACCATTACTAATGGAGTAGATTCGATCCCTGTTACTACTGGAGTAGATTCGATCCCCACTGAGCCATGTGCACTACTAACCTAAGCTTAGTATGCATTAATTCTTCCTTTGATGCTTAGTTATTCCAGTATCTTTACAAAGATCTTTGACACCATTCCCAGTGCACCAATGATCATGGGTATGACTTTCACTTTCACCCTTTTTGCTACTCTTGGACAAGATCTAGGTATTCCTCTGCACTCTTACTTTTCTTCATTCTCGCTTTCAGCTTAATCCATTGTTTTGCAAAATCTTCTATCTTTGGTTCTATCTCCCAAATAGGATGATCAATCTGAATTTCAAGTTGACTTTGTCCATATATTGTTAATGAGCTGATTCTTAGTAGGCAAAAGGCAAAACAAAAACGATGTTTCCTGAGCTGCTATTTTCCCCTACCACTCATTGTTAGATTGATATTCATACAGAAGTCCATACCTGGATGCAATCATTCGCGTTGAAACCAATCACTACCCACTCCTGAACTCTGCTCTCCAGCCCAATCCTATTCCTCAGCAATCTCTTTTCCTTTAACACCCTCTTCTCTCATTTCAATAGTCTGGCACACAGAGAGACTTCATAACAGCTTGGCAGCACTGCATAATGTGAAGAAGGATGTTTATACCAAGTATTGGCGATCAGTATTACGATAATTTTTCTATCTAACTCCTCTTCCATATAAATCAGTTTTGATATATCTTCCATAATAACATTGGGGAGTGGGTTTGGAAGTCGAGAAACATGTGATAAGAGTTATGTGATAAGTGGAAGAGGATATCTCCCTGACCCTTAATCTTAACAGGGTTTTTTTTAGCCATAATTGCAATAGTTCTTCTTTTTGTCTTGTCGCCCATGGAGGAGTACGCTGACTGATAGGAGAACACTATCCTGTACTTCAATTGCACGAGAATGTGTCCAGATCCTAGGGATACAAACTACAGTGACATCACAATGCATAAAATTCCTGCAGTGTACCTTAATATCCGATTATGTGTAAAACATAGAACCCATTGAAAAATTATATAAATTACATTAACAGATACTAACTGGAATTTTGGATTAAAAAAAATACCTTTGATGTTTAAAGATGTTAAGCTTTTTAGACGGTTGTTTGTTCGTTATTTTTGAGTGTCTGTTAAATCGAAACCTACCTGACATTTTTACCTCTTTTACTCTTTTTAAATTCAAATTAAAAATCAATTTAACGCCACTTCCTTATCAAGGAAATAAAAAGTTGAATGTAAATGATTGATTATGCCCTTTTCAAGTAAGTGAAAAAAATGGAAATGTATATTATTTTTGTCTCATTTTTGGATGTAAAACTCTGACATGCTGATGTCCTCTCGATTAGGAAAAGTTACAATAAAAGTGAACATTGAATTGGAGAATCCTTTGCTTTTGTATTGTAATATTGTAATAAGTTTTTGTTTGTTTAACAAAAAATTGGTTTAACGAGGTCGTAAATAAGATATTTCAAAGTACCAAAAATTACTTGCAAAACATTTTTAAATGTTTATTTTCGAATCAGTTACTCATCTACTCTCTCTGCTTAGTTTTGATGTTGTTATTTCTGTTTCCAATAAACTTATTTGAATAAGATTCTGATTAAATTGTAACTATCTTTTTGTTTTTTTTATTCATGGTCATGTGATGTTGGAAGTTTCAAGTTTTACATTTGTCAATTAAAAAGGAATGTATGTCAAAATATTTAAGGTCAACCACTGTTGCATTGAACAGGCAAGACTTGTGATAAATCATTTTCTAACAGGTTTTGATGTGATGTCGTTCTTACTCTGAGCCGCTTATGTGAGCAATCATGGGTAATGAGAATTTACTGCTTGTCAGACTCCGATTCAAATCGCTAAAAGCAACGTGAACCCAACTTAGAGAATGACTACTTTTCTCCCTAGAAAGTGCCGAACAGTTTTTTTCTTATCAAAGGTAGTTTGTTTGCAAGTGTTAAAAGTAAACGTAGCTTTGATGAGTAAACAGTAGTTCCTTACCGAACCAGAATAGAACATCGAGAGCACAATATAACAACCTTTCTACTTGAAGTCACCGATATTCATAAGCCAAAAGTACACAGCCATTAATAAACTCTCCTAAGAAACAGAAAATCTCACGAAAAAATGCAGCCACCTTCAGCCATCATCCACAACAAAAGTAAAGATCAAACAAAACTGAAAAACATCCGAAAGAAACGAAGAGAATGTGAAGAAACATAACGACTGCAGCCATCGAAAGCATTTTGGAAAAAATAGGGTTCCAAAATTATTAAAAATCACTCTGTACAGAAAGAAAGCGGGTAAGCTCGAAAGAAATGTAGACCTAGCAACAGATAGGGCCTTAATAGTCGAGAATGCCCATCGGTTGTTTTTCATTCTTGCAACATAGCCTGCCCATTGCCATTTGAGTTTTTTAATAGATTTTATGATGTTTCAGACTCCTGCTTTCTTCCTCATGTACTGCGGTGTCTTGTGATCTCTACATGTTAGGTTGAGCATGATTCTCTTCAGTACACACTGCATGCTTCTCAGTTTTTAGGTTTGTCTCTTGGTTAGATTCTATGTTTCAGCTCCGTAAGTGACTATCTGGAGAAAGCATTGGTTGTATACTTTTCTTTTCAGGATTATTGGTGTTGTCTAGTTTTTGAAAGTTGAGCTCGCTCTGTCAAAGGCTTGCCATCCAAGAGTGATTCTTTGCTTGATTTCCTCCTCTTTTGAGGGTCTCATGGAGATTCGTTGTCCTAGGTCGAATGCCTTCTTGAAGTCTATAAATGCTACTGCAAGTGGCATTATGTAATCTGCTGACTTCTATCTCAGCTGACTTATTGAATGAAGATGGTCCGCGGCTGAGTAACTTCTTCTAAATCCAGCCTGCTCTCGTGGTTGATTTTCGTCCACTGTTTTTGTAATCCGGTTGGTGATGATATTTGTGAAGACTTTATAGATGCAGTTGAGTAGGCTTATAGGTTTATACTTGTTGAGGTCTTTGGAGTTTCCTTTTTTATGGAGAAGCATCAAAATAACAGTGTTCAAGTCTTTCGGAACTTTGCTCTGTTTCAGACACAAGTTGAATAGAATAGCTAGCTTTCTGTTGACTCTCTTACCAGCTTTTTCGAGTAGATCGAGGGTGATGTTACCTCGTCCAGGGGCTTTTCCTTTTTTTCGTTTGTTTGATGGCTTGCTTTACTTCCCATGGTGTAATGTCGTGGAAGTCTTTGAACTGATTGTCGGCATCTTGTGTATTCTGGTCGTTGTTGTTGTCCGTGTTTTGAAGAGTAGAGTTCCTGGTAAAATTCTTCGGTGCGTTCAACTATTCTGTCTCTATCTGTTGATATCCATTTGCTTCGAGAATGCTAGTAATCTGTTTCTATCCTGTGCTGAGTGCTTTGTTTATTGCTCTAAATCCTCATCGTTTTTCGAGGTTGGTGTCGATGATGGCTGCCGTATACCTTCTTTTGTCTTCTCTTAGTTTCTTCTTTATTGTTTTGTTCGGTTTCTTCTATTTTCTCCTGTGTAGTTGTTGGTAGTTCGAGGTTTCTGCATTTTTCAATAAGTTTCGTGGTTTCATCTGAGATTTTGCTAATGGTTGCTGTTATTCTCGGTTTAAACATATTTGCAGCTTCTAATAGTGAGGTTATTATTTTGTTGTGGAGTTCGTTGACATTGGTGTCGTTTTTGTCGGTAAGGATATCAAATTTGTTTTTCAATTCTATGTGAGGGCTGGGGTGAGTTCATTTGGTAAGGTTAGTGGCTGCAGTCTAGTATGGAACATCTTACCATTCTATGGTTGCTCCCTACTGATTTTGAAGTTGTTTGAAATCCCCCATGATGGTATCTTGCAATAGGGAATTGTGAGTCATCATAGAAGTTGTTTATTTTTTCTCTTGTGGATTGAAAATGAGAGCATAGACGTGGATGACACTCAACTTTTACCCTTCCAAGACACACTAGCTATGTGGTCTGAGATAGCTTTGAAGCTTACTAAGTTGTCTTTGAGGTCCACTTTGTTTCACTTTCTCTCTTCCGTTATTGTAGAGAAGATGTTTGCTTTTCAATTCTATTAGTTCTTCTCCTGTCTTCTCATTTTGCTAAAACCTATAATGTCCCATTTGATGTCCCTGATTTCGTTTTCTAGATGGGTCAGGCTAGAGTCTGTTGAGAGTGTCCTGACGTTGTTGGTGCTGATGTGTAACTTTGTTCTTTTGGATTTTGTTCAGGTCTAAGGATTCTGCTTGGGTTTTGTTTGGATGGTTACTGTTGAGACGCATCACTCCCACCCAAGGCAAAAGATGCAGCTGGGCCTTTCGAAGCCGTTCGCAAAGCAGGAACAAGCATTCTCCAAAGCGAGTGATGTGGCTGGGCCATTTGGGACCGTTGGCCCAGCTGGAACGGCTGGTATAATTTTCATTGTGTGAACCATTGGAGCGATGGGCCATGCCCTCCTGCGCTGGCCCATGACGTGTTGACGGGGGGTCTTGAGGATTGGTCACTGCTGGTGTCGTTCAGATTGACCTTAAAGCTCTACTGGCTCTTAACTCCGACTATCTGCTCCTCGTAAGGACAGGTTCGGGTGTACGTAGCACTGCACCGGGTGAAAGTCAGAGGATGACGATATGGAATGAAAGATTTGAAAAGGTACGAATTTAGGTACATAGAATTTAGGTGTGTAGAATTATAGAATTATTATTAATACTATTTTTACCTTTTTTTATTAATTTATCTATTTATTTTTGGTTATTTGTTATTCATGCAGTCTAACTAGGTGAATCAACCGAGCTTATATCGTATTTTATACTATGTACATCTGTAACGGGGTAGAGCTCTGTTCCGTGGAATACTAACAAGTCTGAAGGAATTTTAAGAGTTTTATTCAGCCAAAAAGGTAATTCTAGCGCAGGCATATCTTTCCCTTGATTTTTAAGTTTTTAACTTACTAAAGGAAAAAAAATTCAATGTATGAAAGAAGATTGAAATAGAGAAAAAGTGTGGCAAATCTACGTCTACTTACCTGGTTCTATTTCATCTACCATCAACTTGCAGGTGGGGGGGGGGTCTTATGACAGTCGAAAAAAGTTTTTAATTATTCACCTTACATTGTTAAAGAATCCATCGGTCACCCCAACTACAAGCAGCAAGGATATATCATTAAGATGGTTGAAGATGTTCTGTCTTTTATGGCCGGTCTACCCCTAACTGGTGGGGGAGGGAAGAATATGTCTTGCCTTTCTGTCTTTTTTTCTCCTTATTATTCATCCATTCAACTGTGTTGTTTGGCCATTCTATTCAACTTGAATTAAACCAAGTCGAAGAAGATCGGATCCCAAAAGTTATCAATGCTATCATAAAACAAAGCATCGACTCCATGCATATCAGACTTTGGCGATATGTATAGACAGCAGTTTCTTCATCAGGCTACATAAACCTACTCTGGGAAAACAAAGGGACCAGAATAGACAATACACATCCAAATAACCTCGGATTGGCTGACAACATCACCTTTTTGCCGAAGACTTTTATGATCTCCAATTGATTGATACCAGACGAACTAAATGAAGGAAGCAAAAAAGTTGGTCTCAGCACAAACAAATGTTATGAACAACTAGCATGGACAGAGCGATCAAAATCAAAAACGCAGAGTTGAAGGAAGTAACTCTTTCTATCTACCTAAGACAACAAATCTCGATGAAATCCTCAGAAGAAAAAGGAATCAGGCGAAGAATCTACGGTGGCAAGCTTTCGGAAGAACAAGAAAATCCCATTAATCCTGAAAAGAAGAATCAACAACTGATGCATCCTCCCGATAGTCACTGAAACATCAGACCTAATCAAAAGATAGAATCATGTAACGAGCAATGGAGAGAATCATGGAGATATCACAAGACAGTGTATTAAAGAAAAGACAGGCCAGAGATATCGTTGAAATTATTAGAAACTCAAATGGCAATGGGTTGGTTTTGTTGCAAGAATGTCAGACAACCGCTGGACATCATATCTCACAACATTGATCCCTAGAGATCACACGCTAAATAATGACCGACAGAGAACGTGACGAATTAGACAAATTCAGAAAATACTAGCTCTACGACACCCATGGTAGAAAAGTTTGATGAATCTTTGGGAAGGTATATGTCCAACGACAGACACTAAAAGGTTGCTGCTGCTGTTGATGATGATGATGATGAAAGAAAATTCTGCCCAGCATTCTTTTTCCAAGAGAACCAAGCAAAGAATTTGAAGCGGACTGATGCAGCCACGCTTATTTGACCTCTGTCTACACGATAGGAGTACCCCTTGTTTATGGGTAGCATTACGAGTCAGACCGATTTCAATTTCCCTGTGAAGAAGGAAAACAAAAGTCCCCTCACAAGATGGGGGAAAATGTCCATCGCCCAACAAGATGGAAAACGTATGACGCCTGGAGTAAAGGTGCCATCTCGCGATCGATAGCAAAGCTTCCCTTTCCATTCCCAACTTTTGAATTGACACAGTTGGAAAAAGATCCCCATAATTGTGGCAAAAGACAAGTGTGCAAGCTGTGTAGAGAAAGTTGTCATCTATTGGCACTCTGCAATGGAAAGACGTCCGTCATACGCATGAGAGGGGATCCCTTCAACTGCCCCCACTAATTAAAAAGCCAAATAACAAAGTCCACAACTCTGACTCCATTCACTCCAAAAATACTATGGACCTCCCCCGTTAAATCAACTCCCCACAAGATTGCCACAAACCGAACTAATTTCTCTAGTTTTCACACCAACAAACCCCAACCCCCATCCCTACCAACACAGCCTCTAATATTCCCTACTTCCTTTAACAATACTAATAGCAACAGCAAGGAAACCCTTCGGGGGGGGGGGGTCTAAGATGAGCACCCATCCCCATCCCCCAAAAGACATCGAACTGAAGTTCAAGAAAGGGGTACACATTTGTCGTGTGGAAATGTGTTTCTTACAGCACCAAACTATTTTCTCAATTTCTCCGTTGGCTGGCATCACCCAGAAAACGGAAAAAAACTTTTGTACGGGAAGGGTCCAAGTTTACATGCAATCATCTCTTTAAACGGCTGTGAAACTAACCTTCCTCAGACACATCAGTAGAGGGTCTCATGAAAGGCGCATTAAAACTGAGAGGAAGCATGACTCCATGGGACTCGCCATCGGAGTTCCGGCATGTTCGTTCCCAACTCCAGTAAACTGATGATGGCACAAATCTTAGTTCGAATGATCGAATTCACTCATCGGTACACTTTAGCACCTCAATGTGTCTGTTGTATACAAGAAACACACTCCATCCCAAGTGACTATGAAAGTGTGCAGATGCAGAAGTTTAATCTCTGCTCAGCTTATATTGATAGCCACTATAGGGGTGCTTCTTGGATAATGAGACGATCCTTGAATGCGATGCATTCCATTGTGTACGCCAATCTGACGGGACGTAACCATAAAAGGTGACGCGTTTCGTTTGTCTGGACATAAACACATCCTTATAAGACGTATCACATGCCTGGATGGACGACAGGTGACCACAAACGAGGACATCTAGGGGATAATCATGTATAATTTCCATGAGCTTTTTACTTTGGAGCCTGGTTTAGATTATTTCGAAACTGGGAGAGAGGGGCCCGTAACGGAGGAAGAAATTCTGGTGATTGATTGAAATTCTCAGTGATTGAACTCTAGCTGAAAAAGAATTGGTCGGAGATGCTGGAGCAGGTCGATGCAGCAGTTAACCTGTTATATTTCTTTGAGCAGATGTGCGCACAACAACCAATTTTGCAAAGAATACACCAACATAGCCTTCCCGACTTTGCACTTGGATGAGGGTGCTGATGTTGTTTATATGTCAGTTTGCTTTAAGAGTCTTCTCTTGGGCGAAGGAAAGCCTCCTCTCTACATGATACCAGCGTTTTGTTTAGCAAAATGAAGAGGAAGGAACACTATGTGACCCCATGCTCACTTTGTATGGGAAACAATAAATGGGAAATGAATATGCTTGCAATCAAAAAATTAACTGACACAAATAAGTTTCCTGGTAAAACCATAATTAAGAGAAACCTTTTTTATATCATCTTCATAACCTAATCAGTTCATTGATGCTATTAAATCTCACTATATTTTAATACGCCAAATATCAAAAAAAATATCAAGATCTTGTCAAAAAACACAGAAGCAAGAAAAATTTTAAACTGACATCCGATATTTAGAAACTAGTTCTTATTTCTAAATGCAACGAAAATATACAATTTTCGACATAAAATATCCAAGTTTGCATAATACATGTGCACATGCGTTTCCCTTTTCCACATTTTCAACTTTCCCCAATATATATGAGTGCGTGCGTATGTGTGAGAGAGTAAAGTAAAATCCAAATCCCAATTCTTTAAAATGGTTTCTAGTATTAGAGACTCCCTGTATTTTTCGGGCATATTTCACGCTAAAACTACAAAGCTTATTGACCTAATGATTGACATGTAGACTTGTGACAAACGCTACGTAGTGTTGAGATTGGTGGTCTTCTATTCCCAGTTTTTGGACAAAAATATAAAATCAGATTTTTTTCCAATCATTCTCCTTACGAACAAACAAAGTATTTCCTACGATAAATTTGATTTTTATACAAGTTTCAGGGGGTTGTTTTTTTAAATCACATCACTTTTTAGGTAATGGAAAGATTAGATGATGCAGATGAATATAAAAAATGATAAATCGATGTTTTAATCTTCATCAACCAAATAGGCTTTCCGGATTCACTTTCATTCCATTATTCATCAAAATTGCTTGATAGACAATTTTTGAAGTCGTATAACTTTGCTTTTTAGGAGAGAAATCTCATACTCATATGCTGGATGAACTTTTGAGGCACAAGAATGCAAGTAAGGCATTTTACGAACTAATGAAAACTGATGAAAATTTCAGAAAAACAAGACATCTTGTGAGTTCTACAAGCTTCTCAGAAGCATGATGGTCTTAGAAAAAGTCTGCTTCCTTTCAGTACTGATTTTTCACTTCTTTCCATCAGTATACATCAGGTCGTATTCTGAAACTCCTCCCTCCACCTGCTGGGCAAAGACATGTGATTTTTCCAGATATAGGTCTCCATGGCAGCCCTTAAAAGCAGAGTTTTACGACCCAAAAGTAGCGAAAAATGACAAAAACTTGCAGATCCAGCGATCAACGGAATGTTTGTTTGTTTTTTTTTGTTTTCTCAAATGGGTAGTCCTCCGTAAGAAAGTATGTATATGACTAACTTCTGACTTTTAGTTGGCGAGATATCAAGGTCAACCCAAACACACTTATTTGTTGTGTTTCATTTCGAAATTTTCATGTGAAGATTTCTTTTATGGAAACTAGCACCGTATATCAGAGAGAAAACATGAGTCCGAGTCCGAGACATCATAGAATCTACTAGAAAACTCAAATGGTATTGGCTGGTCCTGTTGCAACAATAGCAGACAATCTATGGACATCACAATTGGCAACATGGATCTCCAGAGATCACATGCGAAACCGAGGCTGGCAGAATACAAGACGGAGAGAAGAATTAGACAAATTCAAAAGTACTGGCGACGCCCACAAAGAAGTCTGGCGAATCCTGGGGAAAGTCTATGTCTAACGGCAGACGTTAAAAGACCGATGATGATGATGATGATGATGATGATGATGATGATGATATATATTGCAATCATGTATATTGCATTTTTGTATTTTTGCTGTTTGAAACTATGAAAGAAAAATTAAAGCCTTCTATTTATTCAAACATTGAGGAGGCCTATCGTAATTTTGTGGAAAGATAGATAACCTGCACAAAGTGAAAACAAGAATACAGCAATCCCCCAATTGACCAAACAGGAGAGATCTGTGGGGGTGAAAAAAGCGAATCGCTAATTTCAACATCTCATTGCCAGTAACATGTCCGACAAGTACCAATTTGAAAGAAATATTTCTTTACTTTTGACTAGCTTTTGAAATTGTATTTTTTGCGGATGATATTACCCAGGGGCGAATCAGACCTCTATAGTCAACGCATATCTACTTTGTTAAAGTATCTGGGATATTTGATTATATTTACAGACAGCTATACTATCCAGTGTATCTGTGCCTAAAAATACAGAGCTTTACTATCTGGAGACTCTGTGTTTGAGGTAGATAACAGCCGTATTGTCTCGACCCTCCTCCTAGGGGATGCTAGAACTTTATAGTCAGCTTAAGTACTGAGGTATGAACACGTCAGCCTTTTGTCGGAATACTCTGGAAAGGGTGGCACGCCCCCGCAGCTAGCTTGCATCTGTCAGGAAAAAGGATCTCTAGTCAAATCTACGACCTTGGAATTCGTTTCTTATCCGTGCCACTTCAGCGAACCATAGGAACCAAACCCTTGGTTCGAAGGATGGGTTTGGCCCTTGGCAAGCTTTAAAATCAATTGCTCAGGGTGGAAAGATATTCTGCACCCAGGCACTGCCGTCTAAGCCTCTACTGCTGTGAATATTTCCCAAAAACAGTAAGCCAAGCCATTCATTCATTCAGTCATGCATTCAAATGTATATTACGTATACGTGATACAAGTGTATAATATATATATATATATATATATATATATATATATATATATATACACGTATGTGTTGCATCCTCTACAATGACCATTGAGGATACATAACATGTATTTCCAAACTGATACCCGATAACAAGGACCCCCCAACCTATATCACACTACCTTGATCACTGCTACAGATAGCCACGACCCAACTTTTCTAACTACCCAAATAGCCCAACTCTAAACCATTACCTAGAACCCCAATATCCATGACAACTGATTCTTAAGAATCTGAGCAGCACAACCGAAAATACCTACAATTGCTACTACTTCTTCCTACCGAATATTTAACAAGACTGCCACTGATTCCTTCACAGTTATGCAACAGTCTAGACTCAATACCACGATCTCCCACGAATCCATATTTTTTTATTTCCATTTTTGCTTTTAAAGTAAAACTTCTTATGCTAGATTTGTCTTTTCCAGAAAGATAACGATAGGAACCCTTCTCAAAGTATGCATAGCATTCTAAATAATTTATTTATGAATCAATTAATTAACCAATAAAGTCTCCATAAACTTTACTCTTGAGTTTATCCCATTCCTGTATCGTGAACGATACAGGAACAAACAGACTACATGTATGACATAAGCTGTATATTGAAATCATAGCTGAAAAAGATATGGTGTCTGATAATATATATATATATATATATATATATATATATATATATATATATATATATATATATATATGTATGTGTGCATGTATATGTATGTTCGCTTGCGTGTGCGCGCCTATTCATTAATATTTGATTAACGGATGACCAATCTTGAATTGATAAATAAAAAAGGTTTAAAAAAGAAAATGTAAAAACAATGTTTGGAATTTGGAAAAAAATGATTGTGATGTCTTTACTCAGCGAATCCCATCTTAACCCTGACAGCTCAAACATAGATTCCTAGTAAATCAATAGAAACAATCGTAGTTGTGCTTGCACCAACTGCAGTTAATATGTTCATGACTCTTTATATAAGTCAGTTTCAGTCATCTGTTTTTGTTATACATTGGACACAGTTGAAGATGGATCCCTCTTCACTTTCAGCCATGAAAGTTCTTCTTGACACCTGGCTGCCGAAGTGATCTAGGCTGTGGACCATCCTTGTATAGAAAAATAAAAGTTTCCTATTCAATTTGGTAGGGCAACAGTTTATCTGGACACCAAGGTGCCGAAATAATCTAGGCTGTAGACCATTCTAGTTAAGAAAAATCGATGAATAGAGCTAGGGAGACCGATGGATTCTTTAACAATGAAAGGTGAAAAAATTAAAAACTTTTTTTCGACTGTTATTAGAACCCCACCTCCACAAGCTGATGCAAGATGAAATTGAACCAGATAAGTAGACCTTAAGTTGCCACATTTTTCTCTCAATTTTTCTCTCTATTTTTCCCATTGCTCATTCATTCAGCTGTGTTGTTTGTAAGGTGAAAAATTGAAAACTTTTTTCGATTGTTATGAGAAACTTGATGCAAGCTGATGCAAGATGAAAAACAACCAGGTAAGTAGACCTAAAGTTG
Source organism: Thysanoteuthis rhombus (assembly GCA_963457665.1). Taxonomy (NCBI): domain Eukaryota; kingdom Metazoa; phylum Mollusca; class Cephalopoda; order Oegopsida; family Thysanoteuthidae; genus Thysanoteuthis; species Thysanoteuthis major. The sequence continues at coordinate 20,915,114 of OY735204.1, forward strand.
CCACATTTTTTCCTGATTCCAATCTTTTTTCATCCATTGGATTATTTTTTTTTACAAATAATCCACTGTCTCTGGACTTTAAGTGAATTAAAAACTTAATAATTAAGGGAAAGATATGCCTGTGCTAGAACTACCTTTCTGGCTGAACAAAACTCATGAAATTCCTTTAGACTTGTTAGTATTCTGCATCGCAGACCTTAACTCCGTTACAGATGCACATAGTGTAAAATACGATATAAGCTCGGTTGATTCACCCAGGTAGACTGCGTGAATAACAAATAACCAAGAACTAATATATAGAAAAAAATTCTAAAAAAAGAAGAAATGATAATTTCATAATTCTTTTTACCTAAATAATATGTACCAAAATTCCAAATTACTCAGATTTTTCACTCCAAATCCTCATCCTCTGACTTTCACCCACTACAGTGCTACGTACACCCAGACATGTCTGCTTCCCCACCAGGATCAGATAGTGGGTGTTAAGAGCCGGTGGATCTGTAAGGAACACTCTGAACGAAACCAGCAGTGATCAATCCACAAGACCCCCTGTCAACAGGTCATGGTTCAGCGCTGCAAGGCATGGCCCATCTCTCCCCATGGTTTACACAATGAAAATTATACCGGCCGTTCCCGCTGGGTCTTCGATCCCAAAAGGCCAGTCACATCACTCGCTTTGGGTGGGGTTGATGTGATCCAAATGCAACTGCCCAAACACAGCACCAGGATAATACCAATTCCTGCAGGGCTAACGGTCCAAAAAGGCCCAGCCACATCAATCGCTCTGGGTTTGGGTGATGTGCTCTAAATGCAACTGCCCAAACACTAAACCAGGATAATACCCGTTCCAGCAAGGCTAATGGTCACAAAAGGGCCAGCCACATCACCCGCTTTGGGTAAGCGTGATGTGCTCCAAATGCGACTACCCAAACACTAAACCAGGAGAAAGCCTGTTCCTGCTGGGTCAACGGTCCCAAAAGACCCAGCTGCATCTTTTGCCTTGGGTGGGAATGATGCATCCCAAAAGCGACCACCCAAACAAAACCCAAGCAGAATTATTAAACCCACACAAAACCCAAAAACCAAGAGAACAATACGAGACATCAGTACCTACATGTCAGGACACTCTCAACAGACTCTCGCCTGACCCATCTAGAAAACGAAATCAAACACATCAAATGGGACATCATAGATTTTAGTGAAATGAGAAGACCAGGAGAAGAACAAATAGAATCGAAAAGCAAACATCTTCTCTGCAATTACGGAAGAGAGAAGGTGAAACAAAGTGGAGTAGGCTTTCTCAACGATAAAGACAACATGTTATGCTTTAAAGCTATCTCAGACCGCATAGCTAGTGTCACCATACAACTCTTAAAGCGGTACTAGCTAAATGTCACCCAAGTCTAGGCTCTCACTTTGCATTCAACCAGTGAAGAAGTAAACAACTTTTATGATGTCTTGAACTTCCTATCACAAGATACCAAAATATACTTCAATGTCATCATGGGAGATTTCAACACACAAGTAGGACAGGGAAACGAATGCTGCGTGGGAAAATTCGGATACAAAGACGGAAGGAGAGAGGTGAAGATCTTGTAAATTTTGCAACCGCAAACAACTTCAAAATCATGAACACATTCTTCAAAAACAAACCCAATAGAAAATAGAGTTGGAAGAGCCCCAACCATAAAACCTTAAACGATATAGACTACATTTTAACGGACAAAAGCCACACTATTAAATACATCCAAATCCTAAGCCGAGTAAATGTAGAGAGCGACCATAGAATGGTAAGATGTAAGATGCAAATAAACACAAATAAGAAGCACAGGAAAATGTTCCACACTAGACCGTAGCCACCAAACGTACCAAATGAACTCACCCCAGCCCTCACATAGAATTGAAAAACAAATTTGATATCCTTACCGACAAAAACGACACCAATGTCAACGAACTCCACAACAAAATAATAACCTCACTATTAGAAGCTGCAAATATGTTTAAACCGAGAATAACAGCAACCATTAGCAAAATCTCAGATGAAACCACGAAACTTATTGAAAAATGCAGAAACCTCGAACTACCAACAACTACACAGGAGAAAATAGAAGAAACCGAACAAAACAATAAAGAAGAAACTAAGAGAAGACAAAAGAAGGTATACGGCAGCCATCATCGACACCAACCTCGAAAAACGATGAGGATTTAGAGCAATAAACAAAGCACTCAGCACAGGATAGAAACAGATTACTAGCATTCTCGAAGCAAATGGATATCAACAGATAGAGACAGAATAGTTGAATGCACCGAAGAATTTTACCAGGAACTCTACTCTTCAAAACACGGACAACAACAACGACCAGAATACACAAGATGCCGACAATCAGTTCAAAGACTTCCCCGACATTACACCATGGGAAGTAAAGCAAGCCATCAAACAAACGAAAAAAAGGAAAAGCCCCTGGACGAGGTAACATCACCCTCGATCTACTCGAAAAAGCTGGTAAGAGAGTCAACAGAAAGCTAGCTATTCTATTCAACTTGTGTCTGAAACAGAGCAAAGTTCCGAAAGACTTGAACACTGTTATTTTGATGCTTCTCCATAAAAAAGGAAACTCCAAAGACCTCAACAAGTATAAACCTATAAGCCTACTCAACTGCATCTATAAAGTCTTCACAAATATCATCACCAACCGGATTACAAAAACAGTGGACGAAAATCAACCACGAGAGCAGGCTGGATTTAGAAGAAGTTACTCAGCCGCGGACCATCTTCATTCAATAAGTCAGCTGAGATAGAAGTCAGCAGATTACATAATGCCACTTGCAGTAGCATTTATAGACTTCAAGAAGGCATTCGACCTAGGACAACGAATCTCCATGAGACCCTCAAAAGAGGAGGAAATCAAGCAAAGAATCACTCTTGGATGGCAAGCCTTTGACAGAGCGAGCTCAACTTTCAAAAACTAGACAATTCCAATTCGCTTGATTTCCTCCTCTTGAGGGTCTCATGGAGATTTATTGTCCTAGGTAGATGTAGTGGTCTACCTTGCCGAGTTTCACATCTTTTATCTTGACAGGTATGTTCTTATTCTCAAAATGATAATTGCACATTATTTTCGTTTTACTGAAGTGCATGTGTAGGCCGATATTTTTGCTTTTTTCGTTCAGTTCATCTAGCATTAGTTGGAGGTCGTGCAGGTTCTCTGCAAAAAGGACGATGTCGTCTGCAAATCTAAGGTTGCTAAAATATTTGCCGTCTATTTAATCGGCGTCGATCTATCTATTGCCTACACGTGGACATCGGACTGAGCAAGAACACTGAAATATCAATGCTAAAAATGGCTAGCTATCGTGTTTCTTTTCCTATTTCAAATTCCTTCATATGAGCTTATTTTAAGAGCTATCTACTCGCTTGATGAAAGGACATATTTACATTTATTGTGAATTTCTCATTTCTGAAAAGGAAATATATAATATGGTTTCAGTTCAATTTGAACACAATGAAATGAGTTGATTTTTGAGCTGCTACAATACTTTTAAAACAGAGAAAAGGTCACAACTCAACATGTTCTCAATAGTATGAAAAATAATTTTGAGGGTTAAAAATCATTAATCGTGATATATGTTTATTCAAAAGGGAAAAGTCCACAAGTGGAGCACCAGGATCAATCATAAGTTGAGGTTCGGTTGATGGCTCCATAATGCTTCCTGAGGAAACCAAAAAATTTCACTGTCTGGAAGGTGAGCCGAAAATCCATGACATCAAGATATTTTTCTGGATAAATAAATTCAGATAATTTTAGATAAAACTGCATTTGGAAATACACCCCCCGATTCTTTTTCTGCCTGGAACTCACTAAGTATCCTAGACACTGGAATGCACTGAAAAGTAGCTCTAGAATTACACTTACGATTGGTCGAGAGTTGATTTGTATACATAGCCACAACCTAATTCCTAATTAAATGGCATTTTACAAAAGAAGATTTGCGTACTTTGAAGATTCTTAAAATAACTGTACTTGAAGTGGTTATCTATTGTAATAAGGTTATGATCTGAGCGCAATATATCCAGAACTCAAGGGTTTGTTTGCTTAAGGTATTTTGTGACAAACCTATCCCCATTGATTGATACGTCCATATCTATTGCTTCAAGTTACAAATATGTCGACCAGATACACATCCATATCTTGTACTCAAAATCCCAATTTATTCCTGAGTAAAATGGTATAAAAAAGTGAAAACATTAAATTAAACACCTTTAGAAATAATGTGGCATTTATGTAAAGTGTAAAATCAATCATTTAAAAAAAATTAACCCTCTTGAAGGAGATTTCACAACTAGACGTTTAATGAAAAATGTATTTGCTCATAACCAGTGTCCATCACAATAGTTTCAAATGTGAAGTTGGCGTCGAGTCAATTCCAAAAAAGAAAGAACTTGATATTATCCAAAATATATATGCCAAATTCTAAAATACCGTCATATGACATATCATAGTATATTTCAATATTCTGATATATATTGAGCTAAACAGCTGCTGGTAATGCAAAGGCCAAATAAGTACTTTCAACCTAAATTTTGTTCAAGTGCATGACTGCGTTGAATAAGCTACCCTATCAGTGGCAGGTTCGATTCCTGCAGCAGCCCCATTTTCTTTAATTGTTTATCCTATTTATGTTGTCTAAATTGAGTGATGTATTAACCGTGTAACGATGGGAGATTATTTCAATTAAGTTTTTATATGATAAAACACAATTCATAAGCCATTCTGTCGAACCAAATATGTCTATTTTTTAGATACACAACCGTCGCATTGAAAGAGACGAATGAACCGAAAATAAACGAGATAAGAATTTGGGTTGAAAGCAGTTATTTGGGCCTCTGCATTACCGACAGCTGTTTAGCTCAATGTTAAGAGCATCTCTGCGTTGAAGCAGCTACCCATTCAGTGGCAGGTTCGATTCCTGCAACAGTCCCATTTTCTCCAATCGTTTATTCTATCAACGTTGTCTAAATTGGGTGATATATTAATCATGGAACAACGAGAGATCATTTCAAATGTTTCCATATAATATAATGCTGATGAAAATGACAATTCGAAGGTGCACAGAAAAACTCAAGACAAAGGTGTTACATCTTTTATAATTATTCCGTGAGCGTAGTTCGATGCATTTCGACAAGGGCCAGTCATCTTTTTCAGAGAAAAATATTTACAATAGTTTACAGAGAAAAATATGCTGTTTGCACTTCGATGCTGGAGAGAAGAATTTGAATATTTCTATGTTTGCTTGTTTAGTAGGAGCAGGAGGGGAGGTGTTTGTTTCTGTATCTAGTTTGGAATGAGATGGGTCAAGGCTGTATGTTTCTTGTCTTTGCGGGTGTTTGGCTTGTCTTAGATAAGACATTTTCATCAACACTCTGTCGGATCACTTCACATCCACGATAAAAACACATAATCTAATGTGATTTATCATTCATATATATATATATATATATATATATATATATATATATATATATATATACTAAGTAGCTTAGTTTACAATATATCAACCAGTCGCAAACACATGGCTTTATTTACATTCTACTCCAAGCGATTGTTCTGACAGAAGCTGCTTGAATTGTAGTATATATACTGTTTATTGCTAATCTTATATATATATATGGACTACGCTGTCATCAACTGCAACATACAGCATGAACTAAGCACATGTTTGTCAAAATGAAAATGCTGAATGGAGATAAATGTTTTTCATGCAAATATTCTAATGCATCCAACCAATATGACTCAAACTCAGTGGCAAAAAGTGGCGCTCTTAGGAGTAAAATTAGAATAGGACCGCTTGGCATGGAACCCGTAATGATTAGTTCATTCCAAATTGAGTCACGCATATGTAGCCAATATATGAAGGAGGAAAATAGCTGTCGACATCAAACCCCTCTGAAAACTCACGTTGGGCGCAGTTATTTGAGCTGCGAAGTGAGTTCTCCCCCCTCCCACATTTGTCTACTAAAATACCCTCTATGAATGAAATAAGGCGTTGGAATCCTGAATAGTCAGAATACCGAATGATTGAAATAACGAAACCACAATGTTCGAGATTAAATATTCCGAAAAACATGCTTGATACGTTATTTTGAATTCGGTTAAAATATCAGTTGTTTTTGTTGCATTTCCTAAACATAATGGGAGGGATCTTTGAAATTGAAAGAAAGGGGGAAAGGTCCGATATTGATGCATAATGGCAGGAATATTCCCTCTTAAATGTCTATTTACATGTCGGCTATGTTGTAGCTTTTTGATGTGTATGCTTGTGCACGCGTGCTGGTTGATAAAAAGCCCGTTGTGATTCAAACCAGCTGTTATATAACTGCGAACGGAGCACCACTTATAAGCTTTGGAGAGAAACAATCGCTTTCATATCAAGATGAGGAACCTAGTTAGGAAAAAAATCCATGTTTTATTTATTTCTCTATTCAAAATAGTGCACGAGTCATCATCACCAAAAGATCTGACGGTGTTTATTGATTATTTCAGCATGAGTAAGTAGTTTAGTTCTTTCCACTTTTGAATAGAAACAAACGGTCGAAATCTGAGAGTTGAGGTGTCTTATATCTAATGTCTGTTGAGACTGACAATCGAACTCGAACTGACTCCTATCACCAGTCCGTTACTGACTATCTATATGAAATATATATGAATGCGTGATTTTTACATATGCACACCCATATTCACTCATACATCTAACCGTGTGTCATTTATAACACATGTCACTACTCATAAGTTCACAAATGGTGTGTATGATAATACACATACATACGTACGCACATGTAATATACCTGCTCACCACCCACAGACAACACACATGAAATGGCCTGATGAAATATCATTCTCAATTAACACATATTCAGTCACCCAAGCAGAAAAAAAAAACAATACTCAGCTCGACATCCTTCACACTCTGCCCTAATGACCCATTGCAGCTGGGAAGTCATGAATGAATTTCCAAAATTACTAGCTCCGTGCCTTCCGTGCACCAATTATGTAACAATATCAACAGTAAAAAACATCAGATGGAATCTAAACTGATCGATATTATCTTCGTTGAAAGGCGATGATTGATATAAAGGTAACTAAATTCAGGTTAACGAATAAATTCCCTTGCAATCTGACATTTTGTTTTTCCAGCATCTCTTACCATAAAAACATGCATACAATTTATTAAAATTGGTTTTTGACTAGACAGCTAGTTTTTGACCATCAAGATCTATTTCAATAAAAAAAATAAAGTGAAGCTTGGCTTTCTTGTGGGAGAAAAATTGGTTACCATTGATTCTCATCCCACGTTCCAGACAGTGGCCTTTTTTATGCATTTTGTAAGTATTATAGGACGAATCTGTACGGCTAACTTTCTGTGAGTTTTGGTGTCTCTTAGACTTTTATTTAAATAAATTTAGCATAGAGGACAGGTGCAGAGTATTTTGCAAATGGAACCATATCTAAAATTATTTATATTTTCAACTATTCATATCAGGGGTACCAAACCTTTTTCTACTAGAGCACAAGCAGCAGTGTTATATTTATCGAGAAAAAGTCAAAAAATGGAACTTTCTTAAGCTAGTTTGCGGTTGGAATAAAAGTAGATTTACATTGATTTTCAGCTTACCCTTCGTTGCACCTTGGAACCAAATACTTTTTAACCGCCAAACGTTTGATAGCATCAATCGAAATTATCATTTTCTTATGTTCCCATCCGATAGTATCTTTAAAGATTGTTAATTTTTAAAGCAAACTCTCTGATGGCGTCTATCAGCTATCCTAAGATAGGGAAAGACCATAGAATGGTGAGATGTAAGATGCAAATAAACACAAACAAAGAACGCAGGAAAATGTTCCACACTAGACCGCAGCCACTGAACTTACTAACATCCGTCATTGGACACAGACCTTCCCCAAGATTTGTCACACTTCTCTATTATGGGCGTCGCAGAGCCAGTACTTCCTGAACTTGTGTAGCTCGTCTCTCCAACTAATATTCTGCCGGCCTCGGTTGCGCATGTCATCTCGGGGGATCCATGTCGTGAGTCGCAATGTCCATCAGTTGTCTGCCATTCTTGCAACATGGCCAGCCCACCGCCATTTGAGATTTTTATGGATTCTATGACGTCCCTGACCGTTGTCTTTTCTCAGATGTACTGTGCTGTCTTGTGGTCTCTCCATGTGAGGCCCAGCATTATTCTTTCATGTGCACGTTGCATGGTTCTCATTTTCAGGTGTGTCTCTTGGTTAGGTTCCATGTTTCAGCTCCATAAGTCACTATTGGGAGGTTAAACACCCTTCTCGTTAGGATTAATGCGATCTTCTTATCTTTGAAGGTCGAGCTAGCTCTGCCAAAAGCTTGCCGTCTTAGTGTGATTCTTCGCTTGATTTCTTCTTCTTTTGAGGATCTCATGGAGATTCGTTATCCAAGGTAGATGTAGTGGTCTACTTCCTCCATTTCTGTGTCCTCGATTTTGATCTTGGCGTTTTTATCCCCGATGTGGTTGTTGCACATGATCTTCGTCTTGCTGAAGTTCATGTGTAGGCCGACTTTCTTACTCTCTTCTTTTAGTTCATCTATCATTAGTTGGAGGTCGTGTAGGTTCTCCGCGAAAAAGGCAATGTCGTCTGCAAATCTGATATTGCTCAGATACTCGCCGTCTATTTTAATTCCTTTACTTTCCCAGTCTAGTCTTCTGAAGATCATCTCGAGGAAATGAAGTCCCCAGGACGACTATGTTGCTGCAAATTTGGATGAGTTCTACTGAATTTTCTGAATTTATTTATTCATTTTCTCATTGTTTGTGATACTCCCCACCATATTCTTCAATGGCTTGCTCATTCATCCAACTCTGTATTACGTCCCCTGCCCCAAAACTTCAGTCAAAACACCAACCAAAATGTAGCTCCAAAATCTCTGAATGTGCATTCGTATGATATTTCAATGAACCCCTAAATAGCCCCCTAGAAAACTACCCCCCACCAAAAAAAAACATAATTAAAAAAAACAAAACTCAAAAAGTGTTGGATGGGTCTGTCTTCCATCTAATCCAAGTAGTAAATTATTGCTGGGAAACAAACATGAAATATTTATCAACGAAAAGTGAAAAATTCAAACTTTTTCAACTGCTAAAACGAAGTCCACAGGACGACTATGCTACTGCAATTGTATTTTTTTAAAAATTCCAACGTCTGTGGACTTTAACTAGGATAAAAACTTTATATATAAGGGAGAGGTATGCTCCAGTGCTGCTTCACTGACCCCATCAGTTAGGCAAGAGAGAGAAAGAGATCCTTACCCATGGAATTTGCATCCAACTTTTTTGAAAACTGTAGTCATGTACTTGAGAAAAAATTTCCAAATATCTATCGCTAAATTTTCTATCAATCCTTGTATGCTGAAACGGCATTGTGTTTGCCAATGCTGCTTGACAATATAATTCTCTCTCTCTCTCTCTCCCTCCCTCTATGCATTCAGTTTTTCTGTCTTCTTTCATTCTCACCGATTTTCCCTCTTTTTCTCCTTTTGTCCTTTCTGTTCTTTTCTCCTCGCTTAGATTTCTCCCTCTCACACTGTAATTATCTATGGAAGCAAGGGAAAATTCTTCTAAACCCTACCTGTCAATTTTTGTGATAATGTTTGGTTGACAGTTTCCAATAAACACCCGCTTAACAAATACGTTATTGATATTGACGCATCATGTTCAACTGCTGCAAGTACATAATATCTCATACATAAACAAACGTATGCATGTGTTTTGGAATAATGATCAACCTAACATTTCAAGTTTTTAGTCCTTTATGTAAATTCACCAACTACTTTAGCTGTGAAGCGGTAGTTAATACTTGAAATCAAACCGATTACATCAACTCGCACTGTTACCGTTGATGCCCGAAATACACAACTACTTCACAGCAGGTTGTTCTCATAGATAGATAGATAGATAGATACAGATATTTTAGTACAGGCATTGGAAAATAGTTATGTTTGTAAAAAATATCCTTAATACAAATTCTTATCATTCATATCTCAACCAATGTTTATATCCATTTTCACTGGCTTTGCTTGATCCCTGACAAAGCCACAAGCTGCTTTGAGTACCTGGCAACCCTCAGCGGTCACCTTTCTAAGTAATGGCCATGTAAGACGCTGCTTAACTGATTATAAGAGGAGAAATAGCGTTTTCCAATAAACACACCATAAACTTCAGCATGGATTGACCAAAAGCCGACCAATCTATCATTTCCCGAAGACCATTACAACCGTAGTGAATTTTTATCCTTACTGGGTGTTCCACACATCTGGTCTTGGACTGTATCAAGTTAAGCACATTAAAAGGCTTCAATTGCGGAACAAGCTAGGCTCGAAGGACATTACAACAGAGTTTGATCCTACCTGAGCATCCAGTAATTGTCACCATGTACCAGACTAGGATATATATATATATATATATATATATATATATATATATATATATATATATGCCGCCTATCAAAGTTCGGTGGTTGGCTAGTCTCAGAGATTACTCCTACGGAGTTAGACACATCCCCAGTGATATCAAGCCAGGAGGCTGAACAAAAGAAACAGTGGGCTGGAATACATGGCTACGCAACGTCTAGCAAGCGACTCCCCGTACATAAACCACAATGTAGTAGTCCTTTCTTTGAAAGATTGAATTTGGAGGAATTATGAAATTATTTTGGATAAATGATTTGACCATCAATCATTTGTCCGATCACCTGTTTCCTTCTTTTATTGAATTCAGCATAAAATGGTTTATTTTCAACTTTGCTTTCGTTGCAATTGCATTATACCTCTCAAACTCTAGACTAAAGCCAGATCCAGCACTACAGAAGAGAAAGTGTAACAATGAATATTTCCATCCGATGCAGATGTAATGTGTGCAAATGCATATCCAATAATGCATAATATGCGAGTTTTAATCACTTTATCATGGTAAACACTTCATGATAAAGTAAATGTGCGAATTGGAGTCATACATTTCCAACATATGGTATTAGGCACCAACATATTGTCTGAGATGAATAATGAATGAAAAATGGTAATTTTAAGGATTTTGCAGACATTTTAGACGCCATCTTGAAATTCATACCTATATTGTACTTGGAAAAATGTCGACAGACCTTATCTACGAGGAAAAATAAACGAGTTATTGACTTTTCAAGTATTTATGACCATCTTAAATGCCATTTTGAAAACGATACAGACTGTGTTTCGTTGTTAAACACACCTGACACTACAGAAACCCGTTGAAAAACCTTGTCTACGATGTATGATGAACGAGTAATGGTCATTATAAGCATTAGGCTGGCAGCCGTCGTAGACGCCATCTTTAAAATCATACCTGTTCAGCAGTCAGATTTTGATACACCTTAATTATGCTATTTTAACCTGGAAAACTATAAATTTTTGTGTGTTGTTCCGCACTAAATCAGAAAATTATTTTTAAAAAAAAGATTACTTTAAAATTTTCTGGTTTTGACACTTTTCTGGCATAATGTTTATGTTTTGTATAGTATTGTTGGCTTTTGCTGTTCCTAATTAAACAAGAAAAATGTTCACGGTTTAATATCATCGTCTTTGAAATGCGTACAACAAGGAGTCTATGTTCATTTCCGTTCATTCCGCTCCCGATAACGTTCCAGTTGATTATTTTGGGGAATAAGAAAATGAAAAAAAATGCAATAAAAAGTCTCATTCATTTCATCTTGATCAGCGGTCGAATAAGCTGAAAAGCTTTACATGCCCGAAAGAGAGTTGACGACTAAGTTCAGTGGTCGAGTTGAAACTTGCAGACTATATATATATATATATATATATATAAGAGATAGACCGGTACTAGCCATCCCTTTTTGCTCACAAATAGTGTGGATAATATGATAATAGAGCTAGAGGAAAGATCCATGGTTTAAATTTGTAATATGAATATATGGCAAAAAATATTCTAATATAACTCACAGTCTGGCTCATAGTTGACGTCGTGACACTGTCATGGTAAGTCAGCCCCTTCATTTTCAATAAGCATAAAACAATTTACAAGAACTTGAACTGTGCATTTTTTGTATTTTTTTTTTTTTTGTGTGCCAACCAACCCCTAAAACATACTGGTCTCTGAAATTCTTATTCCTGAGATTCCAATTTTAAAAACTCAATCCGAACATATTTTCAACAAGTTCACTTCTATTGGTCTGATTGTTTTTTTAGCACTTCAACTCGTACTTTCCGAAGCAAAATGGCAGACGATCATGTGACTCAAAACGAAGAACTATCAACATCTATTGACAAAATATCAATAATGAGATTGCAGATATTCATCCGCGCAAATATATTGACCGCAGAGGCTAATTCCGAGCATGCCTCCTCAGAAGTTCGAACATGTATTAGCCCCACTCAAGGTGATAGTGGGTGTCACAATTTTTGACAGTTATGACAATCTGGGTGGCAGTTATCGGAGGGTGATTTTTCATAGCACCCATACTCTTCTCAATCATCTGTCGTAACAGAGAAATAACATGTTTGTCAAGATATCTGGTGAAGGGATACCTATTCCCACGTCAAGTAACAAGTTGTACTAGAGTACTTGGTATCGGGAGAAAGGAGTAATTTAAGCAACTATTTTTGGAGCAGCCAATTCTTACCTTCCTCAAGTGCGTAGTAAACACAAATAACCTGATCCAGAATTTGAATTTAATACATTGTGCTGTCTTGTGATCTCTCTCACGTTAAGCACCTATCTATTTGCACTACCAACGGAGCAAAATGCGACACAAGGTCAAGCTTCACGTGGGAAAAAGAACGGAGCAACCTATCAAAAATAGCTCGAGCCGACGCGACTTTGGTTGCTAAAGCAACTGTAGTTGCCAAAGGATCTGTTTATTTACTCTCCCACCAGAGCAAACTGTGACACATGGTCAAGCTTAACGTTGGGGGGGGGGCATCAAAAACAGTTCCAGCCGTCGTGACTAAAACAACCGTGATCACGAAAGCGTCAGGATGAGCCCAACCTGTCCCTCTTAATGCAGTGGGACAGTGCCGCCCTTGGGTGAACTGCTTTCTTGCTGGCCTGAGTAATGATAGGAGAATCCAACGACTGATCCAAAGGTTCCCAATGCGCTTAGCAATGCACAGCCTCAGTGTACCCTCGTTGGTTGACACATTGCACCTGCGCACAAGGTCTTTGATGCTCACCACAACACCATCTCCGGCCCATTCGGCAGACAAGCATCAGTACCGGTGCCTCAGGCTATGCTGTCGAGCAGATACTACACTTTGAAATGCAAGCAAAATGCGACACAAGGTCAAGGCCTAACGTGGCAAGATGGAGTGCCCCATCAAAAATAGCCCCAGCCGACGCGACTTTGGTTGCTAAAGCAACCGTTAACAATGTGCAGCCTCAATGCCCCCTCATTGGCTAATGCATTGTACTTGTGCACTTGATCTCATGCTCACCACAACATCATGGGCCGTGATTTTTTCATGTGCATATTGCATGGTTCTTAGTTTGAGTGTTAGTCTCTTGCTTAGGTTCCATGTTCCAGCTTCGTAGGTGACTATCGAGAATTTCAACCCCATTAGTGACTATCAAGAGGATGCATTGCTTATATACTCTTCCTTTTTGAAATAATGGGATTTTTTTTCTTGAAGGTTGAGCTTTCTGTACCGAAGGCTTGCCATCCTTGCATGATTCCTCGGTTGAATATATTGGTTATGTGATTCTGAACCCATTTGCAGTTGCAAGGTTTACAAGATCTTCACCTCTCTCGTTCCGTACTTTAAATCTGAACTCACCGATGCAACGTTCATTTCTTTGTCCTACCTATGCGTTGAACTCTCTCGTAATGACATTGCATTTTTTGGTATCTTGGAGTACAGAGTTCAAGTCATCGTAGAAGTTGGCTATTGCCTCTTTGGTTGACTGCAAAATGGGAACGTAGACCTGATTGATGTTCAATTTATACTTTTTTGAGAGTTGTATGATGACGCTAGCTATGCAGTCTGATATAGTTTCAAAGTCTAACTCGTTGTCTTTGAGTCCCTTATTGACGAGAATGCTCACTCCACTTTGTTTCACTTTCTCTTTTCCTTAGTTGTAAAGAAGATGCCTGCTCTTTAGTTTGATTAGTTATTCTCCGAGTTTTTTCATTTCTCTAATACCATTAATGTCTCTTTTTTTCCATTTTCGAGATTGGTGAGGTGCATGTCTGTTGAGAGTGTTCTGACGTTGTAGGTGCAAACGTATAATGTTGTTTTCTTGGTGAGGGTTTGGGATTTTAATTAGGTAATCGCTGTTGGAACAGTGATGTGGTTGGCCTTTCGTGACCGATGACCCTGCCAGAACTTATATCCTCGGTGTAGTTTGTGGGTAGTTGACTTTGGAGCACATCACCCTTACCTAAAGCAAGAGATTTGACTGGGCCTTTTGGGACCAATGGCTCAGCAGGATCGGCTCACGCTGTCCCATGTGAATTCACCAGAAAGTCCATTTTAGGTCTACCGATGAGAAAGATTCAGAAATAGATAGTCTTTATAATGGCATGCATCAGGGCCCACAACGTCTGGGACCAGGTGTATAAAGATACCCTTCATTTTGCAAAACTGACATGACTTTTATGTAAGTATTTTATACCCATCTTGATAATCCTATCCGTAGAAAAGACAAATGGATTGAAGAGGATTTTCTTTCAAAACATTATATCTATTCATTTCTAATCAGTCAAGAATTTTATTGGTTGAGAGGTGTGCATTTCAATCTGTAATTTAGCACTATTTGAAAATCAACAATGAATGGGCCCCATCAAAAACATTATGTCTTTTTTTATTTTGATCTCTTAAAATGTCTGGGGATATTTCAACTCCTTGATAATTGAAAGAAATTGATAGTTTTCTTGTGAATGAAATGTGAAATGTTACGCCTGTTTCGCGTTCGTTCTTTCTTCCTGTTTTTGAGAAATTTCCAGGACGATCAGAAATAGTTTTTGCTACGAAATATTCCATTTCAACTGTTATGTAAATTGCTCTTATTCTTTCGTTATTTTGAAATCTGACAATCAAGTTGAAATGGGGAATTCCAAGGCCCAGAAAGAAAAACCAGAGGGAAGGAAATACTTGATAATTATAATGGGATACGTGCAGTTTCTTTGTAGACAAGAGTTTGCGTTTCCAGGAGACGCATCTCTGGAAGACAACAACTTTACCCTGTTAATGAAAGAACATGCAAAGTAAGATTCACGATTCCTGGAACGTTTATTTCGCTGTCGAAAATAGAAAAGGTTAAATGAATTTGAGAAAAAAGGGAAAAAAGGAGAGGTAAACTGTTTAGTTATGGATTTAAGATACAATGATTCTTAATTAGTCTTAACCGGTTCCGTATCTGTCTTCAGAAGGCAATTGTAATTATGTTTCTGTACTTCACTGTCAACTGTCTTCTGGGGTGGGGAGTAAGTTCAGCTCATTTATACACTAATCTCGATCTAAATTCAAATTCCATGAATGTCATACAATCCCCGTTGGTGGTGAATATTTTAAGATAGGGATGTGATGCTGAAATTGCCTTTACAGAGACAGATGAAAGGGTGAAGTATCAACGTGTGTAAGAGTTAGTGATAGCAGCTACGGTCAAGTTGTGGCGTGTTTTGGTATGATAGTCAGTATGTATAGTGGGGCGTGGTAGTATGAATGTATATGATAGAATGTATTGGCAACTGTTGTCATGTTATGGTGTGTTCAGGTATGTGTGCTAGTATGAAGGATGGGGAGTTTGAAGGGGCATAGTTGGAGAGGAAGTTTGTTAAGGGCCCCATTTGATGTATTGGGGTTGGAGTTAACTTTAGGATTTTTAAAAGGGAACGAAAGGGACTAATGTTTTCCAAGAAAATCAGAAGTGAGCTTCTAACTCCAAATTGAGTAATTAATTCGATGCAAGTTTTAAAGTATTGACGAAATTTTCCCTTTTTGTACAATATTATCGGTTTTGTAGAAAGGGAAACTGAAAATTTTGGTTCTCGAGAACATTTATCAATAACTGAACTGACTTTCAGGATCCTGGTTGAGGGATCTCTTATTTGTTGCCTGTGTACCGTGATCCTATTCCTTAGAAGAGATGTTTCCGGTGAAGTCCTAGTTGAAACATCGGTAAATGATGGCATAGAGGATGTTTCTAGCGTTACAAAGAATTTCATTTGATTTTAAAGGTTGTGCCACATTTGAAAGTCTATTTATCTCCTCGTATTCAGTGTATATATAAGCCACAATTTTGATCAATTGCATTTGGTTACCTTTCTCTCTGGTTCTGTTTTCTCAGACTTTCGTCAATAGCTTTTTTGAATTTGGCATTTATTTCAATTATATCAATCAAAGGGATCATTTTGTTCTAGTTGGTATTTTTGTAGTTACTTGCCTTAATTACTCCGTCAGGATATCGTTCTTTTCAAGCGTCTGATATCATTGTGTCAAGCTGATAATTTTTCGGTATTGTTGTAAGTTCAATTCTAATTCATGGATCTCGGTGAAGGGTTGTTATTGGTAATATCAGAAAATTGATGTTTACGATAAGGTAGCAGGTGCTTCTTGGTGATGTTATTTCTTTGAATTTTTGCATCGTTGTATTCTTATCAGAGGCTGTTTTTATGATGCCTGGTTGAGTTTTTCGTGGTTAAGATATATTGAAGGGTTTTGTAGTCAGTTCTTGCTTGTTGTGGGGGATAATGTTTGGATTTAATGTTTGCACGAAAAAAGACTGCAACGAGAAGATGATATCATCAAAACAATATGAGTAATATATCCATATAAATTAAATAGCAAAGAGAGAAAGAAAAAAGAGATAAAATGGAATGTATAAGAACATCATTTTTTTCATTACCACCTTTAAGAGAAAAAACAGTTTGTTCACATAATAATAAAAATAACAGATAATTCACAGTATCATGTAAATATTTAAAAAAAATTAGGATTATATATATATAAATCGCAGAACAAAATGTTCATTTAGTCAAAAGCAAAATGTTTCTGTTTCTTGTAAATGCTGTGAAGGAAATTTTTGTGTGTTTGCAAAATAGTTCGGAAAAAGATCGTGTATGTGTAAATACAAAAAAAAAGTGTACATATTACCGGATGGATGTAGAAAGCAATTGGAGCAATTTTTTATATGAAGTGTGGTCAAGCAAACGTGTGTTTGTGCTCGTCCAAAGTGTGCTAATAGGTAGCAGTATTCATTCAGGCGTGTTTGTGCGCGAATGTGCGCGTAGAAGGTTCTACGATGGTCCTACGAGAAGAAGTAGTCGGTGTCCACGAGGAGAATTCGTTGGTCAGACCAGTGCTAATTAGTAGCAGTGTTCATTCATGCGTGTGTGCACAGATAAGCGCGTAGAAGGTTTCTACAATTGCTGTGCGTCCAGGGTTTTATAGGGGTTGTCAGAGGAAGTGACGTTTTGAATATCTAGCTAAAAGAAGAGTTTCGTACTTAATTCCTAACTAAAAGTATAGAGGGCACTACACTTATTTCTGCTGAAGAAAGTTCCCAGGAAATATAAATTCAAATTTTATATATCGACCTTTTCCTTTGTAAATTCTGGATTATTATCTATCATGTTATTTGGTTCAGATTTTTGCACCAGTTACTTTTTACTAATTCTAATTTATAATTTATAATTTTTAATAATTCTAGTTTTCATATCCTCGTCCACATTTAAAGCTTTCAAAAAGTGGATTTCTGATTTCAGCTAAACAACTAAATGTACAGGAACCGCATATAAGTTTGAAAAAATGTGACTGGAAGACACTCAACGCCAGGAAAATATTTCCAATGCCCTAGTGAATAATAAAAATCAACCATTCTGAGAAAATATGGAGAAGTATTCTAAACCCGATACGAGTCCACGAATCATTTGATCAAGGAATGGTAAGTTTTAAAAAATGGACAAAAACCCTGAATTTCAACCTCCCGCTTCTGAAATGAGGACTCTCAGCGAATTAATTAAATCCAGACATTACGCCCAACAAAAAGTAAGAACTGGCTACAAGACCCTTCAATATATCAACACCTCAAAAGATTATACATGGAAAATGACTTAATGATTATATATTTGGGGTTATATATACAAATTGATAAACAATTATATATCTGGGACCATACATATACATAAAATGATTGAACGATTATACATTTGGGATTATATATATATAAAATGGCTACATAATTTTGTATTGGGCATCATATATATATACAACGAAGCAACACGATACTTACCAGGATTCATCTCCGTAGATCGATTCTGGTTATTTACATGTTAGGGGGCTAATATATTAGCAACGCTGAATCTGGCCCCCTGACACGAAATAAGCTTTGAAAGAAGACTGAAATTCCCACTTGAAGCTACCAAGAAAAGGAAACAGTGATGAAATTTAAATAGATCTCCGAGAATCTACCAGAAAAATACAACTGGCAGAGTTTTTCTTACAATAAAGAGAAAAGAGACGACACATTGGTGAAGAATCAAAGCCTCTTCGCTTCACCTAAAAAAATAAAACATTGCTTCCAAAAATTTGGCTGAAAATGTAGAATCCCCCCCCACTTGATACCACAACAACAGCAGAACATCAACATAACCGAAAGGAAAGCTATTGAATCTTTATCTGTAGATGATTCAAGGTATAAGGAAGGTGCAGTCGTCTCAATGGGAACAGACAAATTAATGTCGGAAAACATTCTCCTAGATATCAACTACAACCGACAATTTAGCATCAATCCTAGCAAAAAAACAAAAACAGACTCTATATAACAGGGACATAGAGGAACACAAAAATTGTCTACAAGATAAAGAATACAAATAATTGAAAAAAATGAAGTAAAAGGAAAATAAATCTAAAGCTTTCCAAAAGTACACAAGAGCAAAGCAATCACAGTGGCCGGTGAAAAATCATCATCATCATCATCATCATCATCATCATCAGTTTTTTAACGTCCGTCGTTGGGCATAGACCTTCCCCAGGATTCGCCACACTTCTCTATCATGGGTGTCGATGAGCTAGTACTTTCTGAATTTGTCTACCTCGTCTCTCCATCTAATATTCTGCCGGCCTCGGTTGCGCATGTCATCTCGGGGATCCATGTCGTGAGTCTTGATGTCCATCGGTTGTCCACTATTCTTGCAACATGGCCAGCCCACCGCCATTTGAGCTTTTTAATCGATTCTAAGATGTCCCTGACCCTTGTCTTTTCTCGGCTGTACTCTGCTGTCTTGTGGTCTCTCCAAGTGAGGCCCAGCATTATTTTTTCATGAGCACATTTCATGGTTCTCGATTTGTGGATCTGTCTCCTGGTTAGGTTCCATGTTTCAGCTCCATAAGTGACTATTGGGAGGATGCATTGGTTGTACACCCTTCTTTTTAGGATTAATAGGATCTTCTTATTTTTGAAGGTCGAGCTAGCTCTGCCAAAAGCTTGCCATCTTAGTGTGATTCTTCGCTTGATTTCTTCTTCTTTTGAGGATCTCATGGAGATTTTTTGTCCTAGGTAAATGTAGTGATCTACTTTCTCCAGTTCTGTGTCCTTGATTTTGATCTTAGTTTTTTCTGTTGTTGAGGTTGAGGTGTTTCTTTGGTGAAAGATTTGAGTTGTTGCTTTCGGAGCACATCACCCCCACCCAAAGTAAATGAAGTAGCTGTGTTTCTTGGGGCCAATGACCCAGCAGAAACGGTTGCTCTCTTGGTGTAGTATTTGGGTAGTCGCCCTTGGAGCACATCACCCCCACCCAAAGCAAATGATGTGACTGGGCCTTTTGGTACCGAGGTCCAAGCAGGAACAGCCGATATAATTTTTAGTGTGCAAATCCTTGGGAGTGATGGGCCATGCCCTGCCACGCTGGGCCATGACGTGTTGGCAGGGGGTCTGGTGAATTGTCCACTGCTGATGTGGGTCAGTGGCCTGAGAGCTCTACCGGCTCTTCACACCCATCCAATCTTTTCTTGTAAGTTAGAAATGGATGGTGGCAGCATTAGAAAAAAAATTTTTTCAACATAATTCTCCCTTATTTTTCGAAAAATTTGGATGCATATTCCATGGGTAAAGATATTTCTCTCTCTGATGGGGTCGGTAAAGCAGCATTGGAGCATACCCCTCCCTTATATATAGAGTTTTTAACTTAGTTGAAGTCCATAGACGTTGAAATTTAAAAACAGACTTGTACTCATCCAAATTTTGAAGCGGCATAGCCGTCCTGGGGACTTCATTTTAGCAGTTGAAAAAGTTTCAATTTTTCACCTTTCTTTTCCTGACGGTCTCCCAGCAAGAATTTACCACTTGGATATATCTAATCTAATATTTGATTTGTGAGTTTGTTTCTATGGCCAGTCAATGTACATTACAAATTAACTGACAGTAAACCTTACTATTTTCTTCATGTCAATCTAAACACATAAAAGTCAGCATGCCATTTTCCTTAGACTGACGCTAGTAAACAATAATATCCGAACTGTATACTTTAAATCTTAGACTTGAAGGACTACAAAATATTCATTTTAGCGAAATTATCCAAATTCAAAAAGGCTGAAAAATAAAACCAAAGAAAAACAAATGTTATCGACTTAATTGTGGTTTATGCTTACATTTAATAGAAGGAGATAAATATACTTTTAAATGCAGTACAAACTTAAAAATCGAACTTAACATTTGACCACGATATAATAGCAGCAAATCAGGAATCCGTCGACAAGAATCCTCAAAGTCAGTAAACATAGATGAATGCTCTCTACGAGAACCAAAATTTTAAGTTTTTCATTTCTACGAAATGAAAGTAGACAATATTGTATAAATAAGAAGTGGAACCAATTTTATTGCAACTTCAAAACCTGCATTACATTGCAATTTCTTAACTTGGAGGTTAAATATCAACTCTGATTCTATTAGAAATCATACTTTCTTTTATTTAAATTCTAAAGTCAACCCCTAAATAAACTCACACGCACCATAACTTTATTACAGCTGTGAACATACGCAAACACACATTGATACTACCACAAATACAACCTCTCTCCCAGAAGAGAGGTCCAGCAACAGCTCTAAGAGTCCCCTATACATTCTCAAAAAACATATCAGCAACAAGAATTTCATGATACCCATAAAATATGAACTCAAATCAAGATTAATGATGTACAAATGACCTTAAACTTGCCCAACTCACTGGATAGAGGACAATAATACCCTCAAAGTACACAAGAAGATTTTCAAACGCCTTCTGAAGACATGTACGAAACCAGTTAAGGCTTCACGACGCCCATGATAGAGACACGTGGCGAATCCTGGGGAAGGTCTATGTCCAACGACGGACGTCAAAAGACTGATGATGATGATGAACATTACTATGCCTTAAAACTATAACTAAAAAGTTTGGCTTTCCTTTTTTCACTGTTTTCTCAAGTTCATGAAACCCTTATTGGGGAATTCATCCAGCAATTTTCACACACACACACACACACACACACACACACACACACACACACACACACACACACACACACACATATATATATTTATACACCGAATGATTAACTGTTAGATCCAGGAAGTGTTTGTTTTCATAGGTGTATAGTATTGTGGTAGTGATCATTTTCCCTAACGTCATCAGTAAGAGTGATCGATGGCTTATTTTAGTAAAAACTGAGTTTAAGGTTATGTCAGAGCAGAGAGTAAAAGGCAAAAAACTTAGTATCCCCAGTATTTTGATGCAAGTCTAATACATCTCCTCAGGGCAATAGTTACCTCCCCCGCCCTAGTTTTTGTTCATTGCAAAAGTCGAAACGGAATCAGTATAATGTTTTCATCGAGTTCCATTCTTTTGTGTTGTTATGTTAATATGCTGCTAGCAAATGTCATAAGGGGCCGAGTGGTTTATAAGTTTATTCTGTTGGGTAGGTCATGATGATGGTTATGTTACTGTGGTGTAAGAAATACTGTACTTAATAGATTAATTAATGATAATTAATATATTTTCAGTATTTTAGTGTTAGTTTAGATAAATTTTTAATTATGATTCATTTTTTAAAATCATTTTCAATTTCATTTCTATTTTTGCAGAACAACCATATTGATAAATGACGACATTACATGGATAAAGAACTATGCAAACAACTTTGATGTCTCCATTGTTTTTTATAGGCTGCCCAAATCGCAGATCTAATCGGCCTGCATATCCTAACAATAATCATTAATAAAACTGAAAAAATAAGAGAAAACCATCAATGCACTTAGGTATATAGTTATGAAATCTGACAACAGTAATAACGATAGGAGCAGAAATAATGTAACCAAAAGGAAATGTAGCTGTGGAAATGAAAATACATGCCCCGTAAGTAACGAATGCACTATCGAGAGGTGCATATACTAAGCAACAATCAAAACAAGTAAACAACCACACAAAATGATCAATTGGAATCACAAAGGACCAAGGAAATCTAGATATTACAACCACAATAGACTCCTCTCAATTTTAAAACTGAAATTTCAAACTGCACTCTCGACATTTTCTGATAACTCAAAGAAAAGAAATTCTGAGAAATGAGCGATAATTAGTAACTTCAGACCTCCAAATGAATTTAAAGACAGTTGCTTTTCGTGCTTTGACAAGAAACTAAACATCTTAAAATTTAAAAAGGCAGAAAGAACCTTCTGAACCAGAGAAATGAAATGATGCAAAAATGTAGAAAAAAAAGAAAATTTAAACAGGAACCTGACTAACCACACAATAACATCACATTTTAATGAGAAGATGATATAATATAAACAATTAACATCTGTTGTTGCTACTACTACTACTACTAATAATAATAATAATAA
This sequence comes from Thysanoteuthis rhombus, assembly GCA_963457665.1. NCBI lineage: Eukaryota > Metazoa > Mollusca > Cephalopoda > Oegopsida > Thysanoteuthidae > Thysanoteuthis > Thysanoteuthis major. The sequence goes on from OY735204.1 coordinate 20,938,008, forward strand.
TAATAATTATTATTATAATAATGATAATAGATACACCAGAGAAGACCAGCCAAAGAGTCAAGACTGAAGAAATATAGATAAAAGACTGTCCAGTACACACAGAACCCCACATTCCAAAACAACAAAAGAAAGTTTTACTTGGATCTGAACGAAAAAAGAAAGCAAAGCATAAAGCCGGGTGCCACAGAGACAACAAACTTCTGGAACAGCATATGGGGACACCCGAAAAGATACAACGAAGCCTAGGAATGGTTTGAGAACATGAAAAGAGAACTCAAGGACATAGACAATGGTGAACCAATAGTACTGAACGAAACCACATCGAAACACGCTCTCAGAAATTATCCAACTAGAGAGCACCGGAACCTGATGGGATCCACGAATATTGGTTTGAGAAATTCACCACACTACACGACAGGCTCACCCAAAAACTCAAACGTTGCCTGAATGAAGACAAGGTTCCATAATGGATGAACATAGGCAGAATTAACCTTATCAAAAAAGACACTGAAAAAGGGAAACCAGGAAAGCAATTATCGACCAATCACGTGCCTACCACTTATGTGGAGAATCCTGACCGGACAGATAGCAGATACATATATATATATATATGGAAAGAAGAGGACTATTACTAGAATAACGGAAAGGATACAGATGAGGAACCAAGGTGGCAAAAGACTTGCTCTGCAACGGCCAAATGATCATAAAAGAAGTAAGGAAGAGGAAGAAGACCGTTGAAATGGGATGAATAAACTATATATATATATAAAAAGCATACGACATGATCCAATATCATATCCACTCGAATGCCTCAGAATATTTCAACCAGTGATTCATCGCCAACTCTATGAAAAACTGGAAAGTAGACTTGATAGTGCCTGCAGACCGCAGAGTTAACAGGAAAGATAATGAAAATCTGAGAAAATACCAGGACCTGGAAAGTGAGCTGAAGTGAATCATGAAAGTCAGGGTGGTACCAGTAAAAGTGGGTGTGCTTGGAACCGTATCAAAGACCCTGAAAACAAAATAGGAGAAACTAGGGATAAAAGGAAGGATTAAGACTATACAGACCACAGCACTACTGGGGACTACAAAAATACAGTGGAAAGTGCTAAAAACATGAGATTTATGACCCCAGCTGCAAGCAGTGGCCTAACAGAGAGAAAAGACGAGGAGAGAGGACGAAACAAAAAGAAAAAAACACAGCACACACCACAAATGCTGGTGGAGGTACGAACCATAGCGCTACTGTGGTAGGTAAGGGAGATATGAGAAGAGAGTTAAAGACCTGAGGAGACCTAATAATAATACACTTACTACTATCTACTTAAAGTCACACCATGAATCTTATTTATCCAATACTGACTATACACTATAAAAGAGTCAAAGTAGACAAAACGAGTATTAACCCCAAGGTTTCTACCTACTAAGATAATTTCAGAAGGTTCAAATAAAATTAGTAATATATATGATCACAATCCAACGATTCAATACTACCACTAATTAAGCCAAAATTCAACCTGCTGCCACCCAGGTACCTAACCACCAACGTAATATAGATCCATACTCTACCCTGAGTAGTGCAATTAATTCATTACAAATACAGTCTTGATGTTCAAACTGACATTAAGGCGATACAGTGATAATAAAATAGTCTTCAAAATTGAAATTGGGAATTTAAACTTCAACGATCACAACAAATAGATATGCACCAACATCAAAAATAAAAAATGAATGAAATTAAAAAAATGATTAAAAATATTTGACAATAACCATAATCATGATTAACAATTAATTTGAACTGAACCCTAACACATTGAAAATATATAAAGATGATTATAATAAAATCAGAAGACAATCAAACTAAAAATATCTTTCACTTCAGTAACATACTTATGACCCACCCAACAAAATAGGCTTATAAACCACTCCGCCGTATATGATATTCGCTACCAGCTCCTTAACACAAACATTATACAGACCCCGTTTCGGCTAAGAACACCGTTTTTCAATAAACCAAAACCTGGGACGGATCAATCCGTTGCCTCGATGAAATGTGTTAGATACGTACGCATAGAATTACAGCACCGGTTTTCTCCTCATTTTGTGTCCTTGGTTCGGCAACATTCAAAACATATCATGCTGTGTTTTCGCTGATATGTAAGAGAACAGACTGAGCACATTTTTCAACTTTTCATACACGTCCGAATACAACAGCATCAATTTAATTACTGAACTGAATTAAAAAAAAAGATTTCACCTTTTATTTTAAACACAGTGAAAAATACATTTGCTTGTAGTGGGTACTATAACATTTCGAATCAGTTCAATTGTCGAGTAAACTTTTCTTTTCTTTCCCATCACAGGAATAGTAAATTGCTACCAACAAGTATTAATAAAATTGATAGGTAGATGGAAATCAGGTAGTGATTAATTTAATCTGTTAGTTTTGTGGCGCCCTCTTTACTTTTAGTTAAGAATTTGATACGAAAATCTTCTTTTAGCTAGATATCTTAAACGCCATTTCCGACAACGACCCCCCATAAAAACCCTGAACATACGTGTACAATTGCTCATTTGCCTTTAGCAGGTTACTCTCTCTCTCTCTCTCTCTCTCTCCTTACTAGGATTGGGATCATTTCGCCAGCCCCCTAGCCGATCCGAACTTTACCTTTTCCCACTGCAGCCTTGTACTAAACGTTGGCCTTCTCAATTCACCCATGTCGAGGCATCTTATATACCCACAGCTACTCAACCGTGTCCTCACCAGTAGCTCAAAATGCTTGTACATCTCTATCTCTCACAAATGAAATGGCAACGCCTTTTACTACACTACACTTACGATGATCTGTCTTCTAATTCTCCTTACTTCAAGAAGCGCTCATGACACATATAGATGACTCACTTGTCGAATAAACGAATTTTTCATAATAAAAAAAAACAATACTTCTTAAAAAATCCAGGGAATTAATTTTAAAATTATTTTTGGAAGATTTTTATGACAGGGTTTTTTTCTCTCAGAGAACATTACCAAAAACGCAACATAATTTGAGCATTGCAAAGCCATAAACACTGGTTATCATACATAGATGAAAAGAATCAATTAACCATTGGATGGTTCTGTTTATAACTTGATAACAAAAAAAATCTGATCCATCATCATATTGACTCCAAGTTCAAGTACAGAGACTCTAAAGGTGGTCTGAATACTGTTTTAATTACGATGAAATATTTCATTGTTTTGAGTATTAGTATATATCTGCTTTAAAATTTATTATATGCACTAAAAATTAGATTTATGCAAATTGCTTTGAATTTAGTGTTACATAGTGTAGTACCCCCTATACTTTTATTTAGGAATTTAGTATGAAACTCTTCTTTTACCAAGATATCCAAAACGTCACTTCCTCTGACGACCCCCATAAAACCCCTGGACGCACTTGGTCCAATGCTCATTACCTCCAGCACCCCTAGCTGGTTACACTTCTAGCCCTGGCCTTTGCAGCCGGCCATTCTCTCTTTTCGTTTCTCCCTAGTCCTATGCTCATTGGCACCAGTATTCCTAGCTGGCCATGCCTATGGCCCCGGTTTTTTTTACCGGCCACTCTCTTTCTTTCTCCCTAAGATCGTTGTCGTTTCGCCGATCCCCCAAGTTGATTCACTTACTTGGCAGTATGGCTGTAACAATGAACCCAGTTCCAACGTATTGTCTTGGAGCTATCCACACGCGTGCACCAGTGGGCGGATTTCCAAGTCCTGATGAACGTTTTACCCACGTTCATATAGACATCACAGGACCCCTACCGCTGTCCGACGGGTACACGTACCTGTTGACACGTGTTGACCGATTCACACGCTGGTTCGAAGCTTTCCCCATCATAGACATCACGGCAGAGACAGTTGCACGGGCTCTCTTGTCAGGATGGATTGTTCGATTCAGTGACCCATCGGTAATTACAACCAACAGGCGACAGTAATTTGAGTCGAGCCTATTCTAACAACTTACGAATCTCTTTGGCTGCAAAAGAATCCACACAACTGCATATCATTCGGAAGCAAACGGCCTGTTCGAACGCTTCCACCCATCCTTGAAAACTTCCCTAAAAGCACAACTTGACCACGTGCACTAGCAAGACCATCTGCCACTTGTTATCCTTAGACTACATTCTGCTGTAAAGACAGACCTGAAAAGTTCATCAGCAAAACTAGTCTATGGAACAACACTACGTTTACCGGGACAACTGGTCATGAAAACACATGATGAACCAATGAACGTAAACTATTTCATTAACAGACTGAGGTTTTATATGCCTCAATTGTCACATTCACAAACAAGAAAAACAAACAAAAACACATATATCCATGATGCATTACATACATGTACACATGTCTTGGTACAAGACTACACACACAAGCATCCACTACAACCAGCCTGTAAAGGTCCATACAAAGTCATAGAGACACACAAGATACAACACATTGCTCATAAACAACACGAATCAAAACATTTGCATCAACATATTAAAACCAGCCTTCCTTGATACGTCAACAGACAAGGCAACCTCAGAACAATATACATCAAAATAACCAGCACAAGAACAACAAACACTCCAGACACAGCCAATAAAGGCTACGTTACGTTTTGGACGCCGGGTGCGATAGCCTAAATGTCTTAGCAAAACATATATGTACTAATTTTCTCTTCCATTTTTTTCTTTTTATATTCTAAACGCGAAAAAGAAATATTTTTCATTGGAAGTTGGTGGATTGAAATTTTAAAAAATCCAATTGTTAATTGTATCGACCCCCTTACCTAGTATCTAACACTTTGAATCATTTTCAATTTTGACAGCAATAGATTTCGTACCATATGCTCGTCTTTCGTGAAACTTGCCTATCGGAGAGCGATATTCGATTAGGTAGTTTCACAAGGCATTGACAGAGAGATTATGGTGGCTTTGTATCAGACTAAGTGAATATCTACAAACATGTACAAGACGGAAACTCCCAAAGCCAGGAACTTCTGTAACAATTTTCCGTGCTTTTTGCTACTGCATACAAAGCGGAAATAGCCATTACCAGTTGCTACCTTCATAATAACAAGTACTGTAACGCAATAAAGGCAGGTGTTATGACCAAAGTGGCAAAAGTGTTTCTAAACACTTTGCCGGATGAGTCATGGCACTCAGTATTTTTTTCGCAGAACTACAGATTTACAGTTTTTTTTTTGCACTAGTATTATCTTTTGTTGCTCCCCCAAAAATTGTCAATGACTTCCAAATGAAACATCATTGACGCGGTAATACAGAGTTTTAAAAGTGAATTTGAAGTTTATCGTCTGTTTCATCTGAGCTCGGTCATCGCAGTAGTCTCATATATAATGGATTGTAACTAAAGTTTTGTCGAGGGTTTCAATCTATTTGGAATCATAGATATAGTGGTTATTCGATAAACACTTGATCATTGATACACTTTCATCAGCTTTCAGTAATCATATGTGATTTAAAAAAAGATTTTCCATACTAGGTTGTTGCAGACTAAGCACCTGGACTTGCCGATAATACAGTGATTAACAACAAACAACACGCTGCAGGGAAATTAGCAAACCTTATTCGATCCATTTGACACTTTTCGTAGCTTCTTCAAATTGCAATCAGCAGTCATATAGCTATCACTGAATTATTCACAGAATTCAAAACCTTTAACAGCTGGATTAGTTGCAGCTATCGTTTCAGAAAATACACAAAACTTTCAGTAAAACCTTACATTGAGAGAACCCGGTATAAACAGTCGATGAGGAGAATTCATTCCTTTCCCCCAGGGCATTACAGTGAGAATGCAAACTGTCTTTGATGGGGTTCACCTTATATATATAGATAGATAGATAGATACATAGATAGAGAGAGAGAGAGAGAGAGAGAGAGAGAGAGAGAGAGGGAGAGAGAGAGATAGCAATATTTGTTTTTTTTTCTGTTTCACATCTATGTAATTGAAATTTTGCTTAGGTATGAATGCAAATCAGACCTCAGAATTTATTTGGTCAATTCTGTTCAATTTTTCAACTATGAAACTAAAATTTGGCATAGGAGTAGATTTTTTTCACGGTTTAAGTATTTAAAATGTGATTTTGACATCGAGGTCATTTCTGGTGTTTTTTTCAAGTTGTTGGTCATAAGAGTGCACTTTTATTTTTCCATTGAATGAATCTAGATTCTACTATTTTACATTTACTCATTATAGACTGAATGTAATCTTTGTGTGGGTTGTGTTTTGGATACGATTTTCATGACTGTATATCTATCTGCTTGATGAAAACTACATTGTTTTCTTCATCGTAATTAGATAAGTTCTCCTGGATTGATATACGTTTAATGTCAGATAAGACAATTAAAGTAGAGAAAAAAAGATACGATACCTATAGAAACTAAGGTACCCTCTTGGGAATCTCTAAATATTCGATGAGTATTCAATCAAATACTTGGAGCTAAAAAAAACTAGAATACGTGGAAAAATGTAAAAAGAAAATTCTTATATTTCCCATTGACAAAGCAGCAAATAACATTGCAATTATCTGAAAGAAATCCACCAATGACTGCTAAAAGAGGGACTTTGGCATAAATGTAAACAATAATTAAACAAGAACAGACTCTGTTTTGAGAAAAAAACAAAAAAAAACTGCGACGTTGTACATACAATTTTTTTACAGAATTTGAAAACATTTGAGAACATTTGTTTCTGTATTGAAAGTATTTCTCTCCAACTGAGTTTTCAAGTTCATCCCGTAAAAATGTCCAAAATAAAAACGAATAATCATTGCCTCAAAAATGAAAAAATACTGTACAAAATGCAATGTAATTCATTGTGAAATGAAAAGTTATATACTTGTATAAAGTGGATACATTAATTTCAAACATTGTACAACCAATTTCCTTTCATTCCTTCTTTTTTCTTTCTTCCCTGTATCTATCTATTATTGGAATTGGGTTTTAAAAGGTTTCAAATATATATATATATATATATATATATATATATATATATATATATATATATATATATATATATATATAGATATATATATAGATATATATATATATATATATGGAGAGCTTCCAGCTTTGTCAGTGGGATACAGTATCGCTTTACTCCACCTCAACTGTCATTTCTATGATTCCACTCACTCCTAAAAGACGAGTTCTTCTCATCACTTCACCTCTTTGCAGCCGCAAAATTCCCTAATGAAGTCCCTTAGCGAATTAAATGGGGCCGAATTACGTTGTCTGCTTCTTTGCCACTTCTCTTATCGCAGCAGGATTCGCTGAACAAATTTATCATAGACAAAATTGTACGATGCACATCTGCCGTTTAGATTATGCCATTTCAAGACATGATCCCAAAAGCTATTTTAAAACAAAGTTTGGAAGAAGTAACGAACAAGCTTGAAGATCAACAGAGAAAGAGAGGGGGATATAAGATTGGAGAGACTGAGAGAGAAAAGGCAAGAGTTGTTTTTAGAAAGGGGAGAGAAAGAGAAAGTAAAGAGGGGGCGTAAAATATTGGGAAAGATTTGACAGGAAAAAAATGAGAAGAGAGTAGTTGTAAGAAGAGTTAATCAGGAGGGAGCAGACGGAAAAAGGACAGAAAGAAATTGGGGGAAGAAATGAAAATTAGATAAACTAAGAACAGGTCTGGTTAGTCACTCAGTAGAAACCATCATAACTCTTGGCAGTATGCCATGTTGGGATAATTAATTAGATGAATGGAAGAAGGAGTGAATAAGTTACTTGTCTCACCTTTCGTTGAACAGTAATCGCTATAGAACAGCCAGTATTTTCCTGAATTTATCTAGTTCATCTCACCATCTCGGTTTCGTAATGTGGTCTCTGGGAATCCATGTTGTGAGTTATGATGTCCATCGGTTGTCTTTCATTCTCACAGCGTGAACAGCCCATTACCATTTGAGTTTTCCAATGGATTTAATAATAGCAGTAGTTTTGCAGCATTCAGGGACGTAAATACCGCATGTGAATGTATTAAATCTACAATTTAGATCAGCATCTGTTATTGATCAATCACTGTGATCAGCCATTGCAATCAACGGATATCTGTTGGATAAATGGTTTTATATATATATATATATATATATATATATATATATATATATATATATATATATATATATATATATATATGTGTGTGTGTGTGTGTGTGTGTGTGTGTTTGAGTTTTGCTTATGTCAGAGTTTCTTGAAGGGGTGAATGGTTGCCTCGAGGGTGAACAAAATTATTTTGGAAGAATAAAACTTGAACGAGTGAATGGTTCATATATGAGCCGTATTTTTATCTCTCCTGACCATTTGCATAAATCAATCCAAATTAACTTAATTTGAAGCATTGTTTTGTTGACATCTGATTGACATAGCATGTGTCAAAGTCAGTGTGTCTAGCTAGCACATAGTATTCTGTCACAGCTGATAGGTTTGGGACGCTTGCAAGTTGTTACAAATCAGTTTTCAAAAATGTTTTGAAAGCTTAGCCGGAAACTCAAGCTCACAGTTCACATTCGCTAAAGTGTGACAAAAATCAACTTTTAACACTGTTGCAGTTTTGAACGAAAAATACATGTTTAATAAAATTTTGTTGCATTGTAAATTGTACTATTCAGCAGAAATATGGAGAGAACAGTATCTGTAAGATTAGTGCATAGACTGAAGGTAGGCCAATGTTCTACGCATAAGTAAAACTCAATAATTTTCATTTCATTTCATGAATAAATAATACTATAAAAATTTTATAAAACAAGACATATTTTCAGAATCTTTTGTTCATTGAGACAAGGGACGACGATTAATTGGTGAAATTTAGCGTATTTTGGACATGTTACAACCGTCCCTGATTGCTTTTGCAATGTTGGGGTCTTTTTCAGCATCCGACTTCTTTTATCAAAATAAATTCTTTGAACGATTCTTTATGTGTAATAATCTTTAAATGATACGGGTAATTAGCAAACAAATGTAAGTTGGACTAATCCAAATGGTCTCTGAATAACTGAGAAAAATGCACCACGAAGTCCAGCCCTTTCAAACTGCTTTAGTTACATAAAACACAAAATGTAACTGAAATTATAGATTCTATCTTCCCGTTGTATCATAACAATTAGTTTTCTAAGAATACTCAAATTACTCAATAAAATAGCAGACAATTGGATTACATTTAACCAACATTCCTGTAAACAATGCTGCATTCGAAGATCACTGGCATACTGAGTGGGAAATCTATTGCTATAATAGTGCGGTGTTCATTTCAAAACTATTAGGTTGAAGCAAAAGTTTCCATTTTTTCTGACATAATCTTCTGTTCACATAAATTTATAACATCATTAGAAAAGTATTCTTATTAGCTTTCTATGACCTCACCGTATTAAATTGTGCATTACATAAAAAAATGTTTTGTTTTTTTAAGGAATTTTCCGATTATTGAAACAGCCGACCAGACAAGAGGTATTGGGCGGAACAAAACAAGTGGTAGTCTGAGCGAGAGATCTGGAGATATGCCTGCATGTAGGAGAACTTCTGTACCCACCTTCATCATCGTTTACCCGTCACAATTGCAACGCGAAGACGAGCTTTGTCCTGCTGCCAAATTTCCAGCCGACTAAGAAAATCCTCGCTCTTCAAATGCGTTGTTCAAACAATCAAATTGTTTACTGTAAAGTAACGTAAGACCAATTTTCAGCAATCCGTAATAACAAAAACGCTTTAGATCCAACTAATTACAGACAATATTTTTCTGACTTTTAGTATGTCCGTTTTTCCATTGACAGTGGCTATTGTGCATTTTCTGTTTGGGGAAAAAAGAGGAAGACAAATGTTTGAATGCTCACCGATGTCCCTTTCCGCCGGGTGATGTGGAACGTACATTGGAATAAGATTTAAACGAAGTAGTCACCAACGCAACAATCATATATGAACATGACACAACACCATCGAAATACCTATGGGAGCTCGGAAGTGAAAAAACAAAAACCAGAAATTACATGGAAAATAAAAGAAAGCTGCACCAACCCATTCATAGTAGAATGACTTGTCAGGGGAGCTAGACGATATAAGTGATCAAATTAAGAAGATACCCAATTGGAAATCTCCAGGTCCAGACGGCATATAAGAATTTGGGATCAACAAATTAGGCTCACTTCATGAAAGAATAGCTCTCCATCTGAACCGTTGCTTGAAACTGGGGAAATTCAAATTTAAGAACAGGGAAGAACAGTTTTAATCATTAAGGGTAAGTCTACAGCAGAAATTCCAGGTAATAGGACTTGATTACCAACGATCTACTCTCTGTGGAGCAGAAGGAATGCAAGAAGAATTCGCAGGTTACAAAGTATTACACATGCTATTGACAAGACCATACTTGTATTTTGCTGGCCTCGGTTTCATGACGGATCTCAGGGGATCCATTTTGTGAGTTGTAATGTCCATCGATTGTCGGTCATTCTTGCAACATTGCCCATTGCCATTTGAGTTTTCTAATGGATTCTATGATGTCAACGACTCCTGTTTTTCCTTTGGTATGCTATGCTGTCTTTTGATCTCTAAAGCATGGTGTGCACGTTACTTCTCAGTTTGCGAGTCGGTATCTTGGTTAGGTTCCATGTTTCAAACTCCATAGGTCACTGTCAGGAGGATGTATTGGTTGTATCATCATCATCATCATCATCATCATCATCATCATCATCAGTCTTTTAACGTCCGTCGTTAGACATATACCTTCCCCTGGATTTGCCACACTTCTCTATCATGGGCGTCGCGGACTCTCCTTTTTAGGACTAATGGGATTTTCTTGTTCTTGCTCTGTCAAATGATTGCAATCTCATTATTTTAGAAATAAAAGAAACCTTCCATTCTATAACGTACAGCATTAAAATTACGTCTGACTAATCATTGTGGCCAAAAAGTCATTGTTGATATTAGAGTAAAGAGCCTGATTGCAAGATCGTTTCTCGATAAAAGCGCCTATTTTTCACGCTTCTAGATAGTTATCAACTATCTATCCCTGTTTTGCTAAACCAAATTTTACCCAGATTTTTTACGAATATTCTTATTTTGAATATGAAGAAATAAACCATATCCCGAATTATATTGATTTATCGATTCCTATCCTTCTTGCAGAGTGTTCTCCATTTTTTGTTGCTTAATATCCTTTATAGTAGTCCTCCCTCTGATATATGTTAATCTATATCTTGGAGTTATCCTAACATTGTCGTAGTATGACTGTGCGATTCCAAGTTTTCGGTCCATCTTGTTAATTTCCATGTATCAAATTCGTAAGTCGTAGCTGGTATTATGCATTCATTGTAAACTTTACACACATTAGCAAGATGCTCTTCAATATAGATCTATTCATATCAAATGATTTTCCGCTGATCAGCCTTTTTCTAACTTTATTGCCTATCCTAAGTAAATTAATTCATTATCCACTTGTAGGCCTGGCCCTCTATTCTTATGGTCTTTGGAAGAGGTAGCTTCATTGGTGCACACACCTTTTGTCTTTGTTCTAATCATCTTTAAGCTTGCTTTTTTTTACTTTCTCTATTTAGATCAGTCAATATGTTTTGCAATCTTTCCGATGCTTCTTACGCTGAGGAAACATCATTGGCAAATCTCAAGTGGTTTAAATATCCTACACCTATATTTTCCCCATTCCCTCCCAATCAGTTTTCTGAAAGATTCCTTCAAGTCTCGATGTGAATAAATTTATTTATTCGTGAGTTCGATTCTCGACCAGAAAATATTCTTCATTCAATCTATGATGTTGATTTATCCTAAAATTATTGGTGATAGTTGATAAAACTTCACCTGATAGAATGAATAAATGGATTGGGTTACCAATACTGATCTACCTGTTGATAATAAACATGGTGCAGAAGAGATCGGTATACAGGATGAGATTAAGGCGGCAACTCAGTGGTAAGATTGATCAGGCATTGGCCGAGCCACAGAACTCATTCTTTATTCTGATCCGAGGGATCTACGCCCCCCCCCCTTCATGGAAATTGGAATCAATAAATATATACGGTCATGTATTAGGTTCATTCCTTCATATTCAAGATCGGGGAAAATCGTAAAAATCTGTTTAGTTCCATCTTAAACAGGATATTTTTATGATAATTCATAATGTTTTTTTTCTGCTATATATTGAATATATAAGTATTATTTGAATGTACATGTTTTTCAATAAACCTTAGTTTGGTAAATTAATAAAAGGGTAGAAAGGTTGATGAGTAGTTTACTGAAACTGTAAGAAGTGGGTGAGAAAGGGGTCTTACTTTAATGAGAGAGAGAGAGAGAGGGAGGAAAGGGGAGAAATAGGAGAATGGATAACAAGAGGGTACAAAAGAAAGTTGGGTAGTTTGATAAGAGGGTGAGAAGAGAGGGTTTGAATAGATGGAAGCCGAGATAGGGTTGCGACAGCAGCAATAAAAATCGGGATGACGATAAATAGTTGTGCATAAAATATTTAATAATAATTTACTATATCAATAAGATAAAATTGATAAATTTGATCACCGATACTGACCAACTAGTTAATAACAAACATAGTTTAGAAGAGATCAGGGTAGGGGAGAATTTTTTTTAAGGATAGGGGATAATTAAAGTACTTCCTTCCCTTCCTCTCCTTTCATATACTTTTATCTAGAATATTGATACTGATAGCTCAGTTGCAAGACGTGTTGTGCATTAATCAAGCCAGCCACAAACATGGAATATCATGTTTGATTCTCACCAGGAAATTATTATTTATTGCAATCCGTGTAGTTAATCAATTCACTCGCTGCTGAAATGAACTTATCTGAGTTTAGTTGCCGGAAGCCACAAAATCGAGATGTAGATAAATAGTACAAATATTCAACAATAATTACTGACAACGCTTCATCTATCAAATCAAATAAATGAATGAATACATTTGTTTTATTACCCATGCCAACCTACCGATTAATATGGAACAAGGTGCAAAAGAAATCAGGATGAGGGAGAAAAAATTAATTTGGACTTGAACTTATCTATTTATTAGTGGCTAACCCTCAAACATAGTGTCCTGAGTTCGATTCTCACCCGGGATTATTGTTTATTCTAATCTACGATGATTCACTCACTGCTGAAGTGAAACCGGGTGAGATTAGTTGTGATAAAAAACAACAAATGAAGCTTGATATTTTATCTGAAAAAAAATGAATAAATGAATAAATTGGATAACAAATATTGAACTACCATTTAATAAGAAACTTGGCGCAGAGGTGATTGGGATTGGTGAGAAGTCTGAATATTTGATTTGAAATCTCACTTGCTACTAATCATTAATCGAGTGTGAGTTTGATTCTTACTTGAAAATTATTTCTTATTGTGATCTATGTTTTTATTTTCACAGCCGAAGGGAAACTGGCAAATAGCAACAAAACTGAGATGAAGTTACATAGTTGCAAAATATTATTGATATCAATTGATAAGTGATGAATTGTCGATAACAATTGAAAATACTTCATCCAATGAATTGAATAATTCAATACATTTGATTATTGATACTGAACTACCAAGAAATATGACGCACATGAAATCGTGATAAAAGATGAGTTGAAGTATTTGATTTAGACCCGGCCTTACCACTGATTCCTGTATCTCGGTGGAGCATTTGGGCTTCAAGCCACTCTCTGGTATAGAGAGTCGTAATTTCTGTTCTTTCAAGAAACTTATTATTCAGCGCGATCCGTGCTGTTACTTCATTCACTCACAAACGAAGGGAAACCATTCTTAGTTTACTCGCAATAAAAAGCAACACAAATTGAGATAGTTGCAAATAGTTGCAAAGAATTATTTGCAATGATTTGGTTATAAATTGTGTTATATTATATAGAAACTTATTTGAAATTATTTTCCGTCATTACACGGTTAATGTATCACTCACCTTCGACAACGTAAATAGAATAAACAATCAAAGAAAAATGTGGCTGCTGTAGAAATCGAACCTGCCGCTGACAGAGTAGCAGCTTCAATGCAGCTCTTACCAATGAGTTAAACAGCTGCTAATAAAGCAAAGGTCAAAATACCTGTTTCCACGCCAAATTCTCATCTAGTTTTTTCTCGGCCAATTCGCTTCTTTCAACGCGCCAATTGTGTGTTAAGATCATTTCAAAAAAGTTTCTATACAATACAATGCAATTTATAATCATTTTGTCGGATTATAAACAACCATTTCTCAATACATAACTGTCTTTGGTACTGAAGCAACTTAATTTGGTCCCAAGAGCATACAAATTTGGTCTTGTGCCAAAAAAGATCTCAACCCTGGTTGTGGGGTTAATGTGAGGTCTCCTCGGATAACAATCTGACTTAATAAGATCTTTTAACCCAAGTCTTATTTCAACACGTACTCTATATATATAGGCATGGTACGTGAAAGATGATTCAGAAATAGGGGTTAAGGTGTGCAAAAGGCTAGAGAACCTACCCCAATACATTCGAAGGGTTGAAATTTGCCCCCATCACAACAAATGAGGGATTTAGAATATGTCTTTGTCTAAACCAAAAAGCATACATGGGTGTGAATTACCCCATCCAAATGGAGATGTGAATCGATAAATCTATACGATTCGGGATTAGGTTCATTTCTTCATATACAAAAAAAAGAATATTTGTAAAAAAAAATCTGGGTAAAATTTGGTTTAGCAAAATAGAAATATTTTTATGGTAATGTATAACTTTATTTTACAACATATTGGATAAACAAAAAATATTACTTATTCTATTTGGATATATATCTTTTACAACAAACTTGGGTTATTTGTTAAATAAAAGTGTAAGAAAAGGGGGAAAGACTTTCAAGTATTTTACCGAAGGAGTAGAAAGGGGAGTTACGGAGCTTAATAAGAGGGTAGGAGAAAGGGAAAGAAAGTCAAATAGTTTACTTAGGGTGTATAGAGAGAAGAGTTAATTTGATAAAAGGGAAGGAAGTGAGAGAGGAGTAGTAGATAATAAGAAGGTACAAGAGAAAGTTGGATAGTTTAAAAAAAGCTAGAATTAGAAGAAAAGGAAGAAGGTTTCATTGTGTTTGAGCAGATGCAAGCAGAAACGTTGCAATAGACAGCAATAAGTGGGATGAAGGAAAAATATAGCGTAAGATTATTAATAATAATTGACAATACTTTATTTGATAAAATGAATAAATGGACAAATTGTATTACCGATACTGATCAACATTTAATAACAAACATGGTACAGCAGTGGCCGGGATACAGGATGAGCTTAACATTTTATGATTTGGAATCGCGCTACCCACTGATATCGGTAGCTCAGTGGCAAGAACAATCGGGTGTTAATCAAGAAAACCTCCACCACAGAGTGTCATGACTTCGATTTTCACCAAGGAATTATTCTTTGTCGCAATCGTTGATTCAGTAATTTACTGCCGAAGGGACACTGGCTTAGGTTTAGTTGCTAAAAAGCAACCAAAATTGAGATGGAGGTAAATAGTTGCAAAAACCACAAATATTTTACAAAACTTTATCTGATGAAATGAATTCGATTACCAAGACTGTCAGTTAATGAGAAACATGGTGGTGGAAAAATCAGGAGAGCGGATGGGTTCAAGTCTTTGTTTTCGACTCACGCCTGCGACTGATATCTGTAGCTCAGTAGCAAGAGCAGTCAGATATTAATCGAGCCACTGTAGAGTGTTCTGAGTTCGAGTCTCACCGAGAAACTATTTTTTAGAAAGAAACCTGTTATAAAAAGCAGCAAAAATTGAGATGAAGGGAAATAGTAGCAAGAAATTAAAAATGAGTTACAATACTTCATCAAACAAATAAATAAACTGGATTACCTACATTGACCAACCAGTTACTAAAAAACAACGCAGAATGCATCATGATAGCGGATGAGTTTAAACGTTTGATTTGGGTTCGTGCTTACCATTATTTCCCGTAGCCCAGTGGTAAGATCAGACGGGAATTAACCGAGTCAACCCCTAGTCTAAAGTTTTTGATTCAATTTTCACCAGAAAATTATCCAGAATGATAATTTATTCACTCACTGCCGAAGAGAAATCTATGATACGAAGCAACAAAAATAGAGATGGAAGTAAATTGTAGCCAAAAAATATCAATAACAATTGAAAACACTTCACGAAACATTAGATAAAGGAATAAATAAATGAACTGGATTTCATATACCAAACTATCAGTTGATACGGAACATGGCACAAAACAGAACATGAGAGGGGAAAGTTATTGACTTGGACTTGCGCTTGCTACTGATTCCCGTAGGTTAGTGGCAAGAGCAGTCAAACTTCACCTGAACTGCCCACCAGCATAGCGTCCCGAGTCTAATTCTCACTTTATGATCCACGGTGATAATTCATTCACTCACTGCGGAGCGAAAACTTGGGTTAAGTCGCGATGAAAATCAACAAAAAATGGGGTGAAGATCATCATCAAAGATAGTAGTAAAGAATCGATAACAATTTTCAATACTTTATCGAATGAAATAAATCGGATCAACAATACTGAGCAACTGGTTCATGAGAAACTTGCCAAAAAAGATCTAGATAGGGGGAGTTTAATAGCTTGATTCTGACTCGCACTTGTAACAGATACCTGTAGCCAAAGGACCTTCATTCCAATCAGCGCTGTCTATTTAATCACTCGCTGCTGAAGGGAAACTGCCCTGAATTTAGCTGCAATAAAAAGCAATAAGAATTGAGATAGAGGAAATAGTAAATGGAAAATATAAATTATGATATGTAATGGTGTATAATACTTTATCTAATTGAATAAAATCAATGAATAACGAATATGTATTTAAAACTATCCCCTGCAAGCTAAGTCTGATTATGGGCTATGACTTACCTGCTTATTTTAGTACTAGAGCTAACTGATTGGGATCGAAGACCAAACAAATTTGGTCTTGTGCAGCAAAAGACATCCGGTGTAAGGTCTCTACGAATGACTGTCTGATTTGACTTTTTATTTATTTCATATAATCCACCTTCCTGCATTTTCGTATAGATTGGAGAAACGAAGTGTGGTAGTCATTGACAGTTCATGTCTTTTTCAAAGAAGATGTCGCATTAAAAGTAAATTAAAATGAGAAAGAGAAATGATAGAGAGAAGAAAACGCAAAAATACTATAGTTTACCACCCTTTCTGCAGGATCATGCAGTAGGAAGCATACATCTGGCTGTATATGTAGCCTTATACTGTTGAGATGATTGCTGATTTGGTCGGAGACTTCATTTGTTGCCGGTAGCGCTTGGTTGCAGTTCGTCTCTTTTCCCCACTTCTTGAAAAAGAACAAGTCTATTTGCATTCGATAACATGCAGAAAAATGAACAAACCCGATTAAATTTTATTTTATTATTGCAACTTTTTAATTGCAGGAAAAACTCTCTATTCTAGAATTCATACCCCACCTCCAGCCATATCCGGTTATCTTGGTCACAATCCAAATCAACTAGCAACAACTCCAACCCACCAGGCTCTCCACGCCCTGAGTCAAATTCTAAAACCATCGACAGTCACCTATACGACCAACTCCTCAGGTATTTTGTCGAGTAAATGTTCTCCCTAAATAGAAAAATCCTGCACCCCAAACCAAATTTTAGCTCACTTGGGATTTATTATGAACAATTAAAGTTTCTAATGTGCAAGAATCCCAGTGCTATATACGGTATCAATGTGCTTGTAAAATCCCTGGCTCTATCTTATCACAGTAGCAACGTTCCTGCAGAAAAGCGGCCAGTTGCTCGCAGAATCAGTGGAATACAACACTTTTCATATACAGGTCTGGTTAGTCTCTCAATAGAAACATTCACGTGACCAACGTCTTTTAGCTGAATGCCATGCTCAATTTAACATTAGAAAAGGGAACGATCAATGAATAAGTTGCCTCTTTCGCTTTTAGTTGGTGATGATTAAAAAAATACGGATTAAAAAACACACACCAACCCGAATGCTGTCGGCCACAAACTAAGGGACCAATTTAGCATAAATCTTTTGCTAATTAAATTTCGCACTAAAAAATATTTAGGGGGATTTTTCCAGGCATAATGAGTACATGTTGGAATCTTAAAACCTCCAGCTTCTAGAGTGGCTGACAAAATTCAAGATGGAGTAACGAACTAGACAAGTTTAGATAGTATTGACTCGATTATGCCCACGATGTAGCAGCTTGCCAAATCTTGGGAAAGGTCTATGTCCAACGACAGACACTAAAAGGCTGCTGCTAATGATGATAATGATGATGAATAATGATTATTATAAGATACATCAAGCACTTGAAACCGGAATATTTTTATATGATGTCATACAGACAAAATATCTGCTTCAGGACAATCTTTACTATGTGTGAAGGATTTATATTAGTACAGTAGTTTGATAAGAAGGAAATTCAAAACAATGGAGAACATTTCCAAACCCTCTGAAAAAAATCATGTTTATGTGAACAAAGCTTAAGCTGAAAATTCATCACATATTTGAGTGCAGGTGTATACCTAGATACAATGAAATATTTATTTTCTAGTCAACTCGAACGGCTACAAAGTAATATCTATGAAATAGACAATGAGGGGTGGATCACATGTGTGCATGTCAGGTTATCCAATTTAGGACCCAGAAAAATATAATCCAGTATGTGTTGAAGTGCTGAAACATATATACTATCACAGCAGCTCCTTTATCAGGTTACATAAAGACTCGGACCCCTTTCAGCTCCAGAAAGGAGTGAGACAAGGTGATACCAGCTCACACAAACTCTTCAAAGCCTGCCTCGAGATGATCTTCAGAAGACTAGACTGGGAGAGTAAAGGGATTAGAATAGACGGCGAGTATCTGAGCAACCTCAGATTTGCAGACGACATTGCCTTTTTCGCAGAGAACCTGCACTACCTCCAACTAATGATAGATGAACTAAATGAGGAGAGCAAGAAAGTTGGCGTACACATGAACTTCAGCAAGACGAAGATCATGTGCAACATCCACATCGGAGATAAAAACGCTAAGATCAAAATTGAGGATACAGAACTGGAGGAAGTAGATCACTACATCCACCTAGGACAACGAATCTCGATGAGATCCTCAAAAGAAGAAAAAATCAAGCGAAGAATCACACTAAGATGGCCAGCCTATGGTAGAGCAAGCTCAACTTTCAAAAATAAGGAGATCCCATCAGTCCTAAAAAGAAGGGTGTATAACCAATGTATCCTCCCAATAGTAACTTATAGAGCTGAAACATGGAACCAAACAAAGTGACAGATTCGCTAATTGAGAACCATGCAACGTGCACATGAAAGAATTATGCTGGGCCTCACACGGAGAGACCATAAGACAGCACAGTACATCCAAGAAAAGACGAGAGTCAGAGACATCATAGAATCCATTAAAAATCTCAAACGGTGGTGGGCTAACCATGTTGCAAGAATAGCGGACAACCGATGGACATCACGACTCACGACATGGATCCCCCCGAGATCACATGCGCAACCGAGGCTGACAGAATACTAGATGGAGCGACGAGCTAGACAAGTTCAGGAAGAACTGGCTCCGTGACGCCCATGATAGAGAAGGGTGGTAAATCCTAGGGAAGGTCTATGTCCAACAACGGTCGTTAGAAGACTGATGATGATGATGATGATGATGAGAATGATGATGATGATGATAACTAAAATGCCTACACCATATCCTCCAAATTCAAAATTTATAACAACGAATAACAACAGCAGCCCATTAAATAAAATAGAAAAAACATAAGCCAACATCTAAACAAAAAAAAATATAAATAGAATAAAAGGAATATCTTACAACCAAAGAAATCAAACACTCTTCCAAGAAAATTGGTTGTATACCCTTGTTGAATTTTTGTGTTCTTGAAAGTCGATCTTGCTCCATCGAAAGTTTGCCAACCTAGTGTTATTCTTCGCTTTATTTGTTCTTTTCAGGATTTCATAGGAAATTATTGTCCATGGTGGATGTAGTTGTCAACAATTTAGATCGTGGTGTCTTTATCACCCATATGTTTGGTGAACATTTGTTTTGCGAAAGTTTATATGGAGGTCAACTTTCTGGCTTGCTGGTTGGCTTACTCAATTTAGTTTATCTACCATTATTTGAAGATAATATTAACACGGCGTCGTATAGATCAAATATATATATATATATATATATATATATATATATATATATATATATATATATATAATCTTGTATATGTACACGCACATATATATATATATATATAAATTAATCATATACATGAAATAATTTTATACTATCATATTTAAATGTATATATACATATCATCATGTGTAAATATTACACACACACACACATATATATTTATCGTATATATATGATCGAATATAAACGTATATATATATATCATATATATCCTCATGTATATATCATGTAGACATCATCAGATATATATATCATATATCAAATATATCATGCATATATTTCTTGCATATATGTATATCATATATATATGTATATAATCATATATACCGTATACGTATCATATATATATATCAGATATATATCAGTGCATAGAATATATATATATATCATATATATTTTATCATATAAATATCAAGACACGATATACTTATATACATATGATATATATGAATATATCACATCTATATATCATGTATTGATATCATCATGCATGTAATATTCATCATAAATATATCTTAATATATATGATAATATATGCATACATATGAGTATATATATTACATATATTCCAAATATATCATCATATATCATTATGCATGTATAATATCGTTTATATACATATCCTCATATGCACATATATCACACATATTTATGTATATGTCATCATGTACACACACACACACACACACACACACATATATATATATATATACATCATGTATATACATCATTATATATATGTATATCATATATATATATGTTATATATCTATCCTGTATTGATCATATATATACCACCAAATATATCTTTTATTATGATTTGCATTCATATGTGATCTTATGTAGTAGATATAATTATCATCATCGTATATGCATATAACAGTATATATGTGCATCAACATATATTTATATACATATATATATATATATATATATATATATATATATATATATATATATATGTGTGTGTGTGTGTGTGTCATCTTATATATCATGTATACATCATATATATATATATATATCATCATATATATCATATACATATATATATCATATATATATATACATTCCATGATATGTATATATCATATACATATATTTTAAAATCATATACATATCATGATGGGAATTTAACCATCAGTATAAAAATTACAATAATCGTGGATTATTAATTTTTTCAATTCCATAATCAACTCTTTATTGTCATTTGGTTGAATGAAGATCACTTCATTCTTGTGTATTCATTCTTTTCTTGTTTCCAGTTCCATTCCCGATTGTTTCATTTGTCGTTACAAGTTTGAAAGTTTAGACTGATATCTATCTGTTAATTGATTTTATTCTACTGTTTATAAATCAGATTAATTTCATTTGTTCACGTTGCAAGTTAAAATTTGGTTTGTTGTATTGTGTTTACAGGGACCATTGATGAAATTGAAAAGTAATTGTTCAAGTATTTAATAATAATAATAATAATAATGATAATAATAATTATATATATATATATATATATATATATATATATATATATATATATATATATATATATATAATCACTTTAAAATTAGATTTTAATGGGTTTTTTTTTGTTTGTCTTAGCCGTGGTAAAATATTACGGTATGTTCGTCTCTTTACTCAATTCTACCAATCATATCTTCTTTCTTTTTTTAGCTTAAATAGAAGTACTTTATGATTCAAATTTAATCATCACTGTTTCTCTCCTCAAATAATCAATGTTTAATATTAAAGATCTGTATTTACATTTTACCTTTTTTTTAAAAGTTTGGTCTCGCTTCTTTTGCAGTTCACCCTATCAATATATATTTGGATGATTTATGGTTGGTTCATCTTAATTCAATGAGAATTTTTGATATTTTCATCAGATATTCCACTTTAAAGGTTTTTTCGGGGGGGGGGCGATGTTTTAGCTCAATATACAATATTTGATTTGAGACATTTGTTTGGCAAAGGGCTTCCGTTGCTATTTATACAAGTGCAGTCTGGTTTATCAATATTTCCTCCACTAGTATTATTTCTAACTACTCTATCGTTATGCTTTGTTATGAACCTTCGGAAGTAATACGTACAACTATAACTAATTTTCATTTTCTTCTTGTTAGATATTTTACCCAGTGGGTCGCCTGAAGGGAAGTATTTTTCTATTAGTTTGAGAAATAATTTCTCTATGCTGGCTTTTATTTGTTGATTGAATGCTGGTATGCACCAGATGATTTTCCTACCTCTACTTTTTTTGTTGCTGCGTTTTACTCCACAGTATTTCACTTTTCCGTAGTATTTAATGCTAGTTTCGGTAAAACTGATGTTCTTTAGGGTTTTAGTGTATTTTTTCTAACATTGTTGAATACTATTCCGTTGGAGAGATAAAACATTAGCTTAGTTTCTATTGATTTTGGGATCTTTTGAATGATTTTTTTAGGTTGTTAGATTTGTTTGGGAGATTAGATATCAATATTTGTAATTTGAAAATTTTCCCCAAAAATTGATCTTGATTTCAACTCTGAAGTTCAATTTTCTTCACATCTTTAATAATGTTTTTTGAATCTCTTTGCAACCTCTAAGTGAATGAGATGGAACTGATCGAGGCAAACCACAATACGTGCTTGTCCGTCAGCTGGATAGAGGGATAATCTACTGTATCCCTTACAGAGGATGAACACGAACTTAACACTGCCCGTGAGAAGGAGCCAACTCCTCCTGGTTCCATGATCCCATAGGAGGATCTTTGACGAATACACTTTTGTAAAAGATGTAGTCGATGGATTTCAGGAATGTTGGGGTGCTCTTGAGTATGACTTCCTCTTCATATCGGAGAACTAATAATAAATAAGAACCTTTTTTACTGTTTGAATGCTACTGGGCTGCTGTTGATAGTTTCTTATGCTTTCGCTGTATTTTGTGCAAGTTGACAGACTGCGGGGAAAAAGAAACCTATTGGTATGCTCATGCATATGTTCAAAGTTGTAGCCCCCAAAGTGTGACCAGAAGCCCTGAAGACACATTCAAATACTGTAAACCCCTCAGCTGGTTGGTCAGCCGTTTGAGGAGCTATGGTGATTCGATACATCTGCGTGCGCGTGTGTGTATATGTGTGAGTGATGAAGAAAAATAAAGGGATAGCTTAGGAGATTTGTGTATCGTGAATTTCAGTTAGTATGCAATATATTCAGGGCAAGTACTAGAGAGTGATGGTTTTATAGTCCTTTTAATAGTATAATAGTGTTTGATCCCAAGTGGGTTTTCTTATATTAAGTCTCTGCGCTTGACTATGCTAACCTTACTTACCATCTTTGTGGTTACGAAAATTATCAGAACTACCCCAACCCGTGTAAATTCCAAAGGCATTGATAGCTAAGATATCATTATCACTCTCGCACATATATAGAACTGGTAAAAATAAACCAACGATTGGAAATCGGTAATAACTTTATTATCTATTGGTTGATTATAGCAGAACTACCTATGTGATAGTAGAATCTGCCTGCTGTGTTGGAATTCAATGTTGTCTACCAAGTTCAGTAAGTTTTCAGGTATTATCCTGATAAGTCTTTGTTGGAAGTCCGGCAGTATGTTGGCCATAATATGCCCGATGAAAATAGGGCAATATCTACAAAAGTTGCATATGATTACTAATAGGGACTTAATTCACACTCATCCAATATTTCTGCAATTAATGTATCCAAAACATGTATAGCATACTAAATGATTCATTTATTGAATAATCAACAAAGTCTCCATATATTTTTCTTCTGAGGCTGTCTCATTCATACATGTCTTCTTTTCCTTTTTTAAAAATCTTTTTCCAGTGGTTGACCATTGCTTGTTATGTTTGTCTGTTTTATTTAGTGGGATGCTGATATTTTTTTACGTCTCACAAAATATTTCCCAATTATAAGGACGGGATCTATTATATGATTTCAGGAATTAGGTTTGGTGGCCTTAAAACTCGCTATATACTAATGTTTACTTCGATCACTTTTTATAAACATTAGTCATTTTTTATGGAATCAGAAATTGCTAAAACCTCTCAAACTTGCTATTAAGCTGTATATAGAGTGCCAAACTGGATTTTGTCAGTTCTGACATGTCAGCAGGTAAACCGATATACTTGACAGCACCCATTTCCTTTTCAAATGTCCTGTGATTCGTAGTCCTGGGCTATAAGTTGTCATCAGCCGGGAAGAATCGTTGACCTTTTCCGTCACCCATCGTGGCATACCCGTGTCGAAAACTCTGTCTATGTATCTGAAAATTGTGTGAGAAATAGTGTGCTGTAAGAAATTGATCCATGCATTTGCAAATTGTGGAACTTCGGTCTCGGCCCGCCGATTTTGCTGTGCTACCGTTCACTCCAAGAGAGGTCATGCAATTAAATCACGGGGGTAATTGTACTGCGCTCATTTCTGAATGAGTGTCTCATAGATATAGTTATTTGCCAAAGTTGGGAAAGATCTAAGAAATATATAGATTTTATATTTACTAAGATTAGCTTAGTCTAGAAAGGTAAGGGGGGAAATTATCTAGATTGAATTTTATAAGTGGGGAGGACGTTGAAAATCAGCTTTCAAAATACTGACTTTTGCAGAGATTCGATCAAAGAACCTTGGCAATATCTCAAACACCAACCAGTTCCAAAAATATTCCATTTTCTTTATTTTCAATCGTCTTTTCGTAATTCCTGTTTTTTCTTCTCTGTCTTTTCCAAATTTTGTTTCGCAAGTTGTCTTCTTAGTGAAAGTACATACTGAGGTCACCCGTACAACAGAATCTTTCTGGAAAAGGTATCAAAATGGCGTATGTGGTCCAGCTGATGAATGTGGGCTCAGTCCTCTGTATGCAAGAAGGCACGCACATACACACATAAACATAAATATAACACATACATACACACACACGTGCGCTCGCACACACACACACACACACACACACACACATCTATAGATAAAGCTCCAAAAGATGCGTTCCGATAAAATGGACTTTCTGGGAGCTTTCTACAATTTGTTGACAACTGCAGGTGAAGCTCTTAACCGGTATAAAACATAAAACAACTTTAAAATCCACAAACGTTTTAAAACCCACTAACCAATAACATAACAAGGAAAATTTTGTCAAAACAAAAATTTGATTCTTTTTATAAAAATTAAACGGAATAAACAAAATCAAGAACTAAAGATACTATAAATAGAAGAATAAAAACAAAAAACGAATACACACACATATATATATATATATATATTTATATATGTATGTGTGTGTGTGTGTGTGTGTGAATATATATATATCATCATCATCATCATCATCAACAATCTTTTAACGTGTTGGACATAGACTTTCCCTAGGATTCGCCACACTTTTTTTGAGTAGATCGAATAGTAGGACTCCGTTATCCGCGATGAACTTGATGTAAATATTTTCAAAAAAACTTTTATAGATTTGAAAAATATCCACGTTTCTCATCCATTATACAGACAACTGAATTGTGAACATGATGAACAGACAGATGTCTTCTTCAACATGTTATGCAAAAAAATGGAAAAAATGGGACTAGTTTACGTATTTAGATTTCTCCGACTCAAATCAATAATCGCAAATATAGCATGTAAAATGTTCATACATCCTGCGGAGATAGTTTAGGTCCTATCTTATTTCAACTCGCCAAAAGTCCATCTGTATATATTAGCCAATCAGAGAAACCACTTGACATAAATTCATAAAATCTCCGTTTTAAACACATTATCTTTTAGAAGCCATCAATAAATATACGTTTTTCTCCCCATTTTTTTTTTGTGGGTCGGGTTCAATTCAGGTGGTGAGGCAATTTACTAGATCATTCATAAATGGTAAAAATGATCTCTTTTGGATGATGCAATAAAAGAATATCGCGATGTTTATTGGTTCAACATATATACCTTGGACAGTAGTGTTTTGATTTGTACGTGTTTTGTCATAGTACAGTTGAGGTACATTTTTCCAAAACACAAAATTTAGGGATCAAAAGGGAACTTTTTCCTCTTTAAACATCAACCCCCCTTCAACATCAAACCCTCCTTCAACATCAATCCCCTTCAACATCAACCCCCCTTCAACATCAATCCCCTTCAACATCAACCCTCTTCAACAGTAATCCCCCTTCAACATCAATCCCCTCCAACATCAACCCCCTTCAACATCAACCGGCCTTCAACATTAATCCCCCTTCAACATCAATCCCCCTTCAACATCAAATCCACCCCTGACAATTAAGAGGAATTTTTTTTTTACTATTTAGGTCTCAAAGTTGTAAGGTGAACGTTTTCTTTTTTTTTCAAAATAGAACTGGAACTCATCCCATTTTTAACGTTAACCCCTTGCCTTTTATGACATGAACCGCTCCCCTTCTTAGCCTCAACCCCAATGCTCTTTTTTTTAACTTTTTATCCATTTTTGAACCTTAGCCCCCCACATTTTAACAATAGACCTTTTAACATGAATTCAGTTTCCCTTAACATTTCTCCCTTACTTTTAACATCATACTTCTCCTTTAAACTATCTTTTTTTTACATCAGATCCCTCTTTTTTTTTAAAATCAACCCTTTTCTTTCTGGAGATTATACCTACTTTTTCTAACTTTGACGCCTTTTTGAAACTCCGCTCCCGTTATCACTTTTTTAAATAAGAAATAGTCTCCCTTTTTTCACATTTGTCCTTTCTTTTTACATTCTAGCCATATTGCAAGAATGACAGACAACCGATGGACATCATGACTCACGACATGGATCTCCAGAGATCACAAGCACAACCGAGGCCTGGCAAGTATCAGATGGAGAGATGAGCTCGACAAATTCAGAAAGTACTGGCTCTGCGACGCCCACTATAGAAAAGTGTGGCGAATCATGGGGGAGGTCTATGTTCAATGACGGACGTCAAGAGACTGATGATGACGATGATTTTCATTAGTCCGACGTTCTTTTCACATTAGTCAAACATCCTTTCCTACACCACTTTTCCAATATTACCCCCCACTTTTTCTAATAGTGAAAAGAGTGATCTAAATTGAATTTTAAAAACAAATTTATATAAACACTACCTGATTTCCATCTATCTATCTTTCTATCTGTTTCATGGACAGCAGTTCACGCCACTTAGAGAAAAATGTGTGTGTGTGTGTGTGTATGTTTGTTGTAACAGCAAAAAAACTCAATGTGTCACGCGAATGATCCTGAATGAAGAGCAAGAAAGCTTGCATGTCTAGCGAATGACCCTGCATAAATTGAACGAAAAGAAACATCTCTCCGACCGACTACCTCTTTTTCAAGCATTTCGACTGCTTCTTGCAAGGTGAAACAGCAGCTCAAAACGCCTTCAAAGTATCCATTGGTTTCCAGACACCAGACTCCCATGCTTCTAGAATAAATAGACTCTTGTAGACACGTGTAGATTCTGAAGTCATGATTTTGATTAATAACTTTTATTCTAATCTGAGTTATACTGTATTAACTTAATGGTAAAAAAAATCATAAGTATTTTCGCACCAAAGCAGCTTTAAAGTTTGAAAAATGCAGCAAAAATTGAGATGAAAGAAAAAAAGATTGTACTGGTTGTCAATGCTTCGTGGAATAATGATATATCAAGATAATAACAAGGACGTATAAACAATAACAAATATAGCACCAAACAATAGGAGGAGATAAATTCTTTTTAGATTATCGGAAACTGCCATCCAAAACTGTTAAAGTAGGTTTCTTCAATCTTTAAGCTGGCTGTGTTCTAACAAAGTATTTGTCTTTTCTCGCTTACTCTTATACACGCACACGTGCGCAAAGATGACATAAAATGTAATCCATAATTAGAAGATTAAATCTTGATAACAGAAAAATACACTTTAAATATCATGATATCTACTTCGCGAAGTGAACAACAATATGTCGGGAATATACACACAACGATCAAAATCGAGAACGCAGAACTGGAGAAAGTAGATCACTACATCTACCTAAGACAATGAATTTTCATGAAATCCTCCAAAGAAAAAAAAAAACAAGTGAAGAATTACTCTAGGATGACAAGCCTTCACATAATTTCGAAAGAGAAGAGTATGCAACCAATGCATCCTCCCGATAGTCGCTTATGGAACTGAAACATGGAACCTAACCGAGAGACTGTGAAGCTTGCAACGTTCATATGAGAGAATCATGCTCAACTTCACATGGAGAGATAATAAGACAATATATCAGGGAAAAAACAATCCAAGACATCATAGAATTCATTAGGAAATTCAAATGGCCATGGTCCGGATATTATACAAGAATGGTTGACAACTGATCGACATCACGACTCACAACATGGATTCCTAGAGATCACATGCGTAACTGAGTCCGGCAGTATGCAAGATGGAGATACAAACTAGACAAGTTCAGAAAGTATTGGCTCTGTGATAGAAAGATGCGGGGGAATCCTGAGGAAGGTGTATTTTCGACCGCAGATGTTAAAAGAATGATGATAATGATGATGATGATGATACACTCGATCTAAATAGTCCTAGGAAAAAATTGACTAATCTAAATGACAAAAGAAAAGATGAGTCAAATAAAACAAAATCTATGTATAACAAATAATGATAATATAAATCTAAGAGTAAAAAAATGGGTGGGGGGTATTCAACACGACCAGACAATGCCATGGTAAAATGCCTGTACTTTTTCTAATATCCCTGAAACAGGCCAATGGTAAAATAGCTGATGATCCCCTCGATTGAATGACTTTGGGATCCAAAATTTTAATAGTAGTTATAAAATCAAATTCTAGATAAAACACACATTTTTTTCAGCCTTAAGCATGCAAAAGAATATATATATATATATATATATATATATATATATATATATATAAAGCTCCTCTATTCAGTGTTGAGCACTTTTCAAGTAGGGTAACTCATCCACTCTAAGCTTATGTAATAGGAATAGAGCACTCTGGTGGATGAGGGATTTCTGTGTAAACAAATATATCGCTTATATCCAGCCTTACTGACTGACCAGAGGTAGGATATTGGCCTGTGGGTCCGAAGTGAAGGTTTCAATTCTGCCTCGCAGTACTGGATGGGATAACGGAAAGTCTATAGCCACACTGAAGAGATGTAATACATCGAAACAGCTGTCTGTAGATGATACAATGATATATGTATATACACACACACACACACACACACATACATATATATATATATATATATATATATATATATATATATATAGTTTGTCAATAACAATGGGATACCCTCCTTTCAAATTATCCAGCTCTTCGGATGAAAAATTTGATTAGGCCTTACATTGTGTATATATACTCAGAAGATAACCTCCACTATGATTTAAAATATAACAGTTGGAGTGATTTGTAATTATTTACCTTGTAAGTATTGTATGATATAGTTTCATCAAGGTTTTTTTGCTGCTTTTGCTTTCAATTGTTTGAGTTTTTTAAAAACTTTTTGTGTATAGATAATTTTCTTTTCTTTTTGAATTAAAAGGTATCATTTGTTTATGTAATTTTCATCTTTAATTCACATTATTTACCTGTTTACAAGCATATTTTAAAAACTTTTTTATCATTTCATTATCGTCCACAGAAGGAGATGTTTTCCTTAATTTTTTTTTTTTTGGTTGTTCTGGAGTAGTAAAAGTTTTTTTGTTTTTTTTTACTGCATTGTATCATTCTATTTTATTTTAATCTACTATTAAAGTAGATTAAAATGAAATGAAATAAAAGGAGATTAACTCTCTCTATATCATTTTTGAGCAAATATTATTATTTGGTTAGGTTATATTGAGTTTAATTCCTATCACTAGCTTTTGATACAACATATTTTGTTATTTCCTCTTTGCAGATTTTTGGGGGAGTGGGGGTTGCAAGCTTTACTGGGGTGTTCACTACATTCTTTTTAAATTAGCTACAAAAGACTATACAAAATTGGACAAACTATCAATTTACAAGCAAAAAAAAAAAAAAAATGTCAAAATAACAAATCAACTCCGAATTAGTGACAGAGTGACGCACAAGAATACCAAGAAAACTGCATACATACTTCTTGAAGGCTGCATAAAATAATATCATATAATGCTTGCAAGGTAAATAATTAAAACTCATCCCAACCGTCACATTTCAAATAATAATGGATAATTTCTTCCAAGTATATAGACAAATGTAAGGCCCATTTACATTGTCTGTCTATACCATTGTCATAGACAGAAGTATTTTCTCTACTCAAAGTATTCAGCACCGTGGGAATAAGGATTTCTCGGATTAATATTTATGAGTTGTGGTATATATTTCATATACTCACATTCACATATATATATAGTCTTCTAGTTGTACAAAATTTTAAAATCAACGTGATCAGTGGATACATATCAAACAGAAACAAATACATATATACATGTATATTTACAATGCACACACACACATGCACATATATATTCTATATATATGTACTAATATCTCTGCCAAACATCACACCGACATATAACAAGAAAACGTCGACATAATGAAAGCATGCAGGATAACTGAATTAATAAATTACAACAGAATATAGACAAAGAAGGACAGCACAAACAACTCTGTCCCCCTGGAGGCTTTTGACACCGCCCAAATCTCGGGTCTGATTGGTCTGTTTATACTACATATCTAAGAAAGGATCATTGATAAAACTGGTGCGACTATACAGAGATGATGGTTTGTTAGTTGTAAGCGATAGCAATGGTTTTAGACCAGTAGATTACGGAAGAAAATCATCAATGCATTCAAATATATAAACTTTGAAATGGAAATTATGCCCAACATAGAAGTTGTAAATTTCTTAAATGTTACCATTAATCTGGATGATAACACATTATAAAAAAACATTAAACCAAATCACTCAAAATTAGTTCTTGAACTAATCCGTAACCCCATCAACACTAGAATTAATGATTTTTCTTCCCACAAAAGATCTCTGAGGAAAAGAAAGAATTTTTTTTGAGAAAAATGTGGCTTTGATGAAGAATAAAATTTATAAAAGATATAGATAACATCACCAATAATAGCAACACCAAAGACAAGACAAGAAATAGAAAGAGAAAAATCCATTGGTTCAACCCACCTTATTGCAAAAAAATAAATATCAAATCAGAATAATTTTCCTTCAACTAATAGACGAAGATTTCTCCATAGAAAATTCACTACATAAGATTTCTAATAGAAACAGCTCCACATGTTCTGAAAATATGAACCGCGTAATAAATTCACATGTCAAAAAAGTGATTAAATCTAACAAAAATAATAATAGCAACTACAATAAGCAGAAATAATGTAACCATAATAAAATGTAAGTGTAGAAATGAAAGCACTAGCTCCGTAAAGAAACAAATGCATCATCGAGACCTGCATATCGAGACTTAACAACAATCACAACAACTGAACTATCAAACAACAAAAATATTACTTTGGAATTTCAAAGGACCAATGGAAATCCAAAACTATCATTACAATAGATCCTTCTCGATTTTAAAATTAAAATTTCAAAGAGCTCACCCAAAATACTCCTGGTAATTTGACTTGTGCCTAGAAGAGAACTAAGAATAAAAAACAAGATGAATCTTCTGAACCAAAAATGATGTCAAAATGTAGACAAAAAGGAAAATTTAAACTAGTGCCTAACTAACTTCAAATTAACACTACATTTAAATGAAAAAGGATATTATATAATCAACATCCACTATAACTCATAATTTTTAGAATTCAACTATTTGTTATTTTGTCGAGGAGTCTTGCTTCCTTGTCAACCTTACTTGGATGTCTAAGGACTTCTCTTTTCTTTTTTATTGCTTGACCTTAAGAGTCTATCGCTAAAATCCTTCCTGTTGGGAAAAAGGGGGGCATTTATGTACTACCACTATTTCCTACTTTGTTTTAGTTTGTTTCAAATTTACAGTGATAAACAATAAAGAATTTCAGTCCTAGCCTCACCGACCTCATCAGGTAGGGGAGAGAGAGAGAGAGAGAGACAGACAGACAGACGGACAAAGACAGGATTGTCCAACGTGCCAAAGAATTTTCCCAGAAACTTTATTCGTCCAAACAAGGACTACAAAACAATGAACAGAATACGCAAGATGTGAGCAATCAACTCAGGTACTTCCCAACAGTAACCCCGTGGGAGGTTAAACAAGCCATTAAATAGACGAAGAAAGGAACGGCCCCTGGGCCAAACAACATCACCATCGACCTATTCCGAAAAGTGGGTAAAATCATCACGAGGAAACTGGCAGTCCTCTTCAACTTGTGTCTAAAACATAGTAAAGTCCCAGATGATTGGAACACTGCTATCATAATGCTTTTATATAAAAAAGGAAACCTGAAAGACCTCAACAACTACAGGCCTATAAGCCTACTCAACTGTGTGTATAAACTTTTCACAAAGATCATCACCAACCGAATCACAAAAATACTTGATAAAAACCAACCACGAGAGCAAGCTGGCTTCAGAAGGAGCTAATCGACCATGGACCACCTGCGTTCAACTGAAAGAGAAAGCAGCAGAATATAAACTACCACTCGCCGTGGCATTTATCGACCTCAAAAAGCCATTCGACTCAGTAGAAATCCCTAAGGTCATGGAGGCTATCACTCGACAAGGTGTAGATCCAGTATATGTCAAAGTGCTGAAACATATATACAATCATAGTAGCTCCTTTATCTGGCTACAGAAAGACTCGGACCCCTTTCAGCTCCAGAAAGGAGTAAGACAAGGTGATATCAGCTCACTCAAACTCTTCACAGCCTGCCTCGAGATGATCTTCAGAAGACTAGACTGGGAGAGTAAAGGGATTAGAATAGACGGCGAGTATCTGAGCATCTGATTTGCAGACGACATTGCCCTTTTCGCAGAGAACCTACACAACCTCCAACTAATGATAGATGAAAACAAAGAGAGCAAGAAAGTTGGCGTACACATGAACTTCAGCAAGACGAAGATTATGTGCAATAACCACATCAGAGAAAAAAACACTGAGATTAGAATTGAGGACACAGAACTGGAGAAAGTAAATCACTACATCTACCTAGGACAACGAATATCCATGAGACCCTAAAAAAAAAGAAATCAAGTGAAGAATCACACTAGGATGGCAAGCCTTTGGCAGAACAAGCTCAACCTTCAAAAATAAGAAGATTCCATTAGTCCTAAAAAGAAGCGTGTATAACCAATGCTTTTTCCCAATAGTCACTTATAGAGCTGAAACATGAAACCTAACCAAGAGAAACTGAGAACTATGCAACGGGCACATGAGAAAATTATGCTAAGCCTCACATGGAGAGACCATAAGACAGCACAGTACATTCGGGAAAAGACAAGAGTCAGTGACATCATAGAATCGATTGGGGGCTCAAATTGCAGTAGGCTGGTCATGTTGCACGAATGGCAGACAACCGATGGACATTGCGACTCATGACATGGATCCCCTGGAGATCACA
Organism: Thysanoteuthis rhombus; assembly: GCA_963457665.1. Lineage (NCBI taxonomy): Eukaryota > Metazoa > Mollusca > Cephalopoda > Oegopsida > Thysanoteuthidae > Thysanoteuthis > Thysanoteuthis major. The sequence goes on from OY735204.1 coordinate 20,971,724, forward strand.
TGCGGAACCGAGCCCGGCAGAGTATTAGATGGAGAGACGAGCTAGATAAATTGCGCCCATGATAGGGAAGTGTGGCGAATCTTGGGGAAGGTCTATGTCTAAAGACTGATGATGATCATAACTTATAATAATACTAAACAACCATACCCACTACAACCCACTTAAAGTCATACCATAAATCTAAGTCACAATTTTAAATACTAGGTACAAGTATCTGCTACTAATTTATACACTATACATTATAAGAAAGTAAAAATAGACCAGAAAAATATTAATCCAAAGGTTCCTACCAACTAGGATAATTTCAAACTACCAAAATCAAATTAGTAAATACAACTCAAAACATATTTATAATCGCAATCCAACGGCTTAATACTACCACCAAGCCAAAACTTCACTTACTAGGCACCTAACCACCAATCTAATACATATCCACACTTTACCTCGAGTAAGTACAATTAATTCAATACGAATATAGTCCTTCCACATAAACTCAAATTAAGGCGATAAATGTTGTACGCTGAAATTTTAAAGGTGGAAGAAAAAGTGAGATAGGAATCATGGGAACTCTCCAACTTGAAAGGCCAGCTTTTAGAGAGCTTATAAAATGAGGAGGGGGAAGCGGTAAGATTAGAGACATTATGGCAAAGCGTTAACTTAAAAATGATGTGGGCACAACGATTTGGCAAAGATCTTTTTTTATTTTACTGAAACTATCACCGTTAGAACCCAATTTTTTACTTGAACCTTGCCAGGGCCAGAAGTGAGTGAAAAGAAATTACATATGAAATGGCAGTAAAGAGCTAAAAGCCAATATAGTAGGCAATTCAAATGTATTAATTGTAATATACTTGATGTAAGTTAAAATAAAATTTCAACTCAAATCAAGCTGATTTATCATGTTGATTGGGCATGAATTATAATGAAGAATTTTCATGTAATGTAACCATTGATATTGATAGGTCTGAAAAAAGTATTAGCAAAAAGTTCAGATGTTAAAAGTATAACCTATATCTAAATAAAGGAAAAGTTTTATTGTCTATATAGGAAGATTATCCTATAATACATTTCAGTAAATATTTGGAATAGGTTCATTCAAACGTTTATGTAGATATTTTGCAAGGGAGATAACTTCTCAGCAGGTGTTAATAGTGGCCATCACTATTGAACGACAAGAAAACTCTGAACACTTGAAGCAATGATTTTTTTTACAAATTTAACAACAAAGGATATCATACAGGGTCACTATTTAGTTTTAAAGTTAGTATCTAGGTTTAATTTCAGGGTTGGGTTTGCAATTAACACTGAAAGTCAAACATTTTTGGATACCCTTTATCAGCTATCGACGTAAATGGTTAGAAATGGCGAGATATTTCTAAAAATGGCTGTTGGATACATTGTATTTCCTGGTAACGCAATAACAAGAGAATAATAAACCTTATCTCCAAATCTACCAACAAAACCCACCCCAATTCCTACCTAGTATCACGAGCAGTAAACCTACCTACTAACTCTAACTCAAAACCTTACCAACTAACCTCTAAACCGACTTACTGAGTCAGCTATCTTTGCAAAGACGTGTCATATAGCCATCTGATATAGGCCATTTTATATTGGCAATTCTGGATAGCTAAAATTGGATAGATTTTTGAAGTTTAATAAGTTTTTAAAATATGCATAAATGAGACCATTTTATTGGTCACTTTCAAAATTGAAAATTAACGGTAACGCAAAAGAAATTAAATCTACACTGTTATCAGGAGATTATTTTACCAAATAGTCAATTTAAAAAAATCTTACCATGGAAATGGCCCATATCAATGACGCGTCTTTGCAAATATATCCTAACCACGTGCCGTGCTGATTCAACAGTAAACAGTAGGTTTAAATTGAGATTAACGTTATTTTATCAACAGCCTCTTTCTACCATTCAAAATGGCCAAGTTGCAGCAGCAAATCGTGTATAGTGTACACCTAGGTTATCTCCTTTGCAAATGCGTTTTGATTGAATTATTCCAAAATAATTACTCCATAATTCTAACTCAGAAAATATGTTTAAGAATTTATTTTTGAATCACATGATATCAGTTGAGATTTGTCTTGAAAAAAAAAACTTTTTCTAATAATAATTGCTGTCGTAGAACCAAACAAAATTTGTCAAAAATTGAAACCGGGAAAATAAGATTGGAAGTCGGTTTGAAAAAAAGAAAAACGGAATGAAATTTATTTTGAAGAAAAGTATTTGTTAAAACGTCCGTTACCATGATGGTACACTGAATCAAACAGCTTAAAGAAATGTTCATAAATTGAGTTAGCACTTCATTATTACTTTTTTCATCGGTGAACTGTTTATTTACATTTAAAAACGGATATCATGTTTTAAAGCTTGAAAATACAATTTCTTCTTCATTTATGACAGATTTTTTATATCCCGGTATTGAGATAAGATTTTTCTGTACTCTTTGATCTGTTTATTCAGAGCTGAAAACAAGTACTACAAGAAATATATTAAATAAATTTTCTTTTTTTGTTTATTACTCTTTTTTATAATAAAGTGATATTTCGATTAAAAAAAACTTGATTTGGGTTAAGAATTTAAATGAAAAAATATTCTGAAAAAACAAAACAAAATCAGCCTACAAAAAATATCATCATGAAGTGAATCACACAATTAATTCAAATCATCATCATCATCATCATCATCATCATCATCATCATCATCAGTCTTTTAGCGTCCGTCGTTGGACATAGACCTTCCCCAGGATTTGCCACACTTCTCTATCATGGGCGTCACGGAGCCAGTACTTCCTGAACTTGTCTAGCTCGTCTCTCCATCTAACATTTTGCCGGCCTCGGTTGCGCATATGGTCTCGGGGAATCCATGTTGTGAGTCGTGATGTCCATCGATTGTCAGCCATTCTTGCAACATGGCCAGCTCACCGCCATTTGAGATTTTTTATGGATTCTATGATGTCTCTAACTCTTGTCTTTTCCCGGATGTGCTGTGCTGTTTTGTGGTCTCTCCATGTGAGGCCCAGCATTATTCTTTCATGTGCACGTTGCATAGTTCTCAGCTTACGGGTCTGTTTCTTGGTTAAGTTCCATGTTTCAGCTCCATAAGTGACTATTGGGAGGATGCATTGGTTATACACCCTTCTCTTTAGGATTAATGGGATCTTATTATTTTTGAAGGTTGAGCTAGCTCTAATCAAGAAGAAACGAAGAGAAGACAGAAGGAGATACACAACAGCAGTCATTGAATCAACTCTGGAAAAAGGTCGGGGCTTCAAAGCTATAAACAAACTCCTCAACTCGGGACGAAGGCAAATAACTAGCATACTCGAGGAAAATGGAAACCTAACAACAGACAGAGACAGGATTGTCGAACGTGCCAAAGAATTCTACCAAAAACTTTATTCGTCCAAACAAGGACTACAAAACAATGAGCAAGATACGCAAGACACGGGCAAACAACTGGAGGACTTCCAAAAAGTAACCCCGTGGGAGGTGAAGGAAGCCATTAAACAGACGAAGAAAGGAACTGCCCCTGGACCAGACAACATCACCATCGACCTACTCTGAAAAGCAGGTAAAATCATCACTAGGAAACTGGCCGTCCTCTTCAACCTGTGTCTAAAACACAGTAAAGTCCCAGACGATTGGAATACTGCTATCATAATGCTTCTATATAAAAAAGGAAACCCGAAAGACCTCAACAACTACAGGCCTATAAGCCTACTCAACTGTGTATATAAACTTTTCACAAAGATCATCACCAACTGAATCACAAAAACACTCGATGAAAACCAGCCACGTGAACAGGCTGGCTTTAGAAGAAGCTACTCGACCATGGACCACCTGCACTCGATAAATCAACTGAAAGAAAAAGCAGCAGAGTATAAACTACCACTTGCCGTAGCATTTATCGACTTCAAAAAGGCGTTCGAAATCAAGCGAAGAATCAATTCAAATCAATAGTTTTGAAAATGAAAATTAATCAATCTATGAATTTTGGCTCTTATATGCACTTTTAGAAACGGCGACGGGTGTCGATTAAAACGTCTGTAACTTGAAATCCATCAATCGTACCGTTGTTATTTTTATGTTTATAAACAGCAAAAATCATAAACTATTTTACCCGTAGACAATATAAAAGTGGAGATAACTGGGCTTGAAAACTTGTTAATATTCGTGACTTACATACATTATTTTAAGATTTCACCAAAAATATGCTAGAGGGCCAATTTCGATGAAACTGTTTGAGATGTATTCATTTTTTAATGAATTTTCCAATGAAAATGGTATTTTGGTTGAAAGTGTCATGATTTTTTTTTCGAGTCCCTCCCCCCATTTTCATATTGTAATAACTTGGTCAATAATACTCAGAAACCTACCACATTACATTCATATGAAGGTATTGAAGAGAAACTAAATCCATTGGAATCTTATTCAATCCAGTGGACCATCATTTTAAGATGGGCACTGAATTGGAAATAAAAACAAATGCAAAAAAAATTATAGCATGTTGATAATTTTTTTTTTTAAGGATAATATAAATTTTTTGTGGACTAAGAATTTTTTTAATAGGGTCTTTTGAAAATTTTGTCATCATATTATTAATACTTTTGAAACCGTGAAGATTATGAAATTTAAAAAAAAACAAAAAAAAACGATTGGGCCCTACATAACGATAAATATAAAATTTTACAAATTCTGAGGTACCAGTCATTTTTTTTTATTTACTGAATTTTGATGATTTTTATTTCAATTGCAAACTTTGCTATTTTTTGTTTGCGGTAGCTGGTAACTATTTTTATTTGCCTAATTGCAATCAGACAAAATAGACGGCTAGCTTTCTTCATCTGATAACTATTTTTCTTTGCTTGTTACCTTGTTCAACATGCTATATTTGCGTATTCAAGTCACCGTATTTATCAGCAGCGAGCCAATATCCGACACACCTTGTGGTAGTAGGAGGTTTAAATTACATTATTTAGCGTAAGATTAAAGACAACCTTTGAACTTCCGTTACGGCACCTGCCTGGTAAATAAATGTATTTTTCACTATATTTCCAGAAGTTTGTAAGCAATATTTTTGCATAATGTAGTCAATCAATCACTAAACCACTAATTTTGTTCGATTCGAATTTCGCTGATGTAAGTTCTATTTATGGAAGATTTTTCAACATTAAATTCCTTTCCTCTGTTGACACATCAACAGAAACTTGGAAAATTTACAAAATTTAGTCAAGTTACGCAACCATGTCGTGAAATTGCTCAAAATCCTGTATGAGTGCCCAAAATTGTTTTTTTATGACTAACTTTATGTAATATTCTTCTGAAACCAAAATTGCAACTTCAAAGAAGATATTCACATTTTAGAACAACTTTTCAAAAGGATTGTGAAAGTGCGTAATATATATCACATCATTCCACGAATCATTTTTCATGTAATCATACTATTCACACGTGAGAAAAATAATAAAATCTTATAACAATGCTTTTTATTCTTTGTAGACTTGGATGAATTTTAGATTGTGTATCCTAATCCAACTCAATTTTTAAAAGTTTTAATGTGTTAAGAGTCTTAAGAGATTCTATGCCGTAATATATGATGTAATTATTATTTCATAATGGGAAGGTAAATTAATCCATGAGATGCATCAGCAACAAACAAACTGATCAATATTACTATTCTTATGGGTACTATATTACTATTTTATGAATAATTACATCATTTAAAATAGTGAAATAGAGTATTTCATTTCAATTCATAAATCATTAATATTAAAAAATAAAAATGAAAGTGACAATTTTATATCAAATACTCATTTAATTACACTTAATTTAAAATAACTTTAAGGTTACATGAATTATATTACTTACCTTTTTTCTGACAATATTACTTACCTTTTTTTCCAGTTACATAACTCAGAATAAACTTCCGTCAGTGTTAGTATCTTATAGGATTTCTGACTTTTTTAATCAAATGATTTTTAAAACTGAAAAATAATAAATGATATTATTTTTTACAATCACTTCTGAGTAATTTTGAAATTAACATTATTTTCTTTCAAGAAATTTTAACTGACACCTATGTCTACAGTTTACTCTAACTCTTGATTTTCTATCTTGTTGATCACCAAAGTTTGTTCTACTGAATTTTCCCCAAAACACAGAAAACAAATTAAATATAGACTCCCACATAAATTAATCTGGTTTTTTTTTCAACACATTCAATTCAATTATTGGTATTTTAAAAAAATTCCGGTAATGTTTAGAAAGAGATGTGTAATTCATTTCTTTTCTATAGTACATTCATTTCATTGGGTTTTTTTTTTCTTTTTTTCTCAGTTTTACTTTTTTTTCTTCTAATGCACCTGCTGTACACTTCGGAATCATTGATGAAAAGAGAGAAAACAGTTTTTCTGATTACTGACGTTCTCACGTAAAGATGGTTCTCTGAGAATATGAATACTTATCGTGCATAATGTACATTTGTAACGTAAGAAAAATTTCAAACGGTAAATGCATACGTTCAGAGCGGAAATCAACTTTTTCTGTGCATTCCAACTGAAAAGTTATTAGACAGCAAGTAAAGACTGTTACAAGATGCACGGGTCCATAACATCTCTTTGTGGCTAGATTTTAAGATGCATATATTATTTATGTAATTGCAAGTATGTATATGGGTGTGTGTAATTTCATAATGCTTTCCACAGAAAAGGTATCAAGGTAAATTACATTTTTAGTTATTTTAGTAATTTTTTTCAACTTAGCTGGGAAGACACTTCCCAACGACACGTTGAAAGCGTGTTCCAACTTGATAGCACTTTTCGAAAAATAATGATCAGCACATCTAAGGATCTGGGATGAAAGTTTGGAGAATAAGCTAAATCTCTCCGAGGGATTCATACTTTGATGTTTATATCGTAGTAAAACCAATGCTTCCATAACAATCGTTGCTATGGCTGATGCCCTGGTTTGATCATAAGACAAATTTGCAGTTTGTTTTGAACTTTCTGAATATTATCAGAAAATTGATTGTTCACTCTTCGAAAGAAACTGCTGCCATTGCAACATTTGCTATAACTAATCAACCTTGTCATAACTAACAGGCAGAGTTCAGAATATACTTTTTGAAAATTAATGCTGATTCAACTCTTTTGGTGCCCTTGAATTCTGGGTCTGGTTTCTAGCTCTAAATATAGCTTCTTTTTTTTTTTCAAATTGTTGAGTCCCGTTTTAGCATTATTTTTATTTTTTAATTTCTTTCATAGTGGGTATTTTCATTAAGTCTATTTAAGATTCTCTTACACTGATTCTTTACAGGTGAATGATTGCAAATTTCGGGATGCAACATCTGATGAAATCATGATTATCTGTCAATAGATGAAAGAAATTCTCTGCTCATTTATATCGGGAAACCTAAGTTCAGCTTGATAGCTGAATCTGATGATACGTCAGTGAATAAACTTTTAGGAATTGTCATTTCCAGATGAAGTACACGGCTACGCCAGGTAAGAGTTCAAAATCGAATAAATTGATATTTTGGGTGCATACTTTATTTCGGTTTTAAAGTTAGTTTTTTTATGACTGTATTGTATTGTTGTTTTATATTATCAAATATTGATATATTTGATGGATTATCTGATACTCTTTTACTTATCATTTTTGGTATCCCTTTTAGCATATTTGTTGGATGGTTAGATGTCGTGTTTACGTATATATAAAGGCTGTTCTCTTTTCTTTATTTTGTTTTTTTTAAGTATTGGATTTTAGATTTAGGGTCATGTTTTATAATGACTTACTTTTTGCTGGGTATTTATGTCAATATTGAACCCCATATCTTTAAATATCTTTTTTTTATGATTTGCAAACTCATAGATACACTAATATTGAACAACCCAACCGATATAATGAACAAACGAGACATTGGGCTATACAGGGACGTTAGTTTGATAATGTTAAGAAATCAAACAAAACAAAGCCCAGGCAGAAGAAAAGGAAAATCCTAAAAATGTTTAAAGATATGGGATTTAATACTGATATAGAAAGAAGTCAACTTTTAGAACAAACCTAAATCTAAATACTAATACTTATAAACGTTTACCCACTTGAAAAGATTTGAAGACATCGGAATAATTAGTCAGATCGTAGCGAGTCTAACAATAAATGTGTATATTTTTTTAAACGTTAAACATAAACACGCATAATTATGGTAACGGGCTGGTCATGTTGCAAGAATGTCAGACAACCACTGGATATCACAGCTTACAACGTGGATGCCTAGAGATAATATGCAGTGTCATGACGTACTCGCCAAGATCAGAAAATACTGGCTCTGCGACATCCACTCTTGAGAGATCTGGCGAATACTGGAGAATGTATATTAAAATGCTGAGAATTAATATATATATATATATATATATATATATATATATATATATATATACATATATATGAGAGAGAGAGAAAGATTTATTTTTAAGAGGTTTAGAAAGCTTAGCCTTGATTTGCAAAGGCCACGATACCGAAGAACTCGGGGAGGGTCGAACTTACTGACAGAGACTTGCAAGGTTAACCTGTTAACCATTGCTTGGTGGCAGATTCAGAAAAGAAGGCATTCAATATTGAAAAAACACAAAAGAAATTAAGAAGGAGGGTGAAAGAAAGAAAGGAAAATGATATTTTAAAAAATCAAAGAAATAATAAAAGGCAGTGAGAGATGGATACTCGACCTAAGGCTGTACTAGTTGTTAGAGGTCAATTTGGCGAGAGAATAGGGCGTGGCGCAACTTTGATACCCGGATGAGATTCATTTTTGTTGCTGCAGCTGTTGCTGCTTTTATTGCTGCTGCCACTTGTGAAGTTGATCTATTCAATTTCTTGGCAATGAACGATGATGCAACGTCTAACCTTGCATCATATTGCGCTTTCATATCGATTACATCTGACGTGATATCACAACTGCTCCAACCATATTAATCACTACTACAACTAGGACAATAAGTACAATATCAGATAGATAGATGGATAGATAGATAGGTGAGCTACAATATCTACATTTACATCCTGTCATTTTTGTTACATACAATCTTCTTCATTGCTCTTAAGTAGTAATGTCGGAAGAGCATTTCCTGACACTGGTCACATGGACTGGGCAATGTTCTCCCTTGCCTGTACGCATGTGGTCCCCCATGTTTAACTGAAATTTGCTCCCGTTGAGCGACAAATGAATCCCATATATCATTGAGCAATTGTTAACGAGCTACTTTTGCAGACAGGTATTTCTGCGGACTAAATGACATAAAAAAAAACAACGTAAAAATCATTTAAAATTTAATTTTATCACCGTAATCTCAGTGTCATTGATGAATCGAAAGATTGATGAAAAAATAAGAGAAAATTAATGGTTCACACCTTGGAAAATCAGATATATTTTAGAAAATATACAGCGTAAATCATCGTGAACAAAGCGTTTGCAGCAGTCATTTGATCACGAAATTTCTCGAGATTTGATCAAGATTATGAAAAAATATTACTTACTGGATTTTACAAAAATTTTCAGTACTTATCAGATAAGTGACGAAATTTACTTCACATAAGTTTCTATTCTAAATTTCTGAAAAAATAATTTTTCATTGCGATTACCATCCCTCTTCATGATAATCATTTTATTTCATAACTAATTGCCAATAAGAAGTTTTCGACTTATGAAACTTATGAAAATTAAATCAATGGAAATATAAATTCTATATACTTTTTCGCAATCAGTTGTAAGGGATTTCTGTAAAAAAAACATGTCTTGATTGGGAATTTTTAAAAATTGAGGAAAAGAAGTAAAATATTGTTTTTATTGGCAACATTTTAATCCATTGGTTATATAAAATTAACGGTTATTGTCGATGAAGAAAAAACATTCACATCGAAATTCTTTTTGAAGAGATTCTTTTTAATTCGATCATATTTGAAAAATGGTTTCATTCATTCTGATTTGCTAACACGGACACTGAGAATATTGTACAGAAGTGGGGGGTAACAATCAAAACGATCCGTTTGTCATTTTTTTGTTTTTATTTTGTTGTTTCTTTTTTCAAATGTGTTACCAAAATATGCATTTCTATCATATCGATCGTTTTTATCAGATCATAAAAGTGAAATTCTCATCAGTGATGACAAATCTACATAAAAAAAAATGTTAATGGGGATTACATTATACACACCATACACTACCTACATTGCATTTCATGCAAAACCAACTTATAAGCTATTCCGAGCGAGTTTATACCGATCTATCTTTGGACGAACTGGTATTACTTGTATTAATGTCATAATCGTTGATAGTAATCGTCAACCCGGATGTTAGCCTGGTCAGAGTGTGACTGCATTTCATTGGTTGAAGAAGCAGCTGCGTCGGATTCGCTGAATAGATGCACAAGTTATAAAAAGTCGCTGCTGTGACGAAGTAGATTGAAGAAAGTGGCCAAGCACATATACAGATGCACATTCATGCAATAAAAATATCTTGATGTTGGTTTATCAATTAACAAATACATTTCGTAACTCAATTCTTAGAAGATGAACGTTTGGATAGATACAAATAGAAACCTTTCAAAAATGGATTCACTGATCGTTCTAATTACTTTTTGTACAAATAGAAATCAACTTTATATTGTTATCACTGTTATAGTATAGCAGATACAGCAATTATAACAATAACCGATATCGATAATAGTGTAGTGCGTCAAGATATGAGATTATAACTGCAGTCTAGAAATATTGAAGTTGTATCCGCAGTCCTGTTAACAGCATGTTTGACTTCCCTCCTACATACATCTTGGTAGTCGCAGTCTATTACACGCTCACAAACACACAAGTACTAAAACTTTTTTCATGTTCCACTCAAGTTTCGCCTTTTATAAAATTTGCATGTCTGAACATACAACTCCAACAATAGCAAATATCGAAAATTCGTTAAAAAAGTAAAATCTAAGCATTGATCCGACCAAGTTGAAAAAGAAACTTAACACAGCATTTTGAGCAATCTTTGCACACAATATTATCTAGTATATCACCCTTGACACAACCGTTATTTTTCAAAGGTTAATTGATTAGTGTACATTATTATCCTAGGACTATTTGGGAGTTGTGTGTTTGTGAGCGTGTAATAGACTGCTACTACCAAGATGTATATAGGAGGTAAGTCAAACATGCCGTTAACAGGACAACGGATACAACTTTAATCTCTCTAGACTGCAGTAATAATCTCATATCTTGATGCACAACACTGAAGCAACTGCTGATTCAAAAATCATAGGAATCTATTAACTGATAGAATACGGGAAAAATATCAAATAACATGAATCAGTGAGCCCATGTAGCGGATCATAGCAACGCTGCCCTGTGTTCCTCAACGAAACACTCACTTTTATTGATATCGGTTATTGTTTTAACAGCTGTATGTGCTATACTATAACAGTGAGAAAAATACAAAGTTGATTTCTATTTGCATTGAAGACAACGAATATTTGGTGCATATAACTCAACAGATGACATCACTTGCGTACCGAGGGGGTTGGGGGTTGCCTGCCATTGGTGACACCATCAGAGAGATGATACCATGATGACTTTTTATTTTTTCATCTTTTGATTAATATAATTGTCAATTTGATAAATGAAAATTGACTAGGCCTTGTAAACTATGGGTTGATGTGCATTAATTTGCTTTGTCCTCTACGGATCCTGAATTGAAGGTTCGTGGATTCTTCAACCCTTTTGCACTGGGTCATATAGGTAATTTACCCTTCTAATAGGGCATTTAATTAGAGAAATAGTCAAAATTGTGGCCATCCAAAGCCCTGATGAAGAAAAAGCGTATGAAGGTAGTGGGGCATTTGGTAAGTTAATATTTTACGAACATCTTTCAGTAAATCAAACGGCAGTTCGGTTAAACTATTTTCAACCGTTCGGTAAATATCGTTCGGTAAATAACAATAAGGAAGTTCTTGACACTATCCTTGTTTTGTAATCCAGATTTTTGAGGCAATCAGTTCACGATCAAAGTGCAGTACCTGTTCTTCCCATGTCAAAGAGACACAAGAGTAAGTTCCCGTTTTCAACTCAAAACGTTATCATAGTTGTAATTTTATTGTTTTCTTCATAAATTTCAACTGAATTCGAATTTTTAACGAAAAAAGAAATTATGGTTGTATTTTGATAATAGAATATTTTTTGGAATTTTATCTATCAAAACAATGATTTATATTAGAAAAACAATAATTACAAAAATTCTAGACAAACAATGATTTATTTAATACAAAATTGATAATAAGTTAATGAGTTAAGATGAGGCCAAAGAGAGTAATGAAAAGTTACAATAAGTAGAAATGATTTAGTGAAATCAAATAGTGGAATTCAGTGAAATTTCTCAGTGAAGTAAACTATAAAATTGAATCGCTCATGCCAAGTCACATGGTTTCAAATGATAATAAGATGAGATTCATAACTACTTTCGTTTTTGTTTATTGGAAAAGTGTTCAAATTAGACTAAAACTCATGAAGAAAAGAATTGAAATTCAATCACAACAACGTTTAGAATTCAAAACGGAAAGTTAATGCTATGTTTCGTTGACATGAGAAAAACAGATACTACACTTTTATCTTGATCTAAAGACCTCAAAAGGCTGAATCATGGAACGAGCATTATGCCAAGTTTGCTGCATTTATCTAACGTCGTTCGATAAATAAGAAGAAAGTTCAATGTGGTCCATGTGTTCGTTAAAGCCGAAATACGTTACATCGAGATTCGTCATAGTAGGGGTTTATAAAGACGCTTTTCTTAAATTTTTCAAAAGTAACATTAAATTAAACTGATTGTTGTTTTCAATTCTAAATGTTTCTTTCTCTGAGAAACTGCTAACAACTGCATTTCTTCATATTCTGCTGCAGAACGAGAAATGGGAATTTTTGGCAGGGGATAAGAGTGCAATTTTCCACGCAACAGCACCCAACATTTGTGAACAAAGATTGAAGTTGGCAAGTTTAGTATTTTATAAGAATTAAATTGCTTATCCTTGCTACATTAAACAGAAAATCTACACAGGACCCAATAATTCATAGTAAATCAATGGTAAACTGGTACGGAAAAAGTGCTGTTTTTGTATTTTTGAGGTAGGCAGAAAACTTAGATTATAACTTTCAATACAATGTACTAACTGAAAACCTTTCTGACTTTAAACATATCAAGTGTTAGAGAGACAATTTACGTGGTGGAATGAAAAGCAA
>OY735204.1:21008777-21148777 GCA_963457665.1 Thysanoteuthis rhombus
GTTCGACATTTAATTCTAATCAACTCAACATTTGACAATTTTGCAGTTAGACACTAACAAGTACAAATTGTACCTTTTGGTCGTTGATTTTGCATAAAAGGATTTTACACTTCTATCTTGTCCCCCGACTTTCTTGTATGAGTTTAATACAAAACTGTGAAATTTACCCACATGTGAGCTGTGTTTATGTAATGATTATATTCTAATTTGATGTTTTTTGCGTCCACATCTAGACATTTTAACAGAAATCTTCTTTTAAGTCGACATTTTGCAATTCGGCCATTTAAAATAAAAATTTTAATTTAAGATTTTCTTGTCATTTCACGTGACAGGGCTACCAAGTGCTTGCTACATGAAAAGAACGAATAATAACGAAATGTGCATTTTCGAAATTTGGAAGGAAAGAAATGCTAAAAAAACAATGCCAGTGGGTGGTCCTCCTAATAGTGCTGGACTCTTACCGTGTTTTATGCAAAAACAGGCTGGAGTCATTGTGCGAGTGTAAATAATATAAACAAGAAAGAGCAAGCATTAAGGCATTAGGCATTCAAGTGTATTGCTACCACTTTTTGCCAACTTTTGGAACATTGTTTATGCTTTCATCCCCTTTGTATTCTTGATCATATTTAAGGAAATAACATACACTTTTAAAGCACAATACTTTGAAATGTTTATGGTTCATGAGAACGAACACTTGCCATTTTTATTATGCAATATTTCTATAAATAATATTTATTCGATTTAATACCACTCATTTGTTGTTTCGTATCTTTGTGTTAATAATTGACAATCGTTATTCAACATAAATAACTATTCATTCATTTATTATATTATCATGGCATACTTTTGTAAATATTCTGCCCAAGTTTCAAGTTTTTGTTCGACACATTCCGACTGTTTCTAATCTTTTTTGTATTCATTTTTTCATATTGATTGCAATCGTTGTAGTATAACTTTTTACTTCAATTCTGAATACTATATCAATATTTTTGTATCGTCTTGGTTTAAGTCTGGGTATCAAAGCTATACTGGTATCGAATTAGTTGCAGTCTTTAGGAGTTGAGTGTTGATTTGTATTGGATTGGTAGTTAGGTGCCTGGATGAATTTTACGCTGATTCATGTTGGTATTTGGCCGTTGGATTATGATTATACATATGTTATGAGTTGCATTTACAAGTTTGATTTTGGTAGAATAATCTTACCCTAGATACTGTCTCTTACGAGAGTTTTCACGTGTATAGTGTATTTAGTAGTTATATTTGTACGTAGTATTTTGTATTGGGCGAATTAGATTTACAGTGTGACTTTAAACGAGTTCTAGTCGGTGTTATTGCTTATTATTATCATTATTATTTTTAGTTGTAGTAGTTGTAGTAGTAATTGTTGTTGTTTTAATGGGTGTTTCTGCTTATTACAACATAATTTCTTCATTTAGATGTGTTGATGCGTGGTTAGTCAGGTGTAAGTTTAAACTTTCAATTTTAGATTCTCAATTTATCTTCCAAGCACAAACAGCATTTGTCTATAGAACTATTTGAGGGTCTGGAGGTACTCATGATAGTCCATTTAACAAGAGGTGTAAGTTTTTTTTCCAATAGTATTTTAAGAGTGCAGTTTGTTTTTGTTCTATAATTGTAAAGGATCTATTGTGGTAGTATTATCTGGATTTTGAGATTCCAAAGTAATATTTTTGTTATATCAGTTGTTATATCTGTTGCTAAGTGTATGCATTGTGCATTTGTTGTTCACGGGGCATTTTTTTTATTTCTGCACATACAGATTTTTTCAGTTACATTGTTTTTGCTTCTGTCTTTGATCTTGTTGTTATCATTGTTATTAGACTTCCTTGCATCTTTATTATACGATTTTGTAATTCTGATTTTTATTTTTGGTAGAATTGACACAGATTTCCCATGTATTTCTGTTAAAATGGTGTGTAGTTGATACACTATTGATAAATGATTGTCGGTTAGTGGAAGGAAAATTTTCCCAATATTGATATTTATTAGTTTGTAGTAAAGTAGGTTGAACCATATGATTTTATGTGTCTGTTTCTCTTCTTCCTCTTCATATCATCTATGTTTTCAATAAACTTCAGTTCATAATTCAGACCACTCTGATACCCAAACTTGAACTAAAACAATACGAGAATAATGATATAGTTGAACGACGACGACCCCAATAGGTGTGCAAATATCAATATTGATAATAATTAGTCATCATTAGACTTTTTATCAAATCAAATGAAAAATTCACTTACCGAAACTATCAAAATAAGTAACTGAGTTTTTTTGTTCTCTATTATATATATGTGTACGTGTGTGAGCGCACATGGTGTGTTATCAACCCGAAAACATGCTAATACATGTATATATACAGAAAAAGAGAGCGATAAATCACTTACACTTAAACAATCCACTGCTAGGAACACTTTTGTTACCTATTTTGATGTGAGAAATGTGCTGCCGAAAGCGATATAACCGATAATGGGTCAAGTTGAACAATGCATATCATTTCAGCAGAGAATTATCAAGCATTCTGATCTTTCGTTTTTTCTCCCCATTTCTCCGCTCTATTCAAACTTCACCTACTGAATTTTTATCTTCTTTCATACAGTCATATGATATTTATAGAGAAACATCGCAACTGGGTCTTTTTGTCTTTTAACTTCATCATGGAAGGTCCGGTTCAGTTTTTAATCCAATATATTGCTTCCTCCTCTTATTGGCATATCCTAGCTTTATCTTCTATCTAGCGAGTGTGAAGATCAGAGCCATGTTTTGAAAAATGATTTATCATGGTTCTCAGAGACAACACATACACCTACATGCACGCATATAATATATTCCTGTGTATATTAGCGTGCATCTTAGGTGCCTCACCGTGGAATAATGGTTTTCAAATCAATCTGGCTGACCATTACTACTGTATAGTCAGTTTGAATCCCATTCTGATTGGGTGCCCAACACTTATGACTTTATGACAAACTAAAGTCAGTAAGGTACCTATTATGGTGCAATAGTCTGCACGCTCCTCTTGCAGAAGAGTCTATCTCTATGCAGTAAGTAGTCTGATTATGTTGAAAATAAATATTTATCGCTTAAAATAGGTTTTCCATCATATCATCATACGCCATGGATTTATTGATGCACTAATACATACATATATATATATAGAGAGAGAGAGAGAGGGGGGGGGAGATTCGACTGATATTTAAATAGATATTGGGGTTTGATCATGTTAAAAATAAATATTTGTCGCGTAAAATGAATGCCTTTTCCATCATTAGGCCACAGACTTATGTATTGTGTATTCATGTTCATGCAAAGGTATTTTCAGCCAACAAAAGAGGGTAGAGAAAAAGAAAGACAGAAAAAGAAGAGGTTGTCAAAAAGAATCCATTTTTCGCAACTATCACATATAGCAATCCCCAATCAAAAGGGCACTAAAAAAAGTTAGCCAAACGCCTACAACCACTCAGCTACGGATGTTTCAATGTTAATTGTGACTTATAAATGATATAATGGTTTGGTTATGTAATGTTTTCCTAGTGTTTTTGTAAACTAAGCTGAACAATCGTTTCTTACAATTTAGTGGTAAACGGGGACTGGTTCATCTGTAATCTAATCCGATTTTAAATGGGGGTAACCCAAAAGAAGTGTAAAAACGGTAGAGAACTTTTTTTAAATCTTTAAAAATCAAACAAATGAAAACAGTGGTCATCTAAATAAATAAAAAACAAAACAAAACGTATTTCGTGAATGAGTAACGATCGTCTATTTTTGATCAATGGCAATAGTTTCCAACATCTTTCTGGATTTTTTTTACTTACTCTCTTTGAATTTCATGCTGAAATTCATTTCAACGTCTGACTAAACACGATAATAAAGTCCACTCCAACATAATGAATAGAATAGAACTACGTCGCGAGGGGTGCGCGTGTCCTCCTAGAGTTTTGCTGATTTTGTGAAGAGTTCATTACTGATTTTTCTGAATACTGACTGCAACTGGATTTTTTAACGTTGATAATGTTAAAAGAAGAGGAAATATATCTGTTTTCTTTTAGATATATGCTATGGATTTTTGTATACTTTTATTGATCAAATTTCAATAGGATGTTGCAAACTTTTGGGTTTTGACTTTATTTCATTTAATTCAACTCTAGAGTATAACACAACAGAATATATTTTACTTCACAAAACAAATGATAATTAATAAATTTTCACACATCTATTCCCAGGTGAGAAAATTGATAGATTTTAGAAGGATGTTATCAATTTTGAATCCGTGTTCATTGTAGAATTTTTTCATCTTTGTTTCGAACGGATAAGACGTAGTATTAGTGAAATATTTTTCAGTTTGTAAATTAAGGGTTGTCTAAGTTGTCGGGGCAATGCCTTTTCTTTGTTTCAAAATCAAAAGCCGTTTTATCTTTTTGTTAATATTTGATTTCTGTTTTGAAAAATATTTTTTATATAATAAGAAGTATATATATTTTTTGTTTTTCTTTTTGGCAAAAATTATCGTGTTACTAAGGGTGTCATAAAACAGTCAATAAAACAGAACCCTACAAACAATAAAATGTCATTTATAATCACAAATAAATTTGAATTCCTCATTAATATTGCCATTGTCCAGTAGTTCAAGGAGTTCACTGCAGGTAGATTTTGGAATCAAATCCACCCGGGAGCGACACATATTTTTTTCTTGTTTTCGAAGTCAGTGGCATATTAACCATTAGGTTGGGTAGATTTTTTCTTTCCTTATTTTTTTCATTAGTGTTTCCTTGGCTCAGTGGTTTTCTTTCTTGTTTGTTCTCATTAGGTTGGGTGAGCTTTTTCTCTCTTTCATTCTCCCTTGCTTTCTAAGCCAGTGGTGGATTAACCATTTGGCTGAGTAAGCTTTTCCATTCTTCCTCCCTTGCTCCTGAAGCCAGTGGTGGATTAGTGATTCGACTGAATAGGTCTTTTCTTTCCTTTTCCCTTGCTTTTCAAGCCAGCGATGGATTATTCATTAGGCCGAGTACGCTTTCTCTTTTTTCTCTTTTTGCTTTCGAGGATGGTGGTGGGGTAAGCCCAAGAAAGCTTTTCTCTCTTTCTTCATTCAAACTCCTAAAATTAAGTTTTAACTTCATTTTCGTTTGTAATAACAATGACGCATGATAACGACCAGACAAAAAACAATGACGTGATGCACGAAGAACAGTGACACTGTGGTGTGCGCGAAAAATGATGACCAATTCACTCATGTTTCTGAAGTCCAGCTCAATTTGACTTGTTATGCTAAAGTTCGCATTCTGGGAAACTGTTAATCAAGGAGTTGAAATGGGACACGCAGCTCCGAAATCACATGGAGGAATGAATTTTATTTTTCTTTTGCTTACAAAAACAAATGGTGTTCATTTCTTATCCTTGATGAAATCCTAGCATTTATCCATTGCTTTTAAGCCTTGTATCAAGCCTTACTCAAAATCTCACTATTCCCTGTTTCACCTTTCTAGAATTCCTCGTGCATCATCTTCACTGTCACTCTTTTGCCAACTTCTTCATTTTTTTTTTTGGCTCTGACAGGAGAAATTCTTCACAGATCGTCTTCTTTTCAATTTGATTTTTACGACCTTTTATTTTTTATGGACAGATTTTCGTTTTTACTTCTTTTCCGTTGGTGCATAAAACCACAGCTTATAAAAATTTTCAATCTTTCGTTTCATTCATCTTTTTGTTACGTGCTGTTCATTTCCTTAGACCTGGTGATCACTGTACTTTTTTAAAGTCCTCCACAGGCAATCTGGGATTTTCTTCCATCCATTTATCTATCTGTTAGTCTATCTTTAGTCATACCTATCGTGGTGCAATGATTAGCAAGCTCATCTTGTAAAAAGATTTGCAAAGACCGTAGGTCTTTCTGAAGATTTTGGTATCAGATAGATACGATCTAACTACAATATCTCTTTGTTTAGGCGTGTGTAAGTGAAAAAGCAGTCAAGATTGAGATGATTCATATTGACAAATAAAATTGGAAAATTTTCCCATTAATGGCAACCCAAATTATTTTGATTTATACTGAGTTTTTAATGGATAGAATTCTCTTTACAGCCGCCGTGCATATACTATTGTGACACTAGGGGGCCAGGAGTCCCCCGTGTCCTGAAAATTACTTTGGCTGTTACCAAAAATTACTATGGTTATTACGAGTAATTACTATGGTTATTACAAAAGGAGTTATCTGTGTTAAAAGGGATAATGTGTTTTTCGAGATAATATGAGAATTATGTGCTTCCAAGTGGGAGTCACCTGTGTTTTCTCAATCTGGTGTCATCTGTCAAATCCTGGGTTGCAAAAGCGATGACTAGATAAGGGCTTAATATGTTTTTCGAGATGTCATGGGAAGTTGAGTCACCTGTACTTTCTCAATCTGGTGTCATCTGTCAAATCCTGGGTTTCAAAAACAAAGCCAGATATGGGGCCAGTGTCTGGGGTTTTCCGGAGAGATCGGGATGGCAGGAGAGGGAGAGAAGGGAAGTCAATTACAAGAGATACAGTGTTGATACCAAGGACTTAAATAGGAGGGATTTTCGTAACAAGCAAGCAGAGTAAAATTTGGGTTTGGAGAAGAGAATCGTTGCCAGTCTCTCTCGTGTCAGCCGTCCGCCCTTAGTAACCGTCAACCGCTGCAAGCAGAATAAATTTGGGTTTGGAGAAGAGAATCGTTGCCAGTCTCTCTCGTGTTAGACGCCGCCCTTAGTAACCGTCAACCGCTGCTACCATTCAGTAGACTACCGTTCGTGACATGAGAGACCAGTCGTCAGTTTGACTTAGATGAAAATCGGACTCCTCTCTTTTCAACTGCGGATAGGCATTTCCCGTCTCCAGAGATATTGATAATCAATATTCTATATAAAACATTTAAACGAAATTCCGTCTTGTTGCCCTCTTTTACTAACCCAGAACCACGGCTGGTTTAGTATAGTTTGTGGGGTCATCACCATCAGCGAAACCCCCACACTATGGGAGATGTCCGTCTACGCCGGGTTAAATATTTAAGGAGTAAAAAAAGAACTAAAGTTTTTAGACTTGAAGAAGGAGCTTCCCTTCATTTTGACCTCATGAAGGTGAAAAAAAGCTTTGCCTTCATTTTTAACTGCTTAAAGCAAGGGGAAGGCTTTTTTTAATCCCTCAAGGTGGGAAATCTTTCATTCAAATTTTGAACCTGGGAGGGGGATTTTCCTTCACCTTTTACCCATGAGGAAGGAAAAGTTTCTCTACACTTATGATACCTGGAAGGAAAAAAGGTTTCTCATGAATCTTGACCCCTAAAAGAGTTATAAATATATAAAACAAGAATAAATGAGTATGTATATATGTATATTAACCGAAATTTTAGGGCTTACTATGGCATTATAGTTACATTGCAACGACTAAAACCTCTAAAACATTTTTCCTCTGGAAAGTTTTCTCTAAAACGTCCTTCTGGTTCCGCTGAGTATGCATAGTATTTCTGCTACATGACAGACAGACAATCAGACAGACGTTTAGACGAATCGTGTGATATATATATATATATATATATATATATATATATATATATATCATATTGAAAACAAACCAAATCATAGATAGATTGATACGCAAGTACACACGGGGTACTATTTACCTGAAGCCCTGCGAAAACAGTAGTTGACACAAGGTCGTTTAATATAGGGATACCACACACGCTAAGATGTGGGTAGGAACACCTAAAAGATTTCTCTTCAATCCTTGCAACTATTATTGCAAAAACATAAAATCTCTTGAAATGTCAGGAATTATCCAGAGTCCACTTCAGGGTTAGTGGATCATGCAACTTACTGATAGTAAAGTGTAGCGCCCCCTATACTTTTAGTTAAGAATTAAATACGAAACCCTCCTTTTAGGTAGATATCGAAAACGTCACTTTCTACGACGACTGTCTGTAAAGACCCTGGACAAATGTATTCGATCGCTCTTTGGTGCCGGACTTTGGTTGGTTACACTCTTTTGGCCACTTCTAGCTAGTTACTTTGGTACTTGTTGCCAGCTACACTTTCTCTCTCTTTCCTTCACTCTGAGATCAGTATCATTTTACCGGCTTCCTGGCCGATTCGAACTTGATCATTTTTCCACCGGGACCTTCTTCTGTGTTAACTTGGCCCATCTCAGTTCATCTACTTCACAACTTGCCCCAGATGCATATTCAGCTTTAACTCATGAATGAAATGGCAATGCTTTTTACTATCCGAAATTTGCGATGATCTCTCGTGAATCTCCTTACTTAGGGAAGCACCCGTTGATTAAACTCCACCTGTTCTCTGTCTTACATGGTCTGTCAGTCGTGTGTTCTCCAGCGCCAGAAAACAGCGCACAAGTTGCACATGCATCTTGGCAGTTTGGCATACTCACTAAACCCGGTCTCCGTAGCCATTCATTGGCATGCACCAAGCCTTATGGATTCCAAAGCAGTTCAGACACCTTCGCTTCGACTCCGACGTACTGTTATGAGAACAAAGCTCCCACTTTTCACCTTTCGCTATCTCTTCTTTTCTTCTCTTTACACAATCGATCAAATAAATATTTTCATTACATGTATTTAATTTCCATTCGTTATTTGTCATTAATGTTCGTGTATTAAATGTACGACCTATTTGTCCATCCACATGCTTGTTTGTGTCCTTTTTACTATGTTTCATCCACGTTCATACTTTGTGCGCATGTTCTCTTCACATCTCCCTACCTCCTTCAATATCTCCAGTGATGTCGGTGCTATCACCACACCACATGGAAGTAAAATATTTCGTTTCCAACAACATTGTCACGCTACCCATTCTTCAACCTAAGTCAATAACCATCTAAAACCTCAACGATGACTACATAAGAACCACATTTTCCTTATAATAGCAATGAAACACTGAAGTAAGACAGAAAGATTTAATTATTAAGTAAGTTCCATTTAATGTATGTCAGAAAATCTATCTTCGTATGTTTATGCTCTTGTTTCATACACCATTTGTAACCTTTGGGAACACCGGCCTGCAGATATCTTTCTGCTTTTGAGATCGTCTTTATTTCCTATTATATTCTATTGTTATTCTAGGACATGCAGAATTCTATTCACCCAAAACATTTCAAGCTCAATTGATAGCTTACTGAGTTTTTATTGGAAGATATTGATTGAAGGATATGTCGAAATCGAGAGTGCACACATACTTCTATCGCAGTACATAAAGTTTTTGTGCTCACTGACAACTAAGAATTAAAGGGAACATTGGCAATATGTCCCATTTTGAGTGGCTTTGTCAATTTCAATTGATATGTTTGGAATCCTTATTCAAAAGAAATAAAATTTGGTGCCTATATTCTAGTATTACCAAGACAGAAAAGAGCCATGATTCAACATCTGATTTTTTCTTTGAAAGTTACATTTTGCCTTACGAATTCTACTTTTCTGAGAGTGGCAAAAATCTATGTGACCTGTGCATACTTCATCAGATATTTTAAATAATTGATATAGATAGGGCACTGTCAGTTCCGAAGGTGCATATTTGTAAACAACTATATTTCTTCATTTTATATCAATCCATCCATTGATTAACACAAGCCAACATTCAATGATAACATGCCTCTCCGTTGAGTGAAGCATTAGATGATTAAAATTTTCTATCATTCCGTTGAAATAGGCTATTAGCTTCAGAGTATAGACAATTAATCCTTGTGTAACTGATTGCATCTTTGAATCTAAACGAATTGATAGCTGAGATTTTAAATTCCCTTGACAAATACTAGATGGAATTTCATTTCCTCATCAAATTTTCTGGATATTACCCATAAATGTTCGGCATATCTGCCAAAACCCCTTTTCTTTCACAATATAATTACTAGGCTTACTAGACATAAAATATGCATCTAGATAATTCAGAGAATCCATAACATACAGTACGGGAATACAACAGCTTAGAAATAGGATTTCACTAAATAAAGAAACCATGTACAAAGTTGAATAACTTACCTTCTAAAGATTAGAGAAAAGAACAGTCGAAACGTGATGTTGAATCCATCATCAACAACAGCAAATGAGACCTACGACCCCTAGCAATGACCTAACAACCAAGATAAAGGTATGATGAAGGCGGCATAAATCACACCAATGCTGTGTCACATGAGGACGATATGAGAGGGGGCCTAGAGACCCGAGGAGACTTACTCACTTACTTGCTTACATTCAGAGATTACCACCGGGCAACTGATGTGAAACAGTAATCCATAGCACTGCTGTTGGTTGTGAGAGTGTGAAGAGGAGAGTTGGAGATTTGAAGAGACTCAGTTCCCAACGGTGACCCCCAGGCAACTGGTGGGCAAATAATAATAATAATAATAATAATTATTATTATTATTATTATCATTATTATTTCTGATTCAAAAGCAGACCTTAGGTGCGATGTTATAAGGAACGCATGCTCACAATATGGAGGGAAAATCTGCTATGGAGTTTTCAAGCCTGCGCCTGGGTGACCAAATAAAGCAAAGTCTGAGGAAAAAAATGGCTCTCCGAGACTGAACTACAAGAGATCTGCAATAAAATTGAAAAGGAAGAAGGTGACCTACCCGAAGAAAAACCTTTTGACACAACCAGCACAGTAAATGACAAAACCGAAAGAAAGCCAAACAAAAACAAAATCCCTGAAGAAAGGCACACACCAGAGAGAGACAACAACACCCCAACAGGAGAAGAGAAAATTAAGATACTAACTTTGAGAAGAAAAAACGACACTCCACACTCTTAAAGACAAGGACAGAAAGAAACTTGAAGCGACCGAACATGTCAACTGCCTCTTACAACACTTCGATAGCCTTTTGGAGCTCAACAATCTAATCTACGATGAAGCGAAAATGGTAACACAACGTTTCACAACACAAGAACCCCAAATAATATTAGGGAGGAAAAAAACCAACGGGGAAAGAAGATTAGAAAAGCAGATCTCACAAGGCCAGAGAGATTAAGTACTACTGAGAAATGCAGCACCTACGAACAGACCACGTGTAAGACTGAACGCACGATTGAAGATAAGGTACCAGAATGGATGACCAGAGTCAGAACCACCCTTATCCAAAAAGTCTCTGAAAAGGGGAAAATGGCAAACAATTATGGACCAATCACATGCTTACCACTCATATGGAAAATCCTGACCGGTCTAATTGCGGAGAGAATGTACATATCCATGGGAAGAAGCGGACTATTACCAGAAAAACAGTAAGGATGCAGCCAAAGAACCAAGAGGGTGAATGACTTACTCAACATCGACCAGATGATCTTAAAAGAACTAAGAAAAAGGAAGAAGAACATTGCAATTGGATGAATAGACTACAAAAGAAGCATACATGATTCCACTCAGCTGGATACTCGAATGGCTCAGAATGTTCAAGATCAGCGAACCAGTGGTAAGACTCATCGAAAACTCTATGAAAAACTGGAAAGTAGACTTGACAGCCACAGGAGAAAATTTAGCAGAGGTAAGTATAAAAATGGAAATCTTGATGTGTCCACTATTATTTGTTCTAACCACGATAACGCTCAATAGAATCCTGAAAAACAGCGAAGGATACAATTTCTTCAAAACAAAAGAAAAAGTCAACCACCTGATATGAAATCATTTGCAAAGAACATGGTAGAGAGAGTACAAACAACAGCGCTGTTGTGTTAGGTGAGGATGAGAGGAGTGGGGAGTTGGAGACCCGAGGAAACTTACTGCCACTCAGCCTCCTGCAGTAATCACCGGGCAACTGGTGGGAATTGAAATCCATAGCACCAGTATTTACCGTGAGAGTGCGAAGAGGGCTCGAAACTTGAGGAGACTTACTGTCACTCTCCGGTGGTGACCAGCAGGCAACTGGTGTAATAATAATAATAATAATAATAATAATAATAATACCTCCTCCTTGTAAGAGAATTGAAAAGAAGTATGCAGTCGTACCCATCATCATCAATGCATTCGGAACAGTCTCCAAGAACCTTTCAAAAAGAATTGAACAATCGGAGATCCATGACAGAATCGAAACCATCCAGATGGCAGCATTATTAAAATCAGCAAGAGATCGCTTGTGTATTGTCACAATTTTTACTTGAAGCCACGAGTTACTAGTTGTATGAAAAGCACCAGGGATTTAGTGAAAAATTAAACGCATCCAGTTTTTGAATGGTGCTTATAGCGTTTTGGAACCACACTATTCATATATCCCTACAACGTCCCTACAAAGTTGCAGACAGCGTTGCAAAAACGCTGCCTCGTAACGTTACATTAAAGTTCTTATGTAGGATCCCTATAAAGTCCTTGCAACGTTGAAGACAACGTTTCTTCAAGATTTCAGGAAGATATGAAAAGGAAATGTCTTATCAAAATTAGCGCTGCTCAATCGAACGAAAAATATACTTTCTATACATAAAGTCAAGAAAAAAGCATTTTGATGTTTCCACAGAATGAACAGGGTTTCAGCTACAGCATTTTGCAATATCACCATCACGCTGTGATGACGTCTGGAATGTGTAACCAGTTGGGGTTCAGAAAAATACTCAATTGCAACGTAGCATATCCCTAAACTAAAATGCAACCTGTATGAAGGGAGAACGAACTAATATGTAGAACCTCACAAATATTTAATCAAAAGCAACCTACCTCGCACGAAAGTTCAATCGTCTGAAAGTCAGTAGCAAAAATAATTTCCATTTATGCAGCTATAAGCCAATTAACATAAAAGTTCAAAATTTCTATACACCTGCATATGGGAAGGAACCTAAAGTTCATTCCACGCACAGGAGGAAGTAAATTTCAAAAGTATCAATCAGTCAAAATATCGATTCGGGGTGAAATTTCATCTCAGAATGAGCCACGAAACAGAGAGAAGATTCAATCGGCGTATTTACTGACTGACGATTCTTACCAGGTTAAATACGAAATGATCGCTGGTGGCCTCTGCTTAGTTAAAATCAAAATCAACAAGTTTGCATTAGTTGTCGCCCTTAAGTAAGTTAGATTTACGTGATTTTTCTTGGAACTTGGGTAGTTTACTGAAGGGATAAGAAGCATGGGGAGAAAACGATGGATCAGAAATGATTGATTTTGTCTTCCAGGTGTCTCTACGCGTGAAAGACAAAATGGCATCTTCAATTACGTAACAATTAATAAAACTTTTTTAAAGAATTTCGCACAACAAACGAGGGTTGGAAAATTTATCAGTTATCGACGGCCAAACACTTATAATATAAGATATAATTTGGAGGTAATGGAATTAAAACAATTCATTTTAGTTTAATAGGAGGTTAGGAGTTGAGAGAGGAAAAAAAGAAAGTTAGGTAGTTTACTAAAGGTATATGAAAGTAATCCATGTTTGTTTAAGATTCAGATAAAAACATGGACAGGCAACGAAGATTGAAAAGGATAAGACAGAGAGTGAGAATATACTGGCATGACGTGAGTGAAAAGCAGAGGCATGATATAATGGATAATCCTATTCGTCAAGAATCTTTTTTTATCTGAGAAAAAAACAAATGTGATAACATCATGATAATCACACTCGCATGTGGAGCGGTGTAAAATGAAATGATTGTATAAAACTTGCAAACAAAAAAGTAAGTTATACGATGTAGAGAACACTTTGTCGCCTATATGAAAGTCGATAACATAAGTCATTTACATTTTAATCTTTTCAGGTATTTTTACCTTTGTCAGCATAAAATGCAGACAAGAACTTCGTCCAGAAAGTATTCAAACTGACACTTCCCATCCCCAGGGAAAATAATAAACTCGAAGATGGCAGGCAAGATAGACATTTGCACTGACACCAAAGAAAATGCTGAATAAGAAAGAAAGGAAGAAAAAAAGTTGGGGAAGAAGAAAGAATGTAAGGAAGAAAGACAGAAAGAGAGGAAGCTAGGCAAGTCTGGCTGCTGAAACGTCAAACTCCACGCCTTCTTATATTTTATAAAGAGAATTACTACAACTTTTGTATTGTATCTTCATAATGATAATTTTTCTGCGTATGGCTATCGAAGTATGTTACCACAATGTAGAAAAACCGACATATAGTGGGCAGAAATCCTTTTAGCTGCACATCGACAGGGTGCTCTTACTTTAAGAGTAAAAGAAATATGGGTGATCTTCCATCTTTACATCATTTCTTTGTTGGGGACGGGGGTCAATTCACTTTATAATAACAATGCAGAACTAGACCATGAGTTTATACCCAAATATATTTGTAATTTTTATGACATTATCAGAGATTTACTTTGTTCAGATCAGACATTCTTTTGGAAATTTTCGTTTTGACAATACATTTTTCAGGATGTTAGTATTTCAACTTGGCCTTTTTACTAAAAAGATCCCGAAATCAATAAAAACTAGACAAATATATAATTCCTCGAATGATACAATATTCAACGATGTTAGAAATAGATATACTAAAGCCTTAAAGGACATCGGTTTAACCGAAACCAGTTTTAAATATGATGAAAAGGTAAAATCCCAACGAGTAAAACATAGTAACAACAAAAAGAAGAGGTCGGAAAATCATCTGGTATACACCACCATTCAACCTACATGTAAAAACAAACTCAAGAAAAGCATTCACCCAAGTGATAAAAAAGCACTTCCCCTGAGCAACGCACCAAGTAAAATACTTATCACGAACAAACTGAAAATTGGCAATAACTGTATGGATGATTTTAATAAATTCACAACAACACATAACAATAAAGTGATTGGAAATAACACAAACGAAGAAAGCATAAACAAACCAGATTGCGATTGTACAAGCAAAAACAGATGCCCTTTGCAAAACAATTGTGTCAAAATCAAATATTTGAATACCAAGCAGAAATATCAATCGAAGAGAACCCTTAGAAGTGAAATATTATTTAGGAATATCGAAAACACCCTTTGAAATGATGAGCCAACCATATATCATTATTTACAAACAAAAAATATGAAAACAGTACGTCACTGTCGACATATTGTTGGAGACTAACTTACAGCTACAGTAAAATGGGAAATTTTAAAATAAACATACACATGCCAAAATATTGAAATCCCATGTTACGTATGCCTAAATGAGAAATTTCAAATCCTAACTTTTGTCAATAGAACAAAACAACATAAGACAGAATTATCAAAGAGAAAAAAATGAAATAGCATTAAAATGCCGCTCAAAATTTCCACATATGGATATACTGAAAATTAATCACCATAGATATCTTATATATATAACAGTAGAATGGATATTTTATGTACGACAGAATGTGATGATATTAAAGACATTAAAGGGGAAAAATATTTCGTCCAGCACCGGTGTTAACTGAGTTACATACCAAGCAGTCCTAGATCGCATGAATTGATAAAGGCTGCTTCTTCGGTAGACGCAGGTTCGAGTCTTTAACAGTACCAATTTTTCTTTATTCATTTATGCGATCTAGGAATAATTGATATGCTACACAGTTAACACCAGTGCCGGACGAAACATTATATCCCGTCTAGTGTCTTCATGATTTCATATAGATATAACATATTTAATAACATCGTATTATGTGAAAAGTTAGTTGCCAATTATGTATCGGATACCGAATTTGCAAAAAAATCCAACAGGTGCTTGCTTTACTGTAGCCTCGAGAGTTTGTAACACAAACCTTTTAGCAAAGCTGTTTCTAAAGTTTTTTTTAATTTGAAATACAATGAAATACAGAAATTCCGTATTAAAAGTAAAATTTATAGTAATTTAAATCTCTTTTTGGTAATAAATAATTCTCTACTTGTAAATGAAAAATTGGATATCATGAATACCCGTAAACGAGCTAAATCTATCTCAACCAACAGTTTTAGTACTCTATAAAATTCCCTGTGGAGGAAAAAAAAAGAATGAAATAATAGACTTTGCAGGAGAAAATAGTAAACATTTTAGATTAATAATCTTTAGAGTTTTCTGGTAAACAACAAAATAGGGCAAACTTTAAGTGTTGAAACCTTAAAGCGATTATTCGTCATCTCATCGGGGAATATTATTTGAAAATAGATGATGAATTATTTCCTCATATCATAGGTGTCCCTGCAGGAATTGGTCCTACGCCCTACTGGGTAAATTCAACTGCATATACAAACTTTTCACAAAAATCATCACCAACCGGATTACTAAAACACTACTTCGAGAACAGGCTGGATTTAGAAGAAATTACTCGACCATGGACCATTTTCATTCAATAAATTAGCAATAAAATAGAAAATGCCATTCGCTGTAGCATCTATAGATTACAATAAGGCATTCGAATCCAGAGGAATTCCAACGGTCAAGAAGGCCATCATCATCTTCACTCAATAAATCAGCTGAAAGAAAAAGCAGCAGAACACAAAATGCCACTGGCTGCAGCATTTATAGACTTCAAGAAGGCTTTCGACTGTGTAAGTCAAAGTACTGCAACTCATATACAATCACAGCAATCTTTCACCAGGCTACATAAGGACTCTGAACCGTTCCAGCTCCAAAAAGGAGTACGACAAGGTGATATCTGCTCACCCAAACTCTTTACAGCCTGTCTCAAGATGATCTTCCGAAACCTGGACTGGGAGAATAGAAGAATCAAAATAGACGGCAAATATTCGAGCAACCTCAGATTTGCAGACGACACCGTCCTT
Source organism: Thysanoteuthis rhombus (assembly GCA_963457665.1). NCBI lineage: Eukaryota > Metazoa > Mollusca > Cephalopoda > Oegopsida > Thysanoteuthidae > Thysanoteuthis > Thysanoteuthis major. The sequence goes on from OY735204.1 coordinate 21,025,463, forward strand.
TTTGCAGAGAACCTACACGACCTCCAACTAATGCTAGATGAACTAAACGGAAAAAAGCAAAAAATGTCGGCCTACACATGAACTTCAGTAAATCAAAAGTCATGTGTAACAATCACATACAGAATAAGGACATAGCGTCAAAATCAAAGATGCAAAACTAAGACCACTTCATCTACGTAGGACAACGAATCTCCATGAGATCCTGAAAAGAGGAGGAAATCAAGCAAATGATCACTCTAGGATGGCAAGCCTTCGGTAGAGCAAGCTCAATTCTCTGAAAATAAGAAGATCCCATCAATCCTAGAAATAAGTGTATACAACCAATGTATTTTCCCGATAGTCACTTATGGAGCTTATACAAGGAACTTAACCAAGAGACAGACATGTAAACTGAGAAGCATACAATATGTGCATGAGAGAATCATGTTCAACCTTATATGGAGAAATCACAAGACAGCACAGTAAATCAGGAGGAAAACGGGAGTCTGAGACATCATAGAATCTATTTAAAAAAAACAACTGTTAAGGCAATGGGTAGGCCATGTTGCAAGAATGGCAGACAACCGATGGACATCACGACTCACAACATGGATCCCCAGAGATCACTAGCGAAACTGCAGCCGACAGAATACAAGATGGCGAGATGAACTTGACAAATTCAGAAAATTCTGGCTGGAAATACAGGATAGAGAAATGTTGTGAATCCCGGTGAAGATCTATGTCCAACGACGGACGTTAAAAGACTGATGATGATGATAATGGTGAAACATGAACATATGTTCATGTCATTTTCGATCAGAACAAATATAAAACGAGCCCGTTAATTTTTGGTGGTACCCATATCAATGTAACTATTTTGTTTTTTAATCCCTGAAACGGTTACATGGTGAACAGCTGATGACTCCAACAAAAAGAAAATTTACACATATTATCGTAGCATCAAAATATGTGTAAAACATTTTTTTAAAACAAACTCTGCGGAAAATTACATAAATAGCATTAAGAGATATTGGGGAATAAGTGACACAAAAAAATTGAAAACGTTTTTCAATATGTTTAGCTGTAAACCTTTCTTGACTATCTATATGGTGAAATAATGAAGAAATCTACTTAACGGTAAATTACACATCCCCCAATAACAGTTTTATGTAACGGATAAATCGAATCATTCGCCGACAGCAAACTCGACTTCAACCTCCGACTTGGGCTTGAGTTTGACAGAGGAGGGAGAAAGAATATAAAAAAGATTATATGACAGGAAGGAAGGAAAAGATTGAGAAAAAAGAAAGAAAAAGGGGGGAAATTGGAAATTAATTTCTGAAAAGATGAGAAACGAAATTAAAGTGATGGAAAATACCATGCTAGGAGTGAAAGGTAGGAGTAATGGATGAAAGAAGCGTATCAGCAGGAGAAGAAGAAGGAAAGGAAAGTGAAGGAAATAATTTTTGGAAAATTTCAAATTGATTTATAAAAAAAGCTAAATGAAATGGAAGAAAAAAGTGAAAGAAAGAAAGAAAAACAGAAAGAGAGAAGGAAGGGAATAACCCTGAAAAAACAAAAACGAAAAAACCGTTGTGACAAAAAAGAAGAAAAACAAAGATGGGAAGAAATATTTATTCAAATCGCAAAACGAGGGAAACAAAAACAAAAAACATCGAATGATTCAAAAGGACTATTTTTTGGAAGAAAAGAGACAAGAGGGTAAACTGCGAGATAGTAACAAAAATCTTTAGAACAACAGGAGGAAAAAGGAAGAAAGTAAAGGTGAGAACGGAAAATAGATAGAGGTAGCGGGAGAAAAAAAGAAAGAAAGAAAGGGAAAGAATGCAAGAAGAAACGGTTCTAAAAGTGAGATTTCTCGTAGTGTTATCTGACTCACATACCATTGAGTGAGAGAGATTTAAACTGAGATGAGGGCGTGCAGATCTTTGTTGTCATCTGATTTCAGCAACGGGCGCCCCTATGTTGTTATTCAGTGTCTTATCACAACAGTAGAGTCAAGACGAGGAGGAGAAGTGATTGTGTCGGACTGAGCCACGAAAAGCAAGATGATAGGAGAAAAGGTTTGGGGATAAAAATAAGGGGATTCGTAAGCCTTAGCCTACCTGTCATGAAGGTCTGAAGAATTCTAACAGCTGGATTTATGCCTTTGCAGGAGTTCAAGTATGTACGACAGAGAGGAAGAGAGGGGGAGACTAATAGGATGAGGGAGGGAGAGGGAACATTGACAAAAAAGAGGGAGAAGAGAGAGAGAGAGGGGGAATATCTAAGAAAAAAGATTTAAGTCGTGGGGTCGTGAAAAGTATGATGGTAGCAAAGAAAGAGAAATGATTGACCTAATAAAGATGGGGGAATGGAAAGAGAGCTAGAAGTGACCCACAGATTAGAGGAAAGCAGAGAAGTGAGAGAGACAGAGACAGACAGACAGATGGAGAAAGAAGAGCTAAAGGAGAAATAGAGAATGGAAAAGAGAGAGAGCCGACCGAGAAAAGAAAGAGGAGAAATAAAAAGAAAGATCACATAGGAAGAAAAGGGAGGAAGGAGAAAGGGGAGAAAGCGTCACAGAGAGAGAAAAAGAGAGGGAAAAAGGAAAATAATGGAAGAGGAGATGAAAGAAATGCCAGAAAGGAGAAATTCGGAAGGGAAGAAAAGAGATCGGAGAGATAACTTGAAAAAGAAAATACTAGGAATTAGAAAAGGAAATAAAAGAAAAAGAAAGAAGAAAGACAGAAAGAAGAAAGAGGGAGGAAATTGAAAAGTTTGGCCGTTCATGGTTTAAACTCTCTTGCTTCATTTGGAAATATCGGTTTCCATGTTACGGCGATGCCGTAACAAACTAATTAGTTTTCCAAATAGATAAGATATTTGCATCACATGAAGTGTCAGATTCGCAACGATTTTAGAGTTATCTTATAGCACTCCCTAATATGGTGAATTCGCTTGCTTCTTTTCAAAAAGAATATGTTCAATTTATATCTTAGTGGCACCCCTGTTATACGATTGGCATTCCATCTGCCAGTTTTTTTTTGCAGACAACATTGCCCTTTTCGCTGAGAACCTGCACGACCTCCAACTAAACAAAGAGAGCAAGAAAGTTGGCCTACACATCAACTTTATCAAGACCAAAATCATGTGCAACAACCACATTGGAGATAAAAAACACCAAGATCAAAAAACAGAACTGGAGAAAGTAGATCACTACATCTACCTAGGATAACGATTCTCCATGAGACTCTCAAAAGAAGAAGAAATCAAGCGAAGAATCACACTAGGATGGCAAGCTCAACCTTCAAAAATAAGAAGATCCCATAAGAAGGGTGTATAACCAAGCATCCTCCTAATAGTTACATATGGGGCCGAAACATGGAACCTAACCAAGAGACAGATCTGCAAATTGAGAACTATGCAACGTGCACTTCAAAAAATTATGCTGGGCCTCACATGGAGAGACCACAAGACAGCATAGTACATCCGGGAAAAGACAAGAGTCAGGGACATCATAAAATCCATTAAAAAGCTCAAATTGCTGTGGGCTGGCCATGTTGCACGAATGGCAGACAACTGATGGACATTTCGACTCACGACATGAATCCCCCGAGATCACATGCGAAACTGAGGCCGGCAGAATGTTAGATGGAGAGACGAGGTCGACAAATTTAGAAAGTGCTGGCTCCGCGATGCCCATGATAGAGAAGTGTGGCGAATCCTGGGGAAGGTCTATGTCCAACGACGGGCGTTGAAAGACTGGTGATGATGATGAAGCATGACTGACTGTATGATCAAGATGTCAGCCGGTGCAGTTGATTTTTGACGGAGACGAATGACCGAAAACTGGGGCGATGACGATTAATGATGCATTCTTTTTATATGGTTGGGTTTACATAAACAACTGGACTGCACCATTATCATTTATTGATCATGAGGATGTAACTTTCAAACCCGTTGCCCTCTTTTCAAGATTTGCTTTCCATGAAGAAATCTGAACATCAGTGCACCCACATGATTTACTTTGTGATTTTCCAGGGCATTTTTCTGCTAACTTGATTGAATGATGTTAAAAACCAGTGCTGTAAGACTTGTTCACAAAAACTGATTCGTCGGGAAAACATATTCAGGTCTCCAATGTCGCTTTCTTCAGAGTCGTTGTTTTGACATTGGTTCCAGCGTTGTTCATTCTGAAAGAGTGTAGACAATGTTGCGGTGCGGTCAACGATTAGCACGGAAAACGGAATCAGTGAGCTGAGTCCAATTTCCGTCCATTGTTGCCTATCTTCACTTCGCACAAATGAAACTAATTCTCCTTGAGCCCTGAATCTTTGCCACTGCTATGATAGTGAAGAAGAAGAAGAAGAGGAAGAAGGGAAAAAAGAATTATAAAACGAATTCTGTCGTTCCTTTGAAATGAACAATCCCACTGCAGACTGACCATAAAAAGTGTGAAAAGCAAAAGTGAATAAATCAACATGGTATGATTCGTATCTGTATCTTCGAGCTATTCGCTACGAAAAGGGGTTTCTTCATAGGTTAAAGATACCCGAGATGAAGTGAGTACACGGCATCTTACTTCATCATCGCCATCATAACGTGATTTGGTACCCGTTACGTAACAACCATACTGGTTTCGACTGACGAACGAGTTCCACGGGAATTCATTACAAACCAGAAGTTACAGCGAACATGAAGAAGATATTCGACGAAACCGCACCCAAATGGAAGTGAATGGATATGAAAGAATCGAATTATTCATTGAAAAAAAACAACAATTTTTAATTTGCAGAAGAAAATTCTAAGGAGAAAAAAAGTATCATACTATTGAAGAAAAATGATATTATCGGAAAAAAGTGTATCAAGCCAAAAATGTTAATTAATGTACTTTTGCTTTTCAAGACACCTACACACATTTTTTTCAAGACAACTGCACGGGATTGCATACTTTCTGTAATTGAATATTGTTGCAAAGCAGTTTCTAATCTTTATGCTCAGATGTTATAGTTTTATAGCTGAGATTGTTGAGAAGGGATTTGAGAGGTACAATATTTTTTTGTTCATACACATATTTGCCAGTGACTCAACATATGGAATGTTAAACGCTGATTCAGGAAATAATCTGCTATTTCTTTGGACTCAAAATGTCTTATAAAGGGGGGCTGTGGAAAATGGATTGAAGAAACTCCTTCACATCAATATAGTTGAACTGATTAAGACTACATTCGGTCAGAAAAAGGGCAATTTTAAGTTCCAGATATGGATTCAAGTCTGAATTTGGGCTTAGGAGTTGAGGAGATGAACGTAAAATAGATTTTTGCACTTGGCAATATGAATTTGCTTCGATAGGAGACGAGAGATGGGCATTGAGTGCTTTCTTGAGAGTAATAAGGGGAGCTTACTAATTATAAGAATTTTCAAAGTTTAAATGAATTATGGAAGAATAATGATAAACAATTGTTTTGCTGATGGTTGTATTAATTTCGAAGAAGAATTGTGTACCATAGTACATAGGTGTGTACCTTAGGAGGAATTAAAATAATGAAAGAATGAATAGATAAGATGGATAGAGAGATTGATATTTAGGTCAACAACAAAAGTTAATTTCCAATTGATTAGATAATGTTACAGTCATCCCACATGAAATTACGTGGTATTCCCGAAATCACCCGATCAGATACGGCTGGAAAGAACACAAGTTCCTGTTCTTAATATTTTTGTATGCTTTCAATATAAATACAGTGTTATTTAAAGCAGAAGAAGCTATCAAGAGCAAAAAAAAAAAAATAAAGAATTATTTTTATACTGAGGGGGTAATAAGTGCCAGAATTATTTTAGAGGGTAACAGTAAAAAGAACATTTCCTGGATAGGAATGTTGTGAGGTTGAGAGAGAGAGAGAGAGAGAGAGACAGACAGACAGACAGACAGACAGACAGACAGACAGACAGACAGACAGACAGAGACAGAGAATCTCTCTAACCTAATATGTTCTCTCTCTCTTACTCACTCAACCTACAGAGAAACGATTACAGCATCTCCGAGTCTGGTTGAAAAAAGCCATAAGCCAGTCGAATTGTTTGTAACATTGCACAACAATTGTGTCCGTCAATATGGATTTTCTATTGAGAATCGATTAACGCCCCCTGAAAAGATTTTAGAGGTTATTTTCAAAATCTAATTTGCTAAAAACCTGTCTAAAGCACACAGGGAACTCACAGAAAATCATAGGATGATGCAGAGTAGTTTCTTCAGTAGGCTGTAACAGAATACGTAGACGGATATTTGGTGAATGTGTAATGAGTCTAGATTAAATACTCACCCAAACGGGCAGAGTATTTTATGGTCCCAAGAAAAAAGAGAAAATTAAGAAAATAGATAGATCGATGGGAATCAGACAGTATTTAATTTGAGTTGTTTTTAAATTGATTTAAATTGTAAAAAAGAAGGTATTAAAGGTTAAATTGATGCATAAATGTTGTGGTTGTATATGTTCTTACTCAATCTGAGAGAGGGTTAATAATGATACTGCTACCTTCCCTGCATCGTAGTTACATGTCCACGCCACCTAATATTCTCGATATATTTCAGTAAAAGCGCCAAGGAGGAAGTAATTCAATTCTAGGGGCTAATCTATGAACAAATATCTCTCCAGCATAGTAGTTATATGTCCACATAACAAAATACCTTCAAATTCTATGGCGGAATTATAATGATATTTCATGAAAGCGTTTACCATGGGCTAAGTAGGGAGTGATCCAATTTTGAGGGCTGATCTATGCTTCCTCCATACTAATCACCCCCAAAAGTTTTCGGTAAATTTCAATGAAATTTTGTGGAAAGTTAGGAAGGGGTGATTTGTTTAGGGGAGTGGATCAATGGACAGTTACCCATCCTTTAATGTAGCTTTATGTCCACAACACTCCACATACAAGTGGGTTTTCAGTGAATGTTATTTTGTAGAAGTTTGCTCTAAGGGTTATGGGGTGAGTGGGAAAGTTTAGTACACTTTGAGTGAAATTTTGAGTAAGTGTTAGAACCGATCCATGAACAGTTTACCTTCCCTGCATCATAGCTATATGTCTTTATGTTTATACTCCAAAATAACTCTAAAGGCTTTCAATTAATTTTAATGTCATAGGAATGATCTATTTTTTTAGATGTAACCTCTCCAGCATCGTTGCTACATGTCAACACCATAGAGAACCTCATGAATTGCAAATAAATTTTGTGGAAGAGAGGGCCATGCAGTAAGAATGCAATGATTCAATTTTAGAGCCAATACATGTAGAGATATCTCCACTGCATCGTATCAATATGTCAACGTTAACCATTATATCAAAAAGTTCTCAATAAATTTCATTGAATTGGGGAAGTTTTAAATTTTTTTCCTGCTTAGAAGACCCCCTTGGCTTGATGTTCCAATTAGATAATTATAGATAATAAAGGTCTCTTGATCAAAAAATTTAAAAATGAATAAGAATTGATTTCTCTATTGCTCATGCAACTACATGTCCACAACACCCAATATCGCCAAATATTTTCAATATCTTTCGATAGATGTACTAATGAGGGAGCGATTCGATTCTGGGGATTAATCCATTAAAATCATTGCTCTAAAAGGAATCTCAGAAGCGAACTTCTGTCAGATCTTCTTTAGCACTGTAGCTACATGTCCCCTTATCAAAATATCTTCAAACTGTTTCAGGGAATTTCAATGAAATTTTGTGTAAGGATTGGCCAAGGGCTAAGCAGGGTATGAATCAATTTGTTTCTTGGGGGGGGGGGTGTCCATGTATCCTGCATGGGAGCTATTTCTCCTTACCAACTATCTCCAAACAATGAAGATCTTTGGGACAAAGTATTTAAAAATTGATGAGAATTAGTTTCAAGCATTATTTCTCATAAATTTAGACTTTCTATCCGATCACTCTTTAAACCTTATCAGTAATTTATTTTTGCAAAATTTCATTTTCGAATGGAAGCAAAAATCCTGAATCTGAGGACTGAATCTTGTTAAATTTAACTGAAAATGATCGAAGTTAGGGTCAATGTTCAAGATTAAGGATATTGTTGTTTAGATCTGGTCATTTTTCTATTGCCTCTAACAAAATTTACAGAAAATCCCAAACTGAATTTTCACCGATCAACTGACATTTCTTGATTTTCCTACTCGATTTATCTTTTCAAATAACTCAAAACTAAAAAGATGGCGGTATACAACTGTATTCATACATGAAATTAGAAACACTGTTTTATTGGCAGCATTTCATTGACCCACTCCGAAGCAGTTGTTGCAAAGATGTAAAAATACTTGTTTCCGTTAATGTGACATTGTTGAGCGAATTCAATCGGCACATGAACTAAAAATCTGTTATGCATAAGGAAGATTTTAATGATTTTACATTACTTATGCATTGTACAATGTCATTTGATTTCTCCAAGACACAAAATTTTTTTGTTAGATCTTTATAAAAGATATAGAAATAATTTGAAGAAATAAAGAGTGGATAAGACGTAACTTACAGTACCGAACAGGAATCGTGACCGAAGTTTTTTTTACAAAATTGATTAGAATACACTGGAAATAATGGAGATTGGGAAAAAATAAGTATGAACTTACGAATATAAATCATAATTCAGTTTAAATGGAAATCTAAAATATTGATCAAACATTGTTTTTGCAGAAAATAAAATGGAATCGGTGACTCTAAAAAAACGAACCCATTCTTGAGAATTCATCAATTCTCCTATTACGTCGCCAGGGGACACAAACAATTTTTTCGGCACGAATGGATTGACACATGAATTGATTATTGACCTCAAAACATATTCATCAGGAGATTTTGAAAAGATAACTTGCTAAAAATCTGCCAGGAGGTCACATTGGTACACACAGAAAATTTCATTGGATTTTATTGAATGTTTTTCGCAGTAGGCTGTCACATATGGACAGACGTGTGGACATTTCAGCGTTCCTACACTAGTGGATGTAGCAGGCGGGTTACTGGTTCAACAATGTATTCGTAGGAATCTGGTGGAAAAAATTCTCCTTTCAACGTTTTTCTCCTTTTGTCCAGTTTAAAATTTTTTCTCTTTCAAATCTTTGTCCGGCTTTTCTTTTCGCGTGCCGTTTTCGTTCTTTGTTTCTTGAAACTGTACTTGCGATTTTAACAAACTAGTCTATTCACAAAAATAACCTCCTCGAATATGTGCTGTGCTGCAATGCAAAGGGGCTTTTCCTCTAATTTGTACATTACGGTGGAAATACGTTTTCCATTGGGTTATACGACACCCACACGATGCTCTTTTATTTACGCGATCTAAAGCCACTTGGTTTGTAAAATTGGTGCCGAGCAATTAGTTCCAAATGAATGTCTTCTTAATTATGCTATTCTGTCGGATATAAATAGCTCATTTACATATATTTCATATATATATATATATATATATATATATATATATATATATATATATATGTGTTTGTGTGTGTGTGTGTGTGTGTGTGTAGGTATATATATAGATACTGACAGACGGACAGATAGAGACCCACAACCCAAATTTCGTGCTTTGAGAAAATGATTTCTCAATGGAATGAAGAGAAATTTCACCTTAAAATGTAAACACTAAAACCATTGCTAAAAACGGGATATTGTTTCGAATAAAGTTCCTAATAAAACAACGTATATATATATATATATATATATATATGGCAAGTTTAGGCCTGCTTATCTGGTTCAATTTCATCTTGCATCAGCTTGTGGGGGAGATTCATTTAACAGTTGAAAAAAGTTTGATTCTCCTTTTTAAGTTGTTAAAGAATTCATTGGTCACCCCAGCTACAAGCAACAAGAATTTATCATTTGGATGGGGATGAATGAAAAAAAAACTAAGTAGACCTAATGTTGCCAAATTCTTCTCTTTATTGACCAATCCACCAGACCCCCTTTAACACGTTATGGGCCAGGGTGGCAGGGTATGGCCCAACACTCCCCATGGTTCGCACAATGAAAGTTATACCGGCCGTTCTTGTTGGGTCCTCGGTCTCAAAAGACCAAGCCATATCACTCGCTATGTGTGGGGGCGATGTGCTCCAACAGCGGTACCCAAACAGGAGAACGCCCGTTTCTGCTCGGTCATCGGTCCCTAAAAGCCCAGCTGCGTCACTTGCCTTGGGTGGGAATGATGTGCCCCAACAGTGACCACCCAAACAAAACCTAAAAGCCCTCAATAATAGAACAACGTTATACATCAGCACTTACAACGTCAGAACACTTTTAACAGACTTTCACCGAACCCAGCTAGACAACAAAATCAAAAACATTAAATGTGACATCATATGTAATAGCGAAATGAGAAGACCAGGAGGAGAACTAATAGAATTGAATAGCAAATACATTCTCTACAACTACGGAAGAGAGGAAGTGAAACAAAGTGGAGTAGGCTTTCGCATCAATAAAAACCTCAAAGAAAAAGTGGTAAGCTTAAAAGCTATTTTGGACTGCATAGCCAACATCACCATACAACTCACAAAGAGGTACAAGCTAAAAGTCATCCAAGTCTATGCCCTAATTTCGCAATCAATCAAAGAAGAAATAGGCAACTTCTGTGATGATTTGAACTCTCAATTACAAGATACTAAAAGATACTTCAATGTCATCATGGGAGATTTCAACGCATAAGTAGGACAAGGAATCGAAAGCTGCGTCGGAGAATTCGGATACAAATGACGGAACGAGAGAGGTGAAGATCTTGTAAACTTTGTAACTGCAAACGACGTCATAATCATGAATACATTTTTCCAAAAGAAATCCAATAGAAAATGGACTTGGAAGAGCCCCAACCATGAAACCAAAAGCGAAATACACTACATCCAGATGGACAAAAGCGACACCATCAAAGACAGTCAAATTCTAAACCAAGTAAACATGGGAAGTGACCATAGAATAGTAAGATGTAAGATACAAAAATCACCAATAAAGAACACAGGAAAATGTTCCACACCAGACTTGCAACCACTAAACGTACCAAATGAACTCACCCAACCCTTCAAGCCAGGACTGAAAAACAGATTTAATATCCTTCCCGTGAAAACGACACTAACATCAACGAACTCTACAGCAAAATAACAATGATAGAAGCTGCCAATATGCTTAAACCAAGAAACAGACAGATCATTAGCAGAATCTCAGATGAAACCAGGAAACTTATTGAAAAGTGCAGAAACCTAAGACCACCAACAACGAGGGAAAAATGAAGGAGACTGAACTAAATAGAACAATAAAAAAGAAACTAAGAGAAGACAAAAGATGGTATACAGCAGCCATCATCAAAACCACTCTCGAGAAATGTCGGGACTTGAGAGCAATAAACAAAGTACAGTACAGGACAGAAAGAAATAAGTAGCATAACCGAAGAAAATGGACACATAGCAACAGACAGGGACAGAATTGTCTAATGCACCTAAGAATTTTGCCAGGAACACACTGACAATCAGTTGAATGACTTCCAAGAAGTTACACCATGGCAGTTAAAGCAGGTCATCAAACAAACAAAAAAGGGAAAAGCCCTTGGACCAGATAACATCATCATCGATCTACTAAAAAAAAGCTGGTAAGAGAGTCAACAAAAAAATAGCTATTCTATTCAACTTAATCAATAATCAAATCTATCTATATTACTTTAATAAGTGACTATAATGATGCTTCACTAAGCGTCTAATCGAAAGTAATTTGTATAAAATGCAAAAAAAAAAAAGAACTGAAGGGAAGGAAGATGAACAAAGGGAAAAAAGAGAAAAAGAGAAAGTTAAGATGAAAAGGAAAAGTAAAAGTCGAGGTAGGTAAGAGAGAAGAGTACAGACGCAAAAGAGTTGGAAGAGATATCAAATAAAACTGGAACAAGAAAAAAAGAGGAGAATTATTAAAACATAGAAAAAAGAAAGAAAGTAAGTGAGAAAGAAAGCAAATGAAGAAGACGAATAAGATCAAAGAATAAGGGAACAAAACGAGATGTATAAGGAGAAAAGGGGGAGAAGATGTCGAAGAAAAAGAAGCCATGCTTGGGTAGAATTTAGAAAACGAGAACAAAGTGGAGAAAGAAAAAAATCAAAATATAAAGTAGAGCAGGATTAGAAAAAAATGAGAAAGAAAGGATTAAAACGAGAATAAAAAGAAGAAAGGAAAATAATGATAAGGAAGACGAGCAAGTCCGGATGCTGCAGGGTCAATCTCAACTCTCACTTCTCTTCCAAGCTGATATGCTATTGCACACATGATGAATGAAATCTTAGATAAATATGCCTCGTCAGTTTGATTCCATTTATCAGTGAGCCGCCTACCAAATCATGGTAAGGAATCGTCACGTTTTAACTTTACTTAAAGACATACATAATTCTTCGTTTAACAAAAGAAAGCTATTTGTAAAACTGTTACAAACACGCACACGCACGCACACTTGCACATGCATGCACATGCATGCACATACAAACAAATACACGCATACTGTTTCCACCGGGGATATGTTCCAAGATACTCAGTGGATGTCAGAATCCGCTGGTAATGCTGAACTGTTTTGTATTGTTTGTCTGATAATGCATGCTTATGATGGAGTTTGATTCAAAAATCAAGCGCAATGTGGTATGTATATTTTAAGTGATGATAAAACAGAGCAGTCACAACAATGAACTGTACTCTTACTGCAGATCTTAGCAACATCAGCATACATTTTTCCTTCCTTATTAAGTCGAGAACTTTAATATTTTCACTTGGAGAAAGCAATTTACAGCTTATGTATTTTATAGCAACTTGATTAAGGGTGGCCACTGATGCTAAAACAACCAATAAACAAAAAAGATGGTATGGTCTCTATGGGTATATACATGAATGATTAATTGCTCATTTGGAAGTACGAAAATAGAAAAATTTCTTTGATACATGTCTTCTTACAAAACTCTGACAGGCTTTAGAGTATCAAGTGTACTAACTGGTAAGTTTTCGATCTAATCTTGGTGTGGGTGACGCTTAACTTCGTGTAGGTTTACACACGTATCCAAGCACATACATCAAAGATTTTCATGTGATTGAAATTGAAATGCTTCAAAGCAAAAGTTCAAATTTCAGATTCTGATAATATGAAATTTATTTTGAAAATACTTTCAGCAGGACACGGTACTTAGCAATCCTTTGTTTTGCGAAGGCAAACAATTCAACTATTATCGAAATCGACAACATCCCTAGATTTTGATATTAAAATCGAAGATGAAATGTTTGTCTTATATCTTATCTATTTTACTATATCATCTGAATATTTAAGGGTAGCACGAGCTTCACTTATATTAATTGATTTTATGCAGAAGATTGTTTCTTTAGTCGTAAGAATAGTCTGATTGGCCGTTCTAACGACTTCAGGCGGCGAAATGTGCAAGATTTTTAGACAATTTGATAAAGCAAAGGGTAAACATTCTGATCCCTTCAAATCTTGGCTTGATCATAATGAGATAATATCAAAAATTAAAGAATATCTTCATGATTATATAAAAATAGAATAAATGAATAATGTATAATAAATAAATCAATTTGTATGTTAGGGGAATTAAGTGGCCAAAAGAAACGGATCTAGTCTTATGAAAGATCATTGTATTGACTTGAACCAGGGAAAGAGGAAACATTTGGCTCTGGTCAAATTGTCTAAGTAGCAGGGCGGGTTGAGAGATCGAACATGGAATGCCAAGTAACAACTAATCTGAGTATATGGATGGAATATCCCAGAAAGGCTAGAAAGTGGTTTAGTTTTGTTTCACCATGTATATAAAGGTCATTTATTTGATAATTTAAAGGGAAAAAACAGTAAAATGATAGAAACAAGATGGTTTACGCCGTGGAAAAATTGAATTCAAGGTTAGTGAAAAGAATGTCAAATTCTTCAGTTAAATCATAAATAGATAATAATAAATAGAAAATCAAGTTGTGCACATTTGTCTGTGTAAGTATTATTCTTAAAGATGATGTCATCAGTTGGTTTGCGTACAGTCTGAGATTAAAACTGACACAATCGATTTAATATTCACACGGGTGATTTTCAATAGAAGTGATACGAAAAGTGAGTCATTTCTGATGCTGTACTTACTGATCTCTCATCGTTAATACGTTCTTTCTGGTATCCTACATAAGTAAGCCCTGTTTCAAAAAAGTTCAATGATGTGTCGTATAAGATTATATATATATATATATATATATATATATATAATATACATTATGATAATACTCTATATAAAATAACAAACTGCATGTATGACGTAAGTTATACATCAAAATTATAGCTGAAAAGGAGGTGGTGTTCGATCAACACGGCTGGGGGTACCTTGTTAAAATAGCAGCTTTGTTTTTAGATCCCCGAATCAGTTACAAGTTAAACAAGAGAAAATTTACACATTCAACCAATATATAAAACTATGTGTAAAATTTAAAAAAAAAAAAACACCGGAGAAAAGTACGTAAATCACGATTGAGAAATGAGTTACCGAGACAAAAAATGAAATTTAAAAAAAATATGTTTCGTGTTTAAAGCTTTCTAGACTATATATGTATCTCTGTGTATGGGCGTGGATTAAAACCCATCTGACAGTATTATACTAAAAAGACAATTGAGGAAGCCAAAGATGATATTACAAACGGAAACTCTTTATCAGATTTAATATGTTTCATTAGACGTGCTAACTTCTTCAGAAATAATTAGAGAATGCAAGTGGGTGCTTTTGAATTAGACCCAAGCAGTGCGTAGTATAAAATCCGGCTTTTGCATGAGCTTCATTCGTTATCAGATAACCATAATGGATTTATAAGTGTCTAGTACATACAGGGGTAGTATCTTGGATCTCAGTTGGTGTAGGTAGTTTTAGAACATTTACAAAATACCTTTGTTTGGAGAAATACTTTTTGCGTACCCAGGGAGCATCTTCAAGTATAATCTTAGAGCTGTATTAGAGCCCAATAGTAATTTTTGAGTTGACAAATGCAACTGATGGGGCTTGCTGGACTTTGTGTAAGAATATCTTGGATAGACATTCCAGGTAAGTTCTTTAATAATTGCAGATTTTATTGTCAGAGAAATATTTTTCATCAAATATGTGCGTATTGTAAGTGATTCGAAAGGAAATTTTATTATGTGTAAAGTTTACAGAAAAATTGTACATTTCCGAGCACTGTGCTATCAAATGTCATGAACTCTTGTCTTAAAATGAAACACCTGCGTGGACCGATAGATACAGAATATGAGGGGAAATTGTTGACAGATCTACTACGAAATTGAGAAGTTTTAGTGATATTGCATGGATAGAAAGGGGATCTTTGGGGCTGCCATGTGATCCAGAAATTTGAGTTGTCTTCGGAAATTGATATCCTTGCAAATAGCTCATTTGTTTCCGATCTGTGCTGTTTACTGACGATTTGAGAATGGCAGTTGTTAAATTAAGATGAATTTAATACAAGTCGAGGAATTGATAATGATTGACGTTGGATATTATCCGTTATTGTGCTAAACACATACAAGAAACATGAACTTGAAGAAAAACAGTTTTTCTTACACACATATATATATATATATATATATATATATATATATATATATATAACAAACATGCATATACATATTTATTTGATTTAGCCATCTTCTGCATACGTCCACATCCATGGAGCATCCATTGAAGAACAAACGAACTAGCAATAGAAAAAGAGATTAGCATGATAACCGTAATTAATCATTTTCAGCACGTTCATATCATAGATTGGAACCTAATGATAGGACAGTTTTATTCCAGGATCAATTTTTTAAATAATTTTGTCTGATCGATGTGAGCATGCGCCATTACGGATAGGTGAATATAAAAAAAAAGTATTCTGTCTATGACAAAAGTATGAGATTTTGCATTTTTGTCGATCTGAAATCTCGGTGGGCTTTTTTTAGGTGGAGATTTCTTCAAGCATAATTACTGAAGAAAATAAAGGAAGCTCAAATCCACATCGGGTTTTTCCACCCGATTACTTACCAAAGATTCTGTTACGAACCTGGACTGTGCCTTTCCCAGGACATTTTACATTATTTTCATTACTGCATCCAAGAAATGTGAGGTATTAATGAGATAGACAGGAGCTCGGGCAAACAGCACGGTGATCCTAGCTTTTCTTCACTTTCAGACAGTAACGATGAAATCATTCATTACCACCCTATTTCTCTTTTCCTTGTTTCTTTTCATTTACATCCTTCCATTTACTATATTTCAGTCAATCCATTCATCAGCTTCAGTCGGACTTAAGTGCCAAACAGACTGATCTCACGAGCAGCCGATCTTAAGCCTTAGTCTATACTCTACAAATGTGGTCAGACTGTTATGCTTACTTTCTCTTTGAATACATGAATAAGAGTTTACTTATCCCAGTTTAATCTGGTACCAGACCAGGATGAAATACTTGAAAAGAAACAAACTCATTATTTGTATTGCATGGCTAAAGGCGAGGATCGAACCATTTTAAAGTTTCCTCATGAGCAAGCTATTCGGCAGATTGTTTCATGGTATTGTACAGGATCCACCTTTTGTTATAAGTTACTTTCCATCAAGAAATCAATCAGTTTCGCAACAACATTATTCAACAAATCTCTACACAGTGATTTTTCTCACTTTATTTGCTCGAAATGTTTTAACATTGTTCAAATTGAAACAGTTAATTTGGGGACATTTTCTCGAATGGTTTGGCGAGGATTCTCTTCCATTAAGTCTTTTGGTTGATCAACTGCAGCGGAGACGTCCTCTGCTTTACCCATATTTGCAACTCAAGTCTCCATTTTTGAACTTTTGAAACCAACGACTTACTTTATGTTCGGAAGAAGTAATTTCGCCTCATATTCGAAATCGCAGATTTGAAAATAATGTGAAACTCGTCAATTTTTATCTGGAATTTGAAGCCATTATTTGCAAGTTTGCAAATTAATATCCGTGGAAGAAATGATATAGATTCATAGGGAAACAATCTTACAACATACATACACACTGGAGAAATATCAATTACGTATCAAAAAACATAATATAAAGCGGAACAACCGTAAAATATGAAAAAAAAGACAAATATTAATCAAAATGAAAAAAGTTAATAATAGGAAATTAACGTAAAATAACCTTATCAAGTAGTGAACCTTGCTAAGAAATGAAACAGAGAAAACTTTAAAGATTAAAATGAAATGAAATACTACAATGTATTATCAAACTTTTATAGCACAAGAACTATCCCAAAACAAATTAGGATTTTTTAAAAGACTTGAAATAGGAAAATTAAAATTTGCTTGAAAACAGAATAATAATGGGAACCAGAGAAAAAATAAATCAAACAAATGAAACCTTTCAATTTAACGATCAAATAAACCTAAGAATACACAAAAAAGTATAAAAACCAAACCCAAGGGACAGTTGAAAGCAAAAGCAGTTACTTTCAATGCTATCTGCATAAAAACACCCAAGATAATTCAACATCATGAAATGAGTTAAGTAAATAAATATTACTTACTCCAACCGTCACATAACTATTTTTTGGATGAATATATACTTGTGGTATGTATTTCATCGACCTATATATTTCAAGGGCGTACTGTATGGGTAGACAAGGTTGGAAACCGCCTAAAGGTTAACTAAACTGAAATATTTCTATTCATAGTAGATATAAGGAGGGTAAATTCAATGCTGGTAACTACGTAAAAGAGCTATGAAGCAGATCTCGGTTCAAGTGTTTAACGAAAGAAAAAGGTACGGAAAGGCAGTCGACTCGCGTTTGTATGTGTTTAACATAAACAGACGTTGTTTGAGATGCTCCCATCATTAGGAGCGTTTGTTTCAATGGCTGATTTTGTTGGCAACTTGCAATCTATTCTAAAATTTAAAACTGAACCACTATCATCAGTCTTTTAATGTATGTTGTTGGACATTCACCTTCCCCAGGATTTGCCACATCTCTCTGCTTTTGTTGGCTACTTGCAAACTAATCTATTTCAAAATTTAAAACTGGAATCAGTCTTTTAAAGTCCGTCGTTTGACATTTACCTTCCCCAGGATACGCCAAACCTCTCTATCATGGGTGTTGCGGTGCCAATTCTTTCGGACTTTGTCTAGTTCGTCTCCCCATTTTGTATTCTGTCGGTCACCGACATTCTGTCGGTTACTAACTGATGGGATCGTAATGTCCATCAGTTGTCTGCCATTCTTGCAACATGACCAGCCCATTGTCGTTTGAATTTTCTAATGGATTCTATCATGCCTCGATTTCTTGTTTCCTCCCTGATATATTATGTTGTCTTGTGATCTCTCCATGTGAGGTTGAGCATGATTCTTTCATGTGCCCGTTACATGCTTCTCAGTTTAAGGGTCAGTCTCTTGGTTCAATTCCATGTTTCAGCTCTATAGGTAACTATTGGAGCATGCATTGGTTGTATATCTTTCTTCTTAGGATTAATGAGATCTTCTTGTTCTTGTTCTGTCAGAGGCTTGCCATCCTAGAGTGATTCTTAGCTCGATTTCTTCTTTTGAGGATTTCATATAGATTTGCTGACATAGATAGATGTGGTGGTCTACTTTCTCTAGTTCTTTGTCTCCGATTTTGATTGTTGTATCCTTATTTCCGACCTGATTGTTGCACATGAACTTTGTTTTGCTGAAATTCATGTGTAGGCCGACTTTCTTGCTCTCTTCGTTTCGTTCATCTTTCATTAGTTGGAGGTCGTGCAGGTTCTGCGAAAAGGGCAATGTCGTCTGCAAATCTGAAATTGCTCAGATACTCGCCGTCTATCCTAATCCCTTTACTCTTCCAGTTTAGTCTTCTGAAGATCATCTCGAGGCAGGCTGTGAAGAGTTTGGGTGAGTTGGTATCACCTTGTTTTACTCCTTTCTGGAGCTGAAAGGGTTCTGAGTCTTTCTGTAGTCTGATAAAGGAGCTGCAGTGACTGTATATATGTTGCAGTACTTTGATGTTTACAAGGTTTATACCTTGTACAGTGATGACCTTCATGGCCGTGGGAATTTTCACCGGGTCAAAGATCTTTTTGAAGTCGATAAATGCTACAGCGTGTGGTATTTTGTATTTTTCTGCCTCCCTCAATGGAGATGGTCCATGGTCGAGTACTGTCGTCTAAAGCCAGCTTGCTACCGTGGTTGGTTTCATCTACCGTTTTTGTGGTTCCGTTGGTGATGCAGTTTTGTAATCCTGTTGGGCTGTAGTTGTTGCCGTCTTCCGGATTTCCTTTTTCATATAAAAGCATTATGATTGCAGTGTTCAATTCCCCGGGGCATGAATTGAATAGAATAGGTTGTTTCCTAGGGATTATATTATCAGCTATTTTGAGTAGGTCGATGGCGATGTTATCTGGTACAGGGGCTTTTCCTCTGTTTGATGGCTTACTCCACCTCCCATGGTGTAACTTCTGGGAAATCTGAGAACTGATTGCTCGCGTCTTGCGTATCCTGTCAGTTATTTTGTGGAGGAGTAGAGTTTTCGGTTGAATTCTTGGGCATATTCGACAATCCTGTCTCTGCATGTTGTTCATTTTCCTCGAATATATTAGTTATTTGTTTCCATCCTGTACCAAGAGCTTTGTTGATAACTTTGAGGACTCGAACCTTTTTAGAGAACTATTTCGATGATTTGATCTCTCTTCATCTCTTTTAGATTGTTTTATTCAGTTCAGTCGCTTTAATTTTCTCTCTTGTCGGTTGCTTGAGGTTTTACGTTTTTTTTGGGGGGGATTCTTAGTTTCAGTTGGGATTTTACTAATGATTTGTGTGCTCTTTGGTTCAATCATAGTGGCAACTTCTATTAGAGAGGCTGTTATTTTGTGGAGTTCGTTGATGTTGGTGTCGTTCTCCTTAGGTTTTTGGTAAGAATTTATTTATTTTTTTCAGTTCAAGCTTAAAGAATCGGGTAAAGTCTTTTGCTACGTTTAATGGTTGCAGTTCGGTGTGGAACATTTTTTGTGTTCTTTGTCGGTTCTAGCTTACATTTTATATCTTATTCTGTGGCCGCTTCCAATGTCGAGTAGATAAAAGACTTGAATGTCAACGACGGTGTCGCTTTCGTCTGTTAAGATGAAGTCTATTTTGCTCTTGGTGTCTTACTAGTTTTTTTTTCGGTTTTTTTCCAAAGTCCATTTCCTATTGGGCATTTTTTGAAAAAGTATCAATGGTTTTGAACTCATTCGCAGTTGCGAATTTACAAGATTAACTCTCAATCCGTACTTTTTCTATAAAGAAATCGGAATTAATAAAAAAATCAGGGATAGTCAAGCAAATCAAACTACGTAAATAAGTATTTATTTAAATTGTAAGATCAATAAACCGAGTTTTAACGAATTAACCTGCTCCCACCGAAATTTCTTTTTGAAATAAAACAAATTTATATTTCATAATGCCAAACAAGGAAAATAATTATAAACCATCAACAAAAATCACATAGTGAAGGAAAATGGTTACTACTGTGAGTCAATTAATCCACTTTTTGAATAACGCATTGTAATACCGCAACACTTACCTTCAAAGAGAGGAAAGTCTATTATGTAGCGATAGTACAGGAGTG
Source organism: Thysanoteuthis rhombus (assembly GCA_963457665.1). NCBI lineage: Eukaryota > Metazoa > Mollusca > Cephalopoda > Oegopsida > Thysanoteuthidae > Thysanoteuthis > Thysanoteuthis major. The sequence goes on from OY735204.1 coordinate 21,046,052, forward strand.
ACACGAAGCAAGCAATCATTGTAAATCGTTGCTGAAAACTTATAAAACAATTTTTTTTCTCTAAAGTAAACAATTCCCAAAGATAATAAAAGTATCAGGAATTTCAACCGAAAAATTGCTGGGGAAGAATCATAAGTATAACTGAAACAAAATAATTGTTTATTTATGTTATATTTATTCATATTCCATAATGAAAAATAATCAAACCAAACGAATTGATAAAAAAAATAGCAGTTTAGTTTATTCGAAACAAAACAATATCATTTATGGACTTACTATTTTTTTGTTTCAGTAATTCTTTTATTTACTCATATTTGTTCGCCGTTTTCAACATCAAATTGGCTGGTGTGTTAAATTTACAACCGGGGCGACCTTTCTTTCTGTCTTTCAAATTTCTTTTTGAATGCTGATCTTCGATTTCTTCCTTTGCATTTGTAACGAATAGGCCCATGTCTGTCTCATTATTTTTTACTTTTTTTCTTGCCATTTTATGTATTTTTCTTCCTCCCTTCTCTTTCACTCTTCTTTTTTTCATCTTGACAATGGCTCATTTAATTATCGAATCTAGCGGTGAAGATGTTGTCACTATCGAAGTCAGTAGTGTATTAATCAAAGGAAAATGGTCACCAGTTTGAGTCGATCAATTCAATTTTCGAATTACGCATTGTGATACATAAACATCTATCTTCAAAGAGAGGAAATTCTATTGTGTAGCAATAAGAGATGAGTGAAATTGAAAAGGAAGCGAGACTCCTCGACAAAGTAACAAATGGTTGAATTCTAAAAACTTTGAACAGTGACTGTCGTATGGAAAATCACTCAGCTTTCAATCCAAAAGCCAAGTCTGACCACAGATAAGTGGCATTTGATCTCGATTTTATTTCAAATTATATTTACTATATTTTGCGAGAATTTTGAATGTAGATTCCATACCTGTCTCTGTCTGTCCCGAACCAGATGGGGTTGGTAAGGCTAGAACTGAATTTCTCAAAATCTAACCCTCGGACTTTAACTAAGTTAAAATCTTCCAAAAATAAGGGGACAATTATAATGAACGAAATTTTTGTGTGTGTGTCGCTTCGAACGCGCATTCCTAACTTACAAGAACGGATGGAATAGGTGCTAAGAGCCAGTAGAGCTCTGCAGCCACTGACCCGCATCAGCAGTGGACAATCCATCAGACCCCTTACCAACACATTATGGGCCAGCATGGCAGGGTATGGCCCATTACTCCCCATAGTTTGCATACTAAAAATTATATCGGCCGATCCTGCTGGGTCCTCGGTACCGAAAGGCCCAAATCATTTGCTTTGGGTGGGGATGATGTGCTCCCAGGGCAACTACCTAAACAGTACACTAAGAGAACATTTGTTCCTACTGGGTCATCGGCCCCAAGAGACTCAGCCACATAACTTACTTTGGGTGGGGATGATGTGCTCCGAAAGCGACTACCCAAACCCTTCACGAACAAAACACCTGTTCCTACTGAGTCATCGGTCCAACAGCGACCATTTAAACATATCCCTAAGACTGTCACTAAAAAGACAACATACATAGGTACCTACAACGTCTGAACACTGTCAACTGATATGCACCTTACCGATCTAGAAAGTGAAATCAAAAATGTCAAATGGGACATCATAGATATTAACGAGGTAAGAAGACCCAGAGAAGAACTAATCGAACTGATGGGCAGACATCTCCTTTACAGCTACAGAAAAGAGAAAGTAAAACAAAATGGAGTATGCTTTCTCATCAATAAGGACCTCAAAGAAAATTTAATCGGCTTTTTAGCCGTCTGTGACCGAACAGCTAGCGTCGCCATACAACTTTCAAAGCGACACAAACTCAATATAATCCAAGTCTACGCTCCCACTTCGCAATCAACCCAAAGCAAATACACAACTTCTATGATGACCTGAACTCCCTGCTCCAAGACACAAGAAAAAACTTCAATGTCATCATGGGAGAGTTCAATGCGCAGGTAGGACAAGGAAATGTAGATTGCGTCGGCAAATTCGGATACGAAGTACGGAACAAGAGAGGAAAAGATCTTCTAAATTGTGCAAGGGTTAACAGATGCAAAATCATGAACACCTTCTTCAAGAAGGGACCCGATAGGAAAAGGACTTAGAAGAGCCCTAATCACAAAACAAAGAACGAAATATGACTACGGACAAAAGCGATATCGTTAAGGACATCCAAGTCCTGAATCAAGTTAATGTAGGCAGTGACCACAGAATGGTACGAAGTAAAATACAATTAAACATCAACGAGGAATGTAGGAAAGTGTTTCACACAAAACCTCAACCTCTAAACATACCAAAAGAGCACGCTCGATCTTTCGAGTTCGAACTGAAAAACAGATTTAAAACAAGACGACACCAACATCAACAAACTAAACAACAAAATGACAGCATCTATAATAGAAGTCACCTCTATATTCAAACCAATGAGCACACAACCCATTAGTAAAATCTCAGACCAAACCAGAAATCTCATGGAAAAACGCCGAAACCTCAAGCCACCGACAACAACAAGAGAGAAAATTGAAGAGACTGAACTGAATAAATCAATCAACAAAAAAGAAAGGGAAGACAGAAGACGATACACGGCGGTAGTCATCGAATCAACCCTTGAAAGAGGTCAGGGCTTCAAAGCTATAAACAAAGGACGAAAGTAAATAACCAGCAAAAACGAGGAAAATGGAAACCTAGCAACAGACAGAGACAGGATTGTCGAACGTGCCAAAGACGTGAGGAATCAACTCGAGGACTTCCCAACAGTAATCCCGTGGGAGGTTGAACAAGCTATTAAACAGACGAAGAAAGGAACTGCCCCTGGACCAGACAACAGCACCATTGACCTACTCCGAAAAGCGGGTAAAATCATCACCAGGAAACTAGCCATCCTTTTCAACTTGTGTCTAAAACATAGTAAAGTCCTATATGATTGGAGCACTGCTATCATAATGCTTTTATATAAGAAAGGAGACCCAAAAGACCTCAACAACTACAGGCCTACAACCCTATTCAACTGCGTACACAAACTTTTCACAAAGATCATCACCAACCGAATCAGAAAAAAACTCGATGAAAACCAACCACGAGAGCAAGCTGGCTTTAGAAGAAACTACTCGACCGCCTACATGGACCACCTGCTTTCGATAAATCAACTGAAAGAAAAAGCAGCAGAATATAAACTACCACTCGCCGTAGCATTTATCCACCCCAAAAAGGCATTCGACTCAGTAGAAATCCCTAAGGTCATGGAGGCTATCACTCGACAAGGTGTAGTTCCAGTATATATCGAAGTGCTGAAACATATTCATATTTATCAGACTACAGAAAGACTCAGACCCCTTTCAGCTCCAGAAAGGAGTAGGACAAGGTGATACCAGCTCACCCAAACTCTTTACAGCCTGCCTCGAGGTGATGATCAGAAGACTAGACTGGGAGAGTAAAGGGATTAGAATAGACGGCGAGTATCTGAGCAACCTCAGATTTGAAGACAATATCGCCCTTTTCGCAGAGAACCTGCACTACCTCCAGTTAATGATAAATGAAGTAAATGAAGAGAGTAAGAAAGTTGGCTTGCTCATGAACTTCGGCAAGACGAAAATTATGTGCAGCAACCACATCGGAGATAAAAAAAAAACACTGAGATCAAAATCAAAGACATAGAACTGGAGCAAGTAGATTACTACATCTACTGAGGAGAACAATTCTCCAAGAGACCTTCAAGAGAAGAAGTTATCAAGTGAAGAATCACTCTAGAATGACAAGCCTTTCGCAGAGCTAGCTCAACCTTCAAAAATGAGAAGATCCCATTAGTCCAAAAAGAATGCATCCTCTCAATAGTCACTTATAGAACAGAAACATGGAGCCTAACCAAGAGACAGATCCGCAAATTGAGAACTATGCAACGTGCACATGAAAAAATTATGCTGGGAGAGACTGCAAGACAGCACAGTACATGCGGGAAAAAACAAGAATCAGGGACATCATGGAACCCATCAAAAATCTCAGATGGTAGTGGGCTGGCCATATTGCATGAGCAGCAGACAACCGATGGACATTGTGATTCACCACATGGATCCCCAGAGATCACTACTATCACCCCAAAAGTGTTAACACTCAATATCCATATTCTAACCTATGAAATAATGAATTTGGTGAATCTTTCGTTAAAAACCATATATTGTAACAAATTGAGTTTATGCTAAGGTGGCCGATAAACGCTCCTCGAAATAGAGTGCTTTTACTGTCCACTGGGTGCTGCCATTTCTGATAACTTTTGCAAGCCACTAGCATGTCACCTCATCATCATCATCATCAGTCTTTTAGCGTCCGTCATTGGACATAGACCTTCCCCAGGATTTGCCACACTTCTCTATCATGGGCGTCACGGAGCCAGTACTTCCTGAACTTGTCTAGCTCGTCTCTCCATCTAACATTTTGCCGGCCTCGGTTGCGCATGTGGTCTCGGGGAATCCACGTTGTGAGTCGTGATGTCCATCGATTGTCAGCCATTTTTGCAACATGGCCAGCCCACTGCCATTTGAGATTTTTTATGGATTCTATGATGTCCCTAACTCTTGTCTTTTCCCGGATGTACTGTGCTGTTTTGTGGTCTCTCCATGTGAGGCCCAGCATTATTCTTTCATGTGCACGTTGCATGGTTCTCAGCTTACGGGTCTGTCTCTTGGTTAAGTTCCATGTTTCAGCTCCGTAAGTGACTATTGGGAGGATGCATTGGTTATACACCCTTCTCTTTAGGATCAATGGGATTAGTGTGATTCTTCGCTTGATTTCTTCTTCTTTTGAGGGTCTCATGGAGATTCGTTGTCCTAGGTAGATGTAGTGGTCTACTTTCTCGAGTTATGTGTCCTCGATTTCGATCTTAGTGTTTTTATCTCCAATTTGGTTGTTGCACATGATCTTCGTCTGAAGTTCATGTGTAGGCCTAATTTCTTGCTCTCTTCATTTAGTTCATCTACCATTAGTTGGAGGTCGTGTAGGTTCTCTGCGAAAAGGGCTATGTCGTCTGCGAATCTGAGGTTGCTCAGATACTCGCCGTCTATTTTAATTCCTTTACTCTCCCAGTCTAGTCTTCTGAAAATCATCTCGAGGCAGGCTGTGAAGAGTTTAGGTGAGCTGGTATCACCTTGTCTTACTCCTTTCTGGAGCTGGAAGGGGTCCGAGTCTTTATGTAGCCTGATAAATGAGCTGCCGTGCTGGTTTTCCACAAAGAGTGGCCGTTTCTCTATTGAATATTCCTATTTCAAAAGGCCTCTTCACAAACATTTTTTATCTCACAGGACACCACAATTTTATATAATATCCATTATATCATTATGTATATTGTATTGATTAAATGATGAAAATGAAAAATATCCTGTTAAGAATAAAAAGAAAGGAAAGTCGGATGTTAAATCAAAAACGGTGACAGTAAAAAATTTGGAGGGTAAGCAGAAAAAGAACTTCAATATAAGAAATATAAAATATAAACTTGTATAAGGGGAGGTTTTCAACAACCTAAGCAGCAGATCAAACGCCTTGAAGAATTTATCGGTTCGAGAACTTCGGACGTCTCTGCATCCGGAATTAGTGTACTTTTCCTTCTAGGCAAGAAAAGAGTAGATTCTAAAGTTTCTTATTTCGATTAAAAACTTTTATTCTAAGCGAGAGTATACTGCTTTAAACTCGATAGTGAAACACCACAATTATTTTGGCTCCAACTTAATAAATGGGGTGAATGAAAAAAAACAAACTTGCCTAGTTTTAGTTATATAAACAAAATTACCGTTACAATATAGACGCACTTGAAAATTCTAAACGTTACCTTTTTTCCAGTCTTGAAAATGCGTTCATTTGTTTCAAAGATCCCAAGACCCTCGAAATATAGTCTAAAACCATATCGAGTGAAATATCTAAAGCTTTCAATCGTTTTTTTGTTTTTTTTGTTGGGGTCAATATAAGATATAATCAGTAATTTATTTATTCATTTAGTAAACTGTGAACATGGTTTGTATTTTCATTAAATAAGTTGGTCTAGTTGACTGGTTATCTATCTATTTATCATACATACAAGCCACGCCAAAAGAGCTGGAGGGCTGGGAATTAAAACATTTACTCACATCAAGTCCAGAGAAAATTTTTCTTAATTACCCCGATAAGTAGGTTTTAGTGGGGGGTTTAGTTTGCGATGTAAGTATATGCTGAATTGATCCTTTAGTTTGTGTCCGGTGGCATTCATGCTTGTTTTTATTTTTGTTTTTTGTTTTTTTGAAAATTCATACTTTCTGCTGATCATTATCCAAAATAAGACCAGAGAAATGATTTATTTATTGATCTACCTTTCTTCCTATTTTTGATCGATTACCCCACTCCGATTATTGACAGGAGTGCTGGTGGTGACACCTTGATCCCGGGCAGAGTGCATAGATACTCTAATCTTAGGCATAAATGCGAATCCATACATAAATAATCCTCTTGTTTTTACGGGTAGTATGCTAGTTATTTTATATTTCGTTCGACTATCAAATTTTTCATTTGTTTCTTTTCTTTTTCGCTCGACGAATGAAATTTGATCCCAAACTTTCTAGTTAGTACGTCAAACAGTAAATAAAGAAGAGCTCTGATCATTCAAATCAACTGTTCATTCGACCACCATACGCGTTTGCTTGATGACTTTTCGGGTCCTACGACAAGTAATAATTCTCCGAACAAATTTGATAAAAAAGATCAGTTGACCATAAACTTTACTTTCTGCTAGGGCCTCTTGGTATTCTCTAATCCCTACAGCTGCAACAAGTACGATATCATAAAAAAAAGAAGGTTTTCCAAGTATTATTTTCGCAATCATTCCAGTTTTATGTCCCCACTTTAAAAAAAAACTATACAGACTTCTATCATAATCTTAATTATTACAAGCTGTGGTTCGGTTGGGATGGTGTTCAGAGTGGATTTTGAGGACGTGAAAATATTATTATACCTGATGTGATGAAATTGTTCGGGTAAAGTAAGAACTAAGTGAAGTTCATGAATATTTTTGACGACATATTTCCTATCCGTACATACTCACCGATCAGATTAGATGAAACGGAAATATGACGAGGCAAAACGCTTCCTTTAATGTATAGTATACGCCGTAAATCATCTAACAAAGAAGCATAAAATTAGATTGAAATCCTCGACAATTCAATATCTTTGTACTGTACAGGATATATATTTTTTGATGATTGATCTGAAATGATGAGTTACTCAGATATGTATAAGAAAATTTTCGTAAAAACATATAAACATATAACTAAACTCTGTAGACTCCTGTGAAAGTTTTACTCTGATATTAAATGCAAGACTGATTTATCTAGCGTATTTATTCGAAATATTTCATAAAATCTGCAAAGATGCTTTGTATCTTGAGATCAAGATGTAAATTGCTAGTATGATCAGAGATGCTTCATTGATGAAAACAAAATTTTTCCTGTTGAAAATAATCATACGAACATACGATTTAAAGCCACATAGATTTTGGTAATATTTTTAAAAAGTGGGGTGGGAATCATGTACAATCCTGACTGAGAAAAGTGCACTTGATTTAGTAAGGGGTGTGGCATGATCATGGGGATAAAAAGGCAAGTAAACGTGTGTTTTATATCGTGTGCAAGTGAGTGTGTCATTACAAGTGATACCATTTGCTCAGGACTAAACTAGCACTAAATCAGACAGGCCACTGCACATGCATAACTCGATCTATCTGGACGGGTGTGTATTCATCATAACGTCAAGTTAGACACGGCGTTGTCAATCAGAGGCCAGTCGGTCTACTCACTTACTGGCACACTGTTTACCAAATTATAGTACATTCGACATCTTAAGGTCACTAAACAAACTGAGAAGAACATCTGTGCTTCTCGTTTGATTTACCAAGTCAGGATGCTCGTGAGCAAGAAGATAAAAATTTCCGTTTGGAACTTTGGGTGCGTAACTTTTCCAAATCGTAAAAAAGATGAACTCAACAGTTATTACTTTCTACAAGAGTGAACGAACGACAGTAAATTCGGGATCGATACACAGGAATGTAAATAAATGCATGAGTATTTTTCATTATTTGTTCCGAACATTAACTATGGACGATGATTTCTGCTTGCATTCAGAAACTACCAGATAATCAATACCAAATAAAAATATAAAACTAAGGAAACTTCACAATCTCTCTCTCTCTCTCTCTCTCTCTCTATATATATATATATATATATATATATGTATATATATATATATATATATATGTGTGTGTGTGTGTGTGTGTGTGTCTTCTCCTAATGTCTTTACTGTCTCATCGACACCAATCGATTACTCGTTCGCTCCATCTGTTGTCCCTCTTTCTTGCTATGTGTCATACTCATGTCCATTTTTGTTGCCTTATTACTTGCACAATATTCTACACCCTGGTTCCCTCTCGGATCCATATTGATCGTTTTCCATCACTTAAAGCTTTCACATGGGGGTACATTGATAAGTCCGAAGCCTAATGATGAACAAATCTTTTTTGTATAAACACAACAAATATCTCGTTTTCAACACATTCTGCTTCTTTGTCAATAAACACGATTCAGTAGTAAATATCAATCTCACAAATCGAAATTTTGCAATAAAAATTCAGATGATTGCCAGGCTACGGGCATATTGATCCACTCCCATATATATATATATATATATATATATATATATATATATATATATATATATATATATATATATATATATATATCACGGCCTTTCCAATTCCTTTCCATGATCCACTAACCTCTGCCATGTCATTATCGGCAAATCTTTCTATCTCATATTGTCCTATGGGCACCAATAGTTTAGTCTTCTGTTTCATATGTTGTCAGCTCCTCTTGTTGAGCGTTCGGCCCATTTCCATTTCTGTTACTTAATTATTTGTATAACATTGTTCACCTTAGTTCTTTCTTCGGTCTATGTTGATCTTTTTCTCTTAGAGTTATCTTCAACATTGCTCTTTTCATGGCACTCTGAGAGATTGGTTGGTTCGTTTTGTTAAATATTCACGTCTGTAAGCCATAGCTGGTATTTAAAATTCATAGCATAATTTATATTTCAAGCATACAGCAAGGTGCTCTCCAATACGTCTCTATGCATACCAAATGATTTCCAACCGATCGATATGCGTCGTTCTATTTTGCTTTGATAATCTTTTTTAACTTTATCATCTGTCCTAAGTAAATGTATTCGTCAACTTCTCCTTAACTTATGGTCTTGGGATGGGGGCTATCGTTAAACATTTGCATTTGTTCTGTTTATCTTAACGACTAATTATTTACTTTCCCTCTTTAGACTAATCAAGGTATTTTATAATTTTTCTGATACTTCGACAAATCTCAAGGGGTTTTAATCTTCCCCGTCTATATTTATTCCCATTCTCTTTCAGTAGGTTATCTGAAAGATGCTTTCAAGACTCATTGTTAACAATTCAGGTGATATTGTATTCCCAAGTTACCCTATCTATTCTCTAGAATTTTCTAGTGAATTTTGTTCAAGCATTGATATGTTCTACCAAAACAAATGCTCTCTCATAATCAGCAAAGGTCGAACGAAGTGCTTTGTTGTATTCTAATGACTTTTCGATCAGTTGACTTTTTGTATGTAGGTGGTTTTTTGTTGAATAGCCCATAATGGAGCCTTTCTGTTCGCGTGGTTGAATCTCATCCAGAGTGTCTGTTAATCTATAAGTATTTTTGCGAAACATGTATGTTAGGTTATAGTGTAAGGTGGCCGTTGCCGAGGTAAGGTCTTTAATGCTATTGATCTTGTTATTTATTATAAGTCAATTTCGTTACACCATTCGGGCTTTTCCAAATCCACTTATTTATATATGTATATATGTGTGTGTGTGTGTGTGTGTGTATGTGCGTGTATGTGTGTAGATGAATTGGAAAGTGATGAGAAAAAGTCAATAAATAGGTGTTACATCTCAAAATTTCATCATATCATTATTCCTTGGGCGTAGTTCGACGCAATTTGACGGGGCCAGCCATCTTTTTCAGAGAAAATATTTCGGCAATTTACAGAGAAAAATTTGTTGTTAACATTTTCCATGCTGATCATGTAAACAGAAAGCTTTCAGCAGATATATGTATGGATGGTATATATAGCCTTGAGAGCTCCTTCCAGCTCCTTTCTTTAAGGGATTGTCGTTTTTGGTAATATCTTGGTAGACCATACCTACCAAAACATAAAAAAATGTAACTTTGGCCCCATGCAACACAGTTTATCATCTACCACTGTTCTAAATATCTCGAGCTAGTAGTTCGTTTTTCATTTTGTTTCATTACCGTTATTTTAGTCACTTTATCTATTTTCTCTTTCGGCGTATTCTGTGCCGAACGTTCATACACATTTGTATTGATGTTTACTTCTTATTGAATGTTTGTTGAATATGCATTTGTCTTTATTCCTATTTATACAGACGTCTCTGCTTCTTTGTTTATTATCTCCAACACTTTTTTGCCACTTGTAATATCCAAGATGGTGAATATCACCTTAATGACGTCACAAACGAGCTCAGAAGTATTCAGTCAATCACGTGGGAAACAAATATTTCTTCACTCAACTGAGATCCATATAATTCCTGGCACATTAAAATCTAAACCTCTTTTTATTCAAAAAACGAGTATCGAAAATCTTTACATCAGCTAACATTTTACAGCTGATCACGGTGTGCATTTCGTATATACGAAGTAATTCCTAATTCCAGTACACGGAAATTCAAAAGTAAAATCGTGGAAGTGCAATGATTGTATCTGCAACCAGCAAGCAAAGACTCAACTTTCTTCTTTCCAGTCGCCAAGATTAACCCCCAGTGCTAAGGCTATCATTCTAGTGAGAAACCTAGGAGTTTTACAATAAGTCTTTGCAATTAAGGAAAATAATACAATGCAATTATCAGTTTTCAAAATTACAGAAATTTTTTAAAAATCGCATCATTTACAGTATTGAATAATAGATTAATTTTTTAAGATTATATGATCTTCTGGAAAAACATCATCATCATCATCATCATCATTATTATTATTATTATTATTATTATTATTATTATTATTTGGAATCTCACACCAGTTGCCTGGTGGTAACCGCTGGAGTTTGAGTGACAGCAAGTCTCCTCAAGTCTCCAGCCCTCCTCTCCTAGTACTCATAGGTCGCAGTAATTCTGCGATTTACAGTTTCACACCGGTTGTCCAGTGGTTATCGCTGAAGGCTGATTGACAATAAGTCTCCTCAGGTCTTCAGCTAACGTCTCCTCTCTCTTTCGCATATTATGACAGAGCTACAATTCGTTGCAGTACTTATATCTCTAGCACCTTCCTCAGTATCCGTGCAGTTCCCGGTAGTGCTGTGGTCTGTACGGTCTCTATCCCTCCCCTAATCCCGATCTCATCCAGTCTCACCCTCAGCGTTTTGGGGACAGTTCCTAGTGCGCCCACTATGACCAGTACTACCCTGGTTCTCATGTTCCACATCTTCCTTGACTCTCTTGCTAGGTTATGGTATTTTTCCCTTTTTTCACACTCCTTCTTTTTTACTCTATGGTCTGCAGGCACAGCAACGTCTACTATCTGGCAGGCCTTCCTTTTTTTTGTCTACTATTACTAAGTCCGGTCTTCTTGCCTGGATGAGGTGATCAGTTTGGATGCCAAAGTCCCAGAGTAGTTTGTGGTTGTCATTCTCCAAAACTGCCTCTGGCTTGTGCTGATACCACTTTTCCGTATGGTTGAATCCCATTTGTTTGCTTAGCTCCCAGTGTATCATCGTTGCTACTCTATCGTGTCTATGCTTATACTCCTTCTGGGCGAACTGGCTACATTTACTAGTTATGTGGTTTACTGTCTCATCTCTTTCACCGCACATGCAGCATTTGCTGTTTGTCTGTGTTCTGTGGATTTTTGTTTTTATGTAGTTTGTCCTTATGCTTTTGTTTTGGGCTGCCATGATGAGCGATTCTGTTTCTCTCTTAAGGTTCCCTTTTCGTAACCACATCCATGATTTCTCGTCTGCTACATCTTGTATCTGTCTTTTAAACTCGCCGTACAATTTTTTCCCTTCCCATCTTTCTTTTCTTGTTTGCTGTACTGTTCCATTGTTTTCTATTCTATTGCTTGTTGCACTATCTCTTGCGCTCTTTATGATTTCTTCACTATTTGTTTGCACATATCTTTCTAGGACTACTTTAGCTCTCTGGACACAATCTTGTGTTGTGAAGCTTTGTGCTACCATTTTCGCCCCAGCGTAAATTAAGTTGTAGAGTTCTAGGAGGGTGTTCGTTTCTATGTGCTGTAAGAGGCAGTTGACCTGTTCGGTCACTTCTCCGACTTTCTTTCTGTCTTTGTCTCTTAGGGAGGGGAGAGTTGTTTTCTCTCCTCGCATGATTTCTTTCAAAGCTTGTATTTTGGTTTTCTCTTCTTTTGTTGGTGACTCGTCGTCACCCTCTGGTGCATAGTTTACTGTGGGGTCTCATGGGGAATTCTTCCAGTTTTAATGTTGGTACTAATTGTGATGGGGGGGGAGCATTCTTCAGGTGTGTCACCTGAATCTCTCTCTACGTTATTGCGAATCTCTAGTAGTTCAGTCTCAGACAGACATTTCTTCTTTTGGATTTGTTTTACTTGTATTATTATTATGAAGGCTGAGTGACAATAAGTCTCCTCGGGTATTCAGCCAACATCTCTTCTCTCTTTCGCCTATCATGCCAGTGCTATGGTTTCCCCGTTCCACCTTCTCTTCTCTTAACGTATAGTCTATCCGTGTCATCTCTACGGTGTAAGGCTTTATGCATTGTCATGAGTTTCCTTGTTCGCCAGTCCATTGATTGGAGTTCTTCCTTTGTCTATCCTAGGACTGGTCCTGAGTATCTCACTGCTGATACAGCCCAAGTGTTCATTCCTTTTATTAGATTTCTGCAGTTTGATTTGGTCTCTAATATTTTCCTTATCCTTCTGAGGCATTCTCTCTTCATTTTCTCCTTCATCTCTTCCCGTTTCATCGTGTCCGATTCAAGGGCGCCCAGGTATTTGAGTCGGTCTTGTGCAGTCAGTGCTCTCATCTTACTGTTGTCCGGGAGTTAGATTCCTTCTGCCATTGTGAGCCTTCCTTTGTGCATTACCATGATTGCACAATTTTCTACTCCAAATTCCATTCCGATGTCATCACTGTATTCTTTTACTTTGTTGGATAGCATCTCAAGCTCTCCCCTGTTTTTTGCTAACAATTTTGTATCATTCATGTACATTAGGTGGTTGACTTTTCCTTTTGTTTTGGAAAAAAGGTATCCTTTGCTGTTCTTCGGGATTCTGTCAAGTGGTATCATGGTGAGAACAAATAATAGTGGGGACAGCGAGTCTCCTTGGAAGATTCCTCTTTTTATCCTTACCTCTGCTAGGTTTTCTCCTGTGACTGTCAAGTCTACTTTCAAGTTTTTCATGGAGTTTCCGATGAATCAAACCACCAGTTCCCTGATTTTGTACATTCTAAGGCATTCGAGTATCCAGCTATGTGGGATCATATCGTACGCTTTTTTATTATCTATCCAATGTACATTTTCCTTTTTCTTACTTCTTTTAAGATCATCTGGTTGATGTAGAGTAAGTCATTGGCCCCCTTAGTTCCTTTCCGGCAACCCTTCTGTTCTTCAGGTAATAGTCCCTTTCTTTCCATTGATATATACTTTATCTCCCTTATTCATCTGGTCAGGATTTTCCACATAAGTGGTAAGCATGTGATTGGTCTATAATTGCTTGCTATATTCCCCTTTTCAGGGGTTCTGCCTTTGGTCATCCATTCTGGTGACTCACCTTCGTTTATGCAACTTTAAACTAGGTGGATGAGTCTGACATGTAATGTGGTGAATTTCTTGGAACAATATCAATGGATCCGTTGGGACCTGGTGCTTTCCAGCTGGTTATTTTCCTAAGAGCGTGTTTCAATGTGGTTTCATTCAATAATATTGGTTCTCCCTTGTCTATATCTTCTAGTTCTTTTCTAATGTTTCCTAACCATTGCAGGGTTACGTTGTGTCTTTTCTGGTGCCCCCATATGCTGTTCCAGTAGTTTTTGGTCTCTGTGGCGTCTGGTTTTATGTTCTGTCTTCTTTCACTGTTCAAATCTTTGTAAAACTTTCTCTCGTTGTTTTGGAACGAGCGGTTTTGTGTGTATTGAGCTGTTCTTAGCCTGTATCACTTCAGTCTTGCCTCCTTGGCTAATCTCTTCTGATGTACCTCTTCTACTGCAGTTGGAAGGCCTTTTTGTGTTATCTTGTATTTGTTCCAAAGTCTTACTCGTGGTCTGTCAGTATGTGGTGCATTTCTCAGTAGTACTTCATCTCTCTGGAGTTGAGAGATCTGCTTTTGTAATCTTCTTTCCCAGTTGGGTTTTTCCTCCCTATTATTATTTGGGGTTCTTTCATGTGTTGTGAAGTTCTGTGTTACCATTTTTGCTCTAGCATAAATTAAGTTGTTGAGTTCCAAAAGGCTGTTCGTTTCAATATGTTGTAAGAGGTAGTTGACATGTTCGGTCAGTTCTCCAAGTTTCTTTCTGTCCTTGTCTCTCGGAGAGGGGAGCGTTGTTTTCTCTTCTCGCATGATTCCTTTCAAAATTTGTATCCGGGTTTCCTCTTCTTCCGTTGGGGTTTTGTCGTCTCTCTCTGGTTAGTGTGACTTTCCTCAGGGGTTTTGTGCAGAATTCTTCGAGTTTCGTCGTTTGTGTTGGCTGTGCTGGGAGTTGTTTCGAGCGTGTCACCTTCTTCCCTTTCTACACTATCGCGAATTTCTTGTAGCTCAGTCTCGGAGAGCCATTTCTGTTTTAGGATTTATTTTACTTGGTCAGCAAGGCGTTGGCTTGATACCTCTACGGCAGATTTTTCCCTCCATATCTTGAGCATGCACTCCCCATAAGATCGCACCGAAGGTTTGCTTTTTAAGTAGTAATACATAACTAGACTGTTTTCCTCTCTTGACCATCACTCCCTCTTGTTCTTTGTTGCAGCCACTTTCCTGGGTGCGGTTGGTGGTACATGAGTTTTGGCCAACAGTAGCTAGGTAACGACTGTGTCCCTCCTGAAGGCCATTATTATTATTATTATTATTATTATTATTATTATTATTATTATTTGCAGTTGCCTGGTGGTCATCGCTGGGGACTGAGTGACAGCAAGTCCCCCCAAGTCTCCAAGCTCTCCTCTTCACACTGTCACAGTCCACAACAGTGCTGTTGTTTATAGTTTCACACCATTTGCCCGATGGTTATCGCTGAAGTCTGAGTAACAGTAAGTCCCCTCAGGTCCCCAACCCTCCTCATATCTTCCCACCTATTATAGCAGCTGTGCAGTTTCTATCGTCTTTACCATGCCTTTTCTTTGCTATTAGACCATTGTTAATAGCTGGGAGAGCAGGTCTTATATTTCTAGTACTCTCGTCAGTATACTGGGGTCTGTATAGTCTCAATCCTTCCTCTTATTCCCAGTTCCTCCAATCTCATCTTCAGTATCTTTGGTACGGTTCCATGTTCACCTGTTATTTCTGGTACTACACTTACTTCCATGTTCCACGCCTTCTTCAGCTCCCTTGGGAGGTCCTGGTATCTTCGTATTTCGTATCATTTGGCAGGTTCTCTTTCCCGTATCCACAATTACCAGGTCCAATCTTCTCGCTTGGATGGGTTGATCAGTTCGGATGTCAAATTCACAGAGTAATTTATAGCTTCCATCCCCTAGGGTAACCTCCGGTTTGTGCTGGTACCACGTTTCAGCAAGGCTGAATCGTATTTGTCTGCTCAGTTCCCAGTGTATCCCTGTTGCTACCCTATAGTGATTTTTTTGAAATACGTCTAGGCCGGTTGACAACAGACACAGGTTACGTGGATTACGGTCAATCCCTTTCTCCACATAGGCGGCATTTGCTGTTTGTTTGGGTTCTGTCGTCGTCGTCGTCGTCGTCGTCGTCGTTGTCGTGGTGTTTGTTGTTGATGTTGTTCTAGTTTTTTCATCACAACGTTATTAACCGGTCCAGTCTGCAACAATCAACATAAACAGCATGAAGACGAATAAACTAGAGGCACAAAATGTTCATCTCGACTATCATCATCATCATCAGTCTCTTAACGTCCGTCGTTGGATATAGACCCTCCTCTCAATTTGCCACACTTTTCTATCGTGGGCGTCGTGGAACCAGTACTTTCTGAATTTGTCTAGCTCATCTCTCCATCAAATATACTGCCAGCCTCGGTTGTGCACGTGACAATATACTTTAATCATTGATAATTGAAGATATTATAATAAAATGCTCATGAAGGTATTCGATAATTATTAGGCTGTGCTTGATACAATACATGGGTAAATGCGGGATGTAGACAGGAAGATTGTGTTAAGCTAGTCTACAAAATAAATGCCCATTTTGAAAATATGCTTCTGAAATTCTGTTCTTTTTCCTGGGTTCGAATACTAATCACTAGTGTAAATTAGAAATGCAAATCTATTTCAAACATGGGAGCAGCCTGAGTTATAAGGAAAATCAAAATTTGTTCATCAAAAATGAGAATAGGAGAACAATTATTGACTAGTTGGAGAGTGAAATGAGAAGAATATAAGATATTGAAAGATTTAAGGAAGTTTTAAGAAATGTTCAATATTTTTCCTTGTTTATGCAAATATTCTACTGCAATAAGTCTGTAGGGAAGTGTTGTATTTCATTATACTGTTTAGGTGAAACGAGGATCTACAGATAGGTACAACTGGTATATGACAGCAAAACTGTTTTGCAGATTTGGGAACTGACAAGGAACACAAATGAGTAAACTGTCATGAAAGAACACGAATAGGTGAATTGTCATCGAAGCATTTTAATAGGGAAAGTGTTACGATAGAACACTAAAAGGTGAATTGTCATGAAAGAACACAATTATGTAAATCATCACGAAAGTGCGCTAAAAAGTCAATAGTCAAGAAAAAACGCATAAACTGTCATCAAGAACACAAATAGGCAAACTGTCTAGAAAGAATGTGAATCTGTAAACTGACAATAAAGAAATGTGAATAGGCTAAACGACAACAAAGAACGTGGATCCATAAATTGATTATACAGGGTGCAAATGAGTAAACTGATTATACAGGACGCTAATCTATAGACAGACAACAAAAAACGCAAATCCATGAACAGACAATTGAGAGAAAACTCCATTAGAAGAACTGACAAAATAACATGATAACGTGAACTGACAAAGGACGAACACGAATAAGTCAACCGACAAGGAACATGATAAAATTAACTGATAAAGAAAGGCCAGCGTCAGGTTAGACAGTAAAGAAAGAACACGATGAGGTAGACTGACAAAGATAAAACGCAATTAAATGAACTGACAATGAAGGACACCGATGGGTAAACTGACAAAACAATAAATTCATAAATTCATAATACAGGACATGAATACGTAAATTGAGGAAACAAGACACAAAAGGTAAACTGACGAAACGGTAAATTGGTTAAATGACAATACAGGACATGAATATGTAAACTAAGAAAACTGGACACAAAAGGTTAAAATGACAGAACTGTAAATTGGTAAAATAAATATATAGGACTTGAATAACTGAATTAAAAAAAGGACACAAAAAGGGAAACTGACAAAACATTAAATTGGTAAAATAACAATACATGACATGAATACGTAAAATGGAAAAAGAGGACACAAAAAAGTGAACTGACAAAACAGTATATTGGTAAAATGACAATATATGACATGAATACATGAATTGAAAAATAGCACACAAAAAGTGAACTGACAAAACAGTAAATAGGTGAAAAGACAATACATGACATGAATACGTGAGTTGAGAAAATAGTACATGAATATGTAAATTGAGAAAAAAGGATACAAAAAGGAAACCTGAAATTAGCAGAATGACAATAAAGGATATGAATACGTAAATTGAAAAAAAAAGGTCACAAGAAGGTAAACTGACAAAACAGTAAATTGGTAAGATGACAATACATGACATGAATACGTATATTGAGGAAACAGGAAACAAAAATGTAAACTGACAAAACAGTAAATTGGGAAAATGACAATACAGGACAAAAATACGTAAATTGAGAAAACAGGACACAAAAGGGTAAGCTGACAGAACTGTAAATTGGTGAATTGAAAAAAAAAAAGGACATGAATAAGTCTATTGAGAAAACAAAATTGATAAAATTACAATGCAGGACATGAATATGTGAAATGATTAAACAGGACACAAAGAAGAAAACTGACAAAACGGTAAATTGGTAAAATGACAATACAGGACACGAATACGTAAGATGAGAAAAACTGGACAAAAAAAGCTACACTGATTGAACAGTAAATTGGTAAAAGGACAATACAGATCATGAATACGTAAATTGAAAAAAACAGGACACAAAAAGGTGAACTGACAAATCAGCAAATTGTCATAATGATAACAGAGGACATGAATAGGTAAATACAAGACATAAAAAAACAAACTGACAAAACAGTAAATTGGTAAAATGACAATACAGTACATGAATACGTAAATCAGGTAAACAGGACACAAAATAGTAGCCTGACAAAGCAGTAAACTGGTGAAATGATAATACAGGACATGAATACATAAATTGAAAAAAACGCATAAATGTGAACTGCCAAATCAGTAAATTGGCATAATGACAATACAGGACATGAATAGGTAATTCAAGAAAACTGGACATAAGAACACTAACTTAACAAACATTAAATTGGTGAAATGACAATACAGGACATGCATGCGTAAATACACGAAACAGGACATAAAAAGGTAAACTGAGCAAACAGTAAATTGGTGAAATCACAAGACTACGTACATTGACAAAAACTGGGCACAAAAAAGTGAACTTACAAAACAATAAGTTGGTAGAAGTACAATACAGGATATGCACATGTAAATTGAGAGAAATGGACACAAAAAGGTGAATTAACAGAATAGTATATTGGTAAAATGACAATATGTGACATATATGTTAAATGGGAAAAACTGGACACAAAAGGGTAAACTGACAAAATAGTAAAGTGGTAAAATGACAATACAAGACATGCATACAAAAATTGAGAAAACAGGACACAAAAAAGTGAACTGACGAATCAGTAAATTGGTGAAATGACAATACAGGACATGAATACGTAAATTGAGAAGACAGGGCACAAAAATGTGAACTTATAAAATGTGAATTTGTGAAATAATCATACAGGACATGAATATGTAAAATGAGAAAAAAGGACACAAAATGGTAGACTGCCAAGGCAGTAAAATGGTAAAATGACAATACAGGACATATATTTTTGGATTTAGAAAACAGGACACAAAAAGCTAAACTGACAAAACAGTATATTGGTAAAATTACAATACAGGACATGAATACGTAAATTGAGGAAACAAGACACAAAAGGTAAACGGACAAAATAAGCAAATTGATAAAATGAAAATGCAGGACATGAATGTGTAAAATGATAAAACTGGAAGCAAAAAGGTAAACTAACAAAACAGTAAATTGGTAAAATGAAAATACGGCATATGTATGTGTCAAATGAGAAAACGAGACACAAAAATGGCAAACTGACTAGACAGTATATTGGTGAAATTAGAATACAGGACATGAATATGTAAAATCAGAGAAGAGGACACAAAGAAGTGAAGAGACGAAACCGTAAATTGGTAAAATGACGATACAGGACATGAATATGTGAATTGAGAAAACAAGACAAATAAAGGTAGACTGACAAAACAGTTAATTTGTAAAATAACAATACTGGACACAAATACGTACAAAACTGGACATAAAAAAGTAAATATAGAAAACAGTAAATCGGTATAATGACAATACAGGACTTGAATACATAAATCAAGAAAAACACGACACAAATAGCTGAACTGACGAAAGAGTAAATAGCTAAAATGACAATACAGGACATGAATACGTAAATTGAAAAAACAGGACACATAAAGGTGAACTGACGAATCAGCAAATTTGTATAATGATAACAGAGGACATGAATACGTAAATTGAGAATACAAGACATAAAAAAAACAAACTGACGAAACAGTAAATTGGTGAAATGACAATACAGTACATGAATACGTAAATCAGGTAAACAGGACACAAAATAGTAGCCTGACAAAGCAGTAAACTGGTGAAATGATAATACAGGACATGAATACATAAATTGAGAAAAAAAACGCATAAATGTGAACTGACAAATCAGTAATTTGGCAAAATGACAATAGAGGACGTGAATAGATAATACAAGAAAACTGGACATGAAAAAACTAACTTAACAAAGAGTAAATCGGTGAAATGACAGTACAGGACTCGAATATGTAAATTGAGAAAACAAAACACAAATCGTAAACTGACAAAACAGTGAATTGGTAAAATGACACTCAAGGACAGAGATACATAAATTGAGAAAACAAGTCACAAAATGTAAACTGACCGAAGAGTAGATTATTAAAACGACTATGCAAGACATGAATATGTAAATTAAGAAAACGGGACACAAAAATCTTAACTGACTGAACAGTAAATTGGTAAAATGACAATACAGGAGATTAATACGTAAAATGAGAAAAAAAGACAAAAAAAAAAGTAAACTGACAAAACAGTCAATTGGTAGAATGACAATATAGGACATGAATACGTAAATCTAGAAAAACAGGACACAGATAGGAAAACTGACTGAACGGTAAATTTGTAAAATGACAATACAGGACATGAATATGAGAAATTAACGAAAGAGGACACAAAAATGTAAACTGATCAACCACAAATTGCCAAAATAACAATACAGGACACGAATAAGTAAATTGGGAAAACAGGAAATAAAAAAGTAAACTGACAAAACATTTAAATGGTAAAATGATAATACAGGATATGAATATGTAAATTGAGAAAAAAGGACACAAAAAGGTAAACTGACAAACAGTACGTTGGTGAAATGACAATACAGGACATGAACACGTAAATTGAGAAAAACAAGACACAAATAGGAAAACTGACAAAAGAGTAAATTGTTTAAATGACAATACAGGACATGAATGAGTAAACTGAGAAGACAGGACACAAAAAAGCAAACTGACGAAAGTGTAAATTGGTAAAATTAAAAGACAGGATGTGAATATATAAAATGAGAAAATGGGACATAAAAAGGTACACTGAGAAAACAGTAAATTGGTAAAATGACATAACAGAACACGGATACGTAAATTGAGAAAAACAGGACAAAAAAAAGTAAACTGACAAAACAAAGAAATAGTAAAATGAAAATAGAGGACATGAATTTGTAAAATGAAAAAACAGGACCCAAAAAGGTAAACTGACAAAAAATCAAATTACTAAAAAGTCCATACAGAACATAAATATGTGAATTTAGAAAACAGGGCACGAAAATATAAACTGACAGCATAGTAAATTGGTTAAATGACAATACAGGATATGAATACGTAAATTAAGAAAACAGGACACAAAAGGTAAACTTACAAAACAGTTAATTTGTAAAATGACAATACAGGAAATGAATGATTAAATTGAGAAAACAGGAAAAAATAGATACACTGACAAAACAGAAAATTGATATAATGCACAATACAAGACATTGTTACTTAAATTGAGGAAACAGGACACTAAAGGTAAACTTACAAAACAGTAAATTGGTAAAATGACAATGCAGGACATGAATATGTAAATTGAGAGAACAGGACACAAAAAGCTAAATTTACAAAAAAATCATTCGGTAAAATAACAACGCAGGACATGAGAATGTAAATTGCGATAAAAAAAAAGACACAAAAAGGTGAACAGACAAAACAGTAAATTAGTAAGATGACAACGCAGGACATGAATATGTAAATTGAAAAAACAGGACACAAAAAGGCAACCTTACAAAAAGTTACTTGGTAAAATGACAATAATAGACACCAATACATGAATTGGAAAAAAACAGGACACAAGAAAATAAATTGACAACGGTTAAAACGATAATACAGGACTTATATAGGTAAATTTAGAAAAACAGGACAGGAATGTAAATTGAGGAAACAGGGCACAATTGATAAAATGACAATACAGGACATGAATACGTAAATAGAGAAAACAAGACAGGACACAAAAGCTAAACTCACAAAACAGTAAATTGGTAAAATGACAATGCAGGACAGAATATGCAAATTTTGAAAACTTGACAATAAATGGCAAACTGATAAATCAGTAAATTAGTAAAATGAAAATACATGACATATATACGCAAATTGAGAAATCAGGACACAAACAGGTAAACTGACAAAACAATATATAGGGGAAATGACAATACAAGACACAAATATTTAAATTGGGAGAACCAGACACAAAAAGGTAAGCTGACAAATAAGTAAATTAGTAAAATGACAATACAGGACACGAATATGTAAATTGAGAGAACAGGACACAAAAAGTTGAACTGACATAACGGTGAATTAGTGAAAAGACAATACAGATTATTTATATGTAAATTGGGAAAAAAAGACACAAAAAGTTAAATTGACAAAACATTGAAACGGTAAAATGACGATAGAGGACATGAATACATAAATAGAGGAAGCAATACTCAAAAAGGTACACTGACAAAACGGTAAATTGGTAAAATTACAATACGGGATATGAATAGGTAAATTGAGAAAACAGGACAGAAAAAAGTAAGCTGACAGAATAGTGAATCGGTAAAATGACAATACAGGACACGAACACTGTAAAAACAGGACAGAAATAGATGAGCCGACAAAACAGTAAATTGATAAAATGACAATACAGGACGTGAATACATAAATTGCAAAAACATGGCACAAAAAGGTAAACCGACAAATCAGTAAATTAGTAATATGACAATGCAGGAAACAAATATGTATATTGGGAAAACAGGACACGAAAAAGTGAACTGACGTAACAGTAAATTAGTAAAATGACAATTCAGATTATGAATACGTAAATTGAGAAAATAAGATACAAAAAGATAAATAAACAAAACATTGAATTGGTAAATTGGCAATACAGGACATGAATACATAAATCGACAAAACAAGACACAAAAAAATAAATTGACGGAATAATATATTGTTAAAATGACAATACAGGACATATATATGTAAATTGAAAAAACACGACACAAAAATGTAAACTGACAAAACTGTATATCGGTAAAATGACGATACAGGGCATGAATATATAAATTGAGTATACCTGACACAAAAAAGTAAACCAACGAATCATTAAATTAGTAAAATGACAATACAGGACACAAATATGTAAAATGAGAAAACGGGACACAGAAAGGTTAATTGACATAACAGTAAATTAGTAAAATGACAATACAGATTTTGAATACGTAAATTGAGAAAACAGGACACAAAAAGCTACAATGACAAAACATTGGAATGGTAAAATGACAATACAGGACTCGAATACTTGAAATGAGAAAAAAAAGACACAAAAAGGCAAACCATCAAAACAGTTGATTGGTGAAATGACAATACAGGACATGAATATGTAAATTGAGAAAACAAGACACAAAAAAGTAAACTGACAAAACAGTGAATTGGTAAAATGACAATACAGGACACGAATATCTGAATTGCGAAAACAGGACAGAAATGGATAAACCGACGAAACAGTAAATTGGTAAAATAACAGTACAGGACACGAATACGTAAATCGAAAAAACAGGACATAAAAAAGTAAACTGAGAAAATAGTAGATTGGTAAAAGGACAATACAGGACATGATTATGTAAATTGAGAAAAAAAGGATCCGAAAAGTTAAACTGACAAAACTGTAAATTGGTAAAATGACAATACAGGATATGGATATTCAAATTGAGAAAAAAGGAGGCAAAATCTAAAATGACAAATCAGTAAATCAGTTAAATGATAATACAGGATATGAATATCTGAATCGTGAAAACAGGACAGAAATTTATTAACTGGGAATACGGTAAATTAATAAAATGACAATACGGGACATTAATACGTAAATTGGGAAAACAGGACACAAAAAGGTGAACTGATAAAACAGTATATTGCTAAAATGACAATACAGGACATAAATGCGTAAACTGACAAAACAGGAAACAAAAAAGTAAACTGGAAAAACAGGTAATTGATTAGATGATGATTCAGGATATGAATACGTAAATTTAGAAAAATAGGACATAGTAAGGAAAACAGACAAAATGGTAAATTTGTAAAATGACAATACAGGACGTGGATATATAAATTGAGAAAACAGGACACGAAAAGGTAAACTGACGAAACAGTGAATTGGTAAAATGACAATACAGGACACGATTACGTAAATTGAGAAAACAGGACAGAAATAGATAAACTGACAAAACAGTAAATTGATGAAATGAAAATAGAGGACGTGATATAAATTGCAAAAACAGGTCACAAAAAGGTAAACCGACGGATCAATAAATTAGTGAAATGACATCACAGGACACAAATATGTAAATTGGGAAAACAGGACACGAAAAAGTGAACTGACATAATAGTAAATTAGTTAAATGATAATACAGATTATGAATACGTAAATTATGAAAACAGGACATAAAAAGCTGAATAAACAAAACACTAAATTGGTAAAATGGCAATACAGGACATGAATACATAAATCGACAAAACAAGATACAAAAAGATAAATTAACGGATCAGTAAATTGTTAAAATGACAATACAGGACATATATACGTACATTAAAAAAACACGACACAAAAATGTAAACTGACAAAACTGTATATCGGTAAAATGACGATACAGGGCATGAATATATAAATTGAGTATACCTGACACAAAAAGGTAAACCGACGAATCATTAAATTAGTAAAATGACGATACAGGACACAAATATGTAAAATGAGAAAACGGGACACAGAAAAGTTAATTGACATAACAGTAAATTAGTAAAATGAAAATACAGATTATGAATACGTAAATTGAGAAAACAGGACACAAAAAGCTACAATGACAAAACATTGAAATGGTAAAATGACAATACAGGACACGAATACTTAAAATGAGAAAATAGGACACAAAAAGGCAAAATGTCAAAACAGTTAATTGGTAAAATGACAATACGGGACACGAATATGTAAATTGAGAAAACAGGACACAAAAAAGTAAACTGAGAAAACAGTAGATTGGTAAAATGACAATACAGGAGATGAATACGTAAATCGAAAAAACAGGACACAAAAAAGTTAACTTGCAAAACGGTAAATTGGTAAAATTACAATACAGGACATTAATACGTAAATTTGGAAAACAGGACACAAAAAGGTAAACTGATAAAACAGTAAATTGTTAAAATAAAAATACAGGAGATGGATACGTAAATTGTGAAAACAGGACTCAAAAAAGTAAATTGACAAAACATCAAATTGGTAAAATGACAATACAGGACACGATTACGTAAATCGAGAAAACAGGACACAAAAATGTTAACCGACAAAACAACCAGCTGATAGGTAGACTGAAAATAAAAAATAGTTATACTGACAGTGAAGAACTTGAATAGTTGAACTGACAATGAAAAACACGAGTTGTTAAACGGACAATAATGAATGTTGTTCGGTCAACAGAAAATTAAAAAAAATGTTAGTTGGTTAACTGATAAAAGAAGAACGTGAATACAAATAAATGGTAAAATGAAAATGAGGTATGGGAATGGGCAAACTAACGATGAAGAATGCAAAATACCAAGAGACATTAAAACACAAAGAATGAAAATCACAAATAAGTTCATTGACAGTGAGACAAAAGGATCAGTAAACTGACAATAATGAAGGGAAATATATAAACTGTTGATGAAGAACGAGAGTAGGAAAACTGACGATAAAAAACGTGGATAAAAAAATTGACGATGGAAAACGAGAATACGCACACTGACAATGAAGAACAGAAATGAATAAATGGACAATGAAGAACATGGATGAGTAATCTGACAATGAAGAACGAAAACAGGTAAACAGACAATAAAGAACGTGTATTAGTAAAGTGACAATGAAGATCAAGAATAAGTAAACAGGCAATAAATAACAGAAATGGTAATCTTACAATGACGAGCTGGAACAGGTAAACTGACAGTAAAGAACGAGAATAAGTAAATTTACAATGAAGGAAATCAATAGGTAAACTGACAATAAAAAACAGAAAAAAGTAAAGTGACGGTGAAGAGCGTGGAAAAGTAAATTGACAATGGAGAACAAGAATAGGTAAACTAATAACAGGTAGACTGGGATTGAAGTACATAAATTGACAATAAAGAAGGTGAACAAGTTATTGACAATGTTAGAAGAGAATGGGTAAACTGACAATAAAGAACGAAAATAAGTAAATTGACATAGAAAAAGGAGAATGGTTAAGCTGACGATAATAAACGAAATTATTAAACTGGAAATCAGGAATGTGGATGAGTAAACTGACTAAGAAAAACAAGAAAAAGTGAACTGACAATGAAAACAAACTAAGGTAAACTGACAAAGAAAAACGAAAATATATAAGTGAACTTAGAATGAAAAACAAAAATAGGCGAGGTGACAATAAATATGTAACTAAGTAAACAGTCAATAGATAATAGACATAGGTCAACTGACAAAGAAGAACGCAAATAGGTAAACTGGCAATAAAGAACGTGAAATTGTAAACTGACAATCGAGAACAATAGTAGGTAAGTGAAAATGAAGAATATGAATAGCTACAAAAAAGAGTAAGTAAACTAACACTGAAGAACAAAAATACGTGATATAACATTGAAAGACGTCAATGAGCTAACTGACGATGAATAACGTGGATACTCAAACTAACAATGGAGAACCTGAAAAATCAAACTGTCAACAAAGAATGTGAATAAGGAAACTATCAATGGAGGACGAGAATAGGTAAATTGACAACAAAAAACGGGGATAAGAAAAGTAATAATGGATAGGTAAACTCACTATGAGATAAACTGTCAATGAAGAACGTGAATGGGTGAACTGACAATGAAGAACGTGAATGGGTGAACGGACAATGAAGAACGTGAATGGGTGAACTGACAATGAAGAACGTGAATGGGTGAACTGGCAATGAAGAACGTGAATAGATGAACTGACAATGAAGAACGTGAATGGGTGAACTGGCAATGAAGAACGTGAATGGGTGAACTGGCAATGAAGAACGTGAATGGGTGAACTGACAATGAAGAACGTGAATGGGTGAACTGGCAATGAAGAACGTGAATGGGTGAACTGGCAATGAAGAACGTGAATGGGTGAACTGACAATGAAGAACGTGAATGGGTGAACTGGCAATGAAGAACGTGGATGGGTGAACTGGCAATGAAGAACGTGAATGGGTGAACTGGCAATGAAGAACATGAATGAGTGAACTGGCAATGAAGAACGTGAATGGATGAACTAGCAATGAAGAACGTGGATAGGTGAACTGACAATGAAAAACGTGAATAGGTGAACTGACAATGAAGAATGTGAATGGGTGAACTGGCAATGAAGAACGTGAATGGATGAACTGGCAATGAAGAACGTGAATGGGTGAACTGGCAATGAAGAACGTGAATGGGTGAACTGGCAATGAAAAACGTGAATGGGTGAACTGACAATGAAGAACGTGAATGGGTGAACTGGCAATGAAGAACGTGAATGGGTGAACTGGCAATGAAGAACGTGAATGGGTGAACTGACAATAAAGAACGTGAATGGGTGAACGGACAATGAAGAACGTGAATGGGTGAACTGACAATGAAGAACGTGAATGGGTGAACTGACAATGAAGAACATGAATGAGTGAACTGGCAATGAAGAACGTGAATGGGTGAACGGACAATGAAGAACGTGAATGGGTGAACTGACAATGAAGAACGTGAATGGGTGAACTGACAATGAAGAACGTGAATGGGTGAATTGGCAATGAAGAACGTAAATGGGTGAACTGACAATGAAGAACGTGAGTGGGTGAACCGGCAATGAAGAACGTGAATGGGTAAACTGGCAATGAAGAACGTGAATGGGTGAACTGGCAATGAAGAACGTGAATGGGTGAACTGGCAATGAAGAACGTGAATGGGTGAACTGGCAATGAAGAACGTGAATGGATGAACTGGCAATGAAGAACATGAATGAGTGAACTGGCAATGAAGAACGTGAATGGGTGAACTGGCAATGAAGAACGTGGATAGGTGAACTGACAATGAAAAACGTGAATGGGTGAACTGACAATGAAGAACGTGAATGGGTGAACTGGCAATGAAGAACGTGAATGGGTGAACTGGCAATGAAGAACGTGAATAGGTGAACTGACAATAAAGAACGTGAATGGGTGAACGGACAATGAAGAACGTGAATGGGTGAACTGACAATGAAGAACGTGAATGGGTGAACTGACAATGAAGAACATGAATGAGTGAACTGGCAATGAAGAACGTGAATGGGTGAACTGACAATGAAGAACGTGAATGGGTGAACTGACAATGAAGAACATGAATGAGTGAACTGGCAATGAAGAACGTGAAAGGGTGAACTGACAATGAAGAACGTGAATAGGTGAACTGACAATGAAAAACGTGAATGGGTGAACAGGCAATGAAGAATGTGAATGGGTGAACTGGCAATGAAGAACGTGAATGGGTGAACTGGCAATGAAGAACGTGAATGGGTGAACTGGCAATGAAGAACGTGAATGGGTGAACTGACAATAAAGAACGTGAATGGGTGAACTGACAATGAAGAACGTGAATAGGTGAACTGATAATGAAGAACGTGAATGGGTGAACTGACAATGAAGAACGTGAATAGGTGAACTGACAATGAAAAACGTGAATGGGTGAACTGACAATGAAGAACGTGAATGGGTGAACTGACAATGAAGAACAAGAATTAGTGACCTGGAAATGATCAACGTGAATAAGTTAACTCTCAATGTGAAACAGAAATTGGTAAACTGACAATAAAAAATACGCAAGTAAACTTAAAAAGAAGAACGAGAATAACTCATCTAAAAATAAAGAACAAAAATAAGTAAACTGACAATGAAGAACGTGGATATGCGAAATAACAATGAAGAGCGTGAATAAGTAAACTGACAATAAAAAATGTTGATAAGTTTGCTGACAATGAAGTGAGTGAATAGATAAAGTGATAATGATGAAAGTGCATAGGTGAACTGACAATGGGGGCGAAAATAGCTAAACTAACATCAAAAAACAAGAATAGGCGAACCAACAATGAAAAACAAGAAAAGGTAAACCGACACCAAAAAAAACAAGAATAGGTAACTGGCAATGGAAGACGTGAATAGGTAAACTGACAATGAACAACGCAAAAGTGAACTAACAAAGAAGTTCGAGACTAGGTGAATCTCCAATAGAAAACGTAGATCAGGAAACTGACAATGAAAAGAATCGGTAAATTGACAAAGGAGAACAAGCGTGGATAAATTGAGAAAGGAAAAAGAGAATAGATGAACTGACAATGGAGAACAAGAGTTGGTCAACCAACAATGGAGAAAAAGATATGTAACGTGAATAAGTAAACTAACAATTAAGAATGCGAATAGGTAAACTGAGGATGAAAAGTAAGAATGAGTAAACTGACGGAAAAGAACGTAAATAAGTAAACGCAACAATGAAGAACGTGAAAAAGTAAACTGACAATGGAGAGAAACAATAAGTAAATCAACAATGAAAAATAGGTATAATGGCAATGAAGGACGAGAATATGTCAACTTAGAAGAAAAAAGGAGAATAGGTACACCGACAATGGAGAACGGGAATGGGTAAACTTACAATAAAGAACATGAATAAGTAAACAGACATCGTACAAAAGAAATTTGTAAACAGGAAATGGAGAACGAGAAAAAGTAAACTGACAATGTTGAACAAAATAGGTACACTGACAATAGAGAACGTGGATAGGTAAATTACCAGTGTAGAACATCAATAAGTAGACTGAAAGTAAAGACTTTGAATAAGTGAAGTGACGATGAAAAAAAGTGAATAGGTTAATTGACAATGGAGAACAAAAACAGATGAATTGACAACAAGAAACTAGATTAGGTAAACTGACAATGAAGAAAGAAGATACGTTAACTCACAATGAATGTCAGTAAACTGACAACGAAAAACGATAAAAATGAACTGAAATAGGAGAACGAAATATGCGAATCGTCGATAAAAAGAATCGAAAAGTATATTGACAACGAAGATGGATGAACTGACATTGAAAAATGAAGATACCTAAACTGAATAAGTAAACTGGCAATACAGAACCAAATAAGAAAACTGACAATGAAGAATAGGAATAGATGAACTGACACGAGAGAACAAGAATAGGGGAACTGTCAATGAAGACCGAGAATAGGTAACCTGATAATTAGGACATAAATGGGTGAAATGACAGAAGGAACTTGATTTGGTAAACAGGCAGTGGAAAACGTGGATAAGTCAACTGACAATAAATAACAGAAATGAGTAAACTGACAACAAAGAACGCGAATAGGTCAACTGACAATGAGGTATGAAAATGGTTGAACTGAAAATGGTAGATCGGAAATAAGTAAACAGACAATAGAGAACGTGCGTAGGTTAACTTACAGAAACGTGGGAGAAGTAAACTGACAATGAATGACCTTAATAAGTAAAGTGAAAATGGAGAAAGGGAATACTTAAACTGACAATGAAGAACGTGAGTAAAGAAAACTGACAATGAAGAACGACGATGAGTGAACTGACATTCAAGAACATGAATAGGTTAACTGACAATGAAGAACGTACATATAAAATGATCTGACTTAAATTGTCACCTAAAACTAGAATGGGTAAAAAGAATGAGATGAGGTAGGTAAACTGATGAGAAAAAAACGATAATAGGCAGCTGATAATGAAGGACATGTATACGTAAACAATGAATAAAGAGAAAAGCTAAATGGACCTTTAAGAACGAGAGTACGTTAACTGACAATGAAGAACTAAGAGTAAACTGACAATGCAGAATGTTGATAGGTGAAGTGACGATAAAGAAAGAAAATATGTTGACTGACTTTACCACGGAGAAGTAAACTGAAAATGAAGAAGGACAAAAGATAAACTGACAATGAAAACAAGAATAAGTGAACTAACAATGGAGAAAAAGAATAGGTATAATGACAATGTAAAACAAGACCAGTTAAATTGACCATGGAAATAAGTAAAATGAGAACAAAGATCGAGAATAGGTAAACTGAAAAAAAGAGGTGAACTAACAATGGAAGGCGAGAAAAAACTGAGAGTGAAGAACAGTAATATGTTAGCTGACAGTGAGGAACAAAAATAGCTACTAGAACCATGAAAAACGTGAATAGTCACACTGACAAGAAAAAATGAAAGTAAGTAAACTGGCAAAGAAGAACGAAAATAGGTGAACTGACACTAAGTAACATGAATCGGTAAACCGAAAATACGAAGGTGGAAAGGTAAAGTGACAATGAAGAAAAAATAGCTAATATGAAAATGAGAAACGTGAATAAATAAACTGACAATGGAGAGGAGAATAGGTGAATTGACATCAAAGAATAACAGTACATTAAATGAAAACGAAAAACGTCAATCAGTAAACTGACAAAAAGAACATGAACAGATGAAGTGATTATGAAAAACGAAAGAAGATAAGCTGTCAATAAAGCATGAGGATGAGTATACTGACAACGAAGAACTAGAATGAGTAAACTGATAATGAAAAACTAGAATAGGTAAATTAACTCTGGAAAACGAGGATATGCAAACTGACGATGAAAAACAACTATACGTAAACTGACAATGAAGACCGAGAATAGGTAAACTGACAAGAAAGTACGTGAATCGTTAAACTGACAAGAAAGAATGCAAATAGGATAATTGAAAATGAAAAACGAGAAAAGCCAGACAGATAATCGCAAACTAGAATAAGTTAACTATCAATTAGGAACAAATATAGGTAAACTGACGATGAAAAACGAAAATACGTAAACTAACAATGAAAGGTGAGACAATGAATAATAAAAACGCGTAACGTGAATTAGTAAACTGAAAATAGGAAAATGTTGATAAGTATACAGAAAATGAAGATCTGAAATAGGTGATATAACAATGAAGAAAGAGAAGAGGGGAACAGACACTAAAAAATGTCAATAGACAATGAATAGGTAGAATAATCACACATGAAGAACATGAATAGGTAGTGTCAATGAAAAAGGAGAATAAGTATACTGACGATGAATAAGAAAAAAAAGTGAAGTGGCAATGGTCAGGAAAAACGGCCAAGGTGAATAAATAAACTTACAATAACAAATGTGAACTGACAATGAATGACTAAAATAGATGGAACAACAAAAAAGAACGGGATTAAGTTAACTGACAATGAAAGACGATGCTACGTCTACTGACAACAAAGAGGGAGAATTACTGACAGAGAATTCAGAGTATGAATAATGAAACCAACAATCAAGGACGTGAATAAGTAAACTGACAGAGAAGAACAAGAATACATACATCTCTGAAATTTTGAGATGAGGTATTATTATTATTTCTATTTATATTCGGACCATCCTCATCTTGGTTGTTTTTCATATAACGTTTCGGCCGTTGTCCTCTACGGCTTTCATTTATGTAGATGACACCTTCGTACATTGGCAACATCCGGAAGACCCACAGTTATTACTTGACCACGTTAACTCAATCAGAGCTCCAATACAGTTCACAATGGAAAAGGAAAGTAACAATAAATTAGCCTTCCTGGATGTACTGCTAAACAAGATCGGAACAAGGTTTCAATACATCTGTGTATCGTAAGTCAATGTTCACTGGTCAATATCTCAACTTCGCCTCTAACCATCCATACAGCGTTAAGAAAGGGATCGTCCGATGCTTACAGCACCGAGCAAAGCTAATAAGTAGTGACACAGACACATACCTTTGTGAGATGCGTAACATAAGCAATAATCTCCAGAAAAATGGTTACCCCAAAGGCTTAACTGTCACCACTAGAGAAAGGAGAGTGACGGAGGAGGAGGATGACAATCATAAACCAACTACAGTCTGTCTCCCCTACCTTAAGAATGTGTCTGGGAAGATCCAGAAGATCTGCACCCCATATAATATACTGTATTCAGAAGTAGACCAACACTATGCAGCTACCTCTCCCGCACCAAACCACCCACTGAGTTATCGAACACCAAGAACTGTGTATACTCAATACCGTGCAGCTGTGGGCACGAATACACAGGTGAAACATGTAGCCCCTTGAAAGTTCGGGTGGAAGAACACCGAAAAGCGGTTAGCGAAGTGAAACTTACCCCTGTGGAACATAGTTGAGATAATTGATCAGGAAGAACACTGGAAGATTCGATAATTGAAAGAGTCGGCCCATATGCTAGGCAAGAAAAACTGCCCCTGCTAAAAATTAGCACCTGTTGTCCACATGGACTCATAGCGTAGTGGTTACAGAATCAGACAAAATTACTGCAAGTAATCTAATGGTTCAATCCCAATGTGAGACAATAATAATACTACTAATGCTAAGAGGGGAGCGCGGTCAATATAGATATATATATATATACCCCCGTTATTTCCCCACAGAGTACAACGAAGAATTATCATCATCAGTCATTTAACGCCCGTTGTTGGACATCAACCTCACCCTGGATTTGACACATCTCTCTGCTATGGGTATTGCATGGCCAATATTTCCTGAATTTGTCCAATTCGTCCCCCCATCTTGTATTTTGCAGGCTACAGTAACCCGTGTGATTTATGGGGATCCATGTTATGAGTGATAATATCAATCGGTTGTCTACCATTCTTGCAAGATAACCAGCCTATTGCCATTTTAGTTTCTTAATGGTTTCAATAACTTTCTCCCTGGTATGTTCTTTTCTTCTGTGATTTCTCAAGGTTTGATTCTTCCATATGCACGTTGCATGCTCGTAAGATTGTGGGTCAGTCTCTTGTATTCGATGGAAAAGGGCAAATAAGTAAACTGACAAGAAACAAGGGAAATCGGTAGATTGACAATGAAATGCGAATAGGCAAACTGACAATGATGAAGGCGAATAGAAAAATAAACTTGAGGTTTGGTTTAGGGAGCCCAATGTGTTTGTCAGCCCGCACGTGGACGCTAGTGGAAATGTTGAAGGAGGAAGGGAAATGTATGGTTACCATGGCAGCATGGAGAGTGTGCATGCCAAGTATGATTGTGGATCCAAAGAGTAAACAGAGTAAAGATGACACATAAAAGTATTTACATGAACAAAGTGGAACGTACAATTAATGCAAAAACATTTATAACCATATCGACTAAAATAGAATACATAAAAGAATTACTACAACTGTGAAGAGAAGAGGAAGATAAATAGTCTCTATACAAAAGATTGGAGCTATGGGTCGAGCGATGGTAGTAGCAATCGTATGCTTTTGAAGCAGAGGCGACTGGACAGCTATGAATCCATAAGTCTCGGAGTCCATCAAACAATGGATATGGAGATCAGGTATCAGTGTTTGCTTAACTGCCAACTTGTGGGCAATGTATTTGGGATTGCGTGTGAACATCTTGGGGGCACTCTAAGATGCTGAAAAACACACAACGGGTAGACTATTTGAGGCACAGAAAACAGATGGAGTTTAACTCATGAGCGCTACCCAAAGCGAGGACATTTGGAAGATAAATCATCGTACTGCTGTGTAGTAAGTGTGTTGCCATTTTATATGAGAGGTGGAGGTGTATATGCGCTTTCAGATAATTTTACGGACATAATTGAATAGCTGTGCTTATGAGAAATGCCTCGACATTGGTGTATTAAAATAGGCAACGTTTAGTATGAGGATATTAGAATAAAGTGAAATAAAGAGGTAGAATTCTAGTCTAAAGTCTGTTATACAGATTTTATGTAAATGCTAGTGATAATAAAAGGATGGCGAATACAAGAGAACGGTAAAAGATAGAAATGGGGTATGCTGAGATGAAAGAAAGGATATCAAAATAACGAATAATCAGAATTCAAATTGGAGTAGAGAGTAGAATTGAAAGTAGAACGAATTAAGATACAGTGAAGAAAAGGGAGAAAGCAACAATGGAGAAGATAGAAAGCAGTGAAAAAATATATGAAGATAAATGGAAAGAAAACGAAGAAAAAGGAAAAGAGGACAGAGTTGTGACGGAATGCGGGAACGAGGAGGGGAGAAAGAAGTCAGAAAAGCAAAAACTAGATCTATAAACTGGTGAATAGTAGAGAAAAACGATAAAATTTGTGCTGTTATGATTAACGAAATAATTTTGATGGAAACCTATATTCTTGTCATTTCCATCCATAGTTCTAATTATTAGACCACAGAAATTCCAATTAAGAATTTTCTAGTAAGTTTTGTCAAATCTCCGAATTTCATGGAAAAGATCCCATCGCTATTATGCTACGATAGTAATGAAACAGGAGGGCAATCACACCCACTATTCCACAAAAGTCGATAACTTTTGAGATCTTGTGTGGGCGACAGGAGTGTATACAGAAATGTAGGAATGAAAACAAATGGAAAATATCTCAGATTCTTAGATCCACCCCAAAATTTAATCACGTCTGAATAAAAAGTATTTAATAACACGAATACGTAGAAGGAATGGAATAAAATGTAAAAAATAATTGATTATGATCTATCATGATTAGGGACATCAATTGAGAATAATAACCTGTCTCTGTTTTTACCCATGTGTCTATTTCTCGACTGACCTCTTTCTTAGCATTTCATTTTCTCTTTATTCATTTCTTGCTTTCTTTCGGTCTCTTATTTTCGCTCTCTTTCTGTATTCCTTTCCCTGTCTTCTTTCTTTCGCCCTCATTCGCTTTCTTTCTCTTTCTCTCATTTTTCATGCCCTTTTTATCCCCCCCTCTTCTCTCTCTCTCTCTCTTCCTGGTTGCGTGTTAACATGACGTCATGGTATATTTCCTTTTCGTCTATCATTATTTGGGGATCATGAAGGTTCTCACTAAAAAGGACGATGTCGTCAGCAAATCTGAGATTACTCCGGTATTCGTTGTTTATTCTGATTCCCAGTCAGGATTTAGGAAGATCATCTCAAAGCAGGATGTGAAGAGTTTAGGTGATCTGGTAACACCTCGTCTCACATTTTTGTAGTTGAAAGGGCTCGTCTTTGTGCAGCCTGATGAAGGAAAAAAATGAAGTACTCTGACATATTTTCTGCTGTCATCAACCCTTCTATATATGCACAGTGCAATATCTCCAAAGGTTCTAAATTAATTTCACTGAAAGTCTCTTGATGGATAGACAATGGTCTAAGAAAGAAGTGATCATATTTTGGGTTCGATCCCAGAATCTTTCCTTTTCAATTATGTAGTTTTTGATGCTTTTTCGCAAGAAAAATATCTAGATAGAATTTCAATATTTGAAATTTAAAAATTTTTCTCAGTTAAAGAAAATTTATTTTTACAAAAGTTGAAATTGCTAAACTCATTAGCTTTTGAGTCATTTAGCTTTCGGTCAAAGTGGTATTTGACACTGGAGCAGCCAGTTTTGTCCATGTGATAGTTTGTCCAAATATCTCAAATGAAATATTCTCTTTTATACTTATTAATGCATATACAAACATGTCCACCATTACAGACACGCATATCTGACGACTGAAAATACACATGTATCTATTTTTGTCACACACCATTCACCGCAGTTTTACCAGCATACCCATTATTATAGACTCTCATACACACATACTCATTCAACATCTGAAAAACACTTACATTTTTTCTGTAAATACTTGTACACACACACACAATCACACATACACACGCACCCATATATCCTACGCAGATGATGGCCATAAATCTGCTCTCTTCTCCCTGTATCATCCCAAACACAAGTCGCCCTCCTCTCAGAGATCTTTCTTGAAAACCCATAATATTGAAATCTCATTTCATTACTCACATCTGAAACATGTGAACAGCGTACAACTTTTTCTCTGCAAATACTTCAGGTTTTCTCTGAAAAGGTGGCTGGCAACCACCGAAATGCACCAGAACATGCCCACGATATATTGAAAATTTTGAGTTGTAATATCTGTTTTTTTTTCTCTCAAATTTCTCTTCACCATCAAATTATCATTTTACCAACATTCTGTCAGATCACTTCTCGTCCACACAGCATACATATATATATATATATATATATGTGTGTGTGTGTGTGTGTGTGTGTGTGTGTGTTTGTATTGTGTGTTTAGTTAGCAATATTTCACTAATACACGTCTAATAGAAAACAACTGAAAAGGAATTCATTTTTTCAATTTCTCAATCAATTTTTCCCGTTTACGCAGATTTCATTGAATGACGTTAGTTGGATAGATCGGTGTTTTTCTAGAAGAAAAAAATGTGAAGGGTGGTGAAAGATTGAAAGACATTGTTGATATACATGTTTGCAGATTTTACAGATGTATCCACGAAATGACTCCTTGATGTTTCGGACGATTTGGAAGCGTCAGTATGTCAAATGAGATCAGGACTTGCTTCAAAAGATAACTTTTAAAAAAGTGACCATTATAAGAACTTCAGCACTGATTTCTGATTGTCTATGCCACGACACAAGTTGTAAGTCAAAACTAACTTATGCCACGTGCTTGAATAACTTGGATTTTACTGGAAGAGGAACATACTGACTACAATTAGTTTGGAAGATTGTATTGAATTGAGTTTTTAAGAATGAGGAATGTATGCCTTGAAAACTAGCATTTGAATTTGAAATCCTCGTTTTAACTTGTACTTGAACATGGACTATTGACGGCAGAGGTACACTCTTCAGGATATCTACTGACAAAGAGGTTACTTCGAGATGAATAGATAGAAAAAGAGGAGATAAACATATAGAGGTATATATATATATATGTGTGTGTGTGTGTGTGTGTGTGTGCGTGTGTGTGTGTGTGTGTGTGTTGCCCTCCAGACGTCCTTTTGATCTCCAAACTCCACTCAAAGGACTTTTGAAAGGATGACGATTTAAGTTCATCGATTTTACTAAAACTGATGTTTTTATATGGTGCGAATCGAAAAACATAATACTTCAAGGGAGTGTATAGACTTAGATGAACAGTATGTCGAAAGATCATTGCTTCAAATATTGATTTTTCTTTTGATAAAATAAGATAAATTCTACAACATTTGAGGGAGGTGCACGTCCCTGGTCAGCCCCATGCACACTCCTGGGTAGACCTGCGCAAACTGGCGTAGCCTTTCTTAAAACTTTTTTCTGTCCATGTGCTCACTTTTGGCGTCAAAGCAGATAACTAGATTTGAATAAATCCCCACTTCTAAAAACTTGAAAAATCTTCTCAAAACTTACAAATTTCCTTACAAATTTTCAAGACACGAAAGCACATTGAATTAAAAGAGAAATATTACATATTCTCTGAGAGATTTTGAACTTAGTCTGCTAATTCCACTTTTCATGCTTATCATCGCTTAGCAACACTGCATCATCTTAAATAAATGTTAAAATATTTATTTTTGCAGTTTAACCGAGAATAGCAGTGGGAACCTGTCTCTTTGTGTGCTGTGTTTTCGTATTTCAGTATGATATCAATATTTCATTCAGTTATTAAACTGTTTTGTTGTGTTTGTGTTACCATTATTTTTTTGTGTATGCTTGCGTTTTATTTTTTTATGTGTAATTGGTTTGTTTTTGTTGTTAGAATTGTAATCATATGGTATATAACTTGAAATGGATTCGTTTTAGTATCGGAATTTTAATATGAATTCTGTTTTTTTAGGAATTGGTTTTAGTTGGAGAAGGTTATGATAGCTAATTTCCATTCTAGGCAAAGAATATATCTTTTTGAAATGTTGTTATAAGCTTGAGCAGATTTTTTAAAAATTCCCCATGTTATTTTAGGCGTTTTAGCTTTTCTTGTGAGTTTCTGTATGTATTTGGATAATGTTCTGTTGTTTTTGTATCGTGTGTTCATGAATGATTGTTTGTGTTTGTGTTGGTAACTCCTTCGTTCAAATGTTTCTTGTGTTATTCATATGTATGATTTTTTCAGTGCTTTTCTTCGGATTTTTGTGCAAGCCTGGTATAAGATAACGGATTGTACGCAACTTTTTAATTGGTATGAGTATTTTTGTCTCCAATTACAAGTTGCTGTTGTTGGTGCTAGTTTGTTGTTGCTGATTATTTTAAATGTATTTATGGTTTGTGTCATTTTCTCCATGCATTGATAAAAAGCTTTTACAATGTTTCTGATAGATATTTTGTGTAGCATATTTGTTCTTGAGGAGTGTATAGCGATCAGTCCTAGGAATATCCTGAGTATATTTGTTATGATAGTTTCGTAATGCAGCAACAGGTGACCTTTGCAAAACAAATGTCTCAAATCGAATATGAAATATCCACCCGAGAATAAATATCAAAAATTCACTTTGAATTAAAATTAGCCAACCATACATTATCCTTTTCAAAGGCAATCTCACATTCACAGTAAAATGGAAAATATCGAAACAAACACTCACATGCAAGAATATTGAAACTCTATGGTACCTAGCAAAGAAAAAATAGAATAGACAATTAAAAACTGGGTCTGCTGCACGAATTGAATCTGCGGCCAATAAGGTAGGTGCTTCAACGCAGCATTGCTCTAACCAAATTCTCATTTTTCTGCGTTGTCAAGGTCAAATTATGCATTCACCATGTAATAATGGGAGATCATTTCAGATAGTTTCAATATAATATTACACATGATACACACACACACACACACATATATATATATAGTAATACTTCCTTTGATTTCTTCTTCTTTTGGGGATTTCATGAAGATTCGTTGTCCTGAATAGATGTAGTGGTTTACTTTCTCCAGTAGTACGTGGCAAACTTTTGCTTGCACAAATTCAACTTTCGAGCATAAGAAAGTCACATTAGTCCTGAAAAAAGGGTTTACAACCAATGCATCCCCCGATAGTCACCTATGGAAATGAAACATAGAACTTGACCAAACGTTTGAACCCTGGATATCACAACTCACAGCATTGATCCCCAGAGATCACATGCGAAATCGTGGCCGGCAGAATATAAGAAGGTTCGGAAAGTATTGACTCCGTGACGCCCATGATTTGGGGGAAGTCCTGGGGAAGCTCTATGTTCAACGGCAGACGATAAAATGCTGCTTATGATAGATATATACAACTTTTTACTCAAAATATAGAAAGAAACTTTTCCAAAAATTCATGAACTTTCACTCGATATATGCTAATGCAATTCATGTGATTTTCTTCACTATTTTTTTTTCTTTTTGTGCATTTTCCCAGAATTTGATATTATGGAATTATGTGTGAATATCTCTTGTCGAGATCATAAATTACTGTTTTGTTTTTAATTCCCCGAAAGGGTTAATGTAACATTATCAGGAATTAAAGAACAAAACAGTTATATTTACATTACCCCCCATCAGTGTTTATCAAATTTATCCCCTGAATAATAATTCGGTAGCACAGCAGCTTGGTCCAAATAAACAGTGCATTGGCCATAATAAACGAAACAAATTAAGGTTGAGTACATACGTTTGAACTGGTTCCTACAAGATTGGCTCGGTTGTGCGTTGGTCCAACCAAGCGGAATCCTTTATATAGGTATAAATATATCCTTATTACTGAAAAAGTCACTAGGATTCCCATATCTCACGAAGATATGTGGATGAGATGCTTCAAAACACTCTCACGTAATGGACTCAACACCAATTAGTAAAAAAATTAATAATAAAATAAACAACCGTAATAACACTGATCTCATATTCATATATTCTTGAACACTATCCTAACGAAAATATCCAAACTGCCCACACACGCACACCGATACTGATATAAATCATCAAGACATAAAAAAAATCACACAATGTCAACTTGACTCACTTGTTTCAATCCTTACCAAGTTGAGGACTAACAATAAAAGTACACATGGTGATTAAAACTCCAATAGATATTATCATGGCTCTCAAGGTCCAATGAAAAGTTACAAAAGTTTTCTCAGTTTTCTTACTCATAATGTATTAACACCCCTAAGATCGTGGATTTTACATTTTCCCTGATTTCTTCCCTTCTCTCAGATACATACGATCCCTTCATTCCCTTGCACTGCACCTACACATATACTCGAGAACGAACTAGATCCCTGTACTGTAAGAACTAAGCTAAAAATAGATTGGTTTGTATGGTGACCTACGGCGTAGATCCCACTCCCCGATTCTTAGCAACATTGGTCAGTAGATAGTCCAAGTCAAAAACATACAAGAATGAAAATAAGTACACCAACCACTTATAACACCTCATATGATGGCTTTGGTATTCGGAAAACTGGACATACCTGTATCTGCACCTTCTTACTATGTTTGCTCATATCTGCTGACTATGTAGTTGAGCTCCAAAACATGTCCAGATATTACACAATTATAATGAAGATTCTATACAAACTTTATACTTCTGTCATGTCTTGACTTGAGTAGTATATATATATATATATATATATGTGTGTGTGTGTGCGTATCGTTTGTTTTGTTTGAGCATATTCATCTGTATGAAGCATACATGCATGTGTGTGCTTGCATGCAAGCATGTATGTGAGTGTGTGTGCATGTGCATGTTTGCACACAATTTATGTTCATGAAAGCTTTGTGAAATTCTCCACCTTTGGTGGATACAAACGTATGTAGCCAGCCGACTAGACCAACTTAAAAACTTTAGAGACAGTTTTGATTGACAATTTCCAAAAGAAGCAGGACGCGTACAAAAATTAGTA
Organism: Thysanoteuthis rhombus; assembly: GCA_963457665.1. Taxonomy (NCBI): domain Eukaryota; kingdom Metazoa; phylum Mollusca; class Cephalopoda; order Oegopsida; family Thysanoteuthidae; genus Thysanoteuthis; species Thysanoteuthis major. Next base: position 21,087,962 of record OY735204.1, read on the forward strand.
GATTTAGTCCTGTGGTTTGGACAATAGATGAACATTCAAAAGCACATTCGTGATTTTTGTGATAATGAAGTTGGAGGAGAATAAGTCTGATTTCTTGTGCTTGTCTGTTTATTTCTTGTTGAATCAGTGATATTTACAGTAAAGAATAATTATTCCTCATTAAGATTATAATTGATAGATGGGTAGATACTGATATGAAAACAAAAAAATTCACCAGTCACTATGGACAGGATAAATCCCTGAAAGGTTATCAGTGAAATCCACGCAAACTGACTTTTAACAGGAAGCTTAAGTTTGATTTTTTATATTTCTTGAACATAGTAGTCTAATAAGCGAAACAAGAGTATAACATTGTCATATATATATATATATATATATATATATATATATATATATATATATATATATATATATATATATATATATTGAAAGTCGTATAAATTATATGCTAAAAAATATGATCAAGTTTTATTACCGGCTGGAAAGTTGCTTGATTTTTCAACCATATATCATCGTCATCAGTTTTTTAACGTCCGTCGTTAGACATAGACCCTCCCTAGGATCTCTGGGGATCCATGTTGTAAGACATGATGTCCACCGGTTGTCTTTCATTCTTGCAACGTGACCTGCCCATTGTCATTTGAGTTTTTTTAATAGTTTTCTATGATGTCACGGACACCCATTTTCTTCCTTATATACTGTGCTGTCTTGTGGTCTTCCATATGCACGTTGCATAATTCTCAGTTTGCCGATCTGTCTCTTTGTTAGGTTCCATATTTCAGCTCCATAAGTGACTATTGGGATTATACATTGGTTATACACCATTCTTTTTAGGATTAATGGGATGCATTGGTTGTATACTCTTCCCTTTAGGATTATTGGGATCATTTGATTCTTGAATGTTGAGTTTGCTCTGCTGAAGGCTTGCCATCCTAAAGTGATTCTTCACTTGATCTCCTCCACTTTTGAGGGTCTCATGGAAATTTGTTGTCCTAAGTAGATATAGTGGTCTACCTTGCCGTGTTTTGCATCTTTTATCTTGACAGTTATGTTTTTATTTTCAACATGATTATTGCACATGATCTTGGTCTTGCTTAAGTTCATGTGTAGGCCGACTTTTTTTTACTTTCTTCGTTTAGATCATCTAGCATTAGTTGGAGGTCGTGTAGGTTCTCTTCGAAAAGGACGATGTTGTCTGCAAATCTAAGGTTGCTCAAATATTTGCCGTCTATTTTGATTCCTGTAGATCATCTCAAGGCAGGCAGTAAAAAGTTTGGGTCTTGCTCGTTTCTGGAGCTGAAACGGCTCAGAGTCTTTATGTAGCCTAATGAAGAAGTTGCTGTGGTTGGATATGTGTTGCAGTACTTTTACGCATACGGAGTCTACACCTTGTAGGGTGATATCCTTCATTCGATAATTTAATGGAAAAATATAAATGGTGAAATATCTTCATAAAATAACAAAATACATAAATGAGATAAGCCATATATTAAAATCATTGCTGAAAGGGAGGTGGCGTTTGATCAACTCTGCTAGGGACTATGTTAATATAACTACTTTGTTATAGTTTTTGTTATAAAAAAGATATTATAGCTACAAACGTGGAAGTAGGTATTCGATCAAAAGAACTATCAGTCTATCCGAAAGTAGAAGTAATCGTTTAGCGCAGTCAGAATCACAAATAACTATCCAGATTAGAACAATACGTTTCAATTCTTTTTTTTTGTGAACTCTAAGGGCGGTCATTTCGAAATTCAAAACTGGCCACTGTTGATATACATGTCCTTAAAATATATATATATATATATATATATATATATATATATATATATATATATATATATATATATATATATATATATATATATATATATATATATATTGGAAATATAATTTCCTCTACGTGTGCTGAAGTAATTATCATCGCGTTTTTGTCTATAATTTCTGTTGCACTACAGATACAAATTGATAATATACACAGTTCAGAAGTTGACAGATCTTCTTTTCCAAAGATAAATCGTATCATTTGTACAAACATCGTGTATTCTGGCCTAAAACAACTCAAAGAGTTCAAATAGGTGACCATCTGGGGAAATAGGTTATAAAAGAATTCCCTAGAGAACAAAAAGGGGGAACGTTGCAATTCTGAAAGAGGATACTCTTACGCTGAAAATAATGTTAGATTTAGCCTGTCACAATTTATCTTCGGGTAGACCTCTATTTCAGTCTTTATTCATTGGACTGCACCTACAATGTTAAGGTTAATATGATTTTGGAGTTTACTGAATACGTTCTGCAATAGATTGTCAACATCTATTTTCCGGGTCATATGTCATTCTCACTGGACTAGTAGCAGATATTCTGAAAGTTGATAACAATTTATGATATATCTAAAATGCTTTCATTAAAATTCTTTCTGACATTTACATCTTCTACATGAAAGATATAATTCTAATCTACCTTTTTATGTTAATATAAGTGTTCATGTATGACAAATTCAGCCATTGATATCATCTCAAAGTTATGACCATCGTAACTCCAGATAAAATATGTTTGTAAAAAACTGAGAAAGAAAATTGTTGAAGTATGTGAGGCATCCCACTTTTTTCATAGATTTGCATGCCTACACTCAGGTATACATAAATAGACGCGAAGATGCATTCATGTAGATATTTAGCAAGTTTAGTTTGGTCTGCCAAAAAGCTACATTGATGGAGCATCTGTCAAGGATTTAACTCACAAGACTAGTGAATGTTCCAGAACAAGCCTGCTAACCATCGTGCCACAATAGGCTCCTAGGAGATTGTTAATATTCACTAAAGCTTAGTCCAAGGTGAATGGGGTAAATGAATATGAAAAGATTGCGATGCACAAATCACCCAAGGTAGAGAGGATATCCATGACTAGGAGATGTTAGCCACAATATCGCACCTGGGATGCAGAAATTTTACAAGGGGACACATCTTTACACTGAAAAAGTTATAGGCAATGTAAGGATAATCCTGGGTGTCACTGGAGATCATTTCTTGAAAACAAAACAATCTCTTTAGGTCGCAGGAGTTCACCTGATTACTCTATGCTTTTCCATGCACAGCTCTATATTGGTTGTTCAAAGGTTGGATCCTCGGCCAACATTTTCTTACAGGCACCCAATTGGAGAAACTCTTATGTAGTAAACTCGCACTTGTCTGAAATACACCCGGTCGATTTGTTGATGTATGCTGCTACTTTTTTTTTTTTCCTATTTCCAACGGTGTTCCCTGTCTATAATTCGAATTTCTTCGCTGAGAGGATATTGCACGCCCTCCTCTCTCCAGATGTGGTTAATCACCCTAAATTTCTCTATCTCACCTTTGATTACAAGCATACATCAACAGGAATGAATGCTCTCTTAGTGTAGTGTTTGGTTAGTTGCCCTCGAAGCACATCATCCCCACCCAAAGTGATGTAGCTGGGCCTTTTGGTACCGAGGTCCCAGCAGGAACGGCCGATATAATTTTGAGTGTACAAACCACGAGGAGTGATCGGCCATGCCCTGCCACGTTCTCCATTCAGGGCTTGAATCATGACCATTCCATCAATTTTGTAGACTGATTTCGCATCGTTAATATCATGTGGTAGGTTGAGAATCTCATTGGTCATTGATTCTACTTACATTGCCAGATTTGCTTAGTTGTACTTCCTCGTGGCACTGCAGGTCCCTGTGCAATTGAACCTGACTTCAGAAGAGTAATATATGCTGGTATTACGGGTTTTCGCAATAATCGAGAACAGCTTCTGAGTTTCCGTTGCATACATGAAATCATTGACAATGCTTTTCTTATATCAGATGCAACAGGCAAACGGGAAAATTGCAAGTACCGAGAGAAAGAACTAGACAATTTCCTTGCATTGTGTGGAATGATATGCTTTTTAAGGATTGGATGTCAAGGCCATCAAAGAAAACATCCTGAACTTCTCGACATCGAGAATAGCCATTGATGATGATTATGACAATGATGACATTATTGCATATATATTCCAGGTTCAAATGCAGTTGGCGCTAAAATACAACTGCACGTTTGGTTTCAGCGTTAAAAACCATCAAAGAAAACTGCTATCATCAACATAGCCAACATCAAAGTACATTTTCAAGTTGGTCTCAATAGCTAGCAATGTATGTGTATGTATCATGCATACAGGCTGTACCAATGGATCTAGAGGGCTCAGAATTTTTTAATAGTGATCATCACCAACAAAAGATGAATGAAGTTATTTATTCATTGAACACTCCCTTTTCCAAGTTTGAATTGATCACCCCCAACATAGCATGCTGCCAAAGGATTTGATCATATGACAGCTTATATTCAGTAAATAACTAGACCAAGGTATTCATTTGTTTTTTTACCCTTCCACTATGATTTGGTATATCATTACATGTGTAATCACGAGAGAGAATGAAAGTACTGACATATTCGTGATACCAGTTTCTATAAACAACTTGCAATAATCATTATTCGCCAAAAGTTCGTTTATCCGTCTATCTGTCTGTTTGTACTCGTCTACCACAAAAACTACTTGAAACAAATCCATGAAATATGGATTTGATCCCTGGGAAATGTTTTTGGGGGGTTCAAATTAAGGGGGGGGGGTCTATTGTATGATCACTCATAAATGGAGAAAATGCCTTTTGATGAAATAGTCATAAAATATTTTTGATTCTTTTTTATTTCAACTGAATCCCCGGAGATGAAAAATTTGACGTAATAAAAGAATATTTTCTGTGTTGAAAATGTGTCGGAGACAGGGTTCTTTATTAAGAAAGAAGCAAAAACATTTTGGGAACATATCTCATATAGCTACATTTATCGGCTGCACATGGATACCTTGAATAGAGCTATTTTCATTAGTGCATGTTTCATGTAGCAGGGTTAAGGTACATTTTTCCAAGACACGAATTTTGGGTGTCTGAGTTTCTGCCGATCACATGGAGGGAACTTTTATTTTTCACTTTTAGGGGCCCAAACGATAAGGAATTTTCATCTTTCACTTTCAGGTAGTAAAATCTAGGGGATTTTTTTCTTTCCTTCTCTTTGCCAAAAGTTGAAATCGGAGAGGGAGATTTTCGTCATTATTGTCATCAATAATTCAACAGGTGTCGCTAATAATGATAAATTTGAATCAATTATTTTTTCAATGGTGAGTTGACCATTCACGAGAGAGGATTATTTAATTCATGATAGGATTACTAAATAATTTTTTACTATCACAATTTTTCACTTGTATCAGTCAAAATAAAGGGGGGGAATATATTTTTCCAATTTTACGTTTCAGAATCGAAAGGAAAATGGAGGGATAATTCATTTTTTCCACTTTTGAGGATTCAAATTGAGAAGTAATTTTTCCACTTCCAGGGGGTCAAAATGCAAGAGATTTTTTCACTCTTGGGGGTCAAAATCAAAAATGATTTTTTTCCACTTTTAGGGGTCCAAATCAAGAGGCAATTTCCTTCCTCTTTAGGAGTCAAAATCGAGGGGATTTTTTAAAAAAATTTTATGTGTCAAAAAAGGATGGAAATTTTATTTATTATCTATTATTTGTTTGTTTTTCAATTCTAGGGTTGACCCCTAAAAATGAAAAAATTCCTTGGATTTCAATTCCAAAAAGTAGGGGAAAAAATTGGAGGAATTTCTTCCTCTCTCCTTTAAGGGTCATAATCGAAGAGAAGATTTTTTACCTCAATTTCAGGGGATCCAAATCAAAAGAATTTTTTTCCTAATTTTATTGATCAAAATTTAGGGGAATCTCTTTTTACTTTTAGGGGTCCAAATCGAGTGGGAGATTTTTTCTTCACTCTTTGGGGTCAACATTGATTCTTCTTCATTTTTAGGGGTCAGAATCCAAAGGAATGGGTGGGAGATATTTTTTTTTCACTTTTAGGGGTCAAAAGCCCAAGGGGAATTTTTTCCCAATTTCAAGGGGTCGAAATTTTTTTTACATTTCGGGGTCAAAATCGAGGTGGAAATTGTCTTTTCAACTTGAACAGTCAAAATGGAGGGGAAAATTTTCCCCACTTTTAGGGCAGAAACCCAAGTGTTTTTTTTCTCTTTGGTGACGTAATTGAAGAATATTTTTCATTCTCTTTTCTCAAATCAATCCTCGGAAATAAAAATGTAACGTAGATTGCGATCTTTATTCAGGAATTCGAAATCAGAGAGAAAAATTTTCCCCTTTTTCTTATTTCTCTTCTTTTTTCCACATTTGAGAGGTCAAAATCGAGGGATAATTTTCATCTTCAATTTTAGAGTTTGGAATCCAAAAGATTTTCTTTTTTACTCCTAAAAGTGAAGATATTGGGGTTGATTTTCTCACTATTAAATGTCAAAATCAAAATGGGCGTTTTTTTTCTCCACTAAAAAAATCCAAAGGCATTGAAAGGCATCGTGAGGCTCCTTGACAAAGAAACAAATGGTTGACCGCAAAAACAACTTTAGAACAAACCCTACATGTATACTAATCAACCTCTAAAAACGAAATGAGAAAAATTAGCAAAAGATATTCGAAGAAATAAACTACAAACTAAGAACCATCATAGAGCTGAACGAATAGAAAATCACCATGGACCGCAACATCAGAGAAAAAAAATGGTGCATTTATTCAACTAAACATCAAGAAGTTCTACCCATCAATAACAAAAAACATACTGGACAAAGCCATCTTGCTAGACAAAAAATACATCCAAATTACCAACGACCAACTAGGAATAATCAAATACGCCGAAAATCCATTTTATTTACACCATGTGAAGATGAGACACCTGCGAAAACTTTGACGTGGCGATAGTAAGCTTCAAAGGAACAGAAACATGCGAACTGGTAGAAATATACATACGAGTACACCCAGCTGATCAAAAAAGACACTGGCCTGTACAGGGGCGATGGACCAATATTGTCTTTCATTTTTCATACGGTCAGATTAACCTTAATCCATGCCAATAACCTTATAGATAAATATCTAGGGAAAGCTAATAAAGAAATCCAAATCCTCACACCACCCAAATAAGGTTGAAAGGCATGGCAAGGCTCATTGACAAAGAAACAAATAGTTGAATCACCCCTCCTTCAACCTGAAACCCTATTCTGATGCAGATAAGTACTACTTGATCTAGATTTTTTTTCAAATTATATCTTACTATATTTTGCTGAAATTTAACTCAAAATTCTATGGGTAAAGATCTCTTCATGTCTCTCGGTCTCCACCCGCTCTCTCTCTCTCTCTCTCTCTCTCTCTCTCTCTCTCTCTCTCTCTCTCTCTCTCTCTCTTTTACCCACCTGATCAGATCAGCAAGACTAATTTTCTTGTTGAAAAAAAACGAACAAAAAAAGGAAGGAAAGAAAATCTATCAGTAAAATGGGACGTTATAGGTAAATATCTTAGGATAGTTATTAAAAAAAAAACACGAATCCTCGGACCATCCAAGTAAAGTTGAAAGGCATGGCCAGGCTCCTTCACAAAGTAATAAATGGTTGAATTCTAAGAACTTCGGACTGTGATTGTAGAATGGAAAATCGCTTATCCTTCCACCCGAAACCCTAGTCCAACACAAATAATGACTACTTGATCTTGATTTTTTAAAAAAGAAAACCCCAAAAATCCCAACAACTACATACGTATAAGCTTACTCTACTGCTTACACAAACAAAAATCATCACCAACCAAATCACATAAACTCTAGATGAAAACCAACAACGGGAGCAAGCTGACTTTAGAAGAAGCTACTCGACCATGAGCCACATTAAAAAAGTCAAAAGTCGAAAGAATGGCTGGCAACTGATGGACTCACGACATGGATCCCTAAGGATCACATGCACAATCGAGGCCGACAGAAGATCAGATGGAGAGACGAGCTAGACGAATTCAGAAAGTACTGGCTCTGCGATTTCCACGATAAAGAAATGTGGTGAATCCTGGCGGGGGTCTATGTCTAACGACAGACGTTAGGAGACTGATGATAATGATGATGATTTATACATACATCCTCATATTTTGAAATAATTGTTTTTTTTATGTAGCCCTATTAACAAGTGATAGTGTTAGAACACAAAGTATTTCAAGGCCTGCATCATATTTCGTAAACTATTTTTGCCACTGAGAATCTGAACTTCTATTTTTTTCAAGGTGAGGCACAAGATCCTTGCGTGCACGATGCTTTCTGGGTGCATTCTGATTTGTAAATTAATATTCTCTGGAACCTGAAACCTGTTTCCTTTTTTCAAGTACTTTTTTCCCTAAACATGTACGTTATGAAAAAAATTCCCTTGCGCTTAAATCAGTAAAAGGGCCCACAATCTGAAAAATAAACTTTGCTAGAGGTTCTGGTAAAAAAAAATTGAATACCATATTGTTGGTCATTATCTTCAAAAAAAATTATAATAAATATAAAAAAAAAATTCCATGTTTTTTGAGTAACTTCTGTCATTTATTTGTGAATGTCTGCCAATGCAATTTATGTAATTTTCTTCTGTGTTTATTCCTCTGTTTTACATATACTTTGTTATTATGATACAATGTGTACATTAGCTCTTGTTGAGATCCTCAGTGGTTTACCATGTGACCATTTCGGGGATTTTAAGAAAAAAGTTGTTATATTAACATAGTCCCTAGCTGTGTTGATCAAGAACACCACCTCTCTTTCAGCTATGATTTTGATAAATAGCATATGTCCTACATGAAGGTTATTATTTCATATATTTCATAATGTTATGTATACGGATGTTACTTTATAATTTTATACAATGCATCATAATATTTTTTTCTAAACGGGACTTATCTAAAAAATGTTGGACCGATAAGTATAAAAACAGATGTGACTCGCTGTTCGTGTCATTTCTATTGAGTGTCCAACCAGGTGAATATTGATTTCGTTGTGTCGGTATAAATCTCAGACTTCATGCAAACCAACTCATGATTTCATCTTTAAGAATACTAATTACGCAGAAAACCTTCTCTAAGTTGATTCCCTGCCAATATTCAACTGAAGAATTTAACAATCATTTCCCAATAACCTTATATTTACATATTCGTCATCACAGTGCATAATTGGACAACTGTAGCGAAAAAAAGTCAGAAAAATTCAACGGGAATTCCACCGGAAAAAAATCTAAAATAGTGTAAAAAAAAAACACATCTTAAAACATTTACAATTTAGAACGCACACACACAAAGCACTGGAAGACACAAACGAACAAACACACACACACACACACACACACATGTGCAAACAAAATCGGATAAAAGCCCTTGCCATCTTTGGTGGCCATAAATGTTCGATATGTATATGTGTATGTGTGTATGTGGGTGTGTGTGTGTGTGTGTGTGTGCGTGCGCACGCGCGTAATTCTAGACTATAGAAAATGAATTTTTAAAAATTTTGTAGCTATCTAATGGATAAACATTGCGTTTAATGCAGTATAGCTTCCTAGACTATACATTCGCACATGCGCTCACAAACATATATATATATATATATATATATATATATATACACACACATACACACACATACACACACACACACACACATCTTCTCTAGATTCGGCTGATCTCCGATGGCCTTAAATACAGGTCAGATTTTGCTTTTTGCTAAATAATATCTATATGATGAAACATCATTATATTAGATACGCTATCCACGTATATGGCAAATAAAAAAAATGCGTATACTGTAGTAAATTATCGAATTATCAACACTATTTTTTTTAAAAAGGCTCCAAGTTCTCAAGGCCCTTATCATAAAGTCAAGACCAAAAACTAAAGAAGATGTTCTTGAGTTGGGAAACAAATTTTGAACGTATTTAACAACTGGTAGAGTCATTCAGCCCAGTGGAAATTTTCACTTGTATGTCCCTAGTGTGTGATGTAATCTCAGCGGACAAGCAGCAAGTTTTTATATATTCAAAGAGTGAAAAAAAGACAACATTCACAATTTTCTCCGTTCTTGGACGAAAATGTTTATTCATAAGATAGATAGTTACTTATTTTTTTATTTCTTATCTACAGACTAGAATCATATATATATATATATATATATATATATATATATATATATTATCGAACATTCATAGACACCAAAGATGGCAAAAGCTTCAATCCTATTTTTGCGCATGTGTTTATGTTCGTGCGTGTGTATGTTTGTGTTTTCTGGCGCTGTGTGTGTGTGTGTGTGTGTGTATGTGTGTGTTTTGCTAAACTTCAATTTTTTACGCTATGGTTGTTCAATTATGCGCTGTGATGGTGCGTATATATAATAGGTTAGTGGATAAACCTTCGGTTGAATATGTTGTTGTGTTCGTTTGTCACTATGTCTGCCCCATTTAAATATTGGCGTAGCATACTCAATGGTCATAATTTTTTTGAGCTGAAAGTCTTGAGAAAAAATTTGGTGGGGTCTTTTTATATAACTATTAAATTCAAAGACGGAGCATCCCTAACCATCCGAGTGATGAATTCTTGCTGCTTGTAGTTGGGGTGACCGATGAATTCTTTAACAACGTAAAGAGAAAAAATCAAAGAAACCAAACTAAACAAAACAATAAAGAAGAAATCAAGAGAAGACAAAGGGAGGTATACTTATATATATATATAGAACAGAAACAAATAAGAAGCATATTCGAAGCAAACGAAGACATAATAACAGACAGAGACAGAATTGTCGAATGCACCCAAGAAGTTTACCAGGATCTCAACTCTTCAAAACACTGGTAGCAAAACAACGATCAGAATACACAAGACGCCGACAATCAGTTCGAAGGCTTCCTAGAAGTTGCACAATGGGACGTAAAGCAAGCCATCAAACAAAGAAAATAAGGGAAAGCCCTTAGAGCAGATAACATCACCATCGATTTACTAAAAAAAGCTGGTAATAACGTCGACAGAAAGCTAGCTATTCTATTCAACTTGTGTCTGAAACAGAGTAAAGTCCTAAAAGACTGAAACACTGCAATCATGATGCTTTTACATAAAAAAATAAAAAACTGAAATACCTCAACAACTACACTAACCGGATTACTAAAACACTAGACGAAAACCAACCATGAGAACAGACTGGATTTAGAAGAAATTACTCGACCATGGACCATTTTTATTCAATAAATTAACAATAGAATACAAAATGCCACTCGCTGTAGCATTTATAGATTACAATAAGGCATTCGACTCCAGAGGAATTCCAACGGTCACGAAGGCCATCACCTTGTATACGTCAAAAAATAATGCAATCACTGTAACTTCATCAGGCAACATAAGGACTCTGAATCCTTCCAGCTTTGAAAAGGAGTAAAGAAGGGTGATACCAGCTTACCCAAACTCTTTACAGCCTGCGTCGAGATGATCTTCCGAAACATGGACTGGGAGAATAGAGGAATCAAAAAAGACGGCGAATATCTGAGCAACCTCAGATTTGCTGACAACATCGTCTTTTTTGTGGAGAACCTACACGACCTCCAACTAATGCTAGATGAACTAAACGAAGAAAGCAAAAATGTCGGCCTACACATGAACTTCAGTAAAACAAAAATCATGTGCAACAATCATGTTGAGATTAAAAACCTAAATGTCAAGACAGAAGATGCAAAACTCGGGAAGGTTGACCACTACATCTACCTAGGACAACGAATCTCCATGAGACCCTCAAAAGAGGAGGAAATCAAGTGAAGTATCACTCCGGGATGGCAAGCCTTCGACAGAGCAACTCAACTTTCAAAAACTAGACGACCCCAATAATCCTAAAAAGAAAAGTATACAACCAATGTATCCTCCCAATAGTCACTTATGGAGCTGAAACATGGAACCTAACCAAGAGACAGTCCTGCAAACTGAGAAACATGTAACGTGCGCATGAGAGAATCGTGCTCCACCTTACATGGAGAGATCACAAGACAGTACAGTATATCAGGAAGTCTGAAACATCATAGAATCTATTCTGGTCATGTTGCGAGAATGAAAGACAACCGATAAATATCACGATTCACATGGAGCCCCAAAGATCACTTATGAAACTGAGACCAACAGAATATAAGATGGAGAGATGAACTAGACAAATTCAGGAAATACTAGTTCTACAACGCCTATGATAGAGAAGTGTGGTGAATCCTGGGGAAAGTCTATATCCAACGACGGGCGTTTAAAGACTGATGATGATTGGATTTGGATATCTAAAAGTGAAAAAAATCTTGCCCCTTGATTTTGATTCTCAATGTTTAAAAAAAGTGGAAAGAAACTACCTCTCAATTTGGACACCTAAAGTTGAAAAGATCTTTCCCCCGATTTAGATCCCTAAAAGTGGGAGGAAACTTCCACCTCGATTTCGCCCACTAAAGGTAAAAAAATGGATCTCCCCCTATTTTGATCCATTAAAGTGAAAGAATCTTCCCGCTCGATGATATTAACCCCCAAAGCGGAAAAATCCCTTGTATTTCGACCCCTAAAAGTGTAAAATATTTCCCCTAAATTTTGACCTCTGAAAATGGAAAAAATCTTAGATTTCGACAATTAAAAATGAAAAATGAAAGTCCTGCCTCAATTTTTAGCCCCTGGAAAAAAACAAAATCTTCCCTCGATTTTAACCCCTAAAAGTTAAAGAAAATCCCAATGATTTCAACACTCAACGGTGGGGGATATATCTCCTTCGATTTGGACTTCTATAAGTAAAAACAATCCTCAATTTTGACCTGTAAAAGTGAAAAAAAAAATTTCCCGCGGGTTTCGACCTCTAAAAAAAGAACTCTCCCCTAGATTTTGAACCCTGGAAAATGGAAAACTCCTTGTTGATTTTGATCCCTTAAAATGAGAATCAAAAGTTCTGACTTGATTTTGACCCCTAAAAACGGAAAATAAAAGTTCCCTCCAAGTGACATGACATAAGCTCCGATCATCAAATTTTGTGTTTTGGAATAATTTACCTTTATCGTACAACATCAAAACACACAGTAATCAAAGCACTAAAATTCGAGGTATCCATGTACAACCAATAAACATCGCGATATGGATAAAGAATGCGATCTACGTCACGATTTATTTCCAAGAATTGATACGAGAAAAAGAATAAAAAAGATTCTTGTCTTATGTCATCAAAAGCTATAAGATCATTTTTACCATTGATGAATGAATGATCATGTGAATAGAACATAATTTGTTAAAACACCAAACCTTCACTTTAAACATTAGCGCAGCTCAATCAACTTTGGCACAAATCTAGCGTGTATACTTCAAGGACCTGGGGGAGGTTCTGAAGTAAAAATTACTTTTTCAAAGAAAGTTTTCTTTGTGATGGTTCTATTTGAATGTAATCTTAGTATGATCCTAATTTGATACCCCAATCTTCTGGTTAAGTTCCAAGTCCATTGGGGACTGATGCTTTGGATACAGACACTTCTTTTCAGCATAAATGAGATTTTTTTATCCTTGGATGACGGGCTTGCCAATCAAATGTGATTTTTTGTTTGATGTCTCCCTTTTGAAATTTTCATGGAGATTTGTTGATGTAGCAGTCTACTTAGCTCTGTTTTTTTTTAATTTTATCATGAAACCCTCAAAAAAAGAAGAAATCAGGCGAAGAATCACTGTAGGCTGGTAAGCTTTTGATAGAGCAAGATTCACGAACTAAAATATCCCATTATCCTGACAAAAAGGGTCTGCAACCTGTGTATCTTCCTGATATTCACTAACAGGTCTGAAATTTGGACCTAATCAGAACAATGGCCCTCAAACTGAAACTATGCAACATGCTCGTAGAAAGATCATACCACAGCACAGTATATAAGAAAAGAAATAAGGGTCGAAGATATGATGAGAAAACTCAAATAGCAATCGTTTAGACATGTTGCAAAAATACCGGACAACTGCTGGGTCCCCAGAGATCATAAGCAAAATTGTGGCAGACATATGCGAAATTGTATTCATAATGAACGGACTGTTCACAAGAAGACGGTAAAACTGGCTACTGACATAGATTCATCATCATCATCAGTCTTTTAACGTCTGTCATTGGACATGAACCTTCCCCAGGTTTTGCCACACTTCTCTATCATGGGCGTCGCGTAGCCAGTACTTCCTGAACTTTTTTAGCTCGTCTCTCCATCTCGGTTGCGCATGTGATCTCGGGGGAATCCATGTTGTGAGTCGTGATTTCCATCAGTTGTCTGCCATTCTTGCAACATAAGATCTTTAATGGATTCTATGATGTCCCTGACTCTTGTCTTTTCTTGGATGTTCTGTGCTGTCTTATGGTCTCTCCATGTGAGGCACAGCATAATTCTTTCATGTGCACGTTGCATGGTTCTCAATTTACGGGTTCGTCTCTTGGTAAGGTTCCATGTTTCAGCTCCATGAGTGACTATTGGGAGGATGTATTGGTTATACACCCTTCTCTTTAGGATTAATGGGATCTTATTTTAGAAGGGTGAGCTAGCTCTGCCAAAGGCTTGCCATCCCAGTGAGATTCTTCGCTTGATTTCTTCTTCTTTTGAGAGTCTCATGGAGATTCGTTGTCCTAGGTAGATGTAGTGGTCTACTTTCTCCAGTTCTGTGTCCTCGATTTTGATCTTTGTGTTTTTATTCCCGATGTGGTTGTTGCACATGATCTTCGTCTTACTGAAGTTCATGTGTAGGCCGACTTTCTTGCTCTCTTCATTTAGTTTATCTACCATTAGTTGGAGGTCGTGTTGGTTCTCTGCAAAAAATACACCTGCAGCATTGACTACAGAGAATGTATGCATGTGCTACTATTGCTTTGAAAACACGTTCACCACGGTTTCATGAATTATCTCAACCTTCAAAGATGTATCAATGTTTCTGTTGTGATTGAAAATATTTTGTTTCTATTTCGTTAGTTCCCACCACACCAAGTAGCTATCACAGCTCATTGGGTTTTTAGTTTGCTGGAAATAATATCTTTTCCAGTTTGTTGTATTGAAATATACAAAATAATTTGTATAATATTCCCAAATTGCAAAATGCACCATAGAATTGCCTGTATCAAGAAATATTACCTTTGCTATAATCGCTACGATATTCCAAAATAGAATGATAATGATTTATAAACCAGAGAGCGACTCTCGCATTTAAAGAACAGTAATGACATTTCAAGTCAAGATACTGGAAAAGCACCGAAAGGCGATTATAAGTAGAGAAACCCTTAAGTCAAACTAGGCAGATACCATTTAGAGAGAAAAGAAGAGACCACTATGGGATGGCACAAAAACTTCGGATAAGCAACAGCATGATGAGACATCTAAAAGAGTCGGCACACTAAGGAAGCTCCTACAATCAACCCAGTAGACCGAAAACTGAACACCATATGGGAACCTTTATTCCCGAAGGAATTTACCATCCTCTGGGGGAAAGGAATTAAGAATCACACGCGTTTACCTCCATTTCAAGATGATCGACTGTATACCCAACATAAATATACTCCAGTCGAACATTAACATATTCATGACATGAGAAGCAGTCAATAATATTATCTTGACCTAACAACTGCTTCCATCCGAACATTAGACGACAGAATAAGGGCATACCGTGTTCAGGGTTTGACGGCAACGACGTCCCGAAACGTCACCACCTTCGACACCTGAAGAAGGTACCACGGCTGAAACGTTGTGTTCAGAAGATGAACCAATATGAGGAAAACGATCTTAAAACTCTTATACATATTTCTGCTATTATTTGTACCCCAAAAGCCTGTGGAAAAAACACGCAATATAAGATTTGCAATTCTGTGTAGTTGTTGCAATCACTGTGTTTTCATCATCAGCAAATGTATAAGTTAACGCACGTAGAATAAGTAATCGCTTTTCGACTATGGAGTAATCACTTGATCAACAATGGATTTCAATTCAAAAGATAGATAGTAACAGGTCTGGTAAATCACTCAGTAGAAACAGTCATGTCCACAACGTTCTTTAGGCTGCTTACAGTGTTGGGGGTGATTGATCAAACATTTGGAGAAAGGGGGGAATAAGTCACTTTTCTTGTCTTTTGTTTATTACTAGAAAAAATCTGAACAAAAAAAGAAGCGTGAATGCTGCTAGGCACAAACTAAGGGACCAATTTAGCATTAACTTACATTGCAAAATGACCTCTACTAAAAACCTAAATGAGGGAATTTTATGTAAAATAAATGTTTTTCTGGACATAATAAGGAGTGAATTTTTAAATTTTAGCCCCCAAGCTCGAATTGCACAGCCTGTAGGTGTGATACATACAAAACTGAGGAAACCCGTGTTAATAGTTTCTGATAAATATCAAAATAGAAAATAGAACTGCAAACTTAGTGGTAGGCGAATATTCTAATAACTAGCAGGAGAACCAATTGACACTGGGATAAATATCTAAGGAGTAAAAAGGAGGATTGGAACTTTCAGACTTGAAAAAAAAGTTTCTCTTCACTATTGGCCTTTGTCATTTTTGATGCCTCGATGGAAGAGAAAATATTTGCCTTTACTCTTTGCCCTTTAAAAGAGGGAAAAGTCATTTTCCAAAAAATCCATTGAAGAATGAATTCTATTTCTGACATCACAGGCGTTTTCCACTGGAAAGTATCTTAGAGTAAAGAAAAGTTCCAGAAATATCTACATGTTATTGATAAACCCGTCAGAATAAAGCCCAAAAAGGGGGAAAAAAAGTATTTTTTTTCGGAAAATCAGAAATTATTTTTTAGAAGGGGTCAAGTAGGGTACTGATTTTCAAGGCTGTAGGCAAAGCAGTATGGGCAGGAGCGCTCGAACACAAATGAACAAAAAGGATTGAATCCTTAGCCATCTTTGATGGCCACGGTTGTCCAAGGTTGTAGAGTTTCAGGTAAGCATGAATGCTGCTAGAAACAAACTAAGTTACGGATTTAGCATAGATTTTTTTTATTGTAAATTGAACCCCCAATTTGAAAATTATTTTGAATATTCGAAAACTTATCTGCTTGACCGTCATATATTGGAAAAAATCACTATTTTGATTCTCAAAGTGGAAAAATCCCTTTCGATTTTTTTCCAAAAACAGAGAAAAAAAAATCTTCCGCTTGATTTTGACCCCTAAAAGAGACGGAATTTCCTATTGATTTTGACTGTTTAAAGTGGGGGAAAATTTCCCCTCGATTTGATCCCTAATAGAATACCACTGAATTTTGACCTCTGAAAGTGAAAAAAAACTTCCCCTCAACCCCTTGAAGTACAAAAAATCCTCTGAATTTTTACCCGTACCCCATCCACCCCACCCACCCCACCCACCCCAAAAGAAAAAGGAATCTTGGAAATCTTTTTTTTTTTTAAATCCCTTGGATTTTGACACCTAAAATTGAAAAAATATATCCCCCTCGATGAGCAGTAAAGAATAAGAAAGAAAAAAGTACCAACAAGTGAAAAAAACACGTGACAATTAAAGCCCCCCTTTGATTTTTTGCGTAGAAATAGAAAAAAAATAATGAAAATGTCTCTTTTATTTTGACCCTGAAAGTGGAAAAACAATCATCCCTCAATTACCTTAGAATGGAAAATAATCTTCTTCATGATTTTGACCTCTCCAGCGAAAAAACTCCCTTTTGCCGCCTAAAATAAAAGTTCCCTCTATGTAATCAACATAACTTCCGATTCCCGAATTTTGTACTACAACTAAACACACTCATCAGAACATCACTATTCAAGGTATCTATGTAAAACCAATAAGAATTTCTGTTAGAGATCTGCTGAACGTTTTTGTTTCCTTCTGAATAAAGACAGCAATGTACGTCATATTAGATTTCCGTGAATACATTTCAGAAAAAAATAAAAAATATCATTCTTTGAACAATTCAATTGAAGAAGTATTGCAGTAAGTTGTTTCATACAAACAGAGGGACAGACGGAAGAACATTTGGTGGATTATTATTAGATACTGATGCAAGTCTGGGTCATTATTAGATACTGACGCAAGCATATGTACGACTGAACACTTCTAACGATGCATTTTCTGTCATACCCACTTAGACGGCAAAACCCCATTTATGCACTTTCCTTTCCTAAATGTATCAACTTGTTTATAATATGTATACAAATTTTACTCGTGTACGCCAGGTTCAATATCCAAAGTGTTAAAAGGACGCCAATTCATTTCAATTTACTTAACTTTCAGCTATCATTGCCTTAGTCAGTCAGTCCAGCTATTCGACGCATCATTATTTTTTCCTCACGTTCACCCATGAAAGCTTGTATAAATGTTCGGTTTTATAGCATATTCATACATAAATAGCATGTGTGACTAGTATCAGATAATTTTGTTTTATGAATGTTCGATTTTAGAGAACATTGATACGAGAAAGGCGAGTTTGACCAAGTGTCTACTTGGTTTTCCCCTTAAATCAATTATTTTCTTTTCATATATATCTCGGTGTGTGATAGGTCAAAATTTAATTACTTCTGCCCATTAAATGCTGTGAAAACAGAATTAATCATGGCTCTTTATGATCGTAATTTTGCAATATCGTACTTGTTTTGGCTGTGAAGGAACTGTTAAAAAAAGCACAATTGATTTTTTGTTGATGAATAATTTAATACTCCTTAGGCATATTTTGAGAATTGGTTTAGAAAATAATGCAATGTTATTTTTAACGTCATTTCACGTCATTGAAAAACATTCACAAAATTTGTATCCATTTACTATTAGAAACCTTGCCCCACCTTAAGAATATATTTGGGGGCGTAAAATAACTTGCTTGAATAATTACCCCATGTCGATTGAGTATGCATACCAAATCTTAATGCCCCGATGTTTATGGAGTTTCTCAAGCGTGACAGACAAACATTGTGACACCTTTCACCTATATATACAAAAGATTTGTTCTTACTATCATTAAAAAAAACACTAATTCTCCTTTGCGTTCCTTACAAAGACGCTTATAGGCACCTGTTTTTCATCTGAACATGCCGGCGCAGATTTACAACCAAAGCATCTCCGCAATGGTCAGCTATGGAGTGGAAACATGAAAAAAATTGAGAACAATGCAAGGTGCACAGGAAAGAATCATGCTCAACATCACATGGAGAGTTCACGAAGCACATTATATTTGGGAAAAACTGTCGGTTGAAAGTCATTAGAAAATCCAAATGGCAATTGACTATTCATATTGCTAGAGTGTCAGACAGCCGATCAACATCATAACTCATAATGTGAATCCTCAAAGATCATATGCAGAAATATGGCAGCAAAATATAAGATGACTTGACAAACTAGATAAGTTCAGAAAGTATTGGCTCCAGGACGCCCATGACAGAGATGACTAGCGAATCCTGTGGAATGTATATGTCTTACGACGGACGTTAAAAGACTGATGATAATGATGACGATGATGATGATGATATTGTGAATTGAAAATAGGCTACTGCTACTGATGATGAAGATGATGATGATGATGATGGGCAGACATTCATCAATTGTCGCTAACTAATCTTTTTGATAGCTGCTGCTACGAGGAGCGAAGGATAAAGAAACAAAGCTAAAACCTCTCACACACCATAGGCTAACACTGAACTGGTTGAGTCTAATCGTGATTTATACTTTCCTTTCGCTCTTTCAAAAGGTGAAATTCAAAATATCAAATTGTTGTTGATTCTACTTTGTAAGTTCTGAGAGTCAGGTATTTTATCAATTACAACATAGTCACATTAACATCAGATAAATTATCTCTTCAGTTCAACTAGAGCGACACTATTTGACACAGCCTCAGGAAAAAAAAACAATTACTTTTCAAGGTCATCAATCACGGATCCCTTATTTACGATTCAAATCGCAAAGTGGCTCAGTGTTTTGCAATTAAAATGTTATTTCTTTTTAGACAAGATAACAAAACGGTTCTGCTTTGTTCATCGTCAGCATTTGGGAATTTGCCAGATAATAAATGGCTAAATATCTGTTTTATAGCCATCAGGTTTATGTCAGTTTTCTAGTTGCTATATCAAAGTTTAGTACTGAAAAAAGTCATCATCATAATAGATTGAAATCAATCGTTTGCTTTTTGTTTTTTTTTTCTTTATTTACAAATGGAAACGTATTATTCGATATTCATTTTTACAAAAGAGAGAATAAAACAAGTCATGATGTAAAGCCTTTCATGAGTTGAAAAGAAATAGTTTTAGAAAATTAACTGAATCAACTTAGTTTCCTCAAGTGAGTAAGTATTCTATGAATATAGAATCCTTATTGTTCAAGATCCTTTTGAATAGCGAAGATTAAATCAATACAAATGATGACAAAATAGAGGAGGCCATGAATAATACATATTTCTTGAATGTTTCAGAGTCAATTCGTCTCGGCTTATCAAAAAAACACGCAAGTCAATAAACTGATTTGTGTTTTCACGTGAATGCTCTCTCCCAATTCTATGATTTGTTCAAATATCTAAACGAATCGCTAAACTTTGGGATAATGTCACATAAATGAATCACCATGTGAGGTTGAACTTGATCTGCAGAAGCGTGTGAATAAGCTGGCCTGAGGCCACAAATCTAGAGCTCTTAGTGTGGACTCAAACACTGTGATTTCGTACAATTCTCATATTAATCAAGCAATTATTTCAAGTACC
This sequence comes from Thysanoteuthis rhombus, assembly GCA_963457665.1. NCBI lineage: Eukaryota > Metazoa > Mollusca > Cephalopoda > Oegopsida > Thysanoteuthidae > Thysanoteuthis > Thysanoteuthis major. The sequence goes on from OY735204.1 coordinate 21,108,546, forward strand.
AAGCTCAATTTGGCAAAGGGTAAACAAGCTATGTCGAACGCACATTCAATGTATTGTGAGATTAGCGAAAGTCTAAATCCCGACGATGTATCTGAATAACATAGGAAATAGACAATATGGCCTCCTGTCGCAAGAGACTCTCCATCTTAAACTTGTCCATCTTGGAAAGTTTGAGCGAAGAATTATAATCTGATCATTGATGATCTATCATTATGATCTTTTAAAAGGATGGTATCTCTCTCTCTCTCTCTCTCTCTCTCTCTCTCTCTCACTCTCTCCCCCCTTTGTTAAGGTTTGTCGAGATACTATATACTGATTCATTCAAACAAGTGTCATCATATTGGTTATTATTGTCACAATGCTTTGGCTGTTGTACTCACCAGTCAAATGCCAAGACAGCGAAACATCACTCCGTCAAAATTTTTTTCCACGAATGGGCTGCACGGCGAAAGTACCCAATTAACCAGTTACCTACCATAAACAGACAAAAGAGGAAAAAGTAATGTAAACGTCTAAAACCTCTATGATGCTGATTAAAAAGAAAATGGCATCGGATAATGTTGTATCACAGTTAATAGAAACGAAGGATGTGGTCACATAGACAAGCAAAGAGCCAAATAGAATCTGAAATTGAAGAATAGGCAGAAAAAAACAGCAATATTACTTTTATACTTAGACACGGGCGCAACTTTCCCTCAACATTTCGAAAAGAATCATTTCAGATCTCTCTCTCTCTCTCTCTCTCTCTCTTTATCTATCTATCTCTTTCTCATTCTCTCTCTCACTCTCTCTCTCTTTATCTATCTATTTATCTATCTATCTATCTATCTATCTATCTATCTCTTTCTCATTCTCTCTCTCTCTTTCTCGCCTAGACATAACCCTTTTACAGAGGAAATTTGGCACACACACACACACACATGCACACACACACACACACGCACACACTAAATGAGTTAGGAAAATGGTTGTTTTTGTTTTAAATTCCTCTTCAAAATTATGTTTTAGAGGGGGGTTCAATTTCCAATGTAGGTTTTTGCTAAATTGGTCCCTTAGTTTGAGTCCAGCCATGTTTTTTTTTAATTGGGATTTTTGAGTGCCCAACCAAAGGCAAGAGAAGTAACTTATTTATCGATCACCCTTTTTCAATTTTTTTCGATCACCCAACACAACATACTGCCCAAAAGATATTGATGGTTGATAAAAAAAATATCTTTTCACATATGTCTCATTTGTTATGCATATTATTGTTGTCATTGTTGTTGTTATTATTGATCAGCACTGCCCACAACGGACTGGTTTTCATGTTTCCTAACATTTATGTACACTAGCTGCACCGATTGGTTGTTGACATCTGAACTGACTCTAAACCTGAATAATATCTCGTGCCTTTGTAATTCTTTTAATCTATGTCTTCCTTATCCCTTCAAATTTTTGTTGCCGGTCTATGATTAATTTCATTGTTATGCAAACATGAATAAGAATCATAAGCCCAAACTTTCTTTCTGCCTCAGTAAACTACCTAACTCTATTCCCTTATTTTCTCTTCATAACCTCTTATCAAACTAATGAACTTCCCTTTCTCTCTCCCTACACCTTAAGTAACCTACTTAAATTCATTTTCATTCCCGTTCTTTTTTAAATGAAAAATAAGGAATAACATGCTGCCAAAAGACGTTGGTAACCAGGATGTTGAAAGAAAACAGCTCTTCATATATAACTCAAATGTTGTACATGTAATTGTTATTGATTTTGTCGTTAATAATCATTACTACCCACAACAAACTTGAATACTTTTCCTTCTGACTTCAAGTCATTCATGTCTTCTGATGATTATATATATTTACCTATGCATCTGTGCAACTACACTTGGTCCAGTTATAAAATAAATAACATAAATTTAGAACAGCTTTTGTTGATGCCGTACGCTCTCATCAATATTGACAGTCCTTTTGTTCAAAATATTAATAGAAAACATGACAGCCGTGGTAAATATTTCTCCGAGTCAATGTACTCCTTTACTGAATTGAATGTTGCAAACTGTTTTCATTTTAGTTTGACAAAAATCAGTGTCTTTACTTACTAGGTTATTGACCCGTACACCAAACTGATTTTGGGTTTAAATCAAATGTTTTATTTGAAGCAGGTGTCCTTATGCTATTTATTTCTGAGCTGGACATACTGGTTGGGTAATTTAACCACCACATATAGACGTGTTCCTTCAAGTGATATTAGTCGTAGGAATATTACCTTGATTTTTTTTTTATTAGATGAAGCATTATCAACTATTGTTAATTTTCAACGAACATAATATTCTAATTTCTATTCATCACAACTATTCAGACCGCTAGTCTTTCGGAAGTTAGTATACAATGCGGATCAGTAATAAACGATAAACCCACGGTGAGACTCTAACTAGCAACACTTTTGCCTCGGTAATGCCTACCAGATGCTCGGTCACTTGTGCAACAAGGATCATACAGCTGTCACAAGATCCAATCTAACTGTGTAGACTTATTCATCATTTTCCCCTATCCATGGGTGCCATTTTCCCTATGGTCGTTTGTGAAAACGTGAATCAGTCTCCTCAAGAGCTCATCTTTTACTTCCAATCCATGCAGTTCACTAATCGTCGTTGCAATGAAAAGCAACTAAATTCAAGACGAAAGAAATACTAGTCAAAGATTAATAATGATTGTTTCCTTCACTTTGCATTGTTTTTCCTGCGGTAGGATGTTTCTACTACTACTACTAATAACAATAATACTAATACTAATACAACTGTTGAAGACTACAGTCAATCATCATCATAGTAATCAGAGCACTCAGTAAAGTTGTTCGGAGTGCCATTTTTTATACTTATTTTCCAATACCAAGGCCTATATTATACTTCATATGAATTTCATCATTTTTAAAATTGCAGATCTTTTTTTATTTCGTAGCGTAAGAAGATCGTTTTGTATATGAAGTGAAAATTAAAAACATTCTTGTCCTTTTCGACATTATCTTTATCGAACAACATGTTTTGTCCGGCTGTCTAGAGCCATCTTTCAGACAGCATATTACCATCCTTCTGAAACATTTTATCTTCTTCAGCAAAAAACTGCTCGAGGTTCCCTTTGCAGGCTCCTCAAGCAGTTTTTTGCTGAAGAAGATAATATGTTCTGAAAGGATGGCGTAATTCTAGAGAATTCTGTAAAGACCGGATTGAATGGTAATCTGAAAGTGCAATATTTGCTGAATGCTGCAGTTGGGTGTAACTATTTTAGCCTCATCACTAAAAGAACATGCGGTATAGTGTGATCTTTATAGAATATTACGTTGCTTCACTTGACTTATTCCAGACGTTTTCCGCCCATTGCTGCTTTCAATTGTTCTAATTGGGAACTCGTTCATTTGATCCTCCGGAACTATAACATGGATTATTCTCAAGCAATGTCTTGGTATGTTCGCTATCTACTTAAACTGGTCTACCCAGCCGAGTAAAGTCGTACAGCGAGAACTCTCAAGCACGAAATTTTGCTCTTTTTGCGTTTGAACCACATTTTTTATATATTTTTAAAACTCGTTATTTGATATTCTTTATTTATCTCCTTGCTCATAGTTTGCAGAGTGCCAATTGGCTATGTGTGGGATAAGTCATAAATTTCATTAATATTTTGAGCAACATCAACAACCATAAAATAATAATAGAATTACCTAGATAGGATTTTAATATTTATTGTTTCTATCATTATCATTCTATCATTCTTATCTTATTCTATTGGAAGAAGTAAAATTGTTCTTTCGCAGTAGGGTTAAGATGGTTCTACACATCTGATCATTAATAAGATCTACTATACTATTAATCTGATTTCACAGTTAGTTCTGTTATGCTCTGATTCGCCAATTACTCAAAAACTAACTAATCATGAGAGAGAGTTGAGAGAGAAAAAATTTGAATGAAATCAATCAACAATCGGCTAAGGTGTTTTGCATGACTACTTTTTCGTTTGTTCCCTTATATTTATTACGTTGCAAAATTCCAAAAAATGGCTTATGATCTGTTTTAGCGAGCCAAAGATTTTTTTTTACGAAAATCTATTACTTATTTTCTTCCACTAGAATTACATAAAAAGAATATTACAAATTCAAGTGATATTGTTTTATTGATATAAACTGGAGTTGAGTAAATGAATGAAAGGGTGCAAAGAAAGAAGGGAAAATTGGGTAGTTGAGTATTAGTCTAATCAACTGCATATACAAACTTTTCACAAAAATCATCACCAATTGAATCACAAAAACACTTGATGAAAACCAACCACGAGAGCAAGCTGGCTTTAGAAGAAGCTACTCGACCATGGACCACATTCATTCAATAAATCAGCTAAATGAAAAAGTAGCAGAATATAAACTACCACTCGTCGTAGCATTTATCGACTTCAAAAAGGCGTTCAAATCCGTTGAATTCCTAAGGTTATGGAGGCCATCACTCGACAAAGTGTGGATCCAGTATATGTCGAAGTGCTGAAACATACATACAATAACAGCAGCTCCTTTACCAGGCTACATGAAGACTCGGGCACCTTTCAGCTCCAGAAAGGAGTAAGACAAGGTGATACCAGCTCATCTAAACTCTTCACAGCCTGCCTTGAGATGATCTTCAGAAGACTACACTGGGAAAGTAAAGGGGTTAGAACAGACAGCAAGTTTTGCAGGTTTGCAGACGACCTTGCTCTTTTTGCAAAGAACCTACATGACCTCCAACTAACGCTAGATGAAGTAAATGAAGAGAGCAAGAAAGTCGGCCTGCACATGAACTTCAGCAAAACAAAAGTTTATGCGCAACAACCACATCGGAAATAAAAACACTGAGATCAAAATTGAGGACACAGAACTGGAGGAAGTAGATCACTACATCTACCTAGGACAACGAATCTCCAAGAGACCCTCAAAAGAAGAATCACACCAGGATGGTAAGCCTTTGGTAGAGCAAATTCAACCTTCAAAAATGAGATGATCCCATTAATTCCGAAAAGAATGTTGTTTAACCAATGCATCCTCCCAATAGTCACTTATGGAGCTGAAAGATGGAACCTAACCAAGAGACAGATCTGCACATTGAGAACCATGCAGCATGCACATGGAAGAATTATGTTGTGCCCCACATGGAAAGACCAAAAGACAGCCCAGTACATCTGGGAAAAGACAAGAGTCAGGGACATCATAGAATGCATTAAAAAAAAAAGATAATATATATATATATATATATATATGTATATATATATATATATATATATATATGTATAGCCCTCTCTCTCCCTCTCTCTCTCTCTCTCTCTCTATCTATCTATCTATGTATATATATATATATAGATATATACATAGAGAGAGAGAGGGCTATACATATACATATATATATATATATATATATATATATATAGCCCCCCCCTCTCTCTCTCTCTCTCTCTCTCTATATATATATATATATATATATATATATAATCTACTTTTTATGCACTTTTACCATATATGAATGTCCATTGTACAACATTTTAGCGAAAAATACTTGAGAGTCAATTAATATCAAACCATGCATAATCTAACTCCAATGATTCTAACACTATCAACCGATTTTCACAACTTGTACTTTTTATTTCTGGCACTTGCTGATAGTTTTCGGACTTTTTCTATAAAACTCTTAACTTACAATGAGTCCCTCAAAACCCTTAAATTGATCAATGTTTTTGAGAATGGCAAATATTGCAAAACTTCAACAGAGGAATATGGAAGAAATTTCAGGTATTCGACAAGCTCGGAATAAAAATATTTTTCCAGAAAATAGATTTATTTTAAAAGATTTAAGAAGAAATAATTTCAAAAAATACTTTATTAATACATATTGTGATAAGTAAATTGTACAGAAAAATATAATCCCACGTGTGTTTTAAATTATTGTTATTTAATTGTAAAACAAAAGGTTCACAATTTTGGCGGATTGTTGGTATTTTTTTTTTTCGAATTATTTTCATTTTTTAAATTGAAAAATATATAAATACTGTGTAAAGACAATGTAACTAGCTTCAAAGCCATCTCTGACAGAGTAGCTAGCGTCACAATACAACTTTCAAAACGATACAAACTCAATATAATCCAAGTCTACGCTCCCACTTTGCAATCAACCCAACAGGAAATAGACAACTTCTATGATGACTTGAACTTCCTACTCCAAGACATCAGAAAACACTTCAATGTCATCATGGGAGACTTCAACGCACAGGTAGGACAAGGAAATGAAAATTGCGTCGGCAAATTTGGATACAAAGTACGCAACGAGAGAGGAGAAGATCTTGTAAACTTTGCAACGGCTAATGGATTCAAAATCATGAACACTTTCAAGAAGAGACTCAATAGGAAATGGACTTGGAAGAGCCCCAATCACGAATCAAAGAACGAAATAGACTACATCTTAACGGACAAAAATGATATCGTCAAAGACATCCAAGTCCTAAATCAAGTCAATGTAGGCAGCGACCACAGAATGGTACGATGTAAAGTACAAATAAACACAAATAAAGAACACAGGAAAATGTTCCATACAAAACCGTAGCCTCTAAACATACCAAAAGAGCACGTTCAATCTTTCAAGAAATCTCATGTAAAAACGCAGAAACCTCAAGCTACCGACAACAACGAGAAAGAAAATTGAAGAGGCTGAACTAAATAAATTGATCAAGAAAAAACGAAGGGAAGGCAGAAGGAGATACACGACGGCAGTCATCAAATTGACTCTTGAAAAAGGTCGGGGCTTCAAAGCTATAAACAAACTCTTCAACTCGGGACGAAGGCAAATAACTAGCATACTCGAGGAAAATGGAAACCTAACAACAGACAGAGACAGGATTGTCGAACGTGCTAAAGAATTCTACCAAAAACTTTATTCATCCAAACAAGGACTACAAGACAATGAGCAAGATACGCAAGACATGAGCAATCAACTCGAGGACTTCCCAAAAGTAACCCCGTGGGATGTGAGAGAAGCCATTAAACAGACGAAGAAAGGATCTGCCCCTGGACCAGACAACATCACCATTGACCTACTCCGAAAAGCGGGTAAAATCATCACTAGAAAACTGGCCGTCCTCTTCAACTTGTGTATAAAACACAGTTAAGTCCCAGACAATTGGAACACTTCTATCATAATGCTTTTATATAAAAAAGGAAACCCGAAAGACCTCAACAACTATAGGCCTATAAGCCTACTCTACTGTGTATATAAACTTTTCACAAAGATCATCACCAACCGAATCACAAAAACACTCGATGAAAACCAGCCACGTGAGCAAGCTGGCTTTAGAAAAATGGACCACCTGCACTCGATAAATCAGCTGAAAGAAAAAGCAGCTGTATAAACTACCACTTGCCGTAGCATTTATCGACTTCAAAAAGGCATTTGACTCAGTAGAAGTCCCTAAGGTCAAGGAGGCCATCAGTCGGCAAGGTGTAGATCCAGTATATTTTGAAGTGTTGAAACCTATATACAATCACGGCAGCTCATTTATCAGGCTACATAAAGACTTGGACCCCTTTCAGCTCCAGAAAGGAGTAAGACAAGGTGATACCAGCTCACCTAAACTCTTCACGGCCTGCCTCGAGATGATCTTCAGAAGGCTAGACTGGGAGAGTAAAGGAATTAAGATAGACGGCGAGTATCTGAGCAACCTTAGATTTGCAGACGACATAGCCCTTTTCGCAGAGAACCTACACGACCTCCAACAGATGATAGATGACCAAAATGAAGAGAGCAAGAAAGTCGGCCTACACATGATCTTCAGCAAGACGAAGATCATGTGCAACAACCACATCGGGGATAAGAACACTAAGATCAAAATTGAGGACACACAACTAGAAGAAGTAGACCACTACATCTACCTAGGACAACGAATCTCCATGAGACCCTCAAAAGAAGAAGAAATCAAGCGAAGAATCACACTAGGATGGCAAGCCTTTGGCAGAGCTAGCTCAACCTTCAACAATAAGAAGATCCCATTGATCCTAAAGAGAAGGGTGTATAACCAATGTATCCTCCCAATAGTCACTTATGGAGCTGAAACATGGAACCTAACCAAGAGACAGACCCATAAATTGAGAACCATGCAACGTGCACATGAAAGAATAATGCTGGGCCTCACATGGAGAGACCACAAGTCAGCACAGTACATCCGAGAAAAGACAAGAGTTAGGGACATCATAGAATCCATAAAAAATCTCAAATGGCGGTGGGCTGGCCATGTTGCAAGAATGGCAGACAATCGATGGACATGGATCCCCCGAGACCACATGCACAACCGAGGCCGGCAAAATGTTAGATGGAGAGACGAGCTAGACTAGTTCAGGTAGTACTGGCTCCGTGACGCCCATGATAGGGAAATGTGGCAAATCCTTGGGGAAGGTCTATGTCCAACGACCAACGTTAAAAGACTGATGGTGATGATGATGTGAAAATATAAAGGTGGGTACTATTTGTGCGGCATTAAGCCGTTTCAATTCTTAATTTCTGTATTCTCTCCAGTCTGTAAACACTATATCTCCAAAAGCTCTGAATGAATTTTAATGAAATTTCATGGAAGAATAAAACACAGGCTAAAATGAAGTCACTAAATTTTGGAGCAGTTACAAGAATAAGTTTTTCGATTGAAAATTTTTGTTTTAATTTTTTTAGTTCTTGATGTATATACTGCTGTCCTATCATTACCATCAGTCGTGTACTATCTACCTCAACATCATTGATAGAAAAGCTGTCTTCAATATTTATTTTTAGCATGACAGAAGGCCAGGTAGGGAGAGTGGGGGTATGAAAACCATGTTACACAAATTTTCCAAATGAGGATGGGAATTCTCTCTGAGAAAATCATTATTCAAAATCCTGGACCCAAATATCGACCACTGACAACTACGTTTGCCGCCCAACAAACCAATTGCCCCTATCAGACAATACAAATACAGATAAATAGAAACATACCAACTTTGTTGCTGAACGTCTCACTGCCCGAAAATTTCATTTCACACGCATGCATACACACACGTGCACACAAGTTTAGTCTAGTCTGGTATATGTACATGTGACAGAAGAAAGAATTTGGTCGGCGTATCGTTACCATTATCACACAAGTAACTGTTTATTGGCTTAGACTTACGTTAACTCAATCTGGGCGTTGCCTTTGACGCCACCAAAGAAAGTATTCCCAAGTTGAACAAGAAGCTAACAGGAATAAAATGCAATACGTTTCAATATATATAATTAATTAACGCTCCTCTATTCAGGGTTGAGCACACTTTAAGTGTGGGTAACTCGTTCATTGTAAGCTTATGCAATACTCTTCCATAGGAATAGAGCGCTCTGGTGGATGAGGAATATAAGCTAAATAAATATATCACATAAATTCAGCCTTCTTGACCGTCCAGTTCCCTAGTGCAGAGGTAGGATACCGGCCTCCGGGTCTGAAGCGAAGGTTTCAATCCTACTTCGTGGTACTGGATGGGATAATGGATAGTCTATAGCTACACTGAAGAGTTGTAATACAACGAAACAGCTGTCTGTGGATGACAATATATATATGGATGTATGAACAAGAAACTAACTGGAGTAATGCGATTCGCATATATATATACATATAGTTAACAGTAACTTATATATATATATATATATATATATATATATATATATATATATATAACTCACTGTTAATTATATATATATATATATATATATATATAGTTAACAGTGAGATAGTCAACAGAAGATGAAAAAATGCCCCCCCCCGTGCATCCTGTTATCTCCCACAACGCTGCGTACACCCATGTCAAATGGGACATCATCAGTGTGAGCGAAATGAAAAGATCCACAGAGGAGCTAATCGAGCTAACGAATGAACATATTCTTTATGGCTACGGAAAAGTAACAGTAAGACAAAGCAGAGTTGGCTTATTATCCATAGAGTACTCAGAGACAAGGAGGAAATAGGTAACTACTACGATGACTTGAACTCAATTCTCCAAGATACCCAAACATACTTCAACATCATTATAGGAGACTACAACGCTCAGTTAGGACAAGAACATGAAAGCTGCATGAACAAGTTCGGATACAAAGCACAAAATGAAAGACGTGACGATCTCGTCAATTTTGCAAACGGATTCAAAATTATGAACACCTTCTTCAAGGAGAAACCCAATATAAAATCGACTTGGAGTAGCCCCAGTTACGAATCAAAGAACAAAATCGACAACATCTCAGCAAACAAAAGCGGCACGGTGAAAGGCATCAAAATCCTGAATCAAATTAATGTAGGAAGCGATCATAGAATGATAAAACGTAAAATTCCAATTAATACCGACAAAGAACATAGGAAAATGCTCCGTAAAAACTGCAATCACTTACCGTACAAAAACAGCTCACTTGACCACTCAAGCTAGAACTGAAAAACATTTACGAACTTCTCATCGAACCAGAGGAGAACAACAACGAAATCAACAACAAAATAACGAGGTCTCCGGCAGAATCAGCCGACATGTTGAAGCTGGAGAGCAAGCAAGCTATCTACTCACTCTTAAAAGAAACCAAGAACCTAATGGGAAAACACAGAAACTTCAAGCAACTGACAACAACAAGAGAAAAGATCGAAGTAACCGAATTAAACAAAATCATTCAACAGTAAATTGGGTGAAGATACACAACGGCAGTTATGAAAAGCATTATCGAAAACAGTTGGGGTTTTAAAACTATTTAAAATGTTCAGAGTACAGGAAATGCAAAATAACAGGTGTGTTTGAAGTAAATTGAGACCTAAAAACGGATAGGGACCAAATTGTTGACTGTAGTCAAGAATTCTACAAGAAAAAACTCTCTCCCACCGAACGAGGGACACAAGACAACAAATACGATATTCAAGTTACGAGTAACTTGAAGAATTCACAGGAGTTATTCCGTGGAAGGTGAAACAAGCTGCCAAACAAACGAAAAAAAGAATATCCTCTTCACCAGATAACATTACCATCAACCTACTCAAAAAAGCTGGTAAATTCATCACCAGGAAACTAGGCCATCCTATTCAACCCATACCTAAGACAGAGTGAATTCCCAGAAGATTGGAGAACTGGAATAGTAATTCTATTATACAAGAAAGGGGACCCAAAAGATCAAAACAATTACAGACCAATAAGCCTTCTCAAATGCATCTACGAACTTTTTACCAAAGTGATAACCAACCCAGAAGTGGTAGATGAAAACCAACCACAAGCACAGGCTGGATTTAGATAAAACTACTCAACCATCAACCATCTTCACTCTGTTAATCAATTAAGCAAGAGAATATAAAATGGCATACGTTGTAGCATTCGACGTCTTCAAAAAGGCTTTTGACTCAGTTGAAATCCTATCGATGCTGTCATACAACGAAGCATAGACCCTGTATATGTCAGAGTCTTGCAACATAGATACCGACGTTGCAGTTCATTTATTTGGCTATATAAAGACTCTGAGCCCCTTCAGCTCGAAAAGGGAGTAAGTCATGCTCAATGAAAGCCCCGAGATGATCTTCCAAAAACCTAGACTGGGAAAATAAAGGCGAATACCCAAGTAAACTTATATTTGCTGACCACGCAGTCCTTTTTGCAAAAGAAACTCATGATCTCCAAGCAATTCGAGACGAACTGAACAAAGAGAGCAAGAAAGTTGGACTACACATGAACTTCAGCAAAACAAATGTCATGTTCAACAAATAATTTGAGGACAAAGACGTGAACCACTATGAGAGAAAAAAAAAACGGGAAAAGTAATGACCCCCCCAAAAATGCTGAAAAATAATGGTTGAGAAAGGAAGAAAAAAGTTAATAAAGAAAATGGAGTAACAGAAAGGGACATGTATCGGCTGATGATGTACATCACAAAGTGGCTTTCGAGACGGATGGCAGGATTTTCAGAGGGGAACAACTGGTAAGAGCACCAATTACAGAGAAAATAATAATTAAAAAAAAAAAACACTGTCAATACTTGAAATGGAAATTTGGAAATCAAGTATATGCTAGCTTTTTTGCATTCACTCAAACACATACACACATGCATACATACATACATACATACATACATACATACATACTTACACGTACATAATTATCATAAGCATGTACAAAATAATCCTCGCTTGAAAATGTAATTATTTATATAATTTTCTACAACTGAAAAATAGTCAACGCTCGCTTATGAGACTTTGAATAATTGTATTCTTGTAATAGATATTTTTGTAAGTTTAGTTCTGTTTGGCACATATCCAAAAGGATGCAGGATACAGAATCGAAAAATTGCGTTGCAATGATCTTTCAAACAGAGGAAGGTTTGGAATCAGGTTGCGTAAATTCAGTTTAAGAACGCATAGAAAGACCCAGAAGTTTTAAAGATCATATTCATAGAGTGAATTAAATCATTTTCTGTTGCTCCCTTGTTTATATTTCCTGTTGTTGCTTTGTAATGCTAACATTATTCTACAGCTTTCTCGAGACATCCCCTCTACTAGAGGCTCTACCCGTCGGTCAGAGGGTCTGTTTGTATTGTTCCTCAGTAGTTTCAAGTCAGATTTAGTTGAAACTTGATAAAAAGGTGTTCCTTAATAAAATGCTTCTCACCTAAGATTATCCTCTATTCGCAGCCACGTGATCTGGCAATAATGTGGTTAAAACTCCATAGTGGATGCTCCATTGAATTTTCGGTTCTTGTTTTTTGAAACATATTATTAAATATATAAAATAAGAAAACGAACTCTCAGTCATTGGTGTTCGCTGCCACTTTTAAACGATAGGGGGTCAAAGGATATGTTTCCGCAGGGATGTATTCAGAATATATCTTAGCGGCAGCCCTTTTACCAGCGAATAATGATACTATCTTTTGATATGGTTACATTTATTTGGGATTAAATAAAACAATTGTACAGCGCCATCATCTTTTATTGACTTTCAAACCCCCTCGCCGTAGATGAGAAGGCCTCATCCAAAGTGCACAAATTCTTCGTCAAAGAACTAATTACGAGGCGGTTTTGTGGTCTTCACGAGGCCAATTCTAAAAAAACAGGAATCAAGGGTAATCCAAAGGTCCGATACGAGTACAGTGAATGAGGGGAAAACTCAACTCATAGCGGTGGCAATAATTGCCTGGTCACTGTGATGGAATGTTACGCCCTTAACTAATTCCAAACCAACCATAAACCATATATTGCTGTTTTCAATTGGTCTAATGGCGGTTGCAGCCCTTGTTCAAATAATTCATTTGCTTACCCGGAGGGCGCTCATAGTAGAGTAGATGACTCCCTCTCAATCTCATGATATATACAGTAAAATCTTCTATGGATGAAGAATGTTTTTTGGTACGGCTAATAGTGGCTCATTTTGCGTGTCCCACGATGATTTCTTGCAATGCACGTTGTTGTAACGTATCCACTTTCCATCATCCTTTACAATTTCTTTTAAGAACATTCGAATACCATACAATAGTTTTTTGCTTAACTTACTTAGAAGACACGTATAAAAACAAATAAAATGACCAAGCTAACGCAAATGATTCTCAGCGCTCGATTAGGATATTTTCAGTAACTTGATATGAAGTTGATTATTCATGAATAATGTCATTCAATCGCTATCAAGGATTGTCAAGCTTTTGACACATTCGATCATTCATAATACGTTCTCCATAAAATGCTGTTTATTGTCTTCAATCTTCTCTTTAAGAATCAATTGACAAAATAAAGCCAATTTTGATTTTTGTTATGTACGCTAATATGATAGCTATCATATTATGATCAGACGCGATCTTTTTAAAGATTTAGTTTAAACTGAACGCTCTTAATCAGACAAAATGACAAAAATAGAACGATCTTTTGGGGCAGCATAATATATTGATGGTGCAGATAACTTATTTTTGTGCTGGGCCGAGTGGAGGATCGGACTTGTGGAAAAGATTTGTATGGTAATCTGATCAACTATTTGATTAAAAAGTAAGGATGGCGCTACGTGTAAATCCATACATGGCAATATTATCTCCCGAGAGAACAGTTAGCTCTTGTCAACTGATTCAATAAGTAAACAGTCAGTCCCCACGATTTATCAAATGTCTTTCTTCTCATACCAATCTAATCTAATGTTTTTAATCGATCAAGTTTTGGTCAACATGATACTTGATAGAGGATTCGTGATTTTCCTTTTGAGGTCTGAACAGACATAAGGTGTGTCCAAAAAAGAACCGAACTTTTTCACAGACAAATTCATTCCTTAAAATGGTGCTTGACAGACCGCTCCAGTTCGGAAAGTCGTTCTGGAAGTCTTCTTTAGCGATAGTATGCAGGTCTTATGGTACATTTTTTATCGTCCGAAATCGACAACTTTTCAGTGCAGATTTCAGCTATTGGAACAAAAAAAGTCGGCGGGGAACAAATGCAGCGGGTAGGGTGTTTGGGGGTCGCCTTGTGTTTTTCCAAATATTTTGATCATCTGTCAGCAGACACAGCACAAATTTTACGGCAACACAATCAATCATCAGTGATATGTGGTGACGGTATTGATTCGCCGTCGAAGTGGACGTGCAGGTCAAGTATGATTCATTATTTACAGCTAAAATTGTCTTTAAAATGGCAAGAATTGGCAAAGTTTTACATATCTTAAATATTTAGATGTCGTATTCAAGCAGAATGACAGGAACAACCTCATGAATATAGTTAAAGAATTGGATGGGAAACTGAGATTTTAGAAAAGACAAAAAAGGTAAACCGCTCTTAAATATGAAAGAAAAATACCCTGGCAAGTGCACTTCAACCAACATCTGAACACAGTATTCCCATACGATGATTCAGCAATTTATGAAAACTGCAGAATGTGGACTCTTAACCACCAATCAGTTTAGAAGAATTGTAAATGGCTGTGAAATACCGGAAAACTCTAGGAATAGCTATGATAACAACATTGGTTTTACGAACGGGCGGTCAAGCATTGCTAAAAACGTTGAAGAGATTAATCAATGCAATTTGGGAAAAGGAAGAGATGTGGGGTTTCCTTGTTGGGGGTTGTGGTCTCACCAACTATTCTAAACCAGCCGTGGTTCTGGGTTAGTAAAAGAAGGCAACAAGACGGGATTCCGTTTATATGTTTTATATAGAATATTGATTATCAATATCTCTGGAGACGGGAAATGCCTATTCGCAGTTGAAAAGAGAGGAGGCCGATTATTATCAAAGTCAAAATGACGACTGGTCTCTCGTATCACGAACGGTAGTCTACTGAATGGTAGCAGCAGTTGACGGTTACTAGGGTGGACGACTGACACGAGAGAGAGCCTGGCAGTGAGTCTCTTCTCCAAACCCAAATTTTACTCTGACTGCAGCGGTTGACGGTTACTAAGGGCGGACGGCTGACACGAGAGAGAGCTGGCAACGACTCTCTTCTCCAAACCCAAATTTTACTCTGACTGCTTGTTACGAAAATTCTTCCTATTTAAGCCCTTGGTATCGACACTGTATCTCTTGCAACCGACTTCCCTTATCTCTCCCTCTCCTGCCATCTCGACCTTTCCGGAAAAGCCCAAAACATTGACCCTCATTCATCTCGCGACGCAGGTCTGTTCAATATCATAAATTAGTCTCCCCCTCTCCCAAGGACTCTGCAAATAATTTTTCTTTCATGAGCTTTTACTCTCTCTCTCTAGACCCCAAATACTGGCCCTTATATCTGGCTTTGTTTTTGAACCTCAGGACTTGACAGATGACACTAGATTGAAAAAGTACAGATAACTCAACTTCCCATGACATGGTCATCGAATCGGGAACAAAACCATTTTCCAAAAGCATTTGTTTTTGCAACCCAGGACTTGACAGATGACACCAGATTGAAAAGGCACAGGTGACCCAACTTCCTATGACATCTCGAAAAACACATTATCCCCTTTAACACAGATAACTCCTTTTGTAATAACAATAGTAATTACTGGTAATAACCATAGTAATTTTTAGTAACAGCCATAGTAATTTTCGTAATTTTCAGGACACGGGGGACTCCTGGGCCCCTAGTGTCACAGAGACACCAAAGGACAGGTCATTTTTTTAGGAAGACAAACAAGTCTCAGCAAAGTATTGGGTTATATCACTACTATCAATTCCAGGTAAAGTTTTCAGCACGATCATTCTAGACAATGAAAGATACAAGGTCGAGGGACTGTGGATGCAATATTCATTGTTAGGCAAATTATTAGAAAAAAAACTTTAATTTCATAGATTTTAAGGTGACTTTTGGCACAGTGTGGAGAAAAGCACTGTAGAGAATGAAGAGGGCAATAAGCATTGACCAAAGAATAGTTCACATCGTCGCACAAAATGTGCAGTAATATTGAAAATCACACAGAGGCATAAAACCAATTCGTAATGAAGATTCAATGAGTATTTATCATATTAGCTCTATTCTATTTTGAACAGCGAGCACTCTATCATAAACACAACTTAATACAATATTATCAGAATTTATATTATATATATATATATATATATATATATATATATATATATCCCTTTTGCCGACAGAAAGTGCATTCCCTTTTGCCGACAGAAAGTGCATTGCGGTGTAGAACTCCATTTGGTACACCACTGTCAGGGCAGATCAAATTCATGGCTCCAGCAACTTGGTCTACATGAGTTGGTTGCCAACTTGTACATACATTTATTAAATATTATATCTATACATGAACAAGAAGTAGCACTGATTTGACCTAGGGGATTTGAACCTGAAACTTGATGATCTGTGTTCCCAGGACATTTCAATGAGCTTTATCAACATTTTCATCTGTATTTGTATATGCAAAATATACACATCTTATTGGTCATTTGTACGAATACAATTTGATCCATCAGCGATTTCTCATCTACGTTTTCTAAGGTACGTTTTATTGTTATAGCATGAGAGATGAACTTGAATTAACTATATTTACTAAATCCTAAGTTTAAAACTTCTTACAAAAGAGCCAGGGCTTACATATAGAGAGTTGGTATGCATTCTTTGACGCATCACTTACAATAATAACTTTGAAGAGAATAATTTACAGAGACAATTTTAAGGTGAATCACAAGATGTGGAAAATAATGAAATTGTTGAACATTTGGGCTTTTGTGGGATAATTATCAACTAATAAATCACGCAGACCATTAATTTTTAAGTGAGTTTGATTCCTCAGTGAGTTAACTCCATCCACCTATTTGTTGCATTATACCATCGCATGGCTAGGTGGGGAAATATCAGGAACAGTTGATAATTCCAGGAAAATTGAAGAGAGAAAATTTGTTAAATCTTTGCTAATATTCAAGTATTTTTCACTTCATCTTCAGAATTATGTGATAGAAGTGACTCTGGAATGGAGCACTTTGGTGGACGGGGAATTATGCATAAGTAAATATATTGCTTTATTCGGTCCTATTGACTATGTGGATGACGCAATTATATATATATATATATATATATATATATATATATATATATATATATATAAATGTAATGAAAAAAAACCTCAATAAGTCCTGCAGAGATGTATTAGACAAAGATCAAAATACCATATCAAGTTTTCTCTGTATTTTTTGTCCTTCACTATATTTGCTCCGATAAAATCTATCTCGAAAATCAGTTTTTACAATATAAAAAAAAATCATTGAGCACTCTTATTGATGATTTGGGGGAAAACTGTTACAACTGTTCACTCATGGAAATAAACACTTCTCGGATTTAATGATTACTTATTCCATTACACACGCACACATATATACATATATGTATGTGTGTGTTGTATAGCTTTGTGGCAGCAATTTCTCTTCCAAACTCGTATTATAAAAAACAACAGACAAATTTTTAATTCTTTTGTTTTTTTGTTTGCAGACAAGCTGCTTCAAAACGATCGAAAATATGTGAAAACCTCACCTAAACTGTTAGTCAAGAATTAGATACGAAACACTGGATATCGAAAAATCACTTTCTACAACGACCGTTATGAAAACCCTGAGCACATGTGATCAATCGCTTATTGGCGCCAGCACCTCTAGCTGGTTACGCTTTGTACCCGGCACTTGTTGCCGGCTACTCTTTCTCACTCTTTCCTTCTCCCAAAGATCGGTATCATTTCACCAACCTCCCAGCTGATCCGAAGGAAGCTATTTTTCCACTGCGAACAATCTTCGTACTAACTTTACTCAATTCAATTCGCTGATGTTGAGGCATCATTCAAATATGCACAGCTACTCAACTGTGTCCTCATCACGTGTTTCAAACGCGTATACACCTCTAACTGTCATGAATGAAATGGCAACGCTTTTTACAACACGATGATTACGATGATCTGTCTCCTAATTCTCCTTACTACAGGAAACACCCATGGATTAAACTCCGCGTGTTCTCTTTCATGGCCTGTCCATCGTGTGTTCTCCAGCGTCAGAGAATGGCACACGCAACTTGACAGTTTGGCATACACACTGAACCCGGTCTGTATAACCATTCCTTGGTACGCACCAAGTCTTATGGATTCCAAAGCAGTTCAGACACTCCGCTTCGACTCCGAGAACTGTACTATCAATGGCAACAAAGCTCCCACCATTCACTATTTCTTCTCTTATCTTCTCTTTACACGATTGATCGAATTCATATTTTCATAAGGTGTATTTCATTATTTGTCATTATTGTTCCTGTATTAAATTGTACGTTTTATTTGTCCATCCAAATACTTGTATGTGTCTGTTTTACTTTGTTTTATCTCCGCGCCTACGTTCATACTTGGTGTGCATTCTCTTCATACATCTCCTTTCCTTCTTCAACATCTCCAATGACGTCGCCGCTAACAACAAACCACGTGGAAGTAAAATCCTTCTCCTCCAATAATTTTGCACTACCGATTCCTCGACGATAAATATATAGGAACCCACATATCTCTTATACTTTTCAAAGACATGAAACATTCAAATTCGAGATCTTTCAACCACATTTGGTCATTTTCAAGAGTGATTTTCGCGAAAAAAGGAATTTGAGGATGGGAGTATCGCTTTCTCGGATGAAATAAGAGCAATTGTAGTATAGATATAGACACACGCACGCACACACCCTGTCCTATTTTGCAGCAGGCATAATCAAGTAAAAGAAGTTGACAGTAATATTCATTTTCATGATTTTTTTTTCATTCCATGAGTTATGGTAAAACAGAACTTCTCGAAGTCCGATCACAATTGGTACTACTGAAACCTGCGAAAAAATGCTATTTCTACCAAAGGCAGGTGATACTTTTGTATACTAAGTCCACTGACGGACGAAGGCTTTTCTCAGCTCCCAATGATGATCGTACTTGCGTGTCTGGTCTTCTCTTACTTCGTTTGCAGTCCTCCAAGCACCAATCGGTTAAATTTTTGCTCCATCAGTAGTCCTTTTTTCTTGCCAAATGTCGAACCCATCTAATCTTTAACCTTGCCCAAGCAAACATTCTCTATTCTAATGGTTTTTCGGCATTTCATTATTGAAGATTACTTTTGTTTTTGTTAAGTTTACATTTAACTTCATTTTTTACTTTCTCTACGTAACATGTCTTTAACTCGTTTGATGGTATTGGAACGTCAACTATATATATATATATATATATATATATATATATATATATATATATATAGTTGACGTTGCAATATGTATTTATATATATGTGGGTGTGTGGGTGTAATTCTGCTCCATTTGGGTTTGGTGAAGCAGTGAACCCGATAAGCTTACTTCAAAAATGTTTCCGGTAGTCATTTTGCTTTATTTTGGGGGACTCCACACGGTGAGAAAGGTTTATTTACGGTGACATTGGGCTGATCCCTTGCATTCCCTTCATCAATCCCCACACACCAATAACAAAGCAGAATAGAAAGAAGGGCATTATTTTTACACTCGAAACTTATACGGGAGATCTCTTCAAACAAGAACAGCGGTATTCTACGCCTGGCTACTTTTTAATGACATCTACTCAAGAGAAGAAATTCTTCATCAATTTAGTCAGGCTAGAATTGCAGATAAGGGGTAAACCTGGGAGTTGCCACACAAAAAGAAAGGCAATGACATGCTAAGAGGAAAAAAGAATTAGCGTAATCGTCTTGAACTATAGGGATATTTTACCTCTTCAGTTCGTGTAATCAGTACGGAAGAAAGAAAAATGCCTTTTAGTGGAGAGCAAACGATCAACTAAATTGAAAAAGACGTGAGTAATTTCATTTTCTCTCTGTGAAATAGTGGTTAGCTAGCTTGTTTTATAGTATATTTTGAAATATATTCACTTTGTTACTAAACACTTTTTGATTAGCAGTAAATTATTCAGTTACCACAAGATATTTCTGGAAATTTCGGGAAAATTTGAGTTCATTCATCGCGCATGTAGAACAGTGTATTGAAAACTTTGACCTGTCAGGGCTAGAGGTTACTTTAAGCAATATGTGAGCATTTTTGGAAATGTTCTGTCCCATTTTTTATTCGATGCTACAATTGCTTGATTCACATGTATAAGAATCGAGCAAAGATGATCTTCAACTTCATGAGTGACTCGCATTTGAAGAAACTGAAGACAAAAAACTGGAACAGCTTATAATACGACTACACAAAACACTGAAAAAGAAAGATTCAAACTTGTTGAAGCAACCAACGGGAAAAGAACCATCCAAGTCTGCAGAAATCTTGAAAAAGCAATTGCTAGCTACAGAAAATTGTATAACTAAGTGTGAGCGTTCATTGTGCAACGATGGAAGGATGGCATTGGCCCCAGTCGCGAGTTGTAAGAAGAATTTTTTGAGTCCTGCATTTTTGGTGCTCTAAACTGGAATGAAATGAATCCAGATGGTTTTCACCCGTTACATTATGTTTTAGTAGGGTGGGGCGTAAATTCACGACACAATTATAATGCAGAACTGGACTCTTGGTTTTGGTTCACAAGATATGTCTATAATTCTGAAATTCAATGACATTGGGCGACGGGCTTAAGAGGAAGCATTTACATTTTGGGGCGAATTCAGGAATTCCCCACAGTTATCCCTTCACCCCTGCGTTGTCCTCTCACCCTTGACTTCGCAATGTCCCCCTGCATCGTAGTTACATGTGCACAGCACAAAAATTTTTGGAAAGGCAAGCAATGGAATAAGGGAGGGTGTATACATTTAAAGTCGAATCTAGAAATTTTTCAATCATATCCCCTGCATCGTAGCTATATGAATACAGCTTAATTTCTCCAAAAGTTATCAATGAATTTCAGTGGAATTTCGTTGAAGAGTGGGCAAGAAGGATTTTAAGGCGGGAGCAATAACATTTCATAATCACCTCTCCTGCATAGCCATATGTACACAGCACAATATCTGTGAATTTCTGTGAAATTTTGCGTAAGGGAGGGCAATGGGCTAAGGAAGAGTAGCTCACATTTTGATGCAGATTTAGGAAATTTCCCAGTCATCCCCCTGCATCGGAGCTATTTCGTCAAATGTTTTCCTCAGAAATAGATTATTGATGATATAATTATGAACTAAATCAAAAATATAATTTTAAAACAAGTCTTATTGTGCGATATGGGAGGATGGGTATTCACTTACAGTACTTTCTCAATAAACAGCACGAATCAAGTGGTTCTCAGTTTTGTTCGTTTGTATTTCATGTTCACTTTCTGCAAAATGAAAATAAGCATAATAGGCCAAAAATATAACGTATTTTTTTTTATCTTCGATGTAAAAATCAATAATCAAAAATACACCAATTTTGACAATTTAAAAAGACCAATATGAGGACTGCCATAATACAGTCAAAAGTGATATTGGTGAATAAAGTTAGTTCAAGCTAAACGTACCACAATCCCATCTAAAATAAAACGAACCATTCAGAGTAACCAAATAATAATCACAATGAATAGCAGGACCTTACTCGGGAATTGAAGAAGCTGTAAAACGTGCTAAGTTAGGTCTTGTGCACAATGATATGCGTACTTAAAGCCATGCCAGAAACACTAAAGCTGAGACTACATAAATTGGAGTTTCAAGGAACAGTCAAGTATATCCAAATTATGACAGTGCTAGATTCTGCGAGGATTCTGAAAATTTTGCAGGGGGTGTGAAGATTCAAATGCATGAAATGATGATAAAGGAACTTTGCACTTGCTGAAATATCAGTTATTGTAGTCACGTAGCTTCCTTTCAGTCTGACAAAGAATCATATTTTTCATTTTGTACCCACTAAGCAGATGCTTTTAGATATTTAGATTTCGGCATTTGGGGGAGGGTTCTTTCTATTTTTTTTTTTCCTTTGTAGATTTATGGTTAATTTTGGGGGGAGGGGATTTAGGGTTCTTTGGAATATACGGAATTGGTGCACATCTAAATATCTAAAAAGCTAAACTGACCCCATACCCCCCCTCCCTCGACCTAACTTTGACTTGCCATAAAAAACAAACGAATGTAGTGTTGGATATACCAAGGCCGTATCTATTGTCAGTAGTAAATTCTTGCTGGGAGACGGGCAAGAATTATTTAGCAAGGAACGATGAAAAAAATTGAAACTTTTTCAACTGCTAAAATGAAGTCCCCAGACTAACTATATTGATGCAACTATGTTTATAAACTTAAGCCTCTGTGGACTTTATCTAAGTTA
Source organism: Thysanoteuthis rhombus (assembly GCA_963457665.1). NCBI lineage: Eukaryota > Metazoa > Mollusca > Cephalopoda > Oegopsida > Thysanoteuthidae > Thysanoteuthis > Thysanoteuthis major. The sequence continues at coordinate 21,131,226 of OY735204.1, forward strand.
AAAACTTAATATATAAGGGAGAGGTATCCTCCAAGTTGTCCCCACCGGAATCTGCATCCAACCTTTTTTTTTTTTTTTTTTTTTTTTTTTCGAACATCGGTGCTCCGAACATCCACTCTTGTTTCACAAGAACAGTTTGGATGTGTATCAAGAGCCGGTGGAGCTCTTTTGCCACTGACCCGCAGTGGACAATCCACTAGACCCCCTGCCAACACGTCCTGGGCCAGCGTGGCAGGGCATGGCCCATTACTCCCCATGATTTGCACACCAAATATTATATCGGCCGTTCCTGCTGGGACCTCGGTACCAAAAGGCCCAGCCATATCACTTGCTTTGGGTGGGGGTGATATGCTCCAAGGGCGACTACCCAAAAACTACACCAAGAGTACGTCAGTTCCTGCTGGGTCATCGGCCCCAAAAGACTCAGCCACATCACTTACTTTGGGTAGGGGTGATGTGCTCCGAAAGCGACTACCCAAATCCTTCACCAAGGGACCATCTGTTCCTACTGAGTCACCGCTCAAACAACGACCATTTCAACAGAACTCTAAGACTGTCAACAAGAAGACAAATTTATACATAGGCACATACAACGTCAGAACACTGTCAACTGACATGCACCTAACTGATCTAGAAAGTGAAATCAGAAATTTCAAATGGGACATCATAGGCATTAGTGAGGTAAGAAGACCCGGAGAAGAACTAATCGAACTGAGAAGCAAGCATCTTCTTTACAGCTACGGTAAAGAGAAAGTAAAACAAAGTGGAGTTGGCTTTCTCATTAATAAGAACCTGAAAGACAATGTAACTGGCTTCAAAGCCGTCTAACCGGGTAGCTAGCGTCACCATACAACTTTCAAAACGATACAAACTCAATATAATCCGAGTCTACGCTCCCACTTCGCAATCAACCCAACAATAAATAGACAACTTCTATGATGTCTTGAACTCCATACTCCAAGACACCAGAAAACACTTCAATGTTATCATGGGAGACTTCAACGCACAAGTAGGACAAGGAAATGAAAATTGCGTCGGCAAATTTGGATACAAAATACGCAACGAGAGAGGAGAAGATCTTGTGAACTTTGCGACGGCTAATGGAATCAAAATCATGAACACCTTCTTCAAGAAGGGACCCAGTAGGAAATGGACTTGGAAGAGCCCCAATCACGAAACAAGAAACGAAATAGACTACGTCCTAACGGACAAAAACGATATCGTCAAGGACATCCAAGTCCTAAATCAAGTCAATGTAGGCAGCGACCACAGAATGGTACGATGTAAAGTACAAATAAACACCAATAAAGAACGCAGGAAAATGTTCCATACAAAACCGCAGCCTCTAAACATACCAAAAGAGCACGTTCAATCTTTCAAGCTCGAATTGAAGAACAGACTCAGAATTCTTACTGAACAAGACAGCACCAACATCAACGAACTAAGCAGCAAAATGACAACATCAATAATTGAAGTAGCCTCTACGTTCAAGCCAATGAGCAAACAACCCATTAGCAAAATCTCGGATGAGACTAAAAATCTCATGGAAAAACGCAGAAACCTCAAGCCACCGACAACAACGAGGGAGAAAATTGAAGAGGCTGAACAAAACAAATTAATCAAGAAGAAACGAAGAGAAGACAGAAGGAGATACACAACGGCAGTCATTGAATCAACTCTTGAAAAAGGTCGGGGCTCCAAAGCTATAAACAAACTCCTCAACTCGGGACGAAGGCAAATAACTAGCATACTCGAGGAAAATGGAAACCTAACAACAGACAGAGACAGGATTGTCGAACGTGCTAAAGAATTCTACCAAAAACTTTATTCGTCCAAACAAGGACTGCAAAACAATGAGCAAGATACGCAAGACACGGGCAAACAACTAGAGGACTTCCCAAAAGTAACCCCGTGGGAGGTGAAGGAAGCCATTAAACAGACAAAGAAAGGAACTGCCCCTGGACCAGACAACATCACCATCGACCTACTCCGAAAAGCAGGTAAAACCATCAATAGGAAACTGGCCGTCCTCTTCAACCTGTGTCTAAAACACAGTAAAGTCCCAGACGATTGGAATACTGCTATCATAATGCTTTTATATAAAAAAGGAAACCCGAAAGACCTCAACAACTATAGGCCTATAAGCCTACTCAACTGTGTATATAAACTTTTCACAAAGATCATCACTAACCGAATCACAAAAACACTCGATGAAAACCAGCCACGTGAACAGGCTGGCTTTAGAAGAAGCTACTCGACCATGGACCACCTGCACTCGATAAATCAACTGAAAGAAAAAGCAGCAGAGTATAGACTACCACTTGCCGTAGCATTTATCGACTTCAAAAAGGCGTTCGACTCAGTAGAAATCCCTAAGGTCATGGAGGCCATCAGTCGGCAAGGTGTAGATCCAGTATATGTTGAAGTGTTGAAACATATATACAATCATGGCAGCTCCTTTATCAGGCTACATAAAGACTCGGACCCCTTCCAGCTCAAGAAAGGAGTAAGACAAGGTGATACCAGCTCACCTAAACTCTTCACAGCCTGCCTTGAGATGATCTTCAGAAGGCTAGACTGGGAGAGTAAAGGAATTAAAATAGACGGCGAGTATCTGAGCAACCTCAGATTCGCAGACGACATAGCCCTTTTCGCAGAGAACCTACACGACCTCCAACTAATGATAGATGAACTAAATGAAGAGAGCAAGAAAGTCGGCCTACACATGAACTTCAGCAAGACGAAGATCATGTGCAACAACCACATTGGAGATAAGAACACTAAGATCGAAATCGAGGACACAGAACTCGAGAAAGTAGACTACTACATCTACCTAGGGCAACGAATCTCCATGAGACCCTCAAAAGAAGAAGAAATCAAGCGAAGAATCACACTCGGATGGCAAGCCTTTGGCAGAGCTAGCTCAACCTTCAAAAATAATAAGATCCCGTTAATCCTAAAGAGAAGGGTGTATAACCAATGCATCCTCCCAATAGTCACTTATGGAGCTGAAACATGGAACTTAACCAAGAAACAGACCCGTAAGCTGAGAACCATGCAACGTGCACATGAAAGAATAATGCTGGGCCTCACATGGAGAGACCACAAAACAGCACAACACATCCGGGAAAAGACAAGAGTTAGAGACATCATAGAATCCATAAAAAATCTCAAATGGCGGTGGGCTGGCCATGTTGCAAGAATGGAATCGATGGACATCACGACTCACAACATGGATTCCCCGAGACCATATGCGCAACCGAGGCCGGCAAAATATTAGATGGAGAGATGAACTAGACAAGTTCAGGAAGTACTGGCTCCGTGACGCCCATGATAGAGAAGTGTGGCAAATCCTGGGGAAGGTCTATGTCCAACGACGGACGCTAAAAGACTGATGATGATGATGATGATGATGAAGCAGATGCAGTATTATTGACTTGTAAAACCCGGTCGTTAATCACTGAACTGTACAACGGTGAAATTTGCGCGTAAAGCAAAATGACGGTATTGGTATTCACAAGTAACACCTGCAACTTATGAAAACTTGGGCTACTAAAAATGAATATAAAGTATAATACCAGCCTTTCAGAACCAGGAACAACATTTCGCACCCAAATTGGGAGCAAACACCTTGGCTATTGAGGAAGGTTAATCAAAATCAAACCAACGTATTTTGTAAATACGTCTCACATTATCTTAGATTTCTGCCTTTCTTTTTCTTTCCTTTTCAAATCTTGTGTTGTTACTTTTTTTATGTATAGAAGAAATATTTTTTTCGTTAGTTTTTGGTTTTAATTCAGATACAGTAAAAAGTGGTTACTGAGTAATGGGCAGATTCAGTTATGGTGTGCTTTCAATGTGTGTGCTCAAATATAATGAATCATTGTCCCCAAAATAATCAATCCCAAGAATTCATGGAGGTTAAAAAAGATGCGTTCGACACAGTCAGCTGTTTTCCCAATTACCAATAGGTACAAATTTTCCCTGAATAGATAGTTTAACAGAAATAATGTGAGAGTGCCACTGACATCTGGATGGGATTTTTTCTAAACATTTGTTGAAAGGATCCCACGATAAACTACTTGACTATCATGATACAAGATCTATGCGCAAGACCATTTAATCGAGTATAATATAAATCAAAAAGATGTTTATGTGACCAGCATTGTTAAACGCAAGTTTTATTAATGAAATACAAAAGTATACATATATAGAGGTACGATGAATGCTGGCATAAGATGGAGAGATCTCAAGACGGTACATTATATTGAAGAAAAAACATGAGCCAGGGATATCATTAGAAAACACGTATGATAATGGACAGGTCAAGTAGTGGTTAGGAATTTATGTAAGCGTTTCTGACAGGCAAAAAAGAAACATTATGTCATATAATACTAAAACTCTGATTCTGTTTGGACCCTCTAAGCAGCAGAAATGGTGCATCAAAGTCAAGGGGTATGAATCAAGGTACCCTTATAATGCGCTAACTTAGAGAATGCCAAAGAAATCCAGGTAATTTGTAACATTTTAAAAGTTTTTGAGGGTGTCTATTTACTATATTGCTATAATATTGAGCAAGAACAGTAGTGAGCATCCGTGGCGTGAAAACACCGTGATGTCATAATTATGTCATAATAGAATATTCATTCAGGCCAAAACTATTTTTGGAAAGTATTGCTGTCAAAAATTTGTTCGAGCAAATTTCTGCACTGGGTTGGCTTTTTCCTACCAAAACAACAGCAAGAACAAAATAGGGGATGTAAACTGATATGTAAAATAGACATTCCTTTACCGTGATTTGAACTCACGACCAACTGATTGACAGAGCTAAATTGGCAAAACTTTTATCAGCATAAAATCATCATTTGGATACGCACAGGCGTATTGCATTGTAATGAATAAATATATTCTTACGAAAAAAATATATATTTTCAAAATATTTTTATTTATCAAATATGCAATACAAAAGATGCTGTAATCAGCTTCTGTCAAAATAGAAGTTGGAGAAAAGTTTGACACTGCAACTGTCAGTATTGTTTTATATGATTCCTTATTCTTGTTTTATATGATTCCTTATTCTTGTTTTATATGATTCTTTATTCTTGTTTTATATGATTCCTTATACTTGCAACACTATTTTCTTACATGATCTCATTTTTTTAATCTTACTACATGACCTCGCATTCTTTACACAATTTATGCAAGTTTTTTAATTTGCTGATTATTTTTTTCAAAACACGAAATTGTTTGGGAGATGGGGGTGGTTCAATTTTCAAAAAAAATGTACGGCTGGACTAGACTCCCTCTATCCATCCATGGTACATATCTGGACCTTCAAAGTGTTGTGATAAGAAAGTATGTTTCCAAAATACGAAATTTGGGGAGAGGGACTATACTGTTGACCTTGAGCCCCAATATCCCTCCACTTGCGAAACAACGATTTTGTAGTACTTAGTTTACTTGATTTTACTTCACTGAAATAATATTTTTTTCCAAAAAGACGAACCTTTTTTTTCAAAGAAAAGTGTTCAATGTTAAAATCCCAATGAAGATTGGCTCGTCAGTCTGTTTTGAAAGACAGAATTCGTAACTCTGGCTTTCAATCAGCCTTTAACGACTACTGACACTTTAAACACACTCTTATTCTTAGACATAAGACAGGCAAATATATATATATATATATATATAGATATATATATATATATATATATATAGAGAGAGAGAGAGAGAGAGAGAAATAGATAGAAAGATAGATAGATAGAAAGATAGATAGATAGATAGATAGATTGATTGATAAGGTATCAATCGTCCCATTTGTAAGATTATCATGTACACAAGAACCAGATCAAAAACTTAAATCCCACCCCTAGGGACCATTCACAGTCATCAAACTTTTTTCAACAATACATCCCAAAAAGATACATCTGGTCTCATTTATCTAATTCGCATCAAGTACAAAAGAGAGATTATCGTGTCCTTTTCTAATTAACTGGGAACGGATCATTTTCCTTTGAAGATTGTTAAACGTTGTTGCTATTACTTTCATCAAGGATGCTAATTCCTGTTTTGTTAATCCTTCATATCTATTTTTTAATTCTTAACTTAATGTCTTCCACTTACTTTCACTGTGCATGTGCAAAACAAAGTGAATCCAACGAATAAAACATTCTGCTACATACGACATTAATTTGAGTACATTGATGAAGGAACGGTCCCTTACTTTGTAAATCTCTGGTACATCCCCATTTGGAGTTGGCTTCTTGCTCATGGTCTCGTCACATAAAATACACCTCAGATACCATGGAGAAAAACAGAGGAGAGTCACAAAGACCATATCGATACTGGGAAATACATCTTACACTTAAAGATTAAAACAACCTAACCCAGAGACCCTGGGATAATAAGAAAACATTCTGACCAATTGGAAGTCCCAAGAATCCTCAACAACATACATATAGTGGATACTGACATTAATTTCCCAAAATGTCCTGATAAGAAAATGGCTGCATCTACCTACAGTAAAACTAGAAGTCATAGATAACAAATTTAAACCTCCACTAGAGTGAGAAAAATTCTCGACAAGAGAACAGCCCGAGTAAAAAGATGGTCACCCCCAGAAATGTCAATATATTTTTAATAGTGTAATTCTACAGCTACTAAACTGAAGCTGACTAAATCATGCAATTAATTGCTATCACAAAATGCCATTCCAAGAACATTCAAGTACATTTATTTGTTTCTTTGCCTATCACAATTGCATTTTATGATATTATTAATCAATCTATCTCAATTTCTACCTGCTTCTATCTGTCAGTCAATTTTGATGTCCATCTAGCTTTAAAAGAACTGATATTTTCCAAATTATATCCAATTCGATCCGTATTTAAATATATAATGAGACTGTATGTTATCACATTCTCCAGATATTCCTTCATTGATGTATTTCCTTCCTTCCGTCTATCAATCTATTCATCCATCCGCCTTTCAAGCATATTGACACATACTTTTATCTGTCTCAAAATAGTTCAAAGTTATATTGATAATATAAATGTTTAGCACATGAAGCTAAACGGATTGTCTTTTCTAATAAAAATGTCGTTCATTAATTTCTTTTATTTATCCGAAAATCACACGATGAATCATTTGCCGAGGGGAATATGAAACAATAACCGCATTATGTTAAACCGATTTCCGAAGAAGGTTGGTCATTATTTGTACCAAATAATAGATATAACCAGATAAATACAATTCGTTTAAAACTGAAAATCATCAAGTAATTGCGCATTCATATGCTGAATCGCAAAGATCCATCGACAGTATTTGTTTCTCATGTTATAAACATTTACAAGGAGGGAGTGCTTTGCAGTCATGTTGAGGTAAGGTCCTCTTATTACTTTTATTTTGTTCCAAGAATGCATTTAATCGTCTCATAAGAAAACCTCATACGTTCATACGCCACTTTTGTAGATCAAAAGTAAGCAGGCTGGGTTCGCTAACTTTGCAAATACTGGTGTGAGTTTAACTGTCATCAGGTGTCCCAGTGTTACGGCCTGAAATTCAATTATTAAATCATTATACAAATGAGTTTTCAAAATGAAAAAAGAAACAAAGATAACAGTCGAATTTCTGTTAAATCATTAGTATTCTTAAAGATGATATCAGGAATTAGCTTGCATGCAATCTGAGAACAAAATTGGCAAAACAGATTTAATATCCACGTGGGTGAACACTCAATAGAAGTGACACGAACTACGAGTCTCGTCTGTTATTATACTTACGGACCCCTCATTCTTAGTAACGTTTTGGGAGTAATCCACGTAAGTGAGCCCTGTTTCAAAAAAGTTACGTGTAGAATAAAATAATATCCATATACAATACATTATGATGTCACCCTATGTATAAAAAAAAACTATATGCATGACATAAGCTATACATTAAAATTATAGATGACAGGGGAGTGGTGGTTGAGCAACACTGCTAGGGGCTATATTAAAATAACTGTTTTGTTTTCAAAATCTTCGAAACGGTTACGTGGTAAACAACTGCTGATCCAAACGAAGAAAATAATACCATGATAACAAAGTGTACGTAAAACATCAAACAAAAACACAGAAGGAAATTACATTACATCAACAGATATTGGAAAATAAGTGACTGAAATGACACAATTTCTTTTCGATGTTTAAACGTGTCGAGTGTTCAAAACTGTAAAGTTTTGGAGACTATATATACATATATACACACACACAATTCTATACACATATAACCACATATTTGTGATTTATTTGTAATTTTCTATGAATACATATATATTTGTATATATATATATATGTATATATATATATACATATATATATATACACATATCTGTGTATATGCACACGATATATATATATATATATATATATATATATACATATATATATATGTGTGTGTGTGTGTACTTGTATACATATATGTATATATATATGTATTTGTATCTAAATATGATCGTATAATTTATGTACAATCATTTGCATCTACATGAAAAAATTAGTTACTATATCTATCCACTAGTATATATATATATATATATATATATATATATATATATATATATAACAGATGGAAAATTAACTTCAACCGCCATCTTCACACAGCCACTTCAGAAAAAAAACAACCAAATCACCATAATCATCTGACTAACACGTGTGGAAACAGACCAATTCCAGAATAACTGAATTAACAAATAAGGTCATATAAAGGGGAACCCTAACAATCGGAAACAGATCTAAGTGAGAATAAAATATTCTCATAGAGGAAACATACCACAAAGTCATGATGGATCAACAACATACTGATAACAAAAATGCCTACACTATACTGTCCTCATTTATGACTACTGATAAGCATAGCATTCCCACTGGTTAAAACAAAACAAAGAAATATATAACAAGCAGTGACCAACCACGAAACAAAAAAACAACAAAAATATGTATAAACAGAATAAAAGGAAAATCCCATCACCTAGAAAATTAAACCCTGAACAGGAATCAAAAATCAACCAAATCCTCTGCCTGAAGAAGCCCAAATAGGGCATAAATGTGTTTGTGTAGCAAATCCTTACTCCATTATATTTCAAGCTCTACCCTACATCAACTTAATGTTTGATGTTGAATGTATGGAGCACTTTATGAAATTCATCTGATATAGTATTATATTATAATGCATTCCTGATTTATATTGTGTATTCCATATATATATATGTATACCATGTATATCATATACATATACATGTATAATTTTAAGGAATTGATATATAATCCGACAGAATACTTATGAATAAGTTGTATTATTTGAAATGACCTTCTGTTGCAACACAGATAATGCGTCACTCGGCCCAGACGGCGTAGATTGGACAGACAAATAAAGAAAATTGGGGCAACTGCAGGATTCGAACCAGCAACCGTAAGGTAGCCGCTTCCACGTAGCGTCGCTCCATGCAAAACAACTCAACGGAGACTCGAAGTCTTAGATAACCACTTTATTCCTCTTCACATTTTGTCCATTTGCTGTCCATATTGAACAATCATTTCATTAAAAATAGATATGGATAATAGATTATCTAAGCCTTTGCTTTTATATATGATTTACATACATATATATTCAAACATGTCATATATACATCACTTATACATGGCATATATCATACATTACATATATATCATATATATGTCACATATATACCATATATAAATATATATACCATATATCCTATATATCATGTATATATATATATATATATATATATATATATATATATATATATATATATATATATATTTACATACATATACGTGCACATACATATTTATGTATTCCTGTATACATTTATATGTATGTATACATCTGTATATATATATATTTATATATATATATATATATATATATATATATATATGTATACACACATATAAAGATATATATGTATATATATAATCAACATGATACATACAGACACTATGGAACCTACCAAAATTACTAATACTACCATGGATGACTTACATATCCATACAAAAACTAACTCTATTAACAGACAAATACATATACGGACAAACACAAGAATAATTCCACCAATACAAACATTAAAAACACTAGATACCACAAGAATAACCTTTCTACCACTCTTCAAGTCCCTATAAATAAAGGCCTCAAGAAAAATATCCCTCCTCACTCCTAATCAAGGACCCATCCAACACATTCCGAAACACAGCCCGATACACTGATTTTAAGGTATACTCTCCATCAATGCACACACACACTACCAAGAAACGAAGAACCCCCAAACTACTATTCATGGAAGCGGGCCATAAAATATGATACCATCCCTAATTAGAATTTTAAAAGACTTAAAAAAACAGTTGCTGCACTTTATTAGAATCAAAGACGACCCAGAAGGCAGTGGATAACCAAGGTAAATTTACATTTACTTGAGATACCTTTATACTCCTGAATAGAAGCCAAAAATTCTCAAACAAGAATATACTAAATATGGACTAATGACTTATTTAGGAGAATTTAGCCAAGAGCCCACGATGGCAATTTGAACCATGAAAGCAATATTTTAGATAGACTCAAAGACCCCAATAAATCTTTCACCCCAAGAACAAAGATAGCATCATCCAAACATTTGAACAGTTAGAGAGGACATTGAAACCCACATTAACAACCTCAATAATCAGCTCAAACCGCACAATAATCACACCACTGAAGAACGAGAGTCTCTTATCAAACTCAAAAATGATACAGACTTAATAATCACTTGAGCAGATAGGGGAGGAGCAATGGTCATTTAGGGTTTTGATGAATACTTCTTAGGAACTGTTAATAATGTCTTAAATATTTCTGGGTCTGCAGTTGACGATGACACATGGTTCTAGAAATACGTCTTTGAGTCCTGTTTTGAGTGTAAGCATATTCCATCTCTTATTGATAATATATGACAGGTGTGGCTGTGCGTGGTAGAAAGTGGTTATGAGTAATGTGTGGCCAGTTTTTTTCTTTTGTTAGAGAGTGTAAGAGTTTCTTCTCTGGTATTGTAGAGGCTTTTCTAATTAGTTATTTGTATCTTTTCGTGAATATCTCCGTTCAGGTTATGGTACCATCTGTTGGGTTCACTATCTGTAGAGCCAATTCTCCTGATTCTAAGTGCAAGAGAAAATGAAAAGTTTTTCTTTCAGGTGTTTGGGTCGGGCTTAGGATTATTGAGGTCGTCTTGTTTTTGAAGGTTGAGCTTGCACTGCCAAAGGCTGGCCTAGTGTGATTCTTTACTTGATTTCTTCTTCTTTTGTGGATTTCATAGAGATTTGTTGTTTCAAGTAAATGTAATGATCCATTTCGCCCAGTTTTGCATCTTCGATTTTGACAGTTATGTTCTTATTCTTGATGTGATTGTTACACATGATCTCTCTCTCTCTCCCTCATCTGATGATATCGGTGAAGCTAGAAATTAATTTTTCAAAAATCTTATTCTGGGAATACCCATTTTGCGAACACCCATTCTTAACTTACAAGTACAAATAGGATGGGTGTTAAGAGCTGGTGGAGCTATTCGGCCACTGACCCACATCAGCAGTGGACAATCCATCAGACCCCCTCCAACACGTCATGGGCCAGCGTGGCAGGGCATGGTCTATTACTCCCCATGGTTAGCACACTGAAAATTATACCAGCTGCAGCTGTTCCTCGGTACCAAAAGTCCCAGCCACATCACTTGCTTTGAATGGGGATGATGTGCTCCAAGGGGAACTACCTAAACACTACACCAAGAGAGCATCCGCTCCTGTTGGGTCATCGGCCCCAAGAGACTCAGCAACATCACTTATTTTAGGTGGGGGTAATGTGCTCCAAAAACAACTACCCAACCCAGCTACCAAGAAAGCACCTGTTCCTACCGAATCATCGATCCAACACTGACCATTCAAACATATCCCTAAGACTGTAACCAAAAGGACAACATTATACGTAGGCACCTACAACATCAGAACACTGTCAACTGACATACACCTAACCGATCTAGAAGGTGAAATCAAAAATTTCAAGTGGACATCATAGGCATGAGTGAGATAAGAAGACCTGGAGAAGACCTATTCGAACTGAGGAGCTGAAATCTTCTTTACAGCTACGGAAAAAAGAAAGTGAAACAAAGGGGAGTAGGTTTTCTCACCAATAAGGACCTCAAAGACAATTTAACTGGCTTCATAGCCGTCTCTGACCAAAGAGCTAGCTTCACCATACAACTTTCAAAGTGATACAAACTCAATATAATCCAAGTCTATGCTCCCACTTTGCAATCAACTCAAAAGGAGATAGACAACTTCTATGATGACTTGAACTTCCTACTCCAAGACACCAGAAAACACTTCAATGTCATCATGGGAGATTTCAACGCATGACAAGGAAATGAAGATTACATTGACAAATTCAGATACGAAGTACAGAATGAGAGAAGAAAATATCTTATAAGTTTTGCAACGGCTAATAGATTCAAAATCATGAACACATTCTTCAAGAAGGGACCCAATAGGAAATGGACTTAGAAGAGCCCCAATCACGAATCAAAGAACTAAATAGACTACATCCTAACTGACAAAAACGATATAATCTAGGACATCCAAGTCCTGAATCAAGTCAATGTAGGCAGTGACCACAGAATGGTACGATGTAAAATGCAAGTAAACACCAACAAAGAACAAAGGAAAATGCTTCACACAAAACCGCAACTTCTAAACATACCAAAAGAGCATGCTCGATCTTTCAAGCTCGAACTCAAAAACAGATTTAGAATTCTTACTGAACAATACGACACCAACATCAACAAAGTAAACAACAAAATGACAGCATTTATAATAGTCACCATATATATTCAAACCTATGAGTGCACAACCAATTAGTAAAATCTCAGATAAAACCAGAAATCTCATGGAAAAATTCAGGAACCTCAAGCCACCGACAACAAGAGAGAAAATTGAAGAGACCGAACTTGATAAATCAATCAGGAAAAAACAAAGGGAAGACTGAAGATACTCGACAACAGTAACCGGATTGACTTTTAAAAGCAAAAGCCTCAACTCAGCACGGAAGCAAATAACCAGCATACTTGAAGAAAATGGAAACCTAACAACAGACAGAGACATGATTGTTGAATGTGCCAAAGAATTTTACCAAAAACTTTATTCGTCCAAACAAGGACTACAAAATAATGTACAAGATACGCAAGACGCAAGCAATCAACTCGAGAACTTCCCAGAGGCAACTCAGAGGGAGGTAAGACAAGCCATTAAACAAATGAAGAAAGGAACGGCTCCTGGACCAGACGTCACCATCAACCTACTCCAAAAAGCGGGTAAAATCATCACCAGGAAACTGGCTGTCCTTTTCAATTCCAGATGATTGGAACACTGCAATCATAATGCTTTTTTATACAAAATGAAAACCCGAAAGACCTCAACAACTACAAGCCTATAAGCCCACTCAACTGCGTATACAATCTTTTCACAAAAATCATCACCAACTGAATCACAAAAACACTTCATGAAAACCAACCATGAGAGCAAGCTGATTTTAGAAGAAGCTTCTAAACCATGGACTACCTGCATTCGATAAATCAGTTGAAAAAAAAGCAGCAGAACATAAAGTACCACTCGCCATAGCATTTATTAGCTTAATAGAAATCCCTAGGGTCGTGGAGGTCATCACTCGACAAATATATGTTGGAATGATATATACAATCACAGCAGCTCCTTTAACAGGCTACATAAAGACTTGGACCCCTTTCAGCTCCAGAAAGGAGTAAGGCAAAGTGATATCAGCTCACTCAAACTCTTCACAGCCTGCCTCGAGATAATCTCTAGAAGACTACATCGAAAGAGTACAGGAATCAAAATAGACAGCGAGTATCTGAGCAACCTCAAATTTGTAGATGATATTGCCCTTTCCGCAGAGAACCATCACAACCTCCAACTAATGCTAGATGAACTAAATGAGGAGAGCAAGAAAGTTGGCCCGCTGATGAACTTCAGCAAAACAAAGATTATGCGCAACAACCACATTGGAGATAAAAACACTGAGATCAAAATTGAGGATACAGAACTGGAGAAAGTAGATCACTACATCTACCTAGGATAGCAAATCTCTATGAGGCCCTAAAAAGAAGAAGAAATTAAGTGAAGAATCATACTAGGATGGCAAGCCTTTGGCAGAGCAAGCGCAACCTTCAAAAATAAGAAGATTCCATTTATCCTAAAGAGAAGGGTGTATAACCAATGCATCCTCCCAATAGTCACTTATGGAGCTGAAACATGGAACCTAGCCAAGAGACAGATCCACAAATTGAGAACTATAAAATGTGCACAAGAAAGAATTATGCTGGGCCTCACATGGAGAGACCATAAGACAGCACAGTACATCCGGAAAAAGACAGGAGTCAAGGACATTATAGAATCTATTAAAAATCTAAAATGGTAGTGGGCTGGCCATGTTTCAAGAATGGCACACAACCGATGGACATCACAACTCACGACATAGGTTCACCGAGACCACAGGCACAACTGAGGCCAGCAGAATATCAAATAGAGAGACGAGGTAGACAAATTCAGAAAGTACTGGCTCCGCAACGCCCATGATAGAGAAGCATGGCAAATCCTGGGAAAGGTCCATGTCCAACAACGGGTGTTGAATGACAGATGATGATGATGATGATGATGGTGTGGCTTTTGTCCGTTAAAATGTAGTCTGTTTCATTTTTGATTTCATGGCTGGGACTTTTCCAAGTCTATTTTCTATTGGGTTTTTTTTTCAAGAATATATTCATGATTTTCAAGTCATTCGTGGTTGCTAAGTTTATAAGGTCCTCACCTCTCTCATTCCGTCTTTTGTATCTGAATTCTCTAATGTAGCGTTCATTTCCTTGTCCTTCTTGTGCACTGAGATCTCCTATGATGATGTTGAAGTATCTTTTGATATCTTATAGTAGGGAGTTCAACTCATCATGGACGTTGTTTATTTCTTCTTCAGTTGATTACGAAGTGGAAGCGTAGACTTGGATAACATTTAGCTTGTACCTCTTTAAGAATAAACAATTAGAGGAAATGGGGCTACTGCAGGAATCAAACCTGCAACTGATAGGATAGCTGCTTCTATGTAGCATTACTCTTACACAGCCGCCAGTAATGCAAAGATATATATATCTATATATATATTATTATATCTGGTAACGTTTAATGACTAACATTTTTCGATTATAGCAATAATAATAAAAATGAATCAAACATACTTGGTTAAAAATGCCATTGTTTTTTTCCAGGCTCCATTTTTTTTGTTCCTTTACACTTTTTAAATACATTAATATCATTTGTAGCATATCCTAGGTCATAATTCCAACCCTCCTATAGTGTCACCATCACAGCAAATTACTTACTTCATAACCATAAGGACATGAGTGTAGTCTGATCACTAGATGACAATTGAGAAAAAGATGGCATTTTGACCCTTTGAAGTCAAGAACCTTAGTTCAAATACCCAAAGTCAGCCCCAAGTGTGACTCAATGGTTTTCATTCCTGTTGCTTGTGTGTGACAAGTCCAGGAGTAGAAGAGAAGGTTGGAAAACTCATACATCAGGCACATAAAATAAGTGCTACATACCTATTTAGTTTAATAACCTTTCTACAGTGGGCTTTGGCTACAATGATTCAAATTTATGTTCTAAGCCTGAAAGAAGAGCAAATCGAATAAGCAAGGATTTTCTCTCTCTTACATTTGCTTTCAGCTTGAAGATGAAGTCAGTTTGGGATCTATTCATTTTCTATGGGTTGTTTTTCATCAGTAAAAATATTTATATTAAGTATAGATTTTTATTTTTCTGTAGTTGCCTGCAGTAATTATATCTTTTTTACTTCTACCAAGAGACAAAACTTGTTTTGAAAAATTGGGTTTATTATGCAGATCAATAGATAGGTTTAGAATTAACAGACTAAATTTTTAGGATAAATACTATTTTGATAAACTAAAACGCTGAATCATTAGAGATAGAATATTGCATACATATATATATATTCTGATAATAATAATATGAAATCATACCTATGAAAAAAATGCTCAATATTTCTAGTAGAATAGTGCCAATATAAGGAACACTTATGTATTCCTCGAAACAAATTTTTTTCATATGACTCTGCAATTTTCAAGTGAGTTCTATTTGAAAAACATTGTATGATCATATATATACCCCGTTATTGATCATTAAATCTTTTGGTGTTCTGTATAAGAATTTTAAAAAGTTTTTGTATTACATTCTGCGTTACATTGTTACGGTTGTCAAATTTAATAGTCAAGTTCATTACATTAGGGTTTCATTTTTATGAATATTTATAATGAATGTGATTTAAAATTTTAAGCATAAGATAGAGCTTGAATGCGGTGCTGTTTATTTTTCAGTCATTGAAGTTTGAAGTGTTAGTATCTCAATATTTTAATGAAAATTTCCTTTTGTGTCTGCATTTAGCTAATTTATCTTCTTTTTGTCCAGAAGGGAAGATAAATTATATTCAGTTTCTCCTCATGATATAGATAGCACATTTGGGCAGTATTTTAGGGAACACAAGTATTTGTTATGAGTTCCCATTTAATTGATGGTGTCCTTTTCTCTTCTTTTAACTACTATATGTACAATACAACAATGTACTGTTTTGGTAGTCTCGATTTGGAAAGGAATGTCTGTGGTTATTAAACCTGATCTTAAGGCTGGTAAATGCAGCTGCTCCTTTGACTCATTAGGTTTTTGATTGTGTTTACCGTGGCTTCATAGATCACATTATGCCTATGTTTTTTTTCTGTATCATATTGTTCTTTTTAATCCAAAGTTCATATTTTTGAGAGAGTAATGATTTTTTTCTGTAGCGGTTGATTATTTTGATGTAGTTCCCTCTGATGTTTGTGTTTTGTTTTGCAAAATGAATTGCTTTGTTTAAAGTTACCTCTTTGATTGATAAGTGTTAGTTCTTGATGTCAACTTTATGAAATCCGCATTATTTTCACTACAAGTAGTAGAAAGAAATTTTTAGTCTAAAGATTGAAAGTAATAATAGAGAAAGAACAAAAACAAAAGATTTATTTTTATTGAAACACGATTTACAATCTCGAATTTTCTCATCATTGTCTTTGGTAAATCATTTATGACCGATCGAGTTTACTATGGATGAATCTTTTTACAATTTGTAACACAGTGGAGTGGTTCATAGTTAATTTATTTCATTACTGTAAAGATTACTGAATACAGAGTGAAAATTATAAAATACTAGCAAAGTAGCAGCCAATACCAGTCATTATTAGTCATTAATCATACCAATAGGTGGTGACACTTGATTATGGTCATGAACATCGGCAGTGTGGATTTCACCTGGAAATAGAAGATTAATCATTATAAGTACATGTAACAGCAATTTAATTGGAGAGAGTGGGATTTTGGTTTATTCAAATTTCATTTAAAGAATTGAAAGATGTATTAAAGCAGGTG
>OY735204.1:21210885-21248385 GCA_963457665.1 Thysanoteuthis rhombus
TGATTCCATATTAGGAATACTTAATAATAAAACTGAGCTACACTTCACCATACTCTGCACCATATTCCACCATTACCAAAAGCTGATGGATGTATATTGAAACTAAAGATACTTGATAGTCTTCGCAACTTTTATGTAGTCTGTATAACATAGTCAGATTTTTCTCCAATCAGAATCTTGAATGTTTTAGATTAAGAATGCAAGGATTTGTTGACAGTGTAAAAAAAAAAAAAAAAAGAAAAAAATTAGATGAAAACTTCTTGTTCGGTTATTAGTTTTCTGCTCTGCACGTTTGTTAGATATTTGTAATTCTATCCAATTTTTGATTCTTTGAACAAAAGCAGTCAACACTCTGTCTAATAAATTCAGGACAGACAGAAATAATTACTGACTACAATATGTATGTGTGCAATATATAAGGTATGGAAGAAACTATGTAGCAATGTGAGATAAGTGAACACAAATATGATATCCACTTTCTTTTCATATGCATCACCTTTTATTAAAGTTATACGTGATATTAGATTTATTTTCTTAGTGTATATCTGGATTTGTTCTTGTCTCAATGTCAAAATAATTTATCAGAATTATGAATAAGAGGAATTTTGATAAATGAGAAGAAAAATCGAAAAATCTGTCAATTTGGCTTTACATGACCCCTTGGATTGTCATTTTTGACCATAGAATGAAAAAGATCTTCATGCGATTTTAAAAAGATGCTAATTATAAATATTCTAAAAAGTTATATTCAATACCTGTTCATATTTCTGATAAATGTATCGTTAAATCGTACTTTTTAATTAAAAAAAAAAGCTGTTTTTTTTTTTTTAAATTTCATGAAATTACATCTAGGGAAAATAATTTGTTTCTCAAATGATATACACGATGATTACCTTGCATATCACATTCAAAAAAGTAAGTCCTTGAATGAAACCAGTATTATCAAAAGGAAGTGAGGCTTGTATTCTGATTAACATTTTCATTTTCTTTCCATTCATACTCATTTCATTCATAAAAGTTATACTTGAATTGAATTTTTGCATTTTCTTGTAGCTTTCTAGGTACTTATCTTTGACATTTCAGAAGGTGTATAAAAATAAAATATTGATTTTATTATGCTGAAAAATTAAAAAACGCTGGTGTAAATTATTAGAAAGCCACTTCTGAAATGTTGTAGCATGGCTCTTTTCCTTGATAGGAATTATACTATATATAATTATTGTTTGGCAGCTCTCTGTATGTATTTGTATTGTGTTACAATATTCCATGCTAGTTTCTTCTCCAGTGCTACATAATTATACAGTAGATATTCAATACCTTGGAGGCTAATCCTTGTAGTGAGCAAGGTTTACTGTCAAAGTACCCTGTTCTGATAAGGTAGTCAGAATGAAGTGACTTAGAACCAAAGGATTTACCTCTTCTTGTCATGTTAGAAATATTTTTTCAGCATGCATCATCGGTTTGAATAGAAGTATTGATTTACTTATCATTTTTTTATTGTTTGTTTTTAGTTTGGTATAAATGTTACATACTTTTGCAAAATAAATACAAATTGTATTTAAAAGCAGAAAGTATACAATCACTCACACACAAAGCAAGCATACATATTTTTATCTTTATCAAATTCAGATTTTAAAAATGTCTAATGTATTAAATTCACAAAATTACATTATCTATGAATGCATTATATTATTTAAAATGAACTCTTGCTTTTACTCAGAGAATGGGTCACTCGGCCTAGACAGTGTGAATAGAATAAACAATAAAAGAAAAATCGGGCTGCTACAGCAATCAAACTTGCGACTTATAATGTAGCCGCTCTTCACCATTGAGCTAAACAGTTTAATTTTGTTCAGTCATTGTCCATGTCTGCACTTGTTGTTTCTAACATAGACAATTATGGACAGTTGATATTAATGAGTTTGGTTCATGTTTGTTATCAGTTTTATCAGCAGTTCATTCATTTTTCATGAAAAGTTAAGTGAAAAATAAGCAGATTTGACTACTTTAAAAGAAACTAGAAAGCCCTCGGAGAGCGCATACATTTGCCAACCCCATACTCTAACTAAAAACTGAATGAAAGTAGATTATTAAAAAACTGGAATGAGCACAAATTTCACAATTCAAATTGCTGACATTTTTCTTTTTAACAGCATAATTACTGTTTTGTGCCACTATTTTCTTCCATCTTTCAAGCAACTTCATAATTCTATCCATGGAATTGAAATTTTTTTTTCATCAAGAGAATTCTGTTGATATAAAAATAAATAGTAATCTATAAGTGCAATATCTGTTAAATACAGCAAATGAGGGAAAACTTCCCAGCTAAGCTGTGACGGTCACCAAGCATGTAGTCTAGAGTTATGTTGATTGAATATTATGCCCTTTCTCATAACTTATTTTGGATAGACTTCACTTTTTATTGCTTGCTGCCTTCAATTAGTTTTATTGGGAGCACTACTCATTCAAATGGATTTTGTGTCTCTTCAGAAGGAACTCCTAGTTGAAAAAAAATCAACATTATACAATGCAGGAGATTGCCAACACACAACCTTTGGTACTAATGGTGGTTTATTTCACTTGCCTCACAATCTCTTGCATTCCATGTTGTTGTAAAGTATCCTCTTCTTATTGCCTCGAACAATTTGTTAAAAAATCAGAACATTTAAATTTAGTCCACTTGGTTTTTTTTCCCCAATACTATGCAAATCACACTTCAAATCAAGTAACATAACCGAACTGGTGCTAATGATCATCAACAATTGATTTGGATCTGCATTGTATTATGTTGATTTTTCTCAAGTAATGTCTTGATTTGATTGCTATCAACCTCAGCTGATCTACCCAACCATCTAGCATCATTCAGTGAGAAATCTCCATTTTCAACGTATTCAATCATTCATTGTACCTTCTTCATTACCTGCACAAGTTTTTTTTTTTCCTTTTTTAAAATGGAAAACCATACGCTGAAAATGTTGCTTATTTTCATTCATCATCAAAGTTAGAATCAGTAAAAAAATATGCCAATTTTGACAATTTAAAAAAAATGCATACTGTAACAATATGATCGAAAGGAGTTAATTAAAACTGAACACTTCTACTGATATCAAACAAAAACACAGAATCAGCTTTTTAGGCATCCCACTATTCATAACTACGTTATTTTTTTTTTTTTTAAATTTTAAACATCAAAGTTTGCTCTTAAAGTTTCACACAATTTATCTCAAATCTTTGATGCATGAAGAGTTATTTAAAGTAGATATGAAATCTTCCAGCTTTTAGGAGTCATATTAGCACATAAATACATATCATATTTATTCCAAGTTGCTATGGAAACAGAGAATGGGATAATTGGGCTGTGAAAGTTTGATGGACTAAATTTTCATCATAGTTTTTCTTTTACTATCCAGGTAAATTAGCAGTGATTAACCTATATACTAAGTACATAATTGACTGGAATTAGAATTTCCTTTCTCAACACAATTCAACATTTATGCATCATTTTGTCTTCATGATAACACTTTTTCTGGAGTAAACAGAAAAAAAACGACTAAATCATTCAGGACTGAGAGAGAAATTATCATTGAGTGCTGCTTTTGGATGGGTATCTGATCATCTAAGTTTATACAGTTGGGTATATGTGTTTTCTGTATAGGGAATTGCTCGAACTCTTTTTCTTCATGCATATTTCTTAGAAATCTCTGCGAAAATCTAATTCCAAATGTCAAGGGACCTTGTCAGAGATCTAAATATAATTCTTGAGTTAGATTATTATGAAGATCTCTCCCTTCAAAATTATAAAAAAGAATGATCAAATTGAGTACAACTGTCATCAGCTTATCCTTGCTACATCAAATTTAATTACTGAATTTTGAAGTAACATACAATCTTGCAATAACTTAAGATATTTTTCCAAGCTTGTATCTCATTTTCTATAAATATTAAAGTTTTGTGGTGTTCTTTTCGATGCGGCTGTAAGAGACTTATAATTATCGTATAAACTAGCAGTAAAAGCCATGGAAATTCCATGTGGAAATCATAAACAAATAAATTATACTGTTAGGATGTCTGTTTTATTCTCCTTTGCTTTGTCTGTTCCTCTTTCTCTCTCTCTCTTCCTACCTCACTCTCTCATCAATGTACATTGCTTCAAACATCTAGCGGACATGTCCATCTCCCCCACTCTTTCTTCTTAAAGCCTGAATTTCCCTTCAAATCATGATTCAAACATCC
This sequence comes from Thysanoteuthis rhombus, assembly GCA_963457665.1. Classification (NCBI taxonomy): domain Eukaryota; kingdom Metazoa; phylum Mollusca; class Cephalopoda; order Oegopsida; family Thysanoteuthidae; genus Thysanoteuthis; species Thysanoteuthis major. Next base: position 21,215,119 of record OY735204.1, read on the forward strand.
AGCAAGCAAGTCCATCTCTTTTTTCTCCCCACTGTTAGTGGGGTCCCTGTGTTATTGTTGAATCATTTTAAATATTGAGATGAATTATTAGCATCATTATCAGTTTGGAACCTAAATACTTTTGTTTTAATAAAAATGATTTAATGCTTAGCCATGTAAATATTATCGATAATTACATAGAGTACTGGTTCATGATGCTATTGATTATCGCATAAAGTATGGAGACATGATGTTACCGTTACTTGAAAAGTGATATTTTGATAATGAAGCTTGTTTTTGTTTTTTTGTTTTTGTTTTTTTTTTTTGTTTTTTTTTTTTTTTGTCTCAAAATTTTGAATATTAGCCTTGAGATCAGATGATTTTCTATCTATCTACTTGTTAATGCCGGAAAAGCTAACTCTTCAAATTCTTTAGGGGTTACATCAATGAAGACAATAAACAATGATTAACATGTATATCTTTTATTCATTTATCTACAAGGTAGAAAGGATTTGAAGATTTTCAACAACTAGGTTAAAATTTTACAATGCAGTTTTTTACCTCCTGATTAGGTTTTATAGTGATTTCTTCTGAGCTTTGAAGTTTTGTCAGATTTCAATTTTATAAATGTTTGGATATCTTCCCAAAGAGTGTCTTAATATTAAGTTAATTTTTAGATGCTCTGACCGGCACTAACACATGTAATATGTCCAGTGTTGCCCATTTAGATGTTTTTGGTTGTGTCTAGTTGTCCAAAATTGCTATTCAGATGATTTTTTTTATTAGGTAATAATTATTTTTATTTGATTTATTGTAATAACTTATAAAAATATTCTGAGTAAAAATCTAATGAAATAGATGTTGAAGTCACTTTTAATTTATGAGTGTTATATACTTCTAAGATTTTAGATACATACGGGGAATCTAGATGTTTCCTAGTATTCTAAAATGTTTTGTGACTTAATTTTAAATGTAAACTTGAAAAATAAAGTTGTCCATACTGTCTTTGCTAGATCTTCACCCAAGAAAAGAACTAGCGCATCTAAGGTCAGCCTTTCAGGCTTGTTTTAATCAGAAAGGACTAGAGAGATAAAAACAAAATGTATGAGGAAAAGATGAGACTGTAAGGAAGTAGTGAATCAGACACTACTTTTTGTATGCATGAAAACCTCTGATCAATTCCAAAAATTGTTTCAATTTTGGAAAATTCCAAATTGTCTTGCTTGTGTGTTTCTGCATGCATTATGGATTATGATACTTTTCCTTTTATAATAGATTTTATCATTGTATTAGACCTTCTGAAGTTGAAATAGTTAAATCATAATTTTATGATTGCATTTGATTTTTATGCATTCTTATTTGAATAGATTTTGCTGTGTTTGCATTCGTCTATTTTTGTTACTATATTCCAATTCTTGTATAGAATTGATTCACAAGATATAGGATTATGCATGCTGAGAATAATCAATAGTTATTTTAAAATCTATTTAAGTTTATTGAGCAAAGAGGAGGTAGCCATTTTTGACTGCATCAGGTAAGGTGGAACAAGCTTATATGCTATTCTGAATGGATTATATCTTATGGCAAAGGGGCTCCATATTTCTTATTGATTCAGTTGACAAAGTAGTGCCACTAGTCTTTATTGGGATCAGCAGATTATCTGATGATAATAAGAGTCCAACTTTCAGTGTACTTAGGATGAAATGCCATATATCTGAAGAATTTTGTAGAGCCAGTTTTATGGCTCACCTGGGAGCAAGTGTATAATAAGATTTTGGACCTTCATGTACCTGCAAAACAGCTCTTACCTGATAGGGCATGGACTCTACAAGACCTCTAAAGATTTCCTCTGGGATCTGGTGCCATGTTAATAGCAGATCCTTTAAATGCAGCAAGTTGTGTGATGGTTCTGTGAACTTGTTGGTCCAACACATTCCATAAGTGCTCAATGGGGTTGAGATCTGGGGAGTCTGATAGTCAGGGCAACACTGAAGTCTTCTCCATGTTCCTTAATATTTGTCTTTAAAGGGTGAGAAATTGATTACAATCTATATCAGACTTGATTTATCAATATAAATAATTAGAATTCACATTTCCATTATTATTTAAAACAAAAATGTAATGCTCCATTTGTATGTTTATCCTAAAATGCATACGAAGCTTCAAAAGTGATGCCTTTTGAATATTTTCTAACTCCTTAGTTTATTTCCATCAGATCGAATCTAATTTTGCGTTATTTTTTTACTTTATCTATTTCATGACTTTGGAAGAACTTTTTGAATCCATTCCTTTTTCAACAAATCTCTTTATTCAACAAGTACAAAGCACTGGTTTAGGGACCATTAAATGAAAATTAGGCCTCTTGGAAAATGAAAGTTATGAATTTTCTAAGACAGCTCTAGCTTCTGAGAAATTTGTTCTTCTCTGATAGACAAGGTTTCTGGCATGTACATCTGGATACAATACAGTAACTTCAGCCAGTATTTGCTATATTTGACTGTATTATTTACCTGCAATGGTCTTCTTTATATCTAGAAGACATGAAGTGACTGTCCAAGACAGCCCCAGTGGTACATGAAATGTTTATGAATGGGAAGCTTATTGTGAAACTATCTCATAAGTTTACTACGGTTACTGCATTAGAGCAAATCATCAATAGATCTCAAAAGTGTACATCAGGCATCATAAGACATACCAAACAAAAACAGTTTGTTGCTAAATAGGAGATAACATGAGATGCTCATGATATCTAATCTTTTTCAAGAAGTAATGACTCCATTTATCAAAGATTTCAACTTTCACAAAGACTCAAAGTCATGGCCTAGGAAAAAAGGTAAACTCAATGTTGGAATGTATACTACAAAAAAGTAACCCATTTAATTTGATGCCTAATCAAATATATAGTTACAAAAGCATTAGTTTCACAGGACGCAAATCAAAAGTTTTTTGATTTAAATCAAACCGGTGATAATTTGTATTCTACACTACTCAAAACAAGGTATCAAAATGAAACTTGAGGATCTCAAGTACAACCCAGTAAGTCCATGCTACTAGCATTTTATAGTCATAAAACACCAATGAAAAGAAATCTATCAAAAAGAAGTCAAGCAGTTTCTGTATGATAATAATCACTCAAGCTCAGGAATATGATCTGCAGGTGCTCTGTCAGTATGATCTATCTGATAACTATCCATCAAAGTACATTGCTAGAAGTTTGAAGTTTCCTATTGCAGTGTCACTAGTGATAAACAGTTTCAGTCTGATGAAAAAACTTGTGTAGTAGATGTCACTACTCTATATGAAAAATTACAACAAATGATCTGAAAATGTTCAGTGGAGTATTTACTGCTTCCTTTCATATGTTCTGTATATCACAGAGAACTGTGGTTATATTTTTGACAATTATTGCAAATTAGTGCCTTTTCTGGTGATGGAGAAGATGAGATTTCATTCAACTCTACATCTGTGCTAAATGGTATCCAGGTAAACCATCCAGAGATAAATTGGTGAGGAAGCTGATTCTGGAATGATGATTGATTCAAAACATGCATCCCAACTTGGGTTTATGAGGATTGTTCTTGGTGCAAGAACTCACTTTAGAAGCCATCAACATAGTTGTTGGTATACATTTGCAGTATGCTTGTCACTGACTATTTGACTGATTACCTAACCTTATATCGGCGAGTACAGCAGGGATGACCTCTATGCAGAGAATCATCCAGAGTCTCGTGTGCACCAGGCTTTAAAAAGGCTGCCATGGGCCTTTTTCTTGTGGTTCACACACATCTTTGCAACAAGCCTGCTGATTAATTCTCAGCGCTGTTATTATGAAAAAGGTTATCTTGCAAATCTTTTGATGAGCTCAGATTGTGGCTGTACCATTTATTGGGTTGGTGTTGCCAGGGGTGGTAATTCAGTGTTGCCAACTCGAAAAAAATTTTTATGCTTAATTGATCTCACATCAGAAAACATCAGAATGTGCTAAAAAGATTAGTTTTTTTATGGCCATTTTAGATGTTTGAAAATGATCAAATTTGGTTAAAATAGCCGAAAAGTGGCTAAAATCCCTGAAAAATAGTTCTTGCAATATGATTTTTGCCAAAATAAGAAACTATAATGAATAAAGCTTTTTTTAAAAATTAAAAAAAAAATTTTCATTGCACTACGTAAATTTTCTCACTAATACTGAATATGTTAAAAATCTTAGAGTTTTTAATTAGTACAGGTAATAAAAGTTATAATCTTATATATACTAGTGTTCTGTGTACCGTGAAAGATACAAAGACATCACTTTTTTTGGTACCAGTTTACCATTGAATTATTGGTAATTATTGGATTCTGTGCTAATTTTTTTTTTAAAGTAGCAATGATGAGATATTTACCTCTTATAAAATAATAAACTTGCAAATTTATATCCACGTCCACAAAGTTTAGGAGCAGTAACTTGGAAAATTGTATTCTTATCGCCAACCAAATCACCATTTCCCAGTTGCAACAGAATATGAAGAAATGCCATTGTTAGCAGTTTTCCAGAGACAGATAAACGTTGTAAAAATGAAACAACAGTTTTTAATCTAATATTAGTTTTGAAAAAATTATAGAACAATCAAGTATTTTTTGAGGTACCATGTTTTTCAAGATAGTTCATACAATGAAACCTCGCTATAACAAATTTTGGCTTTAACAAACACATGGACCATAACAAATTTTTTCATTATTTGAAAAACAAACTTAACGTGGTGAAGATGTGGACCATTGGACTTAGCATTATACCAGTTTGTGATTGCAGCCTTTGGATCAAGATCAAGTAGTATCTCTAATAGCATCATCTTACAAAGTATTAACTTCCCATTTTTATTTTTAAATTTCATTATGGTTGTATTTCAATTGTTTTCTTCATGAATTTTGATTTAGTTTGAATTCTCATACAATTGACAAAAATTAAAGTTGTTATGAATCTGATTTATTGTTGTCACTGACAATCTTGTGACTTGGCATTCCCTTCTTAAATTTCAAAGTTTATCTCACTTATGTGGGGAAAAGGCAAGTACCCACTAAATCATTCTACTTATTATAACTCATTACTAATTGTATTAGTTAGTAAATTAATGTTTTGCGCAAAAATCATTTTAATAGTTTTATAAAATTCAAGAAAAACATTCAACAAGTAAAATACAGGCATAAAGTTTCTTCTTTGTTTATTGAAAAAATAAGCAAATTAAAGTGAAATCTGTGAAAAAAACATTTGAAATACAGCTATAATAACATTTCAAATTGGAAACAGGAAGTTGATGTCATGTTTCATTGAAGTGAGAAAAACAGATACTACACTTTGATATTGAACTGTGTTGGAAAATGACTGAAATCTACTAAAGTTTTTAATTTCCAACCAACTCTATTGCTAGAAATGTTTAGAACAAATGTGACACTAGGGGGCCAGGAGTCCCCCGTGTCCTGAAAATTACGAAAATTATTATGACTGTTACCAAAAATTACTATGGTTATTACCAGTAGTTACTATTGTTATTACAAAAGGAGTTATCTGTGCTAAAGGGGATAATGTGTTTTTCGAGATGTCATAGGAAGTTGGGGCACCTGCGAATTCTCAATCTAGTGTCATCTGTCAGATCCTGGGTTGCAAAAACTAATGCTTTTGGAAAAAGGTTTTGTTCCCGATTCGATGACCATGTCATGGGAAGTTGAGTTATCTGTACTTTTTCAATCTAGTGTCATCTGTCAAGTCCTGGGTTTGAAAACAAAGCCAGATATAAGGGTCAGTGTTTGGGGTCTAGAGAGAGAGAGTAAAAGCTTATGAAAGAAAAGTTATTTGCAGAGACCTTGGGAGAGGGGGAGACTAATTTATGATATTGAACAGACCTGCGTTGCGAGATGAATGAGGGTCAATGTTTTGAGTTTTTCCGGAAAGGTCGAGATAGCAGGAGAGGGAGAGATAAGGGAAGTCGGTTACAAGAGATACAGTGTCGATACCAAGTGCTTGAATAAGGGAATTTTCATAACAAGCAAGCAGAGTAAAATTTGGGTTTGGAGAAGAGAGTTGTTGCCAGCCCTCTCTCTCGTGTCAGCCGTCCACCCTTAGTAACCGTCAACCGCTGCAGTCAGAGTAAAATTTGGGTTTGGAGAAGAGAGTCGTTGCCAGCTCTCTCTCGTGTCAGCCGTCCGCCCTTAGTAACCGTCAACCGCTGCTACCATTCAGTAGACTACCGTTCGTGATATGAGAGACCAGTCGTCATTTTGACTTAGATAATAATCTGCCTCCTCTCTTTTCAACTGCGAATAGGCATTTCCCGTCTCCAGAGATATTGATAATCAATATTCTATATAAAACATATAAACGAAATTCCGTTTTGTTGCCTTCTTTTACTAACCCAGAACCACGGCTGGGCTTAGTATAATTTGTGGGAACACCCCAAGAAGGAAAAACCTCACACAAATTGTTAATGAGAATATAATGTTTACTTTTATTAAACTTACTAAATCAATCAAAATTGGTTAGATTTTTGGCTACCATGGATTTTTAATTGGATATATTAGAAAAACATTCAGTTAGATCTAGCCCCAAAATTGGTAATTTGGCAACACTGGGTTGTCCTTTGGCACTTGTGACTTTTCAATCAAGTTCATGCCAAGATCGAAAGACACGATGAAAGCTTGTTTGTTTCATATCATGAGTGGAAATGAATTTGACAAACAGACCTTTGCTACTGATGTAAGAAATGAAATTTGTTTCTTTTTAATTTTTCATCTATAAAATGGAGAACTTGAATAATCCAGAGATTTTATTCTATTATGAAAAGCAAATTATTGCTCATTACTTCAGTGTAAACAAGGCCTAGTCAATTTTATATTATTAAATAACCAAATATATTAATTGAAAGAAAAAAAATCACTCATGGTGTCACCTGATGTGTATGTGCGTGTTTGTCCATTACAATGCTGGGCTGTTCCAACATGGAAAGCCATTGAAGGTTTGCCACCCACAGAAGTGTCAAAGAACATTTATTGAGGTCATACTTCTAAACCTTGAACACCACTGTATTGATGACATTTTTGTTCACTTAACTCTCTGAGAATTTGGTTTTAATGTATAACAAAATATTTTGGTACTAAAAGCAACTCAACAAAAGTATCCCAATGACTTTTTAGGGGCATGTAACTCTTTAAAATGTGCCAAATCCTCATGTACTTTAAGGGGAAAATGAGGTTGCTTTATACCTTCTTTACAGATGTAAAAGTGTAAAGGGACCAAATACTGCACTGCAGGGCTATTCAGCACTTTGTGGGGATTCATTTAATTTTTGTTTTTTTTGCAATTACTCTGAGTTGATTGAAATGTTATCATCTAAACTTTGTCACTACTTGAAGCTCTCCAATGATGTTATGAAAATGAAGAATAAAGAGACTTATGAAAAAATGCTGATGGTACTCCACCCAAGAACTTCAATTAGATTGTACCTCTGTTATGGTTGGAGATTTGGGGGCAAGGGAGACTTGGCTCACTGATGGTCCCCTTCCCTAACATTTAGTGAGATTTGTTATTGTATAATGTTTGTAGAAATGCAGTAGGTGAACTGATATTTTTAAAGCTTCTGATGGTTGGGCGGGGGACAGGGGGCTATGCTCCTTGACTCCTCTTTATATTTAGAGCGGTGGCTTCTGATATGGGAACCGCAAACATTGTATAATGTTAGTAGATTGGTGAACCAAACTCATGTTTGGAGTTTCTGGTCAATTAATTATATTTTCTTAATTATCCATTTCAGTTTGTTATTTTCAAAAAAATTTTCCTTGAGTTTGCCATATGCCCCACCCCTCAAATTAGTCCTGCTGAATCGCACTCAGGCATGATAGATAAGGCCTGAACAATCAGTCTCTGTCAGCCCTCACATAAACAACTGATTGGCTTTGTCAAAAACAGCAACTCTTAGGAAAAATATTCACTTGAAACTTGCCATTTCAGGCTAGTTTAAGGAAAAAGATAACATTTATTTTTTCAAAATTTGATGTAGACCTTTGTTGACTCGAAAAAATCTTAATATTTTCATATCAATGTAATTTCTTGCTGGTTTGTAAAATATCATGTATTGTATCACACTAAGAGTCAGACTCATCATCATCATCATGAGTCTTTTAATGTCCGTCGTTAGAGGTTGCTCAGATATTTGCCATCTATTTTGATTCCTCTATTTTATCAGTCCATGTTCTGGAAGATCATTTCAAGGCAGGCTGTAAAGAGTTTGGGTGAGCAGGTATCACCTTGTCTTAGTCCTTTCTGAAGCTGAAAGGGGTCTGAGTTTTTATGTAGCCTGATGAAGTTGAATAGAATAGCTAGCTTTCTGTTGACTCTTTTACCAGCTTTTTTGCGTAGATTGATGGTGATGTTATCTGGTCCCGGGGCTTTTCCTATTTTTGTTTGTTTGTTGGCTTGCTTTACTTCTCTTATAACTTTGGGGAAGTGTTTGAACTGATTGTCGGCTTCTTGTGTATTCTGGTTGTCGTTGTATTGTTTGTGTTTTGAAGAGTAGAGTTCCTGGTAAAATTCTTGGGCGCGTTCAACTATTCTATCTCTATCTGGTGTTATGTCTCCATTTGCTTCGAGAATGCTAGTTATCTGTTTCTTTCCTGCACTAAGAGCTTTGTTTATTGCTTTAAATCCTCAACGTTTTTTGAGGTTGGTCTAAATGATGGCTGCCGTATATACCTTCTTTTGTCTTCTCTTAGTTTCTTTATTGTTTCGTTCGGTTCAATTTCTTCTATTTTCTCCCTTGTGGTCGTAGGTGGTTTGAGGTTTCTGCGCTTTTCAATAAATTTCCTGGTTTCATCTGAGATTTCGTGTCGTTCTCATCGGTAAGGACATTAAATCTGTTTTTCAGTTTTAGCTTGAAGGCTGGGGCGAGTTCATTTGGTATGTTTAGTGGCTGCAGTCTTGTGTGGAACATTTTCCCGTATTCTTTCTTAGTTTTTATTTGCATCTTACATCTCACCATTCTATGGTCGCTCCCTACATTCACTTGGTTTAAGACTTGGATGTCTTTTATGGTGTGGCTTTGGTCCATTAAAATGCAGTCTATTTCGTTTTTGGTTTCATGGTTGGGGCTCTTCCAAGTCCATTTTCAATTGGGTTTCTTTTTGAAGAATGTATTCATAATTTTGAAATTGTTTGCCCTTACAAAATTTACCAGATCTTCACCTCTAGCGTTTCGTCTTTTGTATCTGAATTTTCGGATGCAGCTTTCGTTTCCTTGTCCTACTTGTGCATTGAAATCTCCCATGATGACACTGAAGTATCTTTTGGTATCTTGTAGTGGGGAGGTCAAGTGATCATAGTTGTTTATTTCTTCTTCGGTTGATTGCGAAGTGGGAGCATAGACTTGGATGACATTTAGCTTGTACCTCTTCGACAGTTGTATGGTGACACTAACCATGCAGTCTGAGATCGCTTTGAAGCCTACCACGTTGTCTTTGGGGTCTTTATTGATGAGAAAGCCTACTCCATTTTGTTTCACCTTCTCTCTTCCGTAATTGTAGAGAAGATGTTTGCTTTTCAATTCTATTAGTTCTTCTCCTGGTCTTCTCATTTACTATGTGCATCTATACAGCTATCATTCTTATTTGTATAATGCTTTTATCCAAATTCCATAATGTATAGTCTTGATAAGATCATTCAAAAATCTTGATATGTCAACAGGTAGCATCCCCTCCCCCCAAAATAAAATTTATGGGCTGAACCCTGTTTCACTTGAGTATGTCCCTGAAAAAAGTGATTGACTACTATTAAAAACCTTAATGCGGCTCCAAATTATGAAAACTGACCCATGTCTCTTGAGTCTGTCGACTTGTGATGATAACTTTTCATTACAGATATTCTTTGAGGATTTACTTTTCCCTATGAAGAAGGCAAACTTGAATTGTTATTTTGGCCCTATTGTAGTGACGGGGATTCATTTTAAATGTTTCTGAAAATTACACTGGTGATAGCCAAAAGCTTTCCTGTTATGAAAAATTTATTTTTCTAGAAATCTGACTTGATAATGTAATTTTTCTTTTCTTGATTCTTAATCTATTATGGAAAATTTTTGCGAAAACATGAGTTTTTATGAATATTTTATGACATTAATTTAAAATTTTGAAATGGGGAATGTCAACTTGTTCAACTTGATTTCAGAGAGCAAAACAATCAGTTTATCATTATTTTAACATGAATTTAGACAGTTACAGACTATTGTCAAATAAATGAAGCCATTATAGACTTCTTACTGGAGAAGTTTATTAGGTATGAAGCTCCTTCCTGCACCTACAGTTGTCAAATTGAATTACTAAATCAAACAAAAAATTTCCCCATCGCAAAATCTATCACCGATGTAAATTTTTGGAGGGGACTCCATTGCTATGATATTGTCATCATTTTTAGTCCTGTTTTGTCATAAGTAAAAGACAAAAATGGTTATAGTTGCTCGTTATGTCTGTGTTTTTGCATAGATTATATATCTGAATATGTCAAATGCATTACTGAAGATTTGCTCCCTAAGGTAGAATATATCTCTTTATGAGTCCATCAAAGTAATCATAAGATATTTCAGTAAATATTGCATACTGAGCTAAGACAGGCACCTATCATTATGTAATGATCTTGAAAAAGCTAATTCGTACTTAAAAGTTCATAATTTATATGAATAAATCAATAAGTAGAGTTTGGTCAATCAAACTAATAGTTCATACGTCTTAAAAAAAAAGCAGTCAAAAAATTAACATAACAGAAATCAAGAAAGTAAAATAGAAACAGCCAGGTACCAACTCTAGATTTGTACGAAAAATAGGTGTAAAATTAAAACGTAATATTTTTTCACACTTTGCTCATGCTCTCATTTAAATTGATTTAGAAAAGATGTCTGCAAATTTTGAGGAAAATCAAGTAGTTTGTAAAGGTTCCGCTGTCTGCAAACTTTTGAAAATTTACCTATTCATTTTGAGTATAATAGAACAGAATAGAATATTGACTAAGAAAATGAGATTTCCTTTTCTTCCATTTATTTTACCATGCAACCAACAAAATTAAACATTGAGAGGTTGATAGTACAGTTGATAACTGTAATGTTAACATCATCCCTGAGTGATCTGTTGAATTTTTTCATCAGGGCAGTGCCCTCTTCTGCTGAATCATTCAGCACTGGGTGGGTATTGATGGAGCATCTTAGTGTATATGAATGATTTGCTTGGGTAGGGTGAAATAGAAAACATTTAGTGGGATACAATCAAAATAAGCGAAATAAAAAAACCTAGAGAAAATCTAAAGTAAAGTTATCAGCGAACACCTCTATAGCTACGGAAAAGAGAAAGAAAAAAGTGGAATTGGCTTTCTTATTCACAAAGACTCCAAGGACAACATCGTCGGATTCAAAGCTACCTCAAATTGTGTAGCTAGTGTCACTGTACAGCTCTCTAATTGATACAACGTCATTCAAGTTTATTGCATTGATCCCTTATTCAGTGTCCAGCATCATTCCTGTTTGTTTTTTCTTAATTCAGATTTTTTTTAATATTTACTGCTCAACAAAAGATGGGGAAAATATTTTATCCATTGTTCACCCTTTTTTCCAAATTTTACTTGATCAACACAGCATGCTGCCAAAAGGTATTGGTCACGTGATGGTTTCTATCAAGTGACAAACTAAACCTGTCATTACGATTAAACAGTAATTTACTTGGTTTTCTACTATGCTTGGAGGCATTCTCAATTTGTTCAGCTGTATCCTATTTCAGTCATTCTGATTATTATCAGATCAGATGTGCTGCTTTGTAAAGAAGGAAAAGGCATTCATCTGATTTGCTTGGCCGACATTAGTTGACATTCTCAGTTTTTCTGATTGCCCTAAATCAACTGCAGTATCTGAAATGTTTTGAATATATTAGCTTGATGATCATTGAACAAGATAATTGATGTCTAAGATTGGACAGTTTCAAGATTCCAAATAGATTGAACAGTTTAGTAAATTCAAATTGAGGTTTATTTCCTTATTTATATTCCTATCTTATGCTCTTGACCATTTTCTAGGCTTTTGTCTCTATATTGAATCATTGAAGAAGTCTTGATGTTTCCATCAGAAAAGATGTAGATGTTCTTATAATTTTAGAATATAGGTATGTTACTGAGATATGTTTGGGATTAAAATTTGAAGTGAAAAATTAAGTTCTTGATTTTATCTTCCAACATTGAATTTGGGGAAGTAAACATTAATTTTCTTAACAGACAAAAATCTTACCAAAAAGCAGAACAATAAATTCTCATTTTGTACACTTATATGTTTGTACGTTTATACTTTGATTGCAAGAATATTCTACAAAACTGGATTTTATTTGAATCTTACAAAGTTGAGTCTTTCAAGATTTGCTCGAGTTAGTTTAGATATATTTCTCTGCAATTTGTTTTATCTAACTTCATAAAACTTTCTTTTGCACATTCACTTTTGGTTTCAATGTTACGGTGTGGATAGGAGTTCAAGATGAATAAATGAAAGTTCTGTCTAGAATCTTATATCTGTGGAAATTCTTGCTCTTATCTACTTTTTTTGCCATTTGATTTTTTTAATGGATTCTATATCTATGACTTCTATTTTTTCTCTAATATACTCTGATGTTGAGCATGATTGTTTCCTGTGCATGTTGCATAGTTTTAATTTTGCGGGTCAATCTTTCAGTTAGGTTCCATTTTTTTTTTTTTTTTCCTCCCCATTTCATAGGTGACTTGAGAGGATGCTTTGATTGTATACCATTCTTTTTAGGACTAATAGAATTTTCTTTTTATTGAAGATTGAGCTTGCTCTAGTGAAAGCTTTCATTAAGAATAATCAATAGTAATTGTTGAGAGCCTGCTATCATTTCATTGTAGGGATTTTAATTATGAATAGCAAAAAAAATGAAAGTTCTTCATCACATGAAGAAAAATATTGCTTAAATTGAAGAGTAAAAGTATGTGAGTGATGAGTGCTATTATATTCTTTAAGATGACTTTATACAGATATATTGATTCAGTAGAAGACTTACTAGACAGTTCTAATTTTGAGCATGGATTTTAGATATCAGACACCCATGATTCATTACCTGAAATAAATTGGCTAACCAATATATGTCATTCTGGCATAGTAAGGGCATTCACCTTGTAATCAAGAGATTGGTCATTCGAATGTGTACCTGCACTATGTGTTAATATGATTATGAAACCTTTTCAAAAAATGAACAAAAATATTTCAACAGAATAGACAGAAAACATCAATGCAGAGGTACAATTGAACAAAGTTTAGTTATATACTACTAAAAATATCTATTTTGTATCACTGGATTAATATTTTGTTATCTATTTATGTTGAAATATTCTTGTTCAATGTTTTTCAAGTTTTTATAATTATATTAACACATTGTGCAGATACGCATTTTTCTCACTGGTTTAGGAGTGAATATATTCAGTAACGGCCAGAGCTTTCTTCAGAGAATCAGTAGTACTCATACTCTACAAAACAACCATCCTGAGTAAATTCTGAGGGGCTGTTTCATTGCAATTTTTAGATTCCACAACATGATTGCTTGGCATTTTGGATTTTTATGCTTGATTTGCTTGTGGGCTTTTGAATATTGAGTTGATTTGAATTACCATTAATTGAATTTTAAATGTTAATGGAAGGGTTGTTTTGTTTTTTTTTTTGTTTTTTTTTGTCAAAGCATAAATGAAATGCATTGATTTCAGTGAAAAATTCCTACGAGAGAATATTTCCACCTCTACATGTACTCATATGTCTTTATAAATCTTGCATAATTCTATCTTTTTATATGTAAATAGATGATACAAATATGATACAGCACTATTGCTAATGATGTAACAATAATGCTGTATTATAACAATATGTGTGGACAACCAATTGCATGCAATGTCTTTCTGTTGACACTTGATTCAACAAGCAACATAGATTTTACATCTGAAAGTGTAATTTGATTAAGACATAGGAAGACATTTTGCTTGCCTTTACTTTCCATTCATCATCATCTTTTTAATGTCTGTTGTTGGGCATAGACTTTCCCAAAATTTGCCAGCCTTCTCATTCCTGGGTGTTGTAGAGCTGGTACTTTCAGAACTCCTCTAGTTCATCATGCCATCTTTTATTTAAAAAAATTTTTTTGCTGGCCACGATTTTGTATATGATCTCTGGATTTCCAAATGGTGAATTGTGATGTCCAGCAGTTGTCAACATGACCAGGTCATTGCTAGTTGAGGTTTTTGTACTTTCTCTGACCCCTGTTTGTTTTCCACTTTATTGTCTTGTAATTGTTCCATGTGATCTTGATTATGATTCTTTCTTGTGCTCATTACATGGTTCTCAGTTTGTGGGTCTATCTTTTGATTAGGTTCTATGTTTCAATTCCATAAATGATGATTGGAAGCTAGTGAAGTGAATGCAGAATTCAAATCTACTATCGCCACAAGCACCTTCTGCCTTAGTTTCTCCTCTGCCACCCACAGTTCTCTGGTTACAGTCCACTCCCTTCCAGTGCAAATCTCTATGCCTGCTGCTGCTACTTGGTTCATTGTATTGCAGCCTTTCCTCTGTCTATGTCCTGACCAACTCTTCTTGGAGACCACTGAAAGGAAGTAGTAGCACATTTATGGACCTATATAATGCTGCACTTCTCAGGTTGTTTGGCAACCCCAACCATCCTCGTTGGTATCTGCTTATCTTATCTTCCACGGTCATCATGTAGAAGTAATGGTCATAACACATGGGATAGCTGGGCATGCTGGTAAATCCAGGCCTTGAAGCCACCTGGTAACCCTAATTTGTTCAGCCATTCATCAAATTTGCTGATCATTTGGCAGATAAGTACCCAAGCTTTTAATGGTCTTCTCTTTTTGTATAGAGATAGTTGTCCCAGAGATCAGGAACTGGAACTTATCAATATGCTTGCCTTTTTATAATCACTAAAGACCTAGATTTAGCTGGTTGAAAACTCCTCCTTGTGTTCCTTGAGCAATCTGTTACAAGTGACTGATGGTGTCATCATTATCAACTTGTCCTTGTACATGGTGATTGATGGCTGACGAACGCTAGACATTGACATTTCACCCCTTCCACTTTTACTAAAATATGGCCTAGGCATAGACTGTCACAGAGATTGTGCTACAGTAATAATCCCTCTCTCTGGTCTATGCCAGTTGGACTTGGTTGATCCAGAAGTAAGTCTCAAGTGAAAGTAGCTACATTAATCTGGGATCACACTGGAGAAGATCTTGCCCTTGGTATCAAGTAACAAGATGATCGTGAATTGATCTAACCAAAGATCTTCCAAAGTAGGAGTTCTTCATAGCGCTTGTATTCAATACATGGTACTCACTAGATCCAGGTACTGACGCTCATCTTGTTGCTCTGGGAACTTTCCCCACTTCCTTCCAGTGGGGCACTCTAGTTTCAAACTTTATTGCTGGCAGATCTTAGTTTATCAGAAACTTGTTATGGCCATGTTATTAGACTTTCGTTGGGCCCTTCAGGGTATTGTGGAGAAAGATGTAAATTTCTCCCTCAGTCCTTTGTAAATGGCCCCTGTGGACATCAAGCAAACAAAAACACACAAGGAAATAAGTATAAATAAATTGCTTCCATGAAAAGGAATTTCTAAGAAAATATGAGAGCACAATGCATAAAATGGAAGAATCAAATTGAAGCAAAGTTGCTGTATTGCTCATGTCTTGCGTATCCTGTTCATTGCTCTGTAGTCCAGAGGGAGGTGAAACAAGCCATTAAACAGACAAAGAAAGGAATGGCCCCTGGACCAGACAACATCACCATCGACCTACTCCAAAAAGTGACTAAAATCATCACTAGGTAACTGGCTGTCCTTTTCAACTTGTGTCTAAATTACAGTAAAGTCCCAGATGATTGGAACACTGCTATCATAATGCCATTTATATGAAAAAGGTAACTTGAAAAACCTCAACAACTATTGGCCTATAATCCTACCCAACTGTGTTGACAAATTTTCCACAAAAATCATCACCAACTGAATCACAAAAACACTTGATGAAAACCAACCGCATGAGCAAACAGGCTCTAGAAGAAGCTACTCGACCATGGACCACCTGCATTCAATAAATCAGCTGGAAGAAAAAGCAGCAGAATATAAACAACCACTTGCTGTAGCATTTATTGACTTCAAAAAGGCATTTGACTCAGCAGAAATCCCTAAGATCTTGGAGGCTATCACTCGACAAGGCGTAGATCCAGTATATGTTGAAGTGCTAAAACATATATACAATCACAGCAGCTCCTTCATCAGGTTACATACAAACTCAAACCCCTATCAGCTTCAGAAAGGAGTAAGACAAGGTGATATCAGCTCACCCAAACTCTTTACAGCCTGCCTAGGGATGATCTTTTGAAACCTGGACTGGGAGAATGGAGGAATCATAATAGATGGCAAATATATGAGTAACCTCAGATTTACAGACAACAAGTCCTTTTTGCAGAGAACCTACACAACTTCCAACTAATGATAGATGAACTAAACAAAGGAAGCAAAAAGGTCAGCCTACACATGAATTTCAGCAAGGCAAAGATCAACAACCTCTGAAATCAAAATTGAAGACACAGAACTGGAGAAATTAGATCACTACATCTACTAGGACAATGAATCTCCATGAGACCCTCAAAAGAAGAAGAAATCAAGTGAAGAATCACACTCGGATGGCAAGCCTTTGGCAGAGCAAGCTCAACCTTCAAAAATAAAAAGATCCCATTAATCCTAAACAGAAGGGTGTATAACCAATGTATCCTCCCAATAGTCACTTATGGAGCTGAAACATGGAACCTAACCAAGAAACAGATCCGCAAATCGAGAACCATGCATTCCTGCACATGAAAAAATTATGCTGGGCCTCACATAGAGAGACTACAAGACAGCACGGTACATCCAGGAAAAGACAAGAGTCAGAGACATCATAGAATCCATTAAAAATCTCAAATGACATTGGGCTGGCCATGTAGCAAGAATTGCGGACAACCAATGAACATCGCGACTCACAACATTTTAAATGAACAACATATAGACTGAATGCTAAGACTTGTTAAGACAAAGTTTTTGGTAAAAAAACCCCAAAAACTGTAAAATTCAACAGCGAAATCATCAAATTCATCTTTGTGGTATTAATTTTACTATGGCAATTTTTATTCATTTATAACACTTCACAGATTGCTTTGATTCAGTAACATAATTATTATGAATCAAAAGAAACCACTGCTAGTGACCAATGGATTATGAATACAAAGTGCATCTGTGGAAAAATATACAAGAATCTTCTCAGCCTAAAAATACATTAAGGTCAGCTGAAATGCCTGGACAAGGGGAGACAGGAACAATGCACAGACTTACACCCTGGTAAGATAAAGATGCAGGGTTAGGATTCATCCAATAGGGCCCAGTTCCCCATACATGCCTACATCCTGGACACCATGCAAAGATATCAAAAAGCAGATAGTGGCCTCCAGCTAACAACAACAGTGATTGACAGTTGTGATGGAGGTACTTTGATCTGCAGCTAGAGGCAATATAGACAGATGGTTCAAAACAATGACAGTAATAATCATCAGCATTGAGTTGAAAAGGTTTGGACACATCAACTCGAGGAAGCCCTTCAATATGAACTGTAGAACCAACAAAATCAAGCAATTGAGAGAGGAATAGAGGCTCCCCAAAGAAACAATATAAAATGTCCAGCATGGCTAACCTCTTGCAGAACTTCGAGGGATCTTGAGGGGCAATTCAAAAACTATCTGCCGAGCAGAATGAAGAGAGCAAGGAAGCAGGCCTTTTTCATCTTTAACTGATTTAGCTTCTCACAGTTACCTTAGTTATTCATCATAGTCTCTGCCAGCTTTACATTCACAGCCTTGTGGTTTCCTTGGAAGCTCTGAACAACTGAGAAAGCTGTACCAAGCTGCTTTCTCCTTTGTAGAATTTTGGGAAAATTCCTTGCTCTCCGGGATCTTCTTAATCTGAAGACACCTGAATTCTATGTGGGAGCCTCTGTTTGAACCCCAAAAGTTGTTGATTCCACCACTGCTCATGAAATTAGGCTTTGAAGCAATTTATCACTACTTTCTATAAGGAATTTGCAGTCTTCAAGTACCTTCCCAAAGGTATCTAGAGCAAAATAGGTAAATTACAAAATATCAATGTTTTGATTACAAGGGCAAGGTTTGAAGAGAATAATTGCCTTTTTCTGTACTTTTCAAGTATAAACAATCAGAAAATAACTCTTATTAACCAGGAACAAAAATGAATGTGAAAAAATGTTGCATTGTGTAATAGAAGTAGCAACTCTGGGAAATCCAGTCACCAATTGCATCTCTAACTTTTTTTATAACTGAAATTCATTCATCTTTGCATTATATGAACTTGACCTAAAACTTCAGTTTCTTTAATTCTAATTGACAGTTCAGGTTCCTTTTTTCTTCTTAATTGTAAATGATACTGTCTTAGGTATATTAGCACATTTATTTCTGAAGTTCATTTTCCTCCTTTTCAGCATTCAGTTTCATCCAAATCAGATTTTCATTCACTTCTCTATGTAACCATTTTCCCATCTTACCTCAGAGGAAAACTTTGAATCGTTTAGTTTTGAAAACTATGAAATGCCAACATTTTTTTTTACTATTCCATGCTTTTTGAAAAATTCTGTAATTGATCGGTCTCTCTTCATCTCTGTCTTCTTTTCATGTCTTAGTCTATGAGAATGGATAAAAAGTAAGGCAAATGGATTTTTATCTGTTCTTATGCAGCTCACTTGATTCAATATTAAAATTCTTTTGCTTTTACTTTTGATTCACTTCACAGAACTTACTATCATGCTGAGCAGCCTTGTAATATATTTTAAATTCTAATGCCATTATAACTTTCTCTCTCTGCAATATGTTTCTGATTTTGTAATCAAAAAATGATAAATCTATGCTTCAGCTTTTTCATAACCATATTCGTGATAATAGGTTTTAGATATTTTCAAAATCTTATTTGATCTGAAACTAATTATCTACTATTGGCTGATGTTTGAAGTTATTTTTAAGTGAGACATAAACCAATAAATATAGATTTTGTGAGATTTTTTCCTTAAAACGAATGAATACTACTAGTTCAGCTATTTTTAACATTGGGTTTAGTACCAGTCATAGTTCAACTTGATTGTTAGGGAATAACTTTTTTGATTTGAAGATGTCAACTCTAATTCTTGAATTCATGCTAAAGAATTCAAATGGTAATTCATAGAGGGAGTAACTTCTGATTGTAATTACTCTCTTGTACTTTTTGGTAAAGAGGGGAGTTCAATTTACAATGTAAGTTCATTCTAAATTGGTCCCTTAGTTTGTGTCTGTCAGCATTCATGCTTGTTTATTTATCTATTTTTTAAAACTTCCAACTCTAGTTATAGCCCAACAAAAGATGGAAGAAGTAATTCATTCATTGGTCACCCCAATATGGCATACTGCTAAAAGACATTGGTCACATAACAGTTTTTATTGTGTGACTAACCAGACCAGTTTTGTTTTTTTTTTTTGCATTTAAGTCACATTTTTTTCCTTTTCTTGAAATAATTTTTTTTAAAAGCATACTGTATCAAAAATGTAGTTTATTTTCTTCCATCTTCAAAGTTATAATCAACAACAAAAATATACCAGTTTTGACTGTTGAAAAAATGCACACTGCTGTGACAACTGCTATATAGTCTTTTTGAATGAAGTTAGTTGAAACCAAAAACTCCCTATGCCAACCAACAATGAACACAAAAGAAATTTTTCACCAAGCCCAATACATATCCTAAATATTCTGTGTTTATTTTTTATTGGATATGTCTGGTTTCATACCGTATGTATTCATTTCTACTTACTCTCTCACAAATATAATGCTTGGGCCATTCCATCATCACTTACCAACTAGATTTAACTTGTCAGAGGCTGAATAGAACTTGTTTCTGTTTTTTTATGCATTAGCTGATTAGCTCAAACAATCTCAATAATCTTTCCATTGGGTATGGCTGCAGATTCAGAATGCTTCATTCAGTGTTGACATCTTTCTATGTGATTGAGTTGCTTTGTCAGACTGGGTTGCAGGGCATCAATAGATCAAGCAAGGCAGTTTTGCAATTCATTTTGGCTACAGTATTAGTTGCAGGAAGGAAAGCTTACAATACTTCTCCTTGCTCTCAATAGTATGCCAATTTGAAAAAAATCAGCTGCGCTAGTTGAATGGTAGTTCTTTTGCCCTTGTATTTGGTTGGAACAAAATGAACAGATGTTTTTACATTGTATTAGCGTGATCATTTTTTTTCGTATTATTCCCATCTGTTTATGCATACATCAATACATCTTTTTGAAGTTCTGCGTTTTCTCTTATAGGTGCAGCTATCTTTTGACTACCATTTTTTTGGTTTTTTTATAGGGTATCAAAGCAAAGATGAAAAAACATGATTTTTGTGTCATGATGCTCTGTTGAAACTCTGCCAATGTGCTGCCATAGCCACCTGCAACATCAAGTGTTTAGAGGCTCAGGTCAGTTTTAGACCTGACCATGCATTGTTGATTCCAAAAATTTACCTCCGGTTGTCTGGATCTCCAAGATGAGCGTGGTCATGGTCAGATGTTGTCTCTCAACAATGAAGAATTGAGGGCAACTTTGAAGGCTCATGCAGAAACATACACTGAGATGTTGGGAGCAAAGCTAGGGATAGCTCATACAACAGTCGAAAGACATCTGGCACAAACCAGCAAAGCAAAGAAAATGCCGAAGTGGGTACCTCATGATTTTTCTAATGATCAGCAGCTTGCATGGTTTGACATTTGCTGCAATTTGCTTGTTCATTTAAAAAATTACCCCTTTCTTGATCTTGTGCTTACTGTTGATGAAATATGGTTTCTGTATGATGATCAGAAACATGGCTTTCTTTGGGTCAAAAAAATTGCTCCCCACTCAACTTTCCCCAAACCAAATCTTCACCACCCCCACCTCCTGCAAGACTACATAATTCAGAAACCATCCAGGAAAAACTGGTGTGGTTAGGCATTGAGATCCTGCCTCCCTATTCACTGAATATGTCCCCGACCAATTACCACTTTTTCAGGCCTTAGGTGTTCTAGGAGGTGAACACCAATGCAGACTAGGCCGAAAATGCTTTCCAATAGTTTATTGACTCCCGTGACTTTATATTTTAGCATAATGAAATAAATTCCCTGTCAGATGATTGGCAACATTGTGTCAATTCTAATGGTGCTTACCTTGATAAAGTTGTGTTTGACCCGAGTTATGACATTTAAAAATTTGTGATTTAAAACAACCATCTATTTTGTTCAAATCAGATATACAAATACTCAAATTTTTGTCTAAAATTGACGTACGCAAAAAATGTGTTGGGTGAAAATAATCTGTGGTTTTGGAAAGAAGAAGGAAGTAGCCAACAAATATATATACCACCATAACTTTGTTGGAGAGGTATACATATTTGGCTGTGTCTGATTGAACACTTGATATCTCCAAAAGTACTCCGTGAATTTGAATGAATGTTTATCGAGAGATGGTCAATGTGTTGAGGAAGAGTTGGTTCAATTTCAGGTTGGATCTCTGCTCAATTAATCCCCCTGTGAATTGCGTTGGCACAGACATGCACTCTCTGAGTGCTTTCTAGTTTATTGCTGTTTTTCTATTGCTTGTAGAAAAACGTTTCATGTACTATCATTGAAACTATTTTGCATAGACATTTTGAAGATTATTCTTGTAAAGAAATGTCTCCTTGTAAATATTCACTTATCTGTTATTGTTTTTCCAATATAATAGATTTTATATATTAGTATTTTAAGTATGTGTTGTTTTTTTTTTCATGTTCTATTCTTATAGGAGTTGACCATATTGCTAACTAATATGGATTAAAAAAAGAACTAACATTTTTATATTAGTATATTGATATGATTTTCTTTTATTTATGCAAATATTATTAATATGCTAATTTTTGAAATTTCATATCCAATGAATGGATCTAATGTTTCAGACATTTGTAACTAAATAACTCTAAATATTTATATCTCTATAATGATAGTTTTTCTGTATGTATGTGACAGTAATCTAGCAAAAATTGCACATTGTACAGAGAATCTTTTTAGCTCGACATCTTCAGCATGCTGTTACTCAGAATAAAACAAACCATGGTGGTTTTCATCCGTTACATTATGTTTTAGTTGGTGAATTCAATTTTTTGAACAATTACAATGTGGAACTGGGGCCATTACAATTAGGTCACTTTAGAATTGTTTTGACATCATCATAGAATTTCTCTTGTTCTAATAACACTTTCTCTCGCTTTTTGTACATGTCTTCGTATTCATATCATCTATTACAAAGCAGACTCGCTTATAGAGAGAGGGAAAAATTATGGACTCTGACCTCTAAGCTATAACTGGTCTACAGGTTTTCAATGAATTTTGTGGAAAGTTTGTGCAATGGGCTTGTATTTTGTTAGTCATTTAATATGATGCAGTCTATGCCCTCGATATAGCGTGATTATATAAAGGAAAGGATCTGACATCAATATACAGGTATAATGTCAGGTTGATTTACTCAGTCAAGCTTAGCATAAGCTCACATTTTGAAGTAGCCATTTTAATTACTTGTGAGACCAAAATATTTTCCTAGTTTTTTTTTTTGTGAACACCGTTTAAAAAATGTTATATTTAATGAGATTGTGAAATTTATGACATATCAGATCGGCCATTGCTAGTCATAGCTGACTACTGCCAGCACATCTCTGAGGCACTGTTTCCGCTGGGTCTGATTGTCTACCAGATCTTTCTTAGTTATCAATCAAGTGAATGGGACCTTTTCATTTGGACACATACAATGATGTTATGTTGCTTCTGCAACTGTGCCTGGCTCACTTATTGGTCCTAATCCAACCTCCGGACTCAAAGCTCCAAGATAAAAGTTTTTGCAAAATCTGAGAATGAGATTGGTTCTTCAGCTTAGTACTCCACTTATTACACTGTCTCTCAGTTCAGAAGACTGTTGTGCATCAACCTATCAGTATGCAGTAGAATTTTTCATTGTTAGCTATAGCTCTTAATATCCAGGTGCCAAACATCTTAAGTATTTTTAAACTAATATACAATTTAATCAGTGATGGAAAGGACTAGTTATCAAGCAGTATATTGAGTTGTTTCTGTTATACATAATCATAACCTCCATAATTCATTTTCCCCATTCATATGAAGATATGCTGTTATTATAGCTATTCATCTTTTAGGTCTGAAATGAAAAAAGTTTTGCACAAGTTTATCCTTGATACATCTGAAATAGTTACTCATTCAAGTGTTCACTAAACAAACCATTGCTTTATCCAACTCAAGATTAAAAGCAGAGCTTATATATTACTGTAAATTTTCTTTCAGTTCTCTCATAGATGAATAAGTCTTTGCTGAGTATCAGATCTATAAGAACTGGCATTTAGGAATGATAAATCATTGGTTAGCTCTTTGTGTATGATTCATTGTTGTCTTACTGTACCTGGAGATGATTGATTTCATAAAGATTTACAATAGCAAAGGCATTCATAAGAATCTTAAAGGAAGCTGGAAGTATGTCTGGTCATGTAGTTCTGACTTAGGATCTACAATTATTGTTAAAGCTCTGAACGACTTGTAATGAGAATTTAGTCTCCTCTTGAAATAACTTCAGTTAGCAGATTCAGCTGCACTTATTGAAATTTAGCATTGAGGCAAGATCAATTCTGTTTGTATTCTGTTACAATGAAGGAGAGTATTGTAGAATTCCAATTAGCTGTTGCTTTCATTTTGCATGTATCAATAAAAGACTTAATGTCATCAAATTGAATCAATAACTTGAACAGTGGTATAAATTTTCACTCTTAGTATGCATCTTTTTTTCTTTATATCTATAAGCTTTGAGAGAGTTTGATGATAATACTTCAATACTCTTCCTTCTTTTACTTCCATTCACATTGTAAAATGCATGACATGAGAAGCCAATTAATGGTGTTTTAATGTATTGTTAAATTCGGGAATAGGTACTATGCTGTTGCCTATGGATGTATGTATTTAATGTTGATATCATTCTTGTTTACTACATTCAAGTTTTTCAGATGTAAACTGCTACAGCTATGAATATTTTGATAGTGGTTAAATATTAAGACATTAACAAAACATATAGTGAGTGAAATTTTTGCACATATTAGTGCTTGTATCTCATCTTTGTTTGAGAGTTTTGTTGTTTTTCCTCAATGTTTTTATCTGTTTTTGTTTTTTTGTTTTATATATATATATATATATATATATATATATATATACATAATTTTTTTTAATTTTATTCATTATAGAATATGATTGGGCTGGCATATCATATTGTCGATGCCCTTTTTATTTTGAATGTTTGTATCAAGTCTCCTCTTATTTTCCTTTCTTCTAATGTTAGTTATAATTTTTCAAGTCTTTCTTTGTAGGAGAGGTTCTTTTGTCCTGGAACAAGTTGTGTTGCTCTTCTCGGGATGTTTTCCTATTCTCTTATATCATTTTTACAAGTTTCTCTCAGAGTTGAGATAACTGCATTATTCATGAGAATAGATATACATAAGATATTTGTATCAAATCATACTCTTGTGGGAAGCATATTCTTAAGATTTACTTGAAAAAAACTGCACTCAGAAGGTAGAGCTGAAACATTGAATTTTATATATTCTTATGCTAAAAGATATTGGATAGTTGAATTGATCAGATGCTGAATTAGCTGATTAATAATTTTGCCAATTTACTAATATATCTAGTAGAGTGGCTTTGGGATTAAATAAATTTTTCAATGGCTACCAGGATCAAACTCAAGCAGAATTTGTTTATATCAACATGACTTTAAAAAAACAACCTTTTTATGATACAAGTTGAGACATTATTGAATCACTGTAGCTTCACACATAGCCCATGTGACCAACCAGCCAATTCAGCTACAGATTCTTCTCTCTTTGTCTCTCTGGGTGGGACTGGTCACATCTTTGGAAATTTGCATGATTACAGCAGTAGGCAACATCTGAAAAAAGATTTTGGTTTTGTATGGTCATTTTGTGCTTGTATGTAATACCCATGAGGAAAGAGAGGTTTTGGACTACTCCACCATGTATAGTTTTGGGGGGAAATGCCTGAGTGTTTGATTGATTGTATGGCTGAATATCTATACTTAACGCTGGATTGTTGGTACATAAATGACCTTAATTTTCTTCTCAGCTAAACAGAGACACAAGATAAAATTCTTTGTTTAATGAAGAAAGAAAATAAGAATGTTTCCACGTTAAAAATTATAGAACAAGCTATATTGCAAGCATTGCTGAAATAGAATACTCACAAGTGTTGAGGTTTACGTTTAAATTTTCTGTTTGAAACTGTTTTCTGTTTTTTTTCTTTGAACCACCTTAAGGAGAGAGTGATAAGAGAAACTCTCATCCCTCATGGATATTACAATTTATATCTGAAGGTGACTGTAGAAATAAATTGGTTGAAACATTGTGATTATGAAGATGAGAAGTTTGGTTTGAAATATTCAAAAAAAGTTGGTATATTGATGACTCTTTTCAAAGTTATTGACAACTCTATAGAAAAGTTTTATTTCAAATGTGCTAACTTATCAAATAAGTGTCCTCAGCTATGAAGTATTGATGTTTTATCAATTATTCAAGTGAACATAGACTTTGAAAATCCTATTCTACTTGATCATCAATGAAAATTTGTTTTTTCATTTCCTTAGACATAATCATATATTTTTTTTTCAAGCAAAGTAAAGAGAAAAACTCATCAGGTTTTGAAATTTTAATTACATTTTTAAAATAAGATGTCCATTTCCTACCAGGTATTTCGAATCATTCATAAAATTTTATTTTATAATATTTATCTTAAATTATCATACTGTTTTTCCAATGTCGTCTAAGGTGCAAAATAAAATTACTTCTGAAAAATTTCTTTTTTTTCTTTTAATCTTCAAACGGTTAATGAATAAAATTGAAATTTACTTTAAATCAACATATGTTTGAGTAGGTAATTTTTTTTCCTCCCAATATAAATATTTTGAAATGATGAATATGCAGGTTCATGTGTGGGAAAACAAAAAAAAAACTCACAAAAAAATACAAAACAAAATAAATATATCGTTCTGAAAAAACATTTTTAGGCAGAATGTCCATTGGTAAAAGCCAAGTCGGTGAAACATCTTATCAACAAAAAGATTTTTGACATAACCATCTACACATTTGATGATGAACACAGCGGCCTTTACAGAGGTCTTTTCAACCACAATACAGCAGTTGCTAAATTTTTCCCCACAACTGGATCAATAAGTGACATTTGGTGTGTGCCAGCTGATTATTGAAACAACATTGCTGGTGTTCTAAAAATGATTTTTTCAGCTCAATCTCCCCAAGAGGTGAGAGTAAAAACAAACCCCTAAATTACTGAAGAATTAGCCACATTTCATCCCAATTCACACCAACAAGAGATCAATTAAGAGATCAATTTGCTTACACGTTTATTGTGATTAGATATGTTTTTAGTGAAGAAGTTCAATTTAATAGAAGAGACTAATCAGAATCCCTTTTTTGTTTCTGATCAGTGAATAGTGCTTTTTATTTCAATGTCTCATAAATGGTGACAGGTCAATCGCATACTAGACATTTGTATACTAGTATTTTTGCATACCACCGTAAATTAAATCTTTACCTCATGCTATAATTTTTGGTAAATTCTTTTTTTTGTTTTGTGCTGCAGTATTGTGATTTTTAAAAAAATCATCACTATCAATTTTATCATATTACTATTCACTTTCATCTTTTTTCAGTTGTGGTTTGTTATTGCAACTTAAATCCTCTCCTTTTATTTACATTGTTAGTTTTTTTTGCACTAATTCATTCAATTATACAAAAATCTCTTATAAGAAAATAACTTTTCTTCAAAGAAAAAAAAAATTTACTTCAACAAAAAATGGCCAATATTTCTGTATTAGTATTTAAAAAATTATATCATGGAAAAATATGGTTTGGTTAAGATTCATATGATCTTTTGAATCTCAACCAAAGCCAAGAATCCTATCATGATTTTTTTTCTCCATAGATTCTATCAATTAACCCTGAGGCATTTGGAAAAGAGTCAATTTTGAAGAAAAAAAATTGTCCGTTTTAGATGGAGGATTCTCTTTGCAATAAATGGACCAAAAATAAGAATGATTAAAAGTACTAGTGCAACACAAGTCAACATGTTTTCAAGTCACTAACAAAGCAGCTCTCATTCATCCTCAATCATAACCTGAGATAAATATTTCACACAGTGGTATGCAAATGACTAGGACGCAAAAGACCAGTACATATTTGTTCAGTAAACAAATGCCCTAGAAACCCTTACATATATGTTGGTACAGTTTTATCTTTTGTCCTACGTCTAGTAATAGTCATTTTGAAGTGAGAAAATTGACAGGCATTACATTTTAACAAAAATGTTATTGGCATCCCCTCTAAAACATAGCATGTAATGTAAGAGCGTAATATGATGCACTAGATTAGGATTTTATTTGGTTATGCATTAAAGATTTCAAAAAATCTGTTCTTAGAATATTAGCATTTATGTTTGTTGGATAGAGATATATATATATGTATATATGTATGTGTGTGTGTATGTAAAATCTACCACCTGGCAGTTAAAAGGAAAAATATTTCTAATTCCTTCCACGTGTTGAAAGTTTCAATGTGTGATAGGTAGCAGAGAGGACAGATAAAAGCTGCCTATCTCTGCCTCACACTCTTTGGTATGGACACAGTTTTTGCTTCTCACCTTGCTTGTAGTTGCAGGAGAGTTTTCCTTATCACTTCACACGCAAGAGGTTTGAAATCAATATTTCAGAAATGTTGTTTCGCTTCATTTTCATAGCTTTTTCTGGAATGAGTGCCAGTATTGAATTAGCAGGAAGAAAACTCTTTGATCTTTCAGAAAATTCTTTAAAAAAAAATCGATAAACCTTCATCTGGAGTCATCTGGAATTGTCCAATATTTTTTTTCTTTCAACCACAAAGGATTAAATTTATAGAAAGTATAAGAAAGAAAGAATGGCACAATTAAAATGGATGTACCTTTCTGTTTGCGGAAATGCTGGGTAGTTGTCTTTTCAATATAAGCTTAGCAAATTCAGACATTTTTATTTCAATGGGTAACTTTGTCCACTTCCATCATCACTATAGAAAATAACATCAACATACTAGACGGCTGACTGTGGATGCTTTTAGGCTGATCGCACAAGATATCTCAACTGTAACCAATATAAACTCATACCTGTTGGTCAATGTGCAATACTTGGCCACCTTCTGCTCCTTGGCCTGTCGAACAACAATACCTGGCTCAATGGCTGACAAAATCAAGTTGCCATTTAAAAAAGAATCTCTGCAAGTGGCATCCCTAAGAAAATGTTTGCCATCTTTGAATGGGGAAAACAGTTATCCTGGCCGAGCATTTATCATCTCACTGGTATAGGTCAACAAAGCAGGTATTCCAGCTGCATCTGGTCCTCTTTTAATGTTGTTGTTGAGGGTGGTGTGGCAAGGAAGGCAACCCGTGCTAGAATGGAGACCATATTCATTAATGCTCACCCCACAGCAACAATGGTTAGGTTAGCAAATGCAAATACTAAGAGGAAGGGAAACACCTATATGGACAAAATCGACATACAAGAGGGTACCAGTTGTAGGGAGGGGTAATACTTTCAGCCAGTCCCCTTTGTGTGGGTTGGATGCAGTCTCCAAACATACCAGTTGTCATAGGTTAAGTGAAGTTTGGAGTTGATTGATGACTGATTTGCATGATTTTGTCCCAACTTTATTGTTTGGCTACTGTATTGAGAGAAAAATTACAGCTCTAGTGTTCTAATTATTTTATTATATGATTGCTCAACCTGGCCAATTACTCCAAGAACTTTTCAATGCCTTGAATCAATTCAGCAGTTTTGTCTCCAAAGAGTACTTAACATTAAGTAATTTCATAATGTCACCAAACAAGAAGATAGAAGAACAGACTGCACTCCAATTCACCTTATGTCTCAAGCACTTCTTAGATATTTTGGTTATGTTACCTTCATATCTAGTGAAAGATTACTGTTATATTTATTTGATTTGACCCCTACACATGGCAAACAAAGTGCTGGTTGTTAAAAAAACACTTCAATCAATGTGAAGGAGGACATGCAGAAATTTTATAACCAGATATAAGTGGCAAAATCTTCTACATATAACAAAGATGTGTTTGGCTGTGAACCAGCAAGTGAATCTACAATGATAATGACCTGATCTCCCTGTTCATTCATTCAGGTTTGTTGCCTTGTTTTGTTTTGACCATTACAATGTTTACCACCTAACATCTTCCAGAATTGTAAGCAAGAGTAAAGCTTTAATATTTCTAGATGAACATAGATTAGATTAGAGTATTTCACTAAACCCCAAAATAGATAGATCTGGAAACAAAGAAAAAAAAAGAAAAGATAAATAAATAAATAAAAAGGACAGGAAGGGAAGACACATTCTCCCCTCCCCCCCCAGCTTGGGGTAGACCGGCCATAAACTTAGATAAAAGACAGAACATCTTCAAATATCCCATAGAGAAATTCTTGCTGCTTGTAGTTGGGGTGACTGATGAATTCTTTAACAACGTAAGGTGAAAAATGAAAAAACTTTTTCGACTGTTATAAGACCCCCTCCTCCCTGCAAGCTGATGCAAAATAAAATTGAACTGGATAAGTAGACCTAAAGTTGCCACATTTTTCTCTCTATTTCACTCATTCAACTTTTTTTTTTCCAAAAATATCCACTCTCTTTGGACTTACTTGAAGTTTAAAACTTGATAATTAAGGGAGAGGTATGCCCGAGTGCGTATTACCCTTACGGCTGACAAAAAACTTATAGAATTCCATTAGACTTGTTAGTACTCCACATCACAGAACTTTATAGATGCATTATAGATGCACATAGTCCAAAATAGGATAATAGTTCTGTTGATTCACCCAGGTAGACTGCATGAATATCAAATAACAGAGGATACGAAAAAAAAAAAAATGATAATTATATATACCTTCTATATACCCCAATTGTTAACTTTTCAGATCTTTCACTCCAAATCTTTTCCCTCTAACCTTCACCCTGTACAGTGATATGTACACCTGGACCTATCTGCTCACCCACCAGGAGCAGATAGGGGGTGTTAAGAGCCGGTGGAGCTCTAAGGCCACTCTGAACGACACCAGCAATGACAAATCCACCAGACCCCCTGCCAACACGACAGCAATCTCAAAAAGCCCAGCCGCATCTCTTGCCTCGGGTGAAAGTGATACATCCCAATAGCGACCACCCAAACAAAACCCAAACACAATCCTTAAACCCAAACAAAACCCAAAAACCTCCAACAAGAGGGTAATGTTATACATCAGCATCCACAACGTCAGGACACTCTCAACAGACTCTCACCTGACCCATCTAGAAAACGAAATCAAAGACATCAAATGGGACATCATAGGTTTTAGCAAAATGAGAAGACCAGGAGAAGAACTAATAGAATTGAAAAGCAAACATCTTCTCTACAATTATGGAAGAGAGAAGGTGAAACAAAATGGAGTAGGCTTTCTCATCAATAAAGACCCCAAAGACAGCGTGGTAGGCTTTAAAGCTATCTCACACCACATGGCTAGTGTCACCATACAACTCTAAAAGAGGTACAAGCTAAATGTCATCCAAGTCTATGGTCCCACTCCACAATCAACTGAGGAAGAAATAAACAACTTCTATGATCACTTGACCTCCCCACTACAAGATACCAAAAGATACTTCAATGTTATCATGGGAGATTTCAACACACAAGTAGGACAAGGAAAAAAAGACGGAACGCGAGAGGTGAAGATCTGGTAAATTTTGCAATGGCAAACAACTTCAAAATTATGAATACATTCTTCAAAAAGAAACCCAATGGACTTGGAAGAGCCCCAACCATGAAACCTAAAACAAAACAGACTACATTTTAGCAGACTAAAGCCACACCATCAAAGACATCCAAATCTTAAACCAAGTGAATATAGGGAGTGACAATAGAATGATGAGATGTAAGATGCGAATAAACACAAATAAAGAATGCAGGAAAATGTTCCACACTAGACCGCAGCCACTAAATGTATCAAATGAACTCGCCTCAGCTTTCAAGCTAGAATTGAAAAACAGTTTTGATATCCTTACCGACGAAAACAACACCAACGTCAACGAACTCCACAACAAAATAACAACCTCTCTATTAGAAGCAGCCAATATGTTCAAACCAAGAAACGCAGTGACCATTAGCAAAATCTCAGATGAAACGAGGAAACTGATTGAAAAGCGCAGAAACCCCAAACCACCTACAACCACAAGGGAGAAAATAGAAGAAATTGAACTGAACAAAACAATAAAGAAGAAACTAAGAGAAGACAAAAGAAGGTATATACGGCAGCCATCATTTAGACCAACCTCGAAAAACGTTGAGGATTTAGAGCAATAAACAAAGCTCTTAGTGCAGGAAAGAAACAGATAACTAACATCTTCAAAGCAAACAGAAGAAAAAACACTGGATAGAGATAGAATAGTTGAATGCGCCCAAGAATTTTACCAGGAACTCTATTCTTCAAAACACGGACAATACAACAACGAGCAGAATACGCAAGATGCCGACAATCAGTTTGAAGACTTCCCCAAAGTTACACCATAGGAAGTGAAGCAAGCCATCAAACAAACAAAAAAAAGTAAAGCCCCTGGACCAGATAACATCACTATCGATCTACTCAAAAAAGCTGGTAAGAAAGTCAACAGAAAGCTAGCTATTCTATTCAATTTGTGTCTGAAACAGAGTAAAGTCCTGAAAGACTGGAACACTGCTATTATAATGCTTCTACATAGAAAAGGTAACCCAAAAGATCTCAACAACTACAGACCTATAAGCCTGTTGAACTGCATATACAAATTTTCCACAAAAATCATCACCAACCAAATCACAAAAACACTTGATGAAAACTAACCACCAGAGCAAGCAGGCTTTAGAAGAAGCTACTTGACTATGGACCACCTGCATTCGATAAATCAGCTGGAAGAAAAAGCAGCAGAATACAAACAACCACTTGCCGTAGCATTTATTGACTTCAAAAAGGCGTTTGACTCAGCAGAAATCCCTAAGGTCATGGAGGCCATCACCCCACAAGGTGTAGATCCAGTATATGGTGAAATGCTGAAACATATATACAATCACAGCAGTTCCTTTATCAGGCTACGTAAGACAAGGTGATACCAGCTCACCCAAACTCTTTACAGCCTGCCTAGAGGTGATCTTTTGAAACTTGGACTGGGAGAATAGAGGAATCATAATAGATGGCAAATATATGAGCAGCCTCAGATTTACAGACGACTTTGATCTTTTCGCAGAGAACCTACACAACTACCAACTAATGATAGATGAACTAAACAAAGGAAGCAGAAAAGTCGGCCTACTCATGAACTTTAGTAAAACAAAAGTCAAGTGCAACAATCACATTGAGAATAAGAACATAACTGTCAAAATCAAAAATATAAAAACTGGGGAAAGTAGACCACTACGTATATCTAGGACAACTAATCTCTATGAAACCCACAAAAGAAGAAGAAATCAAGCAAAGAATCACTCTAGGATGGCAAGCTTTTGGCTAAGCAAGCCCAACATTTAGTTACAAGATGATTCCACTAATCCTGAAAAGAAATGTATACAACCAATGCATCATCTGGATAATCACTCATGGAGCTGCAACATGGAACCTAACCAAGAGACAAGCCCGCGAACTGAGAGGCATGCAATGCGCACATGAGAGAAATGGCAAGACAGCACAGTATACCAGGAAGAAAACGGGAGTTTGAGACCTCATAGAATCTATTAAAAAACTTAAATGGCAATGGAGAGGTCATGTTGCAAGAATGACAGTCAACTGATGGACATCACAACTCACAACATGGACCCACTCGAGATCATGTGTGAAGTCGAGGCTGTTAGAATGCAAGATTGAGATATGAACCAGACAAATTCAGAAAATACTGGCTCTGCAACGCCCATGATAGAGAAATGTGGCGGATCCTGAGGAAGGTCTGTGTTCAACAATGGACAATAAAAGACTAATGATGATCATACTACCTCG
>OY735204.1:21278385-21293385 GCA_963457665.1 Thysanoteuthis rhombus
AGTAACTAAATTCAAGAATTCTTTTTTTATTATTAGGAAATAATTCTTCTTTTCGTTCTCTCCTTGTATGTGATGAAAATGACCACACACCTTATTAAAACAGTTCATGCTTGAAGTTCCCACCTGTAAAATGAGTGACAACTCTACACGCTAGAGTGGTGATCCCTACACTTAAAGTGAAGAATTAAATATGAAACACTTCTTTTAGTAAGGTATCTAAAATGACATTTCCTACAATGACTCCCTATAAAAGCCCTGAACGCATGTAATCAATCACTTATTTGGCCCCAACAATGAGGCGGTTATCCTCGTTTACCTCACTCCAGACTCACGACCGGTGTAGTTTCTATTCTTTGACTGTGACTATGTATATATTGTCTTTTGTCACTTATCTTCCTCGATGGGAGGATTAACCAGAACTTCATTGCTACTAAATGCCAATATTGCACAAATGGTTTTCTATTTTGCCCTTTTCTGCCCCTTGCTCCAAACCTAAACTAAGTGCCTTTTTCATAATCTAGCTTGGTCAACTATACTGCTCATTAAAACAGGCATTAAAACTCCTCAAGTTCCATTTGATTGATAGATGAAACAACATTAGACCCCTTATGCCATGTGTCCCCTTAATACTTATTCTATCCTAAGTCTCATTTTTACGCATAGGAATGACCTCAACCTGACAGGCTTCTACCCTTCTCTTCTCTTTTTTTCTTGACAAGATCGAATATATTAAGATTTTCAGTCCATGTATTTCATTCACATTCTTTATTTTTACATTTAATTTATCTCTCACTTTCCACACCTGCATACATATATGTGTCTTGTACTCTTTTTAACATCTGTGTTCACTTTTGTACTAGGTGCGCATGTTCTTTGTACATCTCTATTCCTCCTTCCTCATCTCCAGTGATGTTGGTGCTATCACTACACTGCATGGAGGCAAAATCCTTTATCTACGACTAGATCTTCTCTCCACATCTAACCAACAGCTATTTTTGTACTCTCTCCCACACAATATAAGAGCAATATTTCCTATAACTGATGACCCCGATAAATATATATTAGAACACTATCTCTTATACTAGTCTGAGATAAATTTAGATTTATTACCAAAATTCAGGATTAATTTCTGATTATTCTGTAGCATTAAAGAATGAATTCAAGATAAACTAGCAAGAATTTTTTTTTAAATTTTCATATATGTGGATGAAAATTTCTGGAAGCTAAGGTGCGTGTGTGCATATATATTTCTGATGATAGTTAGCTTGTAACAAATAAATGTTCGAAGTTTTAAAAAGAAATATAAGATTTGGGGCAAATGCTGCTCTAAGAGTTACTGTTCATTGAATATAGTATATTTTTGTGCATATAGAATTGAAGAAAAATTAAATTGTGTAAATTCTGATGCTGCTATTTCTTAATTTCCAGTAGCAGTTGGGTATCCAAGATTATACATGTAACGGACTGATAACTTTGAAAGTGCTTTATTTTGCTTATGTATTTCTTTATATTTTATTGGTCTGAAATCATTATTGCTTTCTCTTGGTTAATCATGTTATTCAATTTTTTTTTCCTCTCAAGTTCAACATAAGAAGACCTGATTGTCTATGGAATTCCACCAAGTCTTTATATCATAGTAATACTTATGCAAATGCCTTTACTATGTCTTCTATTCATTTTTTTTCTTTTAGAAAAAATTATTACTTAGTATCTAATCAAAATTCTTAATAGATCACATTTCTGATATGAATAAAAAAAAAAGTTTGATTAATATTGAAATATATTGGCATTGTAATCTTTCTTTGTTTCTTATCAAAATCTTATTATATAGCAATTAATTTAGTAATATTGATAGTAATAGACTAGTGATAATATCAGCTGCTATGTAAGGAAGATGATGAAGCTAGTCGCATTAGTTATCTGAACATTTTAGATGATGAAAGAGAGAATATTTTATCAAATGTTTTCTTGGTGTAGAATTTTTTTCTCTATAAATTATTGTCCTTTTGTTCAATTAGTTGTTTATATACCTTCTTTTTGATTCTAATTGATTTCTTTGTCTGCATTTAGTTAGATTTTAATTGAAGTGTTCTTTACCTATAAGTTTAGAAATAAATAATAAAATAACAAAAAGTATCATCTTTTTTTAAACTAAATGATTTTCTTTTATTAAAATCCTGTTTTGTCACTTGGATTGAGTTGGGGTTATACACAGGGAAATAGATTACATACTTTGAACTGTTTGATGATAAATTTGTCTATTTTGATTTCTTCAGATTTACAATTGAAGAAAATGGAACAGCCTCCATTTCTGTAGGATTAGAAATAGATATGATTTGTAAAGGTATACAATAGACTACTTGTAGTGAGCTATGAAAGTAAAAAAATTGCTTATGAACTATCTTGCTCCTAATCTCAAACTTTGAGAGTATTGGTTTGAGGAACTATGTTTGGTGTTAAACAGAGATATTCCACTTGAAAATAACATTTAGTGCTTGTTTTGTAGTAGGCCAATTTTGGGAGGCCAAGAACGCTAAAAGATTTTCCCAACTTAAGTTAATGGTAATTGCTTCTTTGTTTAATGCCATTTTGACTCACTGAAGAACACTCTCCTTTCAGATAGTTAGAGAAATCTGTGTGTACTCTGTTTTAAAGTACATAATTTGATTGTGTTGAAATTGTTATTCAAATGATTTCAATTTCAATTATGTTTTTGTTATGAGTTATCAAGGATTTGCTTTAATAGTGTATGTTTTTTTTCCTGTGTCTGTTTGTTTGTTGTTTGTTTGCTTATCTGTTGGTAATATTGTAGCCTA
The DNA here is from genome assembly GCA_963457665.1 of Thysanoteuthis rhombus. Lineage (NCBI taxonomy): Eukaryota > Metazoa > Mollusca > Cephalopoda > Oegopsida > Thysanoteuthidae > Thysanoteuthis > Thysanoteuthis major. Next base: position 21,281,202 of record OY735204.1, read on the forward strand.
GAGTATTAAATTTGAGTTTTTTTTCTTTTCTTTTTTTTTTGTATGGATATTTGAGTAGATATTCAATTCATGCAAATAGCTATTGCCAATAGTATTAGTACATAGACTAGACTAAATTCAGTGGGAATGAAAGACATGTGATGTGTATATCTAACATACTCATCATCGTCATCATCATCATCAGTCTTTTAGCGTCTGTCGTTGGACATAGACCTTCCCCAAGATTTTTGAATATGTACACAAATCAAGATTTGTATTTTTCTCTTAAATTTGACAGGTTGAAAGAGAACAAATTACTTTTCTAAAAATATTTTGGTTTAGTCAGAGTATTGATGTTCTGCATTTATTGACTGTGCCAACTTGGCCTATCTCTGCTCAAGTTAACCTTTGCCAATTACGTTATCTTCTTGTCAGGTGTTGCAGCATCTTTTTATAGGTATAATATCAAATAGAACAAAGGAAAGAATTGCCCAATTTATATCAGAATACATATTGTCAATTTCATTCATTAAGATAATGATTTATTAGCTTGATATATGAAACAAAAATTTATTTTCGAATAAATCTTGATACATCCTCCCATATGTGCACCTATTACCAATGCTCATGTTCCTTGGATAAAAATTTCATAAGCATCGTGCACACAAAAATATTTTATAGACCTGTAGTAAGGGTTTTGGGATTTAGCTGACACTTTACTCACACATGAATGTGCACATGCATGTTGCCAACTTGGATATTTTATATCTAAGTTTATGTATTTTCGTTGCATCTAAATATAGGAAATCGTACTTAGATATTGGATATCAGTATAGATATTTTTAATGAAGCTCAGGTATTTCTACATGGTAAGGGGTGCAAAATCTCTATATATTTACATTTTGAGGCAAAATCTTGATATTTTTAGATATTTTAAAAAATTTAGGCTCTAAACTTTTACTATCAAAATATCAAAATTTTTCCAAATCCTCAATGGAGCACTCGCTTACCGTGCTACGATTTGTTTCTCTACTTTCAACAACTTGCAAGTAAAACTGTAAGAGAAAAAACTGTCAAATATCTTTGCAAATTGCTAGCTAGCTATCTATATTCCGTTGGTATTTTAGATTTCAGAAACTCTTAGATGTATTGGCTTTTAGGATATAGTAAGATTTTATAGCACCAATATCCTGATTAGGTCATGATTGTCGACTTCGGAAACGTTTTCGAAAATCATGGTTTTACTTGGGCTCAAAAACTGGAATCTTATTTGCGTCCGTTAATTTGTTGATGGCAGACAGGCAGGCATATCTATTAGATAGCAAAATGTTTCCCATGTGATGAATTTTGTTTTACTGTTTAAGAAAACACACTTGATTTTGGAATAAATATCGGCCTTATATTAATTTTAAATTTTCATATTTTTTTTTTTTTACTGTTTCAAATCTACTAAATGTAGTGGTTTAAGGTTGAGATTCATTTTTTTTTAACTTTGCAGTTTTCGGAGAAATTTTTCCTTCTAATATTAGGCGCTTTCAATTCATTGGACCCCAGAAACTTCCCGAAAATATAAGTAACTATAAGGTTAACCTGGGTACTTTGCAAATTTTACGGATGTTCAACTCACAGGAATTATCTAAAAAAAAATTTAAAAAATGAGTTTGCTGTGTATGCAAAAATCTAATTGATAAAACAATGATTTTGTAAATTGTTTGCTCATGGTTGTAATTAGTGGCTCTTTTTGTTGCCCACTTTTTATATTTTCACTTTTGAAATTTTCATGTTTGATTATATCTTAATGTTTATATTTCCAAATTTTCGATTATAATTTCTTTTTACTGAAATGGTATTTCAAGTGATAAAAAAAATGCTTTCATGTCAACCACTTACACATTCTGAAACAAATCGATAGATAATTCCAAATATTTCAAGTAAAAAATATGAGACCAGATTAAAGTAGGTCAATTTGACACGTTAAGCATATTAGTGAATAATTGGACTGCACTATTTATTTTTTCAATGTTTTCAAATCTTTCCCAGACCTTTTCTGCTATTTTTGCTTTTATGTCTATCAATTATTCTTCAGTATGTGACTTTATATTATCAGTCTGTTTTTCTTCCAGTATTCTTTGTTATTTTTAGATGTGTTCACACACATATCTATAGGAAGGTTTGTCTATCCCCTGTTAACTGACGTCAAATCTTTTTTTTTTTTTAATCAATTATCCCGAGGTAACAAACATCCCATTTTTTTTTTCAATCAGTTAACTATCATCTTTCATTCTTTTTTTTTTAATCAATTCTCATGATAGGGAAACTGGTTCTTTTTCTCTTGGTGGTACATTTTTTTTTCCATCAAAGATCTATCATTTTTTTTTTATCAAGTCTCATGATAGATATAATATTACATTTTCGGTGTTCAAAAGCATTAGATTGTAGATTATGATTATTTTTTGTTGTTTTTTTTTTGATAAAATTTGTTTTATGAGTTATAGTTTTAGCCTATGGAGCCAAGCTATATGTTTCAGTGGTCCCCCTATTATCTGCAGTTTTAGTGTTCTACCTATATCTGCAGTTTCCCTTCTTGTGGTACGGGAAAACCTCATTAGAATTCCATCTTGTTTCATCAATTCTTGTATTAGATATAAAACCATGTCATCAGTGTGCACAAGCTTGGGATTATCAATTATTATTGAGTTTTTAGGGGGGGGGGGGTTGACATAATTTGTAGTTTCCCTTCTAGCAGTCCCCCTTATGTACATTTTTTTCACTCGGTGGTCCTCCTTTATCCATGGTTTAATTTTTAGAGATCCCCTCCTTATTTGCAGTTTCCTTTTCAGCAGTCCTCCCTATCTGTGTTTTCCCCTTCAGTAGTACATGGATACTTGATTAGAATTCCGTTCTTGTTCAGTCTCTGTTTCACTTCAAGATACTCTTTCCAAGTTCAGTACCTGTCAAATTGAATCCTATATGTTATGTTGCTGCTGTAATTTAGGAAAACTACCGTCCAGTTAAGTCTGATTATGTTGTTAACTTTGTTTGAAGTATTGTTGAAGATTGGTCTGTTATAGTATTGAGGTATTTCATTTGATGTCTGACTGATAGTAGGTGACATTGTGGCTGTGCTATGATCTCTCTTCATTTCCACTTCTTTGCTCTGACAAACCTCTGTTGCCTGTCTGGACTCGCTTAACTTAATGCTAACCTTTTATTTTGCCTGCAGACACTGGAAGTTTGTTTTGATATTTGAAGTTTTCCTTTTCTTTATTGATTTCTCAGCTTAAGATCGAATTGAAATGCATACCATTAAGCTGTCAGGAAATCGATTGCCTCTATCGATTTCACTTCCACAAAAACACTTGGTGTTTGAAGAAATTGACTTTTCTCTATATTACTCTAACATATATCTCTGATACCAAATTGAGATGAAATCAGCTGACTTTGTGAGCAATTATATTCTCCAAATCACATTGACACATGTATTATGAAGAATTTAGGAATCTTATTTGTTATTTAGATTAATTAATTTCTTTTTAATCAGATTTCTATAGATATAAGAGCAGCTAAAAACATCAGCTAATTTTAATACTTATCCATTACTGTCAATTGTATCATTTGGAAGCTTAGTCAATTTCAAATCCTTATGCTATTTTGCTCTGTATTGTGGTTGTTCAGTAGTTTCATATTTTTGCAAAACAGATAATGATATATTATTTGAATTAACTTTTGTTTTAGATTTAGCTAGACTTTATACATTCATTAAACTGGTGTGAATTTCAAGTTCTGTATCTATTGACATCACAGACTTCTTACTGCAACTTAGATGTATCCTCCAATTTTCTTATCATCAATAATTTCTATTGTATAAATTGCAGAAATTTTTAAGCCTGAATTGTTATTTTTCTACACACGTGGTGTATAGCATTATTCTTAGATGCATCCAAATGCATCTCAATGAGACAGTTTTCAGTTGGTCTGTCTGGCCCAAAGACGACACAAAGATGGAGGAAGAGGGTTTAGTGTTTTATTTACCAGTTCAGAAGAAGTGTAATGTCATCAAAATAAAATCTATTCTGTTCAATTTTTTTTTTTACCAGCTCCATCTGTGAGAATGGAATGTTCGATATCCGCATTTTTGTATTTTAAAAAAGCCAAAAATGGCCATTTACAATTTTTATTGAAACTGATACTCCCAGATTATTTCCATATCGCAATTTCGTGAAAATTAATACACAAGACTTTGAAAGGTTGTATTTTTTTTCTTGTGTATTAATTCAGTCGAATTGCGGTCGCAATATTTTATAAGTATGAGAACCAATTGACTCAGAGAAAGAATGCTTGCTCTTCTTTCTCTTCCCTTGTCGCCACCTCCTACCACAGATGGTAGACGCATTGTTGAACTTTTTGTTTGTATCTACTCTACACTTCTGTTTTCTTTTCTTTTGCTTTTGAAAATTATTATAAAATCTAAATAATCCTATTAAAAGTCCATCAAGTATACAGAATCACTGTAATGTCATTTAACGGCTACTTGTTCTTAAGCCTATCAGCAAGATTCAGCATTAAGAGTATATTCTGCACTCATCATAAGTCTTTTAGTGTCCAATGTTGGATATAGAATTTCCCCAGGATTTGCCAGACCTCTCTATCATGGGTGTCGCAGAGCCAATACTTTCTGAACTTGTCTATTTTGTCACGGCATCTTTTATTTTGCCAGTTTCGCATATAATCTCTGTGGATCCACGTTGTGACTTGGGATGTCCTGTGGTTATCTATTATTCTTGCAACATGACCAGCCCATTGCCATTTTGATTTTTTTAATGGATTCTATGATATCCCTGACTATTCATTCTCTAATATACTGTGCAGTTTTGTAATCTCTCCTTGTGGTGTTGAGCATGATTCTCTCTTGTACATGTTGCATGCATTTTGGTTAGATTCTATGCTTCAACTCCATGTGTAACTATCAAAAGGATGCATTGGTTGTAAACCCTTCTTTTTAAGATTATGGGATTTTCCTTGTTCTTGAAAGTTGAGCTTTCTCTACAAAAAGCTTGCCATCCTAAGATTCTTTGCTAATTGACTTCTTTTACTACTTGAATGAATAAACATCTGAAGCTGAAACAGACACTACTCAAAACATGGAATGTTGTGTGTACATTTGTTTCTGTAATAAAAATATCGATGATATTAATATTTGTTTCCAATTGATTTTTCAAGTTAATTGAAATGTCCAAAACAAAAATAATCATTTCATTAAAAATGAAATAAAAAATATTGTCCGAAATGCGATATAATTCATTGGCTAAGGAAAAAGTTTCAAATATATGTATATATGAAGTGTATACATTAGTTTAAACTGTTTAGTCTGTTATCTTTCCTTCCTTTTTTCCTTCTTTCTTGTATTTTTTTTAAACTTAAGAATTGATTAAGAAGGGATAATGTGATGTAAAGTGGTGTAGAAAAGGTATAAATTTTTTTTTCTTTTTCTTGCTCTTATTATCTCCCCCTCATATTTAGAAAGCAGCTTTTTTTCTTGTTTACAAACACTATCTATCACTGTCTATCTTTAATCACTCTTTCTTTGGGTTACTTAATGCCAAACAAATACCATTAGCCTATGCAAATATGGACTTGGAATGAAATTTCCCCCACTCGCAGTTGAAAAATCATACTATTTGATCTTTGATTGTCATAGTTATGTTACTATAATTGGTTAGGGGGGGTTAAACTCCATAAATTAATTCTACGACAGATTATTTTGTATTTTAAAAGTTGGTTGAAACTATAAAAGTTTTGATTTCAAATGGTGATTTTTCTTGAAGATGATGCCAAGTATAAGTATGAAGGATTAAACTGATTCATTGACAATATCAAAAATCCTTTCTCACCTAATGAGAAAAGCAATGTATCTTTTTTTCTTGAAGATAAATCGGTCACAGGCCACATTGGTAGGTAAAGGCAAAGTTTTTTAAAAATTTCCTTCTAAATTCAAGTGTGGGCATCTGGTATTTCGAACCACTCAAATCTGGTTGATCAGTAAGAAAATTGAAATAGTGATCTTGATTGGAGAAATTCTAAAGACACTTACAAGAATCAGGAATAGATAAATTCCTAAGCTATGTTTCCATCTGGTCAGGAGACCTTTATCAGTCACAGGCCACCTGAAGGCAAAACCACAGCAGGGTAAGATAATAAGAAAAATTAAACAATAATCTTGAATGTCAGCTGGAGAGGTTATGAGGAAAAGCCATGAACACTTTGGAAAATTAGGGAAAGATAAATTCCTGTAGATATTTTACTATTTGGTCTGATGGAACTGCAATATAAATGAAATTGGTCTAGTCTAAAGGTACGTAAGATTATGAAGATATTGAATTCTGTTTGTTTTAAAGATTAGACAGAAGGTAATCATGGCTAAAAGGATACAGCGGTCCCACCTGTTATTACCGAGCTTGGGGTGGTGAGCTCCATTTGATTGGTCGGTCATGTGATGTAGAGAAATAGAAACACCTTTTTTGTTAGTGTTGTGATGTCCCCAGCCAACCTAATCATGTGATAAGAATAAAAGGGGGCAGTTTGGTCAACTCTGTAGAATTGAGAAGGCGTTGGATGGATTATTTGGAGATTAATTATCTCCTCCACAACTCCTTAAGGGATTTTGGAGGCAGTTAATAGCAGCCTTCTTTGCTGATGAAGATTCTTGTGAGTTCTTTGCTGGAAGTAGGCCTTGACAGCACTCGCTGCCTCTCCTATGACGACCTGATGGAAGTTCTGGCTTGAAGTTTACCAATTCCCTGACAGAGTCCCAAGGTAGTTTCCATATCCAAACCAAACTTGTCTTTCTTGCCACTGCTCATTGATAGATTCACTTGACCTCGTAGTACTCTAGTCAATGGGAAGGGTTAACTTGGATCTATAACCTTGTCAAAAGTAAGCCTTTTTTGTTCCTGTTATATTGCCGTTGTTGCATCATTTTGTTATGCTATTGTTCCTGTGTTTGTAATCCACATCCATACACTGTGAAGACATTTTTAATCAAATTTTAATCAAATTCTTTGTCTGTGGATCTCTGAGGATTTTCAATCCACTAAGTGTGCTCAGAGATCTGGGGCAAGGTGGAAATAACCGAGCGCATGGATAGTGGGGTTGTAGTTAAAAGGCTAAGAAATATTTTGTCATACTATCAAGATTACTAGTTAATCATCAATTCTTCTCTAATATTTCTATCTTTGTTACCTCTATCGTAAAATATCTTTTTAAAAAGGAGAGCAAGCTGGCTTTAGAAGAAGCTACTCGATAAATCAATTGAAAGAAAAAGCAGCAGAGTATAAACTACCACTTGCCATAGAATTTATCGACTTCAAAAAGGCGTTCGACTCAGTAGAAATCCTTAAGGTCATGGAGGCCATCAGTCGGCAAGGTGTAGATCCAGTATATGTTGAAGTGTTGAAACATATATACAATCACAGCAGCTCATTTATCAGGCTACATAAAGACTCGGACCCCTTCCAGCTCCAGAAAGGAGTAAGACAAAGTGATACCAGCTCACCTAAACTCTTCACAGCCTGCCTCGAGATGATCTTCAGAAGACTAGACTGGGAGAGTAAAGGAATTAAAATAGACGGCAAGTATCTCAGCAACCTCAGATTCACAGACGACATAGCCCTTTTCGCAGAGAACCTACACGACCTCCAACTAATGATAGATGAACTAAACGAAGAGAGCAAGAAAGTCGGCCTACACATGAACTTCAGCAAGACAAAGATCATGTGCAACAACCACATTGGTGATAAAAACACTAAGATCGAAATCAAGGACACAGAACTCGAGAAAGTAGACCACTACATCTACCTAGGGCAACGAATCTCCATGAGACCCTCAAAAGAAGAAGAAATCAAGCGAAGAATCACACTAGGATGGCAAGCCTTTGGCAGAGCTAGCTCAACCTTCAAAAATAAGAAGATCCCATTAATCCTAAAGAGAAGGGTGTACAACCAATGCATCCTCCCAATAGTCACTTATGGAGCTGAAACATGGAACTTAACCAAGAGATAGACCCGTAAGCTGAGAACCATGCAACGTGCACATGAAAGAATAATGCTGAGCCTCATATGGAGAGACCACAAAACAGCACAGTACATCCGGGAAAAGACAAGAATCGGGGACATCATAGAATCCATTAAAAAGCTCAAATGGCAGTGGGCTGGCCATGTTGCACAAATGGTGGACAACCAATGGACAGCACGACTTACAACATAGATCCCCTGAGATCACATGTGCAACCGTGGCTGGCAGAATATTAGATGGAGAGACAAGCTAGATAAATTCAGAAAGTACTGGCTCTGTGACGTCCATGATAGAGACGAGTGGCGAATCCTGGAGAAGGTCTATATCCAACAACAGACATTGAAAGGCTGATGATGATGATGAGTATTTTCTGAACAAGGCCAGCTTCAACATTTAGACACATTTCAAGTTTGCATAACCAACATGCTTTCTTATGTCATTTGTGGCTGTTGTGAACATGGTAACTTTTGCCATGATCTGTTATATTTTCTATATTTTTTATTGTGAAATTATGAAAAAAACGACCCTAATAGAGTCAATTATTAAAAAAAAAAAAACTTTTGACAATTTGAATTCAATATAAGAATCAAAAGCATGTATAATTTCATTCTGTTTTATATTTTACTTGTTAAATTTTGATAAAACACATTGCCCCATTCATAAATTCAATTTAGTGTAAATTGGTAATAGTATTAAAAGTACAAAGAGATTTGAAATGAATGAATTTTCAGTAGTTATATGGCTGCTTATATTATCTAATGCATGAAAATCAAATTGGTTAAGAATGTAATATATTACTTGCATTTCATCATTATATTTTTATTGAACATCCATCAAAGTTGGACTACTTATATATTTTTGGTGTGTTACTGAAATTTAGAAAAAGAATCAACTTTTCATAATGTTTTCTTAATTACTATCATTTTGATATTGAATACTGTCATTTTCTGTCTATGCTACATATTAGTTTTATCAAATTCTTCTTTTTTGTATTCAATTCTTTTGTTAATCTTCCTCACTTCATGATCGTTTGTAAATGCATTAAGAGCAATTGATTTTGATTTTTGTTCATATCAAAATTTTTTTTTTCATTAATTATATCATTGATTGATCATAATCAATAAACATTGCAATTTGAAAAAAAGAATTTTATTCTGTTGAAATTTAATACAAAATTTACATTGAAATTTTGAATTTGCTGATTACTTTGAAGAAAAAGATGCCTTTTTTTTCTCTTTAACTTGATATTTTCAATCTTTATTTTATTGTTGTCAGATATTGATCACAGTGTAACAGTTCGGATGAAAGATGAATTAGATCTGGAAAAAGCACACACACATACATTCTCCAATTTCCCACACACGGCAGAATCTGATGATGAAGAAGGTGGAGACAAAACAGAAGTATTGCCATTCTTTACCATTATTTTGATTTGATTGACTTTGTCATTTGATCTTGGACCTTTAAATTTTGAAACTCTTGCTGAAATACTATAAGTAGTTGAAAGAGAGAAAAATCGAGCTGCACAAATAATTGCAATAATTCTGTTTTTGTAAAGATACGTATACTATTATTTTTTATGTGTTGAATTTTTTCATCTTTTATGTACTTTTTGTTTTATTTCGTTGATATTTTTTTTTCTTTTTGAAACTATTGACTCTTTCCTTCCTGATTATGATTCCACTTAAATATCACTCTCTCCCACTTTCTCTCTTCTAGATAACATTTATCCAAACTGTAAACATAGCCATACCAACTTCAAAACTGGGAAAGTCTATTGTGTGTATGGGCTGCACCTATAGAGTTAGAGAGCTGGAAAATCTAAACATTTACTCCTTATTCAGTCTAGAAAAAAATGTTTTTTTTAATTTTTTTAAAACCCTTTAATTGGGAAAGGTCAATTTGCAATGTAAGTTTATGCTAAGTTGGTCTCTTGGTTTGTGCCTAGTAGCATTCACACTTGTTTTTGAAAATTCAGACTTTTTTAGTGATCACTACTTAACAAAATGTGAGAAGTAATAATTCATTGATCACCTTTTTTCCATTTTTTTTTTTTTTCTCCATTGATCACTAACTGTCTCTTAACATTTAAGTTAGAAATGCTGTTAATTTTTCAAGTGGTCCACTGTAATTCATTAAATAACCTGAAAGAATTGCATTCATAAACTAGCAGTATATAGCTTGTAAGGAGACTCTATAGAAATATCAGTCAGATTCACTTTACTTCAAACATTTATTTGAATACAAATTGAAAGTATTTATGAAAGATCGGGGCAGAAATATTTATCTGTTCTAAGATAATTAAAGTACCTCTTTGTTTGCTACACTTTATCATTGCAAATAGAAATTATGCTTTGTATCAAATAAATAAAGTAAAGATTGAAATACTTGAGAGCCATTATTGAAACACTTCATCTGTCCTACTGTGTTTTTGCTTTTGTATCAAATCATTGTTGCCCCATAAATGGCCCAACCAGCTAGCCAAGTAGGCTACAGATTCTTCGCTTAAGTGTCTATGTTTATATCTACCTATGTATGTTTGTGTCTATCTCTGGGTACTCTTGGTCACATTTTGGTAGCTTGAAATTCACTAGTTCTTTTTTGTTTTTTCAATAGTCATTTTGGGACCAACTATGTCCAAATCTTGTGCTGGTATTTTTTTTTAGATAATTTCAAATAAAAAAATCTATTTTTTATAGATAATTTTAGATAATCTTTTAGATAATTAGTTCAGATACACATGGAGGCTATTGTGATTCACTCATGTGAGGTATGGATATATGACATGTTTGGCGTTTTTAGAAGCTTACTTGCTGATAACTGACTCCTACATAATTGTTTATTCTGCATTTTAGTATTGACTTATATTATTGATTCTCTATTGGCTCTGATCAAGTTATTAGTATTAGTATTAGTGTGTGTGTGTGTGTGTGTGTGTGTGTGAATAAGGTGTGTGTGTGTGTGTATTATTCTGAAAACCTTTTACAATCTTATTCTTTCGTACTAAGATAAAAAATTTGTATGTATATACCATATATTTTGATCTGGTACTATGGTATCACAGTCCTTCTCAAAATGCATAATACTATGTATTACTAGTTTAAGCATATCAATCTGTATGATTGACTGCTCCAAATTTTAACTTTTTTGATTGGGTGATTATGAATGAGGACTAATTTTTTTCTTCTTTTCAACTTTTGCCTTAATCATCAGATGTTTTTTTAAAAGATTTTTTTGATGAGGCTGATTTATCACTTAATATTTTTGATATACATGTCTCACCCATGTATATACTTGAAGAATATTTTTCAGCAAACGCAATTTTTTACTGTTATCAGTTGGCATAGATCTTTTTCAATTGATTGTGTTGTCAGCGATTTTGGCTCAAAATAACCAACTAGAATTTTACAATATTCAGCGACTTGTATTATTTCAATGAAACCCTTACAAGTTGAATAAATGTAAGCCTTTTAAACTCTTCGATAATCTTAATAAATGTTCAGGTTTCTTTTCTCTGTCTCAAGATGTTAATGTTCATAAATCAAGTCATTTTTATCACTTTTTTCTCTTTCATTAATTTGTAATGAACAATTTCTGTACAGAATAAAGACAAGACTGCTTCGGAAAAGGTATTTTTTTTTTTTATGGATTTTTCTTTGGCCTTTTTTTTTCTCATATAAAAGGTGGGGGGATGGCAAAATAATGGCTCATTTGGTTCTTGGTAATTTTTACTGCTTTATTCCTTTAAATGGAACTGCTTGGAACAGACTCAATTTGGATCTCTTCATTACCAGTTGCCCTCATCAGGATATATTTATCATATCGAAAGGCAGTGAGTTTTTTATTACTAAAAAAATAATTTTCCCATTTTGATAGATTTAAGTCTATTATCTGATAGAATTAAATTGAGTTGGTATTTGATGATTATTAAGCTAATGACTGATAAATCTAATCCATTGAGGAAAAATTTTTTTTTTAATCCTTCATTATTAAGACTTTGAAAAAAAACTGCTTTCATGATTTCCTCTTTCTTATGAAATATCTTTGTCAGTGATTTTTGCTTTAGATATACGATTATGTATGCATACTGTTTCTTAAACTGATTATTGGTAATATGAAATGATCCAATTCATGC
>OY735204.1:21328385-21373385 GCA_963457665.1 Thysanoteuthis rhombus
TTTTTTTTAATCTTTTCAACAGTAATGTAAATTTGACATCTTTTATTTGTTTGGGGATATCTTCGAAGAGATTATCAGTTCTTTCTTGTATTGATAATTTTCACTTTGAAAATATTAAACTAACTGTAAGGATAAAAAACATTAAGATTTGAAGAAATTTTATTTTTTTGTAATTTAATATTGAAAGATGTCTGTTTACTACATGTATAGGATTTAATTGTCAAGTAAGTCAGTAAATAATCAATTTTCTTTTCTTAAAGAATGGAATAATCTTAGAACCAATTTATCATATAGGCTGATTTTTTTCATTCTAAATGCAAAGCATGATTACTAGTTGTTGACATGGAATGAGATAAAACATAGTATAGGATCTTTTAACTAGATTGGAGCTCCCAAGCCTGTTTAAAACGAACTAATCACTATATACCAACTTACATATCAAAATAACAATAATGTTTTTAACTGTTTTCCCAGTGAACAATCTCATGCTCTTTTTTTTTTCCTTTTTTTTTCTCTTTTTTTCTTTTTTTTTTTTTTCTTCTTCCAGTGACATTTGCTGCCACTGCAATATTCAGTTACTGGTGGATAATACCCACAATGCTCTTTGGATTGCTCTGGTGGAGAGGTAGTAGTGCAGGATACAGTTTCCTGGAAATGATAAGTGTTTATGGTTACTCACTAGCCATTTACATACCTATTTCAGTAAGTGCTTCTTTTGTCTGTGCATAAACACATGCTTCCACTGTGACTTTGACATTTTGACTTGGGCATGTTTTTTGCTGTTTTTTCATTATTTGTATGCAGTATTGATTTCTTCCATTTCAGACTATTTCATTTATAATTTTTTAAAGTCTTGATCTATGATGGTATATGAGGATTTAATAAAAAGGGAATTGTATTGGCTTAAAGCATATGCTCCTTACTTTAAGACTTGAATTATTTCTGATGATTAAACCTGAGCAAGATTTAATGCACTGATGAAATGGGCTTTGAGTAGCAATAAGTTGATGGGCATAAATTCATCCATTGGTCACATGTGTCACAACTGCTGAAATGGATGGCTAATTTCTAATATCTGGTGTCAGAAAGTCTATATGTATAGGAGTTCAAGCCTCTCTCAGAGCTTACTTTTATTTAATCTTTTTCATTTAATCATAGATTTTCCACTAGCATTCAATATCTTTTAACTTGCAACTAAAACTAGCATTACCAGTAGAAGTATGTGTAAAAAAAATTGAATTGGGTGCATCAGAAGGATTAAGCACAGAGCAACTGAAAGTTGATGTTTCTGAGTTAGCTTATTTGCCAAGGTTGCTCTGAAAGCTGAAGTGGATCCAGAATGAGAGAGAAATTGGTCTTTTTTCAAAAATCAAAATTATCTACACCATTATTCATTGTAATTGTATGAATTAAATGATATGTACAATCTTTTATGCTTTACAGCTTTTGTTTGCTGACAAAATGAATATATGTGATACTTCTTGTAATCATAGGTTTCTTTTATTTACATCTGCTGAGTTAAGTGGCTTCTGAGAAGTCTTTTAAAATAGTTCTTCTTATACCATGCAGTATTGCAACAGTGAAGAAGAAATTTCTCATATATTAGTCATAAAGCAACTGTTAATTAAATTCCTCAATTCAAGTCCATTCACCAACTGAAATAGTCTGAAGAAAGTAGTCAGATTTTGAATGTTGGTTTTGATAGGAAAATAAACTAATGGTTGTCATTCTATACAAATGGATGACTCATATACTAGTTGAATTTGACTTTCTTCAAAAAATCGTTTGCAGAGATGTAAGTTAGTTTTACCAAGAGCTTCTTCTTTATTTCCAATCAAAACTGTTTACTAATGATCATGAAATAATCGTCTAAGGATGAAAATCCACTAAAATTAAGATGAAAGAAAAAAAGAAATACTAGTCCCAAATTGATTTTGTTTGACTATGCTTAATCTAATAAAAATTCAAGATATGTTGAAAACAAGGTAATTTTACATTGAGCCGGCATGAAGTAGATCACTTTATATACCCAATTCATTAAACTATTTTGACCATTTGAAACTGTATTTTTGAACATTAAAATACATACATTTCAATACATTTAACTATTAAGGATATAAGTTAATTATGGAATAACTGTATTATTAAATTCATTAGGGTAGTAGTTTCACCTCTGAAATGCCAAGAGATATGACTGAAACAGAGCCCTAGATGATCCAGACTGTCATCATAGTCAAAAATAGTCAACTCATTCCATACAGAATTGGTGAGTTTATGTCAGTTCAATGTATAATAAACAAAAATGTGTATTTTGAAAAATCCAAACATTACAGAAATATGGAAACAAATTTGAAAACTTTGATTATTTTTACCTGATTCAGATAGCAAATTTGAAATTTCTATTATTTTCACTTACTGCCATAACAAATATTTTCTGAACAGAGATGTATGCAGTAAAAAAAATGTTCGGTTGGGTTTTAGTTGAAGGAATATAACTATGTGTCAGTATTTCAATGAGAGAGTTGAGTTAAAATTTCTTGAATAAAAAGAAAATCAATTTTTATAGTTTTTCTTGATGTCATTTCTAATTTGATCACATAGTAATGATGTTTAATTCTTTTCACTTCAGATACTCTGGGTTGTGCAAATCAATTGGTTTCAGTGGTTACTGGTCATTATTGGAGCTTCCCTCTCAGGGGGAGTTCTCCTTTTTACATTTTGGCCAGCTGTCAGAGAAGATGAAAAAAAGGTAGAATGTACCTTATTACCATTTTGGACAGATATTACATCTGTCACATCAATTTTTTATATCACTTTACAAGATTATAATTCATTTATTAAGCCCACTATAGACTGATATGTGCATTCATTCTTTTTCAATCTAATAATTTGGAAACCAATCATTTTAGTTATGAGAAGAATTTATTTTCTGTTAAATAGAAAAAGAAGCTAAAGTTTCTAGGAATATCATAATAATATTACCTGGAAGTTATATTTTGTTTTTAAGAATCTTAGAATATTATCTAATTCAGAACAATATCCATGTAATAATAAGGTTTATTGAGTATTTATCTGTAAAATGGTAAGTTGCTTTTCAAACACTTAATTATTTAAACATTTTTATGCTAATTTTTTTTCAAGTTAGTCTTAATGGCCAAAAGGATATATTTTTGGATGATTTAATTCAAAAGCATCTTTTGATGTAGTCAGTATCAACTAGTCTGTCACTTGAATTTTGGTGACTGATTTATTGATATATAAGTTTTTATGGTGAGTTTGACAACATTCATTCTTTGTCCATGTAAAGAGACTTTGTATCCTGTTTTTTTTTTCAATAAGACTAATAAAAGTTTACTTTCTTATATTTTGTTATCATTATTTTCTTTAGAGATCAAGTCATTTTTTTTCAATTGTCTCTTACAGATTGCTTGGGCAGCAATGTTCCTCATATTACTATTTCATGCTCTGTTGGCCATTGGATTTGTGGTAAGTTATTTTTCTAAATTGTATTTCAATTATCACTTTTCAATGAAGAAAAGAAGATTAAGTATAATGCTAAAATGGTACTCAAGCTAGGCATAATGACAATACAATTGTTAGGAACTTGTGATGACAGTGAAACACTCCAGACCACCATCAACTAATGGCAGAGGCAACATTTTTTTATTATAGTCTGTCGTATTTTTTTCTCAATTTTTTGCTTCTAGCATGTGTAATCAAATCACTGTAGCCCCCAAAATGGCCCGACCACTCTTCCAAGTGGGCTACAGATTCTTCTCTATGAGTGTCTGTACTCAGCTATCTATCTATGTGCATGTCTCTCTTGGCACTCTTGGTCACATTTTGGGGGCTACAACTTTGAAAATTTGTATTAGTACACCACTAGGCACCATTTGAGTATATATTTTTTGTTTCTTCAAGAAGTGCTTTTTGGGGTTTCTATGGTCATTTCGGGACCAACAATGCCCAAATCTTGTGCTGGTATCCTTTTAAACAATTTCAGATAATTAGTTATGGTGCCCATCTTGGCTATGGTTATTCATTCATGCAAGGTACGGATATCATATTTTTCTTCTCTGTGAATATAGAACATCTTCACAGCAATTTACTGAAAAATTCAATGAAAAAAGTTTCTTTTGGAGCTCCTCCAGGATTAGGATCTCTGAAGCTTGAGCTTCATTAGTTTCATAGTAAATCCATCACTTGTAAAATTACTGAAGTTAGAAGAACCAGTTCTTGAATTTTTTTTTGTCTACTCATGTGTTAGCGTTACTATACTTAGTGAAAATCTATTGAAATATAAGCTAGTGGTTATTCTCTTTTTATCAACTGCTAGGAACTCAAACATGTATGAAGTATTTCTGAAGAAACTTCATTTTTCAAGTTTGTTAAACTCATTTAAGTCAATGAAAACTAAGTCTTTACCCAAATTTAAAATTCTTATCCAATAGCAACAGTCACATTTTGCAGCATGTCTCGTTGGCAGTGATAGATCAGAAAATTAGAAAAAGAGGTGATTGATGAATTAGTCACTTTTCTCCCTTTTTGTTGAGCAGTGATCCCTAAAAAGTCCAAATTTTCTGGAAAACAAGTGTAAATGCTGCCAGGAACAAATTAATTGCCTAATTTTGCATTAACTTTCATTGTAAATTGAACTACATGAAAATTATATTTTTTGTTTAGTTATGTATTTTTTAAAAGATTTTTATAGACATAGAAAGCACTGTATATTTTTCAATATAAGTCGACTGTAAGTGTAAGACAACATCAAATTAGAATTTAGAAGCCAAGTAAATCGGGGAACTTGAATCATAATCTAGGAAAAAAAAAAATGCAAGTCAACTCCAAAATATAATCTTTATTCATTCGAAAAGAAGCAGAGAAAAATGACAAACCAATATAAAAGCAGTTCACTCAAATCCATAGAAGTCTTCATCAGATCCACTAAACTGCTGAGCCTGTTCTTCTGTCATGATGTCATGGGGTCATCCTATTGTGAGTCCTCTGTTTCAGATTCTTAATTAGCAGGTTCCTGCCACAAGATGTCATCTTATTCACAATCTATGATATTGCTGATTCCATATTTTTTGAAGCTGTGTGGGTCCATTATTATTGCTCATTGGGGCATTCATCCTCCACAAAGTTTTTCTTCATAGCTGATTTGACTCTAAGTCAAGGTGCTAATTTTAGACTACTCTTTAGATAAAAAGAAATGTATGATAAATGTTCAAAATTTCGGCCCTTTAACTCCAGAGGTGTAAACTGTACACACAACTGATAGATAGGTATCCAGTCAGCCAGAATTATTTAAAAACTGAAGAAACTTATGTTGACTATGTAGACAGTAACTGATGCACTTGCTTTAAGACAAGAAAAGGAATCTTTACTGCGAGAGACTATTTCAGTAGACGTCTGAAAATTTAATGTAGTGTCTATTTAGTTTATCATGGAATAACTTTCTACTGATGTATTTTTTGAAATCTTCAAACCTGTGTTTTGCTCAAGCCATAAAAGTAGTTATGATATCTGTTCTGATGAAAATAGTGGTCTTTGTTTACTCAGCTTCATAGAACATATTCTTTTTAAATTTTCAATTGGAACTCACCATCAGAATACAACAAGTTATAGTTTGGAGTCTGTATTCTGTAAGAGCCTTATTTAGAGTTTCTTTACAACTCCAAAGATGGAGAAATTTTTACATTGGCACTATATAGATCTATTCATGTAGTATCTGGAAAAGGTTCCTGAAAGTGGTGCAGTTTTTCAGAAAATAATTATCTTTGGATGGCTCATTGGACCTTTTGGTACCATAGAGAAGCAAGTTCTCCTCTCAATTATTGTTAGATTTTAAGGCAACAAATACCTAAGAGGCATTTACAGAAATGATACCATATGACTTTGTGTGATCATATAAATTACACATGCTGAGAGATTTACAGATGTGTGTGAAAAAGATCTTTGTTAGGAAACCAGGTGTATTTCATGTTTTGCAGAGAAACTAGAGTACCATTCATCACACTACAAAACCATTTAGTGGGATCTTGCAGGATATGGCAATTAAGCAATCTATTGATAGAGACTCTGGAAAATATTTGCATCATCACATCCTGGAACACTTGATAAGTACTACTTGACAGCATATTTGGAGGCAACTTTGGTAAATTTGATCAAAGCAACATGTGACTTGAATGATATGGATGACGCCCAATTCAAGAAAGCTAAAAAAAATAGTGAAAATTTCACAGTTAATTTCTAACCAAATGATTAATCCATTTAAAATTAAGGATTCAGCAAATCCAGAGAATTGGCAGCCTTTAATCAACATCGCCACTTCAATAGTCATAGCTAATTTCTTAGTCAAACATCAAAAAGTATCCAGCTGATGGAAATTTTTGTTAAAAGAGATTTAACACAGATGAAATTGAATTCTTTTCACCAATTCAAAAGCCCAAACTCTTGACATTTTGCCAGCATGGACAAATCTCATGTGTATATATATATATATATATATATATATATATATATATATATATATATATATATATATATAGTCTGGAAAGCTTTACAGCTTTAAACATTAATAAAATTTTCCAATAGATTTTTTTTGTGTGTGTGTGTGTCAATTCATGTAATCTTCAAAAGTGTTTTTTCCTCTGTCTCTCCTACACTTTGTTATTATTGGACAATTTATTGATAGTCTGTTGTTGGAATCATCAGGTGTTTACTGTGTAACCATTTTGGGGATTTAAAAAAAAAACTGTTGTTTTAATATGGCTCCCCAGCAGTCTTGATCAAACACCACCTCCATTTATCACATAGTTTTTGCCATACGTGTAGTTTGTCATTTTATATAAGGTTTCATGTGTATTGTATATTGATATTATTTTATACTAAATAATTATTTTTTAAACAAAACTTACATATGTATGTTACCGTAAGAATGTTTTTAATGATGAGGGATCAGTAAGTAAAATGACAGACAGACCTGACTCACTTTTCGTTTCATTTCTGTTTATGTTTGATCATGTGAATATTAAATCTGTTGTCTGTTTTAATTTCAGACTGCACGCAAACCAACTTATGATATCATCTTTGAGAATACTAATTACACAAAAGAAAACTTCTAAAAGTCAATTCACTACCAACATATTCAACCAAAGAATTTGATTATTATTTTCCACTGACCTTAAAGTTAATTTTTCCACGTTTAACATCAAGCTTCCATCAAATTTCTATTTAAAACACTTTTAATTATCAAATGTAGTATTTTCATATACATGGCTGGAACGAAACCACAATCTAGTGAGTAGTAATACCTCAATGGATGATTCCATTATTTTACTTGAACAATTTGTTACGTTGCATTCTATGTCCGATCTCCCAGCCCACTCGACTACTGATCAGTCAGACAAATGGACCAGAGCCAAATGTTTTCCCCTTTCCCTGGTTCCAGTCAATACAATGATCTTTCACACTCACAAAGATTGGATCCATCTCATTTGATTAATCAGCTAATTCCCCTAACATTAATATAATTTTATTTATTTTGATATACACTATTCATTTATTCTATATTTATACTTCCATTAACGTATTCTTTATTTCAATATGGTGAAGCTGATAAGTTTTGAAAGGATCAAGATGTCTAATCATAGCTTTCGTAAATTGTCTAAAAATCTTACTAATTTCACCACCTTGATTGATCATTCTTACAATTATAGAAAACAATTTTCGGTATAAAAGCTATAAATATTTGAGTTGTTCTTGCGATTCTCAAATGTTCCGATAATATTTTTCCGTAAAATATGTACGCTAGAATACTACTTGTTCTAAAAAGCATTCTCACTATACCGAACAGGAAACTCTTGTTTATCAAACATTTTGTGGATAAACATTCCATCCCTAATTTTAATATCCAAAACTAGAAATTTTGCTTGTATTACACTATATTCAGATTTTATTGCAAGATCCTTAGGATATATATCATACTATAGGATTTTCCAAATTCTCCTCCATCATCAAGAGAAAATAAGTCATTAATAAACCGGGTACAACCTAAAAATGAATGTGCTTGTTTTATATTAGTTCTAATTAAAGATGACATGAATATACATTCGTGTTTATGTGAATACAAATTTACCCAGTATGGGTCAGGATCAATTCTCATAGGGATACCAATGATCTAATGAAACATTTTATTTCCTAATTTAAAGTAACATTCCCAATAAGATGACCTACAATCACCTTAAGGGTTGAGCACGTAAAGCAAGTCTTACCTTCTTTGTTTTACACCAGGAAGCTTTAGATTTTATAAACCCTACGTATTTACTACATCCTCCTACAAATGCCAAGTCTATTATTTCATCTTCATGAGGAACTTTTGTGTAAAGAGTACTAAAATAATAGGTCAAGATAGATAAAGGGTATTTATGATATCTATTTTTCTATACCCAAGTAATATTTAAATTACTATAGAATTTACCTTTATGAAATTGTTGTATTTTATTGTATTTCAAATAAAAAACTTTAGAAACAGCTTTGCTAAGAGGTTTAGTTCTACAAACTCTTGAGGCTACAATAAAACAAGCATCAATTGGATTTTTATGCATTTTAGGTGTTCAATACATAATTGGTAACTTTTGTATACTCTTCATCCATTTTAAGTCCTAGCTTTTTGCATAATACTATGTTGTGAAATATGATATTGTTTGGTTCATGAGTAAATACTTCATATGTGGATGACAGAGTTCCTATTAGGCCTACTTCAGACAATATCCTTTGAATATGATATGTTTTACTTATAAATGCTACATTATTTGCTGCTTTATCAATCGGGACTATAACAAATTTATTTTGAAGTTCCAAGAGATCTGCTAATACTTTGGAATTTCTCAGTGCCAGACTCGTTTTTTGAGGGTGCTTAAAACATTTCACCTGTTGGATTTTTTCATTTACAAATCCCAGTATTTCTTCTTTCCATCCGTCAAAAGCTGATTCTATTATTTGATTTTTATTTAACAAAGATAAAATAAAAATATCTAATGCTTTTTTAATCTCATTTAAACATTTACTATAATTTAAACATTTTGGTTCTCTATGATTTGGACCTTTTCTGAGGAGTTTTCTTGACTTTTTAAAAAAAATTTTGATATATGTATATATATATATGCTTCATAATGTATTTTCAATTCGTAAGATACTGGAAAATTTTTAAAGCTGAGCTATGGTTATCCTTGGAGCTGTAATCAGTAAGGGGCTTATGAGAATAGTCAGCAATATCCAATAAATGAGAAACTAGGACTTGAATTATGGATTCTTCTGTTCCATGCACTAACTTTCAAAACTGATGCTAATGTTGTCGGTTGTCTCTTCCCTGTAGGCATTGTATGCATCCTTCACAAGCTCATACAGACTGCATACTGTTATCTGATGCGAATAGCATGATTCTGTTACACAATGCTGAAAAAACGAACCTGTTGTACAAGGTGTGGCTACACCAGCTTTAGCCAGAGTATTAGTTCATCCACTATCTCCAAGTACAGTTCCGATAGATTTTTATTTTTTCCAACAATATTTAATGCATTTAGTGGCTTTGAGTTTTCAAATAGCTTCTCCTTCCCTGTGTTCTGTGGTTAGTTTTGCAACTTCGGCCTCCTCACACTATTTTGATCACATTTGTGTAAGACAATATTTGTTTGCCACTGACATATCATCAAAAATATTATGTTACCAATCTTCATCATTCACTTTTGTTTTATCCCCTTCTCCTCCTCCTCCTCCTCCTCCTCCTCATCATCATCATCATCATCATCAGTAGTAGTAGTAGTAGTAGTCTTTTAACGTCCCTTGTTGGACATAGACCTTCCCCAGGATCCTCCACGATTCTTTATCATGGGCATCGCAGAGCCAGTATTTTCTGAATTTGTCCAATTCATCTCTCCATCTTGTATTTTGTTAGCCTTGGTTTTGCATGTGATCTCTGGGGATCCATGTTATGAGTCATTGTAGTCCATCTGTTGTCTTTCATTTTCACAACATGAACAGCCCATAGTGATAAGATGATCGCTTTATCTTTGGAATGTTAGAATTGTTTTCAGCCTGATCTAAAATATATAAAATGACACAGAAATCTCCTAACCAGGATAATCCAATCAATTTCTTTTCAAAAGGATTTTCATCATCTAAAACGTAAGGAAAAACCACCAAAACCTTCTTGATCAGAAAACCCAATCAATTTATGAGGAAAGGTATCATTCAAAGATCCATATAGTGGCTATCTTGAAAGAATCTTCTGGATCATTGCACCACTTTCAGGAACTGCATCTGTTTGTTTGTTTTTGTTTTCTCCCCCCTGATTTTAAATCCCAAGCCAAACTGACAAAATAAAAGTTGCAGTAATCATCTCAAAAGTTGGAATAAGAGTAGGAGTGGATATTGACCTTGCAGCAGCCAGGCTTCTTCCTTTCAAATCACAAAATTTTCTTGGTGCAATTTTTTTTTCTCCTTGCAATGATATAATTTTTCTTTCAAATTGTTATTTCTGCTTTATATCTTTAAAGAAAATGGTATGCTCTTAGTTATTCAAATTGCTGTTATTGATTTTTTTCCATCCCTATTTGCTCTCAATATTACAGATGTATTTTTCTCTTTTGCAGTTGTATTTCTTCCATGTACCAGCTCCTATTCCTACCCATACGGGGACCACCACCACTATGTCACCTGTCAGTTTACCCAACACTCATGTACCCACTAAACTTACAGAGTCTGTGAACCTTTCATCAACTGCACAACTTCAGAACAAGATACCTCTACCGAGCTCTAAAATAAAATATCCAAATGCCGTCCATAGTAAGACAAAGCCATCAGCACGAAAAAAGAGGGGTGC
This sequence comes from Thysanoteuthis rhombus, assembly GCA_963457665.1. NCBI lineage: Eukaryota > Metazoa > Mollusca > Cephalopoda > Oegopsida > Thysanoteuthidae > Thysanoteuthis > Thysanoteuthis major. The sequence goes on from OY735204.1 coordinate 21,339,271, forward strand.
TCAACAAAAGGCATGAAAAAGGTGCAGGAAGGGGCAGGGAGGACTGTCTTTTACTGAGGGGAAACTACACTGTTTTTTTTTTCTTTTTTTTTCAAACACCTGTTTCCAAAAGATTTCACTTGTTTGGTGATGTATTAAAGGAATGGTTGGCAAAATTAAAGGTTGATTAGCCATTTTTTTTTCTTATTAGAAAAACATCTGGTTTAAAGCATTGAGTCATATTTGATTCAAGCCTTCAATTCTGTACACCTCCATCTGTCATTTTTTTCCTAATTAGTATTATGTTCTTATCTATTAAAAATGGGTGTAAATGTTTATGCTGTCCTGTATAAATTTCAAGAGGGTTAAAAAGAAATTATGATGTGCAAAACTGTGTGGGCTTTACTTTTTTTTCTCTCATTAAAAAGAAAAAAGTGGAAACTTTTTTTTTTCCTTTTAGATCAATAAGAATATTTTGTCCAACCACACTGCAATATTTCCAACAGAGAAGAAAATTTGCATTTGTTTCTCTGAGAGAGAAAAATGTTCAATACACTAGGCATATCAAAAAGAGTACTGAAAATATATTTTGATCTTATGTCTGACATAAGATATCTTGCATCAAAATTCAACTATTGTTAAGAAATTTTTTTGTTTGGTTTTATTCTATACGAATGTTTATGCACCATCTCTACTTTTTAGTTTTAGTGAGGCAGCGGGTCCCAACCCCATATATCCTTGTTGAGAGCTTCAGGTCCTATAGTCTTCTTGCTTTCCATGGCATTAAAGAGTAGACTATATCTTTTGTTAGTTATTTACACCAACTGCTGTTTGTCAAAATTTGAATTTAATATTATATTGATGATTGTATGTTTATTTACTACTGATTTCTTCCAATAAGAAAAAAAATTGGTTTCTGAAAGATACCAAAAGAAAATATATTCTCACCTTTAAATGAACTCTGGTGGTAGTCATAAACTTTCAGTCAATGATCCAGCTCTTTAAAGATCTTCAAGCTTCTTAGTATTATTTTGCGTGGTAAGTCTTGTAGATGATTAAAAAGAGAACATAATTAGAGACTAATTAATAGTACTCTATGTATACTTATTATTGGAAATTAATCGGTTTTAAAAATAAAATTCAAAAATTGAAATTCCAAATATATACCAAATCTAAGGGTGTTCAATCTTTATCAATAGGCTGTATAAAAGTTTTGTTAAATGCTTGGAATTTAGATCAAACCCCTCTTACAAGGATTGCAGCAAGATATAAGTGGTTTGTAATCTATCAGCTGTTACATCAAAGTCTTTAGTTACCTTCCAATTATTTGAAATTGTACTTGAATTTTTTGGTCATGGTTCAAATCTTTTCACTACTGAGACCCATCTATACTTGGAGTGAGATTCTTTTGTGATTTTGGCACTTTCCTATAATCTTCCATTTATGCTAGCCCCTTTGTGCTGATATCTCAGACTTTTTGAAGGTCTATAAAAATAACGTCATTGCCCAGTATTATTAATTATTTTCAAGACTATCAGTTTTATCATCAGCCTCTTTGCTTTGTATTCTTCCCTTCCTGCTTCCTGCTAACCCTTACTAAGTTTGCACTTCTGTTGCTCTTGTTAACATAAAAGGGAAAAAAAAAGATTTGTTTTGACAATTATACAAACCTAACTTTACACTTAATCTGTATTTGATGAGAGAAGGAGGAGGGAATATTTTACAAAGTGTTATCTCATCAATTAAGCAAGACTTCCTCTTAAGACCTAATGTAATCTTTCTGATTGGCTTTCTATCAGTAAATAAATTAGTGACTGACACTGCTGAAACTTTTTAGTTTATTGGCTTGTTTCTTTTACCTTCAGTTCTGTGCCTTTGCTTCTGAGTCTTCTTGTAATTATTATATTTAGATGAAGATATATGAAAGCAAACTGCACTTGAATTTCACTTACTTGCTGCAATTTGAACCCTTCACTGAAAATTTTGGAAGTTTGGTAATTTTCAAGAACTTGAATGCTAAAAACATGCTCCGGGGTCCCATTAGTAACCACAGAAAATTTGGTAGCCATAGCTCCGACCATCATTGGGTTATATGATAACACACAGACTAAGAAGACGTTTGGTGAATTATGAATGAATGGCTTGGCTCTCTGAACAAAGATTCTTGGTGGGTTTTCTATGAGTTTAGGACTTTAGACGATCAAGCCTGAATATTCTTTAGTGAGCTTACAATAAAGTAGGTTTTTCTGATAGTTAGCATATACTTATTCTAGATTTGTTATTATGCAGTAAACCTTAGCTATAACAAACTCATGAGGAGAAGGAGGTGGTCATTTAAATCGAAAGATTGTTTCATCTGATGACTCCCCCTTATTTGGTGAAGAAGAAATAAATTTGGTAGTTCACTGCATTTAATGAGCATTGTTCAGTAGATCCAAAGGCACTTCAATAGCCCCTCATTATATTTTTGATTTTGAGAACATACTCTTCCATGAGCTCCTGTTGCACTTATGCTCCTGAATAACTTGCAGCTTTCTCTTCAGTGACAATATATTCCTCTGACACTCCCCTGAAAGAGTAGACTTGAGAATTCTACATTTAAAAGCCATGACAGAAAAGCATCCAAAAAAAATGTGGTAAACAAAGGAAGAAAAACGTGACCACGCGTACATGCTAGAATTCCTTTTAACCAACATTTTCTGTCAGTCTAGGCAAATGTATGATCAGTGATTAGTTCACGTATTTATTCAACTTTGCTATGTAAATAAGAAATTTTGTTTTGGTTCACATGTTCACTGCATTTATTGAACCTACTTCAGTAAATCTGAAGTCAGTTTAGATGGATCTACAAGTTCATCAAAGCTTAAATTTGTTATATTGAGGTTCATTATAGCAAGTATTCACTATACTTCAGAAATTCATGGATAACTAAGGTTCTCTCACATAATAGTCCATCTGTCACTAATATTAGCGGAGATAGTAGAGAAGAATTTGCTTTCTAAAATTGAAAAGCATCAGGGGGGGGTCATTATTCTACTATCTGAATGACTTTGGGCATGTATGATGTGTAGAAAGTAAATTCTGCTGACCCGAAGAGTTCATAAGACATATTTGGATCATGCTAGATTGTTATGGAAAAGAAAGATGTCATCGACATATCTGAGAAATGAATGCTTATATTGATACAAGAATTACTTATCTTTATTTTTGCTCATTTTGTATTACTTATATTGGAACCATGCTAAATTGCATCAGAAATCATAAAATATATAATGATACCTCCAACAAGGTATTTATTTCAAATATTCATCTGCATATACCTGTAAAAAATGACTGGGTTATTTATGTATGGATCAGTATTTGGGAACATAAAGATGTTTTATTTGGTGATTTATTTTTATTAAGGTGATTTATTTTCTTATTAATTTGAGTACTATAGTTTGAATTTTTTTCTTTTTTGTTTTTTTTTTCTTTTTTTTTTCTGTTTTAAAGGTTGGTTGGATATAAAGTCTTCAGACAAAATGTCATGTAAGAAAAGTCACCACTGATATCATGCGCTATGAAAAAAGAGTCATAGGAAGGAACTCAATTTTATTAAAAATATAACTTATTTCATAACAAAATGAAGTTGAATAAATAATATTCAACTTTATTGGAAGAAAAAAATAAGGCCAAATTTGACAAATCATTCAGATTTTAAACCATTTTGACATTGTTGTCATACTATGTTGTCATACTATTTCTAATCAATTCTTTTTCTGGAATTATTGTGATGACTTATAAACAATCATCATTATTGATAATGCATTTAACCATTTCTGCAAGTTTTTGGCCAGAAACGTCTCCAACCATCTAGCAAACTCTCTGGAGATCATAAAATTGGCTACAGTTAGAAAGACTCTTTCACTCTTCTCTTAGTTGCTTATACTTCATTCCTTTGACACATTAAAATTTTCATGTAATATTAATTATGACAATAGACTTAAATTTTCATTACAACTCCTATTTATTTATAGCTCATTTCACATGGACCAATTCATTATAACTAAGAAGTTGTAACAGGAATCAGACAAAATTAAGATACAACCAATTATACAAGTAAACGTACCAATTTGCATATATGTTTTTCAAAAGGATAGATATAAACAAGTTAAAGAATTTTAAAACTTTGTGATAATGAATTAGCTTGTAGTTACTGACATGTAGAACCTAACTGTCTAAAACTTTTATCTCCTTTCAAAATGTATGTCTGGTTTTATATAAGGAGGAAGATGTACCTGGCATAATTTGCCCAAGTGGAAAAAATGCAGAAAATTGTACACATGATACAAATTTGAATCTTGAACTTACTCCCACTGTTTGGCTTGGATTCCATCCCTAAATATACCTCAGATTAACTGTCTACAAGTTTTACAAATACAGTCCTTATGATTTCAACTCTTGTATAACACACGGGCCAAATGGTTTAATTAACAGTATTTATTGACCATTATACAATATTGCTTGAGGTTTAGCCATATCAAGGGAAATAACTTAACGAATTGTTCCCCTTTTTCCAAGGTTCACTAGGCAAATCTTTCAGCCATTTTTTTTCTTCATAAAAGAATGAATGTCTAAGTGTCAAAAACAAAACTAGAAATAAAATTTTTATGCAACATATTTTACCGTCTAACTTATGCATTTTTTTCCCAAATATTTTGATTTAAAAAATGCAGGTGCTCATTATCTATAGAAACAATCTTTATACATAATTATAGGTAAAAAAATCAAAGCCCCATCCAGGGAGGGATATTAGCTATGGTAGAAGATTATGTATGGTTTTTCAATTAAATGTAAGATTGATTCAACAGTTTGCGAAAGGGACTCATCAGGTGAAAGTTTGAAGTAATCAGTCAACCAGATCAAAAGGTTATTTCTCTAAAATCTTGTCCTATTTTTAGTTCGCCATTTGTTTTCTTCAAGGAAGAATTGACTAAAGTACATAAGTAACAAAATAAAAAAAGTGTGCACAAAATAAAACATGAATAAGACGTATGTGCTGTATGATATCTTTGGGAGAGGTTATATTTTTTGGTTGAGTTAGGGGGGTAATTATTATAATTGTAAATTCTACAGAATAATGCAAACAAATGAATAAAATGAAAACATCAAGCCCTTAAATACTTCTTCAAAAATGAAGTAGTATTTAAATTTTCCCAAAGTACATGTCTTAGCCTTGTGCCAGACAGACTTATTGTCTTGTTCACTGAAGATACAATTCTATTTGACCTAGGAGAATTGAAAAAAAAAATGACTCTTCCACGAAGTAGAATGTTTGTTGTAATGATTTTTTAACAGTTATATTGCCTTTTTGTACTACTGTTGATGGTAATCCTCTTAGTGTTATTGCTATCCATTAGTCTACAAACATTGTCCAAAAATGAACAACAAAAACGTTCCTAGGCAGTGTTTTATTTATTTATTTATTCATTTAGTGTAGCCAATTATTAAAAAGAGCATATGATGTCATTGTCTGAACTAAAGATGAAAGGTAGACAATGATGGCATAGTGATCTCCATCTTATCACTATCCAACTATAGGACATACCACCCAGGTTGGATGAGGACCACAACAGGTGTTATGCTACCCATAAGTTTGGTTCCCCCCATATTAAAATTATGAGATCTGAACAGTAAGTTTATATTGAAACATAAGCACATTAAGATATGTTCAAATATTTTAAATATAGATCTCTGTTGCGATTCATTCTGAGAAAACAGTTCAATGATAGTTCTAAACATCATGGAGTAGGTGACGTCATTTTAAATTGACATCAAAAGTAAAGCATTCAATCATATCTGAGCTGTTGTCCAATGCAATCAGTTTTTGATCAATGAAAATGAATGTTCATCGTCACAGATCTTTTGGAACAATATTTACAAACTCATCATCATCATCATCATCATCATCATCATCATCATCATCATCTGGCTCCAAGTCATTTCCAGTGAGTTCAATACATAATCTTTCAGCTACAAAACATTGTTCTCCTTTAAAAACTTGATTGATTTCAAAATCATGAGGATGTTTGATGATAAACATACTTACTAATATTTTGTCTATGATGACAAAACTTGAACAGTGGTGAAGTTGAATTTAAAAATCCAAGTATACTGTTTACACAAATAAAACATCTGAACAACTTAGAATTCCACTTACAGCCCCCAAATTTATCCAGACAAAAAAGATTATTTAACCTAAAACAGCCTACTGGAAGTAGCTGGAGACATGTATACAAAAGCATACTGAAAGTCTTTTTTGTGATTTCTGGTCTTCAAATTGAATTTGTTTGGTTCAACATTTTTTCTGTCTTGTGATATTAAAAATCAACTGATCTACATGGTATAGGTGTGCCACTGGATTCATTCAAAATAATTTGAATGAATCATCACTGCCAGTACCGTATGAGGTAAGTTAGCTTTTTGATGTAATCATGTGCATACAATTCATACTTGTTAAATGTAATTTATTTTTATCTTAATACTTGATAACCCAAATATGAAAGATTTGTATTCTAAATTTAGTACATTACAGTAGCTTTAGAAAGTGTAGTTAAAGTTATGGTTGCAAACCTAAAGTACTGAGAGGTTTATCAAATGAGCATAAGGCAGTGTCCCATAGGTTGTAATTTGCAATTGATTCATTGAACACGTTTTTTATTACTGGACTCCGCGTTATTAGTAATTGTAGATATTCTAGCTCATAGGTTACCTGTTGGAATTATAAATAAATTCTATTTTTCAAGTAGAATACTTGATCATTCCCTTGATTTATTCAAATACCTCTTTAATTACACTAATTAAAACATAATTTACTTCTCTTTCCTTCATACTGTGTTGTGATAAAGGACTGTGAGATCTTACACTGTATGGAAGCACAGTTTATTATTGGTTGTTAATAAAAGATTTTGAGAAAAAAGAATTTCTCAGTCTTTATTTTGATTTGAGAGGACAGCTAAACTCTAACAATATAATTGAGTGTCAAATAAAAATAATTTTCATTTAAACTGATTCAATGAAAGTATTATCAATTTTTTATTCCTTCACCATGACTTGTATTTGCAAGGAAGATTTCTTTTTTTAAATTTCAAAACAAACACAAAATTTGTATTTACATCTTCCATGCATGAAATTATCATAAGTAGATTTGGAAGGCCTTACACAGGTGGAGAATTTTTACCATAACTTCCACACAGGTCGGTTAAAAAAATAATAAAGCAACCGATAAATTAAACTGAAGATTGGTAGTAGTCGTACAAACTAACAATAATGCTCTCTAATACTTCATTGAATAAAATCAATTGAAAAATATTTTCATTTGACACTTTTTAAGATATTTTTCAATTTATAAGAATTGATGCAAAAACGGCTCCTTTATACCTACACACATGACACAATGATGGTGTTAGGCAGGTGCTCGTATGCATATGCCTCACACCATCCCCATAAAGCATTCTCTGGGACTGCTTCTCTGATGTCACTTCAATAGCATTTCCATTCGTCATTGAAGGTTTGTTTTCTAACTGGCTAGCTCTCTGATGTCACTTCAATTGCTTTTTACAAGATTTTTAGGCAATTAAAGCTATATCTGGGAACTAACCAATTGAAATACTCAAGTCAGAAAACAAACCTTCAATTGCAGAGGTGAAAAAGTAATTGAAGCCACCTCAGAGAAGTAGTTCTAGGAAATGCTATATCGGAATTTTATGAGGCACATGTACATATATGTGTACAAGTATATATGCATATGCATTGTGTGTATATATGTATAAAGTGGACGTATTTGCATTATAGAACTTTATTGTATTGGACATTTTTGCATTTGGGGCCATTTTCAATGGACATTATGTATTTGTACTAAACTCAGCAACAAAAGTTCAAAGTGATAAAAACAATGATACAACAATACTGATGTCAGTGGTTGTACTTTGGAAAAGAGTAATTGTTTTCTGAAAGTACTGGAGGATTTTGTTCCAAGGAACAAGCATAAATATATCTTTGAGGGCACATTTTCTCCACCAAGATTGATGTAGAATGTTGAACACATCCTTTTTCATCATTATTGTTTACCATCTCATTCAACATAGTGTATATGCTGGAGTAATTGATGTACGATACTTTCACCAATTCAAAAAGATGATGTCAAGGTATGGATGATAATTTTTCTGACAAATAATGTGTAGATAGAATTGCTTAATGGCTTAGGTTTGTTGCCTTTCTCACATTGAATTCAAAACATGGACAGTGTAAACTATTCTTCAGTAGTTAATCTACCATCATGATAATGACAAGTTGCTTTTATTTGTTCCATAACTGACTTATATAACCTCACCAAACCTAACTTATATTCTTTGTTGTTAGATTTAAAAAAATACAGTTTTAAATGATCAAGTTTTTTGCTTCCAATTAAACAATGAAATTTTGTAAAAAAAATTTACTGATGAGGTAAAAAAAAAACTGTGATCAGATTAAATTTCAAAATTTGTGAAAAACATGCAGTTTTGAGGTATCCTGACAAACAGTGCAACAAAATCTAGCATGGAAATGTTTTGAATATAATGCGGAAAAGGTGACAATCACCATTTGTTTAACTGTCGAGAGTGTTGTCCTTGTTTTAGTAAATTAAAATATGGCAATGCTATATTAAACTAAATTTAGAAACAAATGTTGGATGGCAATTAAAAGTTGTCTTTCCATATCATCAAAAAATTGAAACTTCAGAGAAAATCCATATCTATCACCGATTTTCAAGAAAATGAAGACTAACTATTTAATAAATCCAGTTTCTTAATGTTGAATAAACAAGTAATTGTTGAAATAATGCAGACCTTTTTTTTTTAAATGTAATTGAAAAAAAACTTGAATTTCAAAAATTCATAATGATATTGTAAAAAATGTAAGACAATTGCAAAAAATCAGAAAGAAAGTTATTTACAAATGTTGTAAATGAGGCATCTCATTGTATGAATTAAAAAAGGATATTTTTATCCACTAATTTAGAAATCATTTTTTTATGATAGATTTTTTTCCCCAAGTAATGGTGATAATGTTCTATGATGCTATTTACTCGTGGGCCCCTTCAATGTCTTAGGCTCTACACCATGGCATAGTGAATAGGCTAATCCAGCCCTGCATACAAGTGTCACATATCTAACTAGCAGAAGTTTCTGCTATTGCCTAGAACAAAACATCAGAGAGGTAACATAACTGTGACACTATGATCATATACACACAAGCATTTTTTCCTCATAACCAATGAACATTTATATCAAGTTTGAGTGAGGATGGCGAAAGTTTATGCTATCTTTTGAAATGGAAAGAAGTTTTGGGAACACGGTATAGGAAAATCAGGAATTGTGCAATTGCAATGCAGCCACTTTCAATATTTGCTCCCGAGATTTGTTGATGGACATGGCAAAACATATTCAGACTGGGATTGAGTTTTGAATTCATGACTAAGTACAGTTATTTGATAGATGAAGATTATTTAACCATAACCAATCTAATCTGAATAAATATCAGCTCAAGTTTTGCAGTTCACATATATTGTAAATCAAATCCCCACATTAGAATCAATTCATTTGCTTTCACTTTAAAAGTTATTTTTTTCTCGAGAATGAAAAATATCCAGAGGGAATGGAGATCTCATACAGTCAAAGCGGATCAAACTACAAAAAAATAGTCAAATAGGAAAAAAATACATTTTCATAACAAATTAGTTTCCTTGGTTTAGCTGAATCACAACAAATTAATATGTAGTTGGAAAAAATGATCAATGAAATTATTTATAAGTTGAAAAATATAATCAAAACTGATAGATTTTAAACTTTCACACACAGTACACACATAGAAACAAGTGCACCATCAGTCTTTTAACATCTGTCATTGGGCATTGACTTCCCCAGGATTCAAAAGAACTCTCTATCATGGGTGTTTTGGGGCCAGTATTTTCTGAATTTGTCTAGTTCATCTTTCCATGTTGTTTTTTGTCAGCTTCGGATTCACATGTTGTTTCTGGGGATCCATGTTGCGAGTCGTGATGTCCATCGATTGTCTTTCATTCTCACAACATGATCAGCCCATTGCCATTTGAGTTTTCTAATGGATTCTATGATGTCTCTGACCCCCAGTTTTCTTCCTGATATATTGTGCTGTCTTGTGGTCTCTCCATGCAAGGTTGAGCATGATTCTCTCATGAGCATGTTGCATGCTTCTCAGTTTGTGGGTTAGTCTTTTGGTTAAGTTCCATGTTTCAGCTCCATAGGTGACTATCGGGAGGATGCATTGGATGTATACTCTTCTTTTTAGGATTATTGGGATCGTCTTGTTTTTGAAGGTTGCTTTGCTGAAAGCTTGCCATTCTAGGGTGATTCTCCGGTTGATTTCTTCTTCCTTAGTGGATTTTATAGAGATTTGTTGTCCTAGATAGATGAAGTAGTCTACTCTCCCCAGTTTTGCATCTTTGATTTTGACAGTTATGTCACTATTCTTGATGTGATTGTTGCACATGACTTTTGTTTTACTGTCATCTGCAAATCTGTGGTTGCTCAGATTACTCGCCGTCTATTTTGATTCCTCTATTTTCCTAGTCCATGTTCCAGAAGATCATCTCGAGACAGGCTGTGAAGAGTTTGGGTGAGATGGTATTGCCTTGTCTTACTCCTTTTTGGGGTTGGAAGGGTTCTGAGTCTTTATGTAGCCTGATAAAGGAGCTGCTGTGATTGTATATATGTTGCAGTACTCTGACGTATACAAGGTCTACACCTTGTAGAGTAATAACTTTCATGACCATGGGAATTTCTACAGAGTTGAATGATTTCTTGAAGTCTATAAATGCTACAGCAGATGGCATTTTGTATTCAGCTGCTTTCTCTTTCAGCTGGTTTATTGAATGGAGATGGTCCATGTTTGAGTAGCTTCTTCTAAATCCAGCCTGTTCCCGTGGTTAGTTTTTCATCTAGTGTTTTAGTGATGATTTTTGTGAACAGTTTATAAATGCAGTTGAGTAGGCTTATTGGCTTGTAGTTGTTGAGGTCTTTGGTGTTTCCTTTTTTTTTTATGTAGAAGCACTATGATGGCCGTGTTCCATTTTTCTGGGACTATACTCGGTCTTAGACACTGATTAGCTAGCTTTTTGTGGACGATCTTACCAGCTTTTTTGAATAGATCAATGGTGATGTTATCTGATCCAGGTGCCTTTCCTTTTTTGTTTGTTTGATTGCTTGTTTCACCTCCCTGGGAAGTCTTCAAACTGATTGTCTGTATCTTGCGTATCTTGGTCGTTGCTTAGTTGCCCAAGTCTTGAAGAGTAGAGTTCTTGGTAGAATTCTTGGGCGCATTCGACAATTCTGTCTCTGTCTGTCTCCGTTTTCTTTTAGTGTGTTAGTTATTTGTTTCTCTCCTATACTGAGAGCTTTATTCATTGCTTTAAAGCTCTAATATTTTTCGAGAGTGGTTTCGATGATAGTTGCCCTATACCTTCTTTTGTTTTCTCTTAGTTTCTTTTTGATTGTTTTGTTTAGATCGGCCTCCTCTATTTTTTCCCCTCGTGGTTGTTGGTAGTTTGAGGTTTCCGTGCTTTTCAATGAGTTTCCTGGTTTTGTCTGAGATTTTACTGATGGTCTGTGTGTTTCTCAGTTTAATCATATCAGCAGCTTCGATAAGAGAGGTTGTTATTTTGTTGTGGAGTTTGTTGATGTTGGTGTCGTTTTCATCAGTAAGGATTTTAAATCTGTTTTTCAATTCTAGCTTGAAGGGTTGGGTGAGTTCTTTTGGTACGGTTAGTGGTTGAGGTTTGGTGTGGAATATTCTTCTGCGTTGGTATTTACTTGCATCTTATAGCTTATCATTCTATGGTCACCTCCTATGTTCACTTGGTTTAGAATTTGAATGTCTTTGATGGTGTGGCTTTTGTCCGTTAAAATGTAGTCTATTTCGTTTTTGATTTCGTGGTCGAGACTCTTCCGAGACCATTTTCTATTGGATTTCTTTTTGAAGATTGTATACATGATTTTCAAGTTGTTTGTGGTTGTAATGTTCACAAGGTCCTCACCTCTCTCATTCCGACTTTTGTATCCAAATTCTCCAAGGCAGCGTTCGTTTCCTTGTCCTTCTTGTGCACTGAAATTTCCCATGATGATGTTGAAGTATTTTTGGTAAATAATGTCAGCATCTATAATAGAAGTCGCCAATATATTCAAACCAATGAGCAAACAACCCATTAGCAAAGTCTTAGATGAAACCAGAAATATTGTGGGAAAATGCAGAAACCTCAACCCACCGATAAAAAATTGAAGTGACTAAACTCAATAAATTAATCAAGAAAAAACGAAGGGAAGGCAGAAGAGGATACATGACGGCACTCATCAAATCAATTCTCGAAAGAGGTCGGGGCTTCAAAGTTATAAACAATGGCCTCAACTCAGGAAGAAAGCAAATAACCAGCATACTCGAGGAAAATGGATTGTTGAACGCGCTAAAGAATTTTTGCCAAAAACTCTATTCGTCCAAACAAGGACTACAAAACAATGAACAGGATATGCAAGACGTAAGCAATCAACTCGAGGACTTCCCACAAGTAACCCCATGGGAAGTGAAACAAGCCATTAAACAGACAAAAAAAGGAACTGCCCCTGGACCAGACAACATCACCATCGACCTACCTCAAAAAGCAGATAAGATCATCTCTAGGAAACTGGCTGTCCTTTTCAACTTGTGTCTAAAATATAGTAAAGTCCCAGATGATTGAAACATTGCAATCATAATGCTTTTATACAAAAAAAGGAAACCCAAAAGACCTCAACAACTAAAGGCCTATAAGCCAACTCAACTGCATATACAAACTTTTCATCGCCAACCGAATCACAGAAACACTTGATGAAAACCAACCCAGAGAGCAAGCTGGCTTTAGAAGAAGCTACTCGACCGTTGACCACCTGCATTCGATAAATCAACTGAAAGAAAAAGCAGCAGATTATAAACTACCACTCGCTGTAGCATTTATCGACTTAAAAAACTCAGAAATTCATTAAGGCCAAGGAGGCCATCACTCGACAAGGTGCAGATCCAGTATATGTCAAGGTGCTGAAACATATATACAATCAGAAGCTCCTTTATCAGGCTACATGAAGACTCAGACCCCTTTCAGCTCCAGAAAAGAGTAAGACAAGGTGATACCAGCTCACCTAAACTCTTTACAGCCTGTCTCGAGATGATCTTCAGAAGACTAGACTGGGAGAGTAAAGGGATTAAAATAGACGGAGAGTATCTGAGCAACCTCAGATTTGCAGACGACATTACCCTTTTCGCAGAGAACCCGCACGACCTCCAACAAATGATAGGTGAACTAAATGAAAGTTGGCCTACACATGAAATTCAGCAAGACGAAGATCATAGTGTGATTCTTCGCTTAATTTCTTCTTCTTTTGAGGGTCTCATCGAGATTCGTTGTCCTACGTAGATGTAGTTAGTGATGTACTTCCTCCAGTTCTGTATCCTCGATTCTGATCTCAGTGTTTTTATCCCCGATGTGGTTGTTGCACATGATCGTCGTCTTGCTGAAGTTCATGTGTAGGCCGACTTTCTTGCTCTCTTCATTTAGTTCATCGATCTTTAGTTGGGGGTCTGCGAAAAGGGTAATGTCGTCTGCAAATCTGAGGTTGCTCAGATACTCGCCGTCTATTTTAATTCCTTTACTCTCCCAATCTAGTCTTCTGAAGTAGGCTGTGAAGAGTTTGGGTGAGCTGGTATCACCTTGTCTTACTCTTTTCTGGAGCTAAAAGGCGTCTGAGTCTTCATGTATAATGATAATCTCCAAATCATTGATTAAGTTGTTTATTAAAGATAAAATTGTTGTCTTTTGCATTGTTGATTGATTTGCAACTTCATGTCTTGGGCTAGTAGAAGCTGCGACTATACTTGCCCCAGGTGGTGACTATGCTACCAAGCGATATTCACAAGGTAATCTTTGTTATATCCTATATCAACGCGAATGCATTAAGACCTGCATTCAAATATCATATCTTAAGCAGTAAGGATTGTGAAAAGGATGATTTTGGGTACAAAACTTTTCTTGCATTGTTTGAAAATTGTGTTATCGGTGTGAAAAAAACTGCAATATTTAAGAGTGATTTTGTCAGGGTAACACGCTTCAGATCGTGCAACATTTATCGATCTATGACGAGAATTATGACTGCTATGTGTTTGTTGGGGTGATTTTTTAGACAGAAAATCATTACCAAGATTTTAGAATAGATTAGCGATACTTAACAGGATTTTGATCCTGAATTTATTAATTCCAAGAGATTTTTGACTAAAACTTGCACACACTTGTGTGAATTGAAATATATCTGTGAATTAGATTTTCTACAAGTAGGTTCACCTGGGAATACATACATCAGTTATACCATATTCTCTGAATTACCTCATTTACTAAAGAAGGAAATGATTCACGTCGTTAATACGAATTATCCCCCACCCTAAGCCAAATCTTCGATAATTATTGCGAACTCATGAAAAGATTAGTAATCATCAAATTGTAAAAATAAAGCAAGTTGATTGGAAACCCAAGACAGATTTTAGACGAGGATAAAATGAGTCGTTTCACGTTGGAAGATTTCGCCACCAATGTGGAGACTTTAAATATGCTGTGACCCTGCAGACTTTGTAATGCTGATGGGTATTCATTATCTCACCTTACTAAGTACAGCACTTATGAAACCAGTACAGCTGGGTGCAAGGAGCTTATATTGTGGAAATTATGTGCTAGTACTAAGCACCAATCTAGTGATTGTTACCTTAAAGATAATAAACTCATTCCTGGCTGTAAACGCTGTGGAACGAAAAGCCACCTCTATGTATTATGTCCCAATTTAAATAAAAATAAGAAATCTTGACTTTAGATCTACAAAGACATGGAGACGATTACTACTTTTTCATCCCCTGTTCAGTTACTTAATGCGAAATTACATCCAACACCTAGCAAATACAAATTAATTATTTTGCCAGACCACCCAACACCTAGCAAATAAATCAATTAATTTGCCAGACCACCCAACACCTAGCATATACAAATTAATTATTTTGCCAGACCACCCAACACTTAGCAAATACAAATTAATTACTTTGCCAGACCACCCAACACTTAGCAAATACAAATTAATTACTTTGCCAGACCACCCAACACCTAGCAAATACAAATTAATTATTTTGCCAGACCACCCAACACCTAGCAAATACAAATTAATTATTTTGCTAGACCACCCAACACCTAGCATATACAAATTAATTATTTTGCCAGACCACCCAACACTTAGCAAATACAAATTAATTACTTTGCCAGACCACCCAACACCTAGCTTATACAAATTAATTATTTTGCCAGACCACCCAACACTTAGCAAATACAAATTAATTACTTTGCCAGACCACCCAACACCTAGCAAATACAAATTAATTATTTTGCCAGACCACCCAACACCTAGCAAATACAAATTAATTATTTTGCCAGACCACCCAACACCTAGCAAATACAAATTAATTACTTTGCCAGACCACCCAACACCTAGCAAATACAAATTAATTATTTTGCTAGACCACCCAACACCTAGCAAATACAAATTAATTATTTTGCCAGACCACCCAACACCTAGCATATACAAATTAATTACTTTGCCAGACCACCCAACACCTAGCAAATACAAATTAATTATTTTGCCAGACCACCCAACACCTAGCAAATACAAATTAATTATTTTGCCAGACCACCCAACACCTAGCATATACAAATTAATTATTTTGCCAGACCACCCAACACTTAGCAAATACAAATTAATTACTTTGCCAGACCACCCAACACCTAGCAAATACAAATTAATTATTTTGCCAGACCACCCAACACCTAGCAAATACAAATTAATTATTTTGCCAGACCACCCAACACCTAGCAAATACAAATTAATTATTTTGCTAGACCACCCAACACCTAGCAAATACAAATTAATTATTTTGCCAGACCACCCAACACCTAGCAAATACAAATTAATTACTTTGCCAGACCACCCAACACCTAGCAAATACAAATTAATTATTTTGCTAGACCACCCAACACCTAGCAAATACAAATTAATTATTTTGCCAGACCACCCAACACCTAGCAAATAAATCAATTATTTTGCCAGACCACCCAACACCTAGCAAATACAAATTAATTATTTTACCAGACCACCCAACACTTAGCAAATACAAATTAATTACTTTGCCAGACCACCCAACACCTAGCAAATACAAATTAATTATTTTGCCAGACCACCCGACACCTAGCAAATACAAATTAATTACTTTGCCAGACCACCCAACACTTAGCATATACAAATTAACAATTTTGTCAGACCATCCAATGCTTAGCAAATACAAAATTAACAACTTGCCAGACCATCTTGAGTCTAGCAAATATAAAATCAATAATTTACTAGATCATCAAATGTCTAGTAAATACAAAATTAGCTATTTTGCCAGATCATTAAGCGTCTGGCAAATACAATTCTGTTACACTATCCAACGTATAGCAAATACTAAGGCCACTTCCTATTCGACTTTAGGTTATTGTGGCTGGCCAATGTGGTTTTTAGGTCATGACAACTTGTTATCTACGGTACTGTGCTGCGACTTTGATAGACACTTTACATTCATTTTATCAAATCAATGTAACAATGGCACATTGATGCGAACCTAAAAGTTGAAATTTCTATCTGATCAAAAAAATCGAAAGGAATCCCTACATTCATCCTTATCATTATCTTTGGACATACATATAAGTACTCTTACCAATATACGTGAAATGAAATCAAACTCTTTATAGTGGTGCACGTCGAAATTCTTCAACTGCAACTGGAAGAGCTTGTGAAAATTTATATTACATAAACTGTACCAAAAAATACTTATAACTACCCATTGATATTTTTACTTGCTGGCTAATATTGCTGATTGGTCTTACAAGTTTAAGAATAAACACTACTTAATTTGCATAGTCATGAATCGTATGACCTAATGGATTAATATGTCTTTACTATCACACCTGACAACTACGTGAATTGCCATTAACAAATCGGGTTACTTGTCATTTTTAGCATCGATCGATCAGAGAAATAATTCATTGCACTTCTATAAAATGCTTTCTCAATTGTTATCTCTCGCATTGCTGATTGAGTTGCAACTTATGTGTGAGTTTTGATGGGCCCTTGTTTGAGGCCTTCATAATTGGTACCAAAAGAGGCTCCAGACCCCAGCAAAAAAAGGCGCAAATTTGCTTGTCCATATCCAAAGTAAAAATATCTGCAGCGTCCAGCAAAGTGCAGACGTATCGGGACCTATTAAAAACGTGTTTTGCTGGAATTTGCCCGGGCAGGGGGAAAGTCCATGTATTGCTGTCCCCTGCCCGAATTCTCCAATCTCAGTCCGGCTAGTTTATATCATTTGCTTTGATTTGCGACTTCCACATTGGTTAAGCGGTGAAATAGACTGGGCTGCTTTTATATAGAGAATTTGTAACTTTAACAACGAAAATGTTCTGGTTCTGAAAAAAATGAGACAAAAAGATGGACTTTGACTGACATCGCGGACTTTCACTGCCCTTTCTATCTGGATTCACACTGGAAAAGTTTTTACATTTTCGTGTGCATTCAAAACACAAAGATGCTATAATTCTTCAGAGCGCGTAGTGATATTCATCAATTCTGTGATCAACACAAATCAACCCACAAACTTGCAAGAAATTGTTTCCATTCTACACACATATTTAACTACAATTTCAAACAACTGTTAACTGGAATCACTTAGAATTCCTGCAGGAGCCCCTATTTTCACAACCCACCTTTTCTTCCTCTTTTGTTTCTCCACCCTTCAATTACTTGAATAAAGATCTGGGTTTATTACAAAACTGAGGTCTTTTGTTTTATAATATATTATTTGTTTTTTCAGACGAATGTAACTCTGCAGATTTCGTCACTGATGAGTTTGAGACCGCATATTATTCATTTTAATATTCAAAATACGACATGTCATATGTAACAACTTTATGAATTGTCCATTTCTTTTCAGAATGCCATTATCAGAAGTCTACGTGTGAAATAGCATGTGTTGATAGATAAGATATGTGCTCTGATATAAATGAAATCATAACGACTGGTGATTTACTGTATGCTCCCTGCAAAGATGAAGCTTTCCGGTGAGTTCACTCTTTCTCTCAGATCAATCCATTAATGCTCGATTTTTGGAGATTTTTATTATCTTCTTTGAATCATTCTGTCTAAAGACGAGTCACTTTTAATTCTCAGATTACGTGTCAACCTCCATAGATTAAAGCGGATGAGCTTTTCTTACGAACTAAGTTTTTTAAAAATGTTCAATCAATTTTGTTGGCTGGCAGAAGTCATAAAAATATCGAGGCCGATAAATGAACAAAAACTAGCCGATGAGGAGTAGAAACGATTTTATTATTATTGTTCATTCCAAATTTTCTGACATCAATCACAATTTTAAAGACTCCTGGAAGATCATCTTTTGATAACTGCTATCTCATTTCTTGATTTATATTGATGACTTTTGGTAAGGGAACTTTTACAAGTACAAAGGCGATAGTAATGATTCTAGTGAATGGACAGTTTGCTCATATTCTAAATATGCGTTCTTAAGTTCGAAATCTATTCGGGATATTTGACCTGAAATATGATTCCGCACTCTGCATTGTTTGTGAACACCAAATTTTTTGAGCATCGGTTGTCCTCCCAATGTTGATCGTTTCAATTAGATTCCAGCGAGGTTGTTCATTGTGGCCTGAGATGAAGAACTTTCAGAATCGTTGCAAACTTTTACTGTGTAAATTTGCTTTGTCTGATCCATCTTTAACACAAAGAAACGGGTGGGAACTAATGGTCTCACGTATTGCAGAATTCAAGACCTAAAATTACTGCAACGTTAAGAAATTTTCTGACGCTTCTCAGAAAAAGAATAATAGGATTCAAATAATAGATAAAGACATTATGATTAATATATTACTTAAATGGCAGAGGAGAAAATAGCATATGACTTTTAAACTAATATTGATTTCCACCAAAGAATTCTGGTATAAATAAAATGAGAGTATTTTTTAACAATAAATAATTTTCAACTTAGTATTTCCCCTATTCTACACATAATTTCACAAAAAGTAATCGCTAATGTCCGAAATTATTCGATTTACCAAGAAATAGAAAATAACATAGTATTTTATTGTATGGTTTTGGTGCTCTCCTTCAATTTTATAAATGTTCTTATTGTAAGGAAACTAGAACGAGCATATAATGATTATATCGCATAATTCTAATTTTGTTTACATGATACGATTTCAGAGAAAGTTTCTCTCCAAATTCTTTATATTCTGTTATCTCGTCGAAATTTCTATTCAACGGGAGGATTTGTTCAAAACTAACACAAATAATTTCCATGTTGCTAGTTGATTCTTTCGAATATCCTTTTTATAATTTAATCAAAGATGTTAATGCAGAAGGAATTTCGTTTGAATGGTCTTACAAAAGACCCTTTATTTCCATCTATTAAGAAAAAAAAAACAAAAAAAACAACTCGTAGATTTTCTTGTAAAAAATTATTTTGTATTCTGCAATTTATTTCTTATTTATTTCTAGCCGAAACCTCTTACTCTTTATCAGATAACTAGTTAACTAACGCGAAAAAAAATCACGGCTATATTCAGATTTCTACTACTTCTGACCAATCATTACTAATTTTTGACTACTAATTTCTTTCATCTTTTTCGATCACATCGTAACTGTGTCAATCTAGAACAGAGAGTAAACAGTGGGGATCAGAAATGAAGGAAAAGCTCTTGGCGAGACTCGAATTCACGTTTCTTTTGGAACAGGGGAACCTGCTTGAATAAATGATAAAAAATACAATAGTCTTCTCAGTGGAATAGTCCACTGTTTCAAATGGTGGATTGTAGATATTTTTATACGGGAACTTGTAAGCTTGAGAGGAAGAGTCCATGGTTACAGACAGAGAAACCAAGAAAACCACAGTGTTCATGATCTAAATAGTTATTTCTCAATTATTTTGTTTAGAATTTTCTAAGAAAAGTTGTTGGTACAGTAAAACATTGATTCATTAGGGCCAATAAAAGTGGTTGCACTCCCTGGAATTTTCCATTCCATGAGACGACATGACGTTACTCTTATGCATTGATTCATTCGGACCAACTTATTCGTCTTCATTGTCATTATTAGGACATTTTTCTGGCCATCCGGTGTCAGTCGTATCCACTAACCTTCCGGGAATGTCGAACTGAACCATTTGTTTGCTGCACGGTAGTGTGCTGTTCCCATTTTTTTTGACGATTATGATTTCTGAAATGCTTTAGGGGATATCATCATCATCATCAGTCTTTTGACGTCCGTCGTTGGCATAGACTTTCCCCAGGATTCGTCACTCTTCCCTATCATGGGCGTCGCAGAGCCTGTACTTTCTTAATTGGTTTAGCTCGTCTCTCCATCTAATACTCTGCCAGCATCAGTTCCACGTGTGATCTCGGGGGATCCATGTCATGAGTTGCGATGTCCATTGGTTGTCCACCATTCTTGCAACGTGGCCAGCCCACTGCCATTTGAGCTTTTTAATAGATTGTATGATGTCCCTGACTCCTGTCTTTTTCCGAATGTACTGTGCTGTCTTGTGGTCTCTCCATTGTTCATAATTCTTTCATGTGCACGTTGTATGGTTCTCAATTTGCGGGTCTGTCTCTTGGTTAGGTTCCATGTTTCGGCTCCGTAAGTGACTATCGGGAGGATGCATTGGTTGTACACCCTTCTTTTTTAGATTAATGGGGTCTTCTTGTTTTTAAAAGTTGAGCTTGCTCTGCCAAAGGCTTGCCATCCTAGTGTGATTCTTCGCTTGATTTCTTCTTCTTTTGAGGGTTTCACAGATATTCGTTGTCCTAGGTAGATGTAGTGGTCTACTTTCTCGAGTTCTGTGCCCTCAATTTCGATCTTAGTGTTTTTATCTCCAATGTGGTTGTTGCACATGATCTTCGTCTTGCTGAAGTTCATGTGTAGGCCGACTATCTTGCTCTCTTCGTTTAGTTCATCTATCATTAGTTGGAAGTTGTGCAGGTTCTTTGCGAAAAGGGCTATGTCGTCTGCAAATCTGAGGTTACTCAGATACTCGCCGTCTATTTTAATCCCTTTACTCTCCCAGTCTAGTCTTCTGAAGATCATCTTGAGGCAGGCAGTGAAGAGTTTGGGTGAGCTGATATCACCTTGTCATACTCCTTTCTGGAGCTGAAAGGGGACCGAGTCTTTATGTAACCTGATAAAGGAGCTTCTGATTGTATATATGTTTCAGCACCTTGACATATACTGGATCTACACCTTGTAGAGTGATGAACTTCATGACCTTAGGGATTTCCACTGAGTCGAACGCTTTTTTGAAGACAATAAATGCTACAGTGCGTGGTGGCTTATATTCTGCTACTTTTTCTTTCAGTTGATTTCTCAAATGCAGGTGGTCCACGGTTGAGTAGCTTCTTCTAAAGCCAGCTCGCTCTCGGGGTCGGTTTCCATCAAGTGTTTCTGTGATTCGGTTGGTGATGATCTTTGTGAAAAGTTTGTATACACAGTTGAATAGGCTTATAGGCCTATAGTTGTTGAGGTCTTTCGGGTTTCCTTTTTTATATAAAAGCATTATGATTGCAATGTTTCAATCATCTGGGACTTTACTATATTTTAGACACAAGTTGAAAAGGACAGCCAGTTTCCTAGAGATGATCTTATCTGCTTTTTGAGGTAGGTTGATGGTGATGTTGTCTGGTCAAGGGGCAGTTCCTTTTTTTGTCTGTTTAATGGCTTGTTTCACCTGCCACAGGGTTACTTGTGGGAAGTCCTCGAGTTGATTGCTCACGTCTTGCATATCCTGTTCATTGTTTTGTAGTCCTTGTTTGGACGAATAGAGTTTTTGGCAAAATTCTTTAGCACGTTCGACGATCCTGTCTCCGTCAATTGTCAGGTTTCCATTTTCCTCGAGTATGCTGGTTATTTGCTTTCTTATTGAGTTGAGGCTTTTGTTTATAGCTTTGAAGCCCCGACCTCTTTCAAGAGTTGATTTGATGAGTGCCGTCGTGTATCTTCTGCCTTTCCTTTGTTTTTTCCTGATTGATTTATTAAGGTCTCTTCAATTTTCTTTTCGTTGGTGTCCGTGGCTTTAGGTTTCTGCGTTTTATTTCACTATAAAATAAAGTTGAATATGATTGTTTAAAAATGTGAAATAAGTGAGGCTACATATGACAAACCTTGCCTTTTTAATAAGCATTTGGTTTGGCCACGTTTAAATTTTGATACTTTTTTGCAATAGAATTTTTATATGTATTTTTTGGTTTGTGTGAGTATATTGAGATTATTGCGATGTTTTTTTTTATCCACTTTCGAGACATTTCTGCGAGTTCAGGGCCAGAAGCGTTTCCAAATATATAGCAACTCCCTTGTCGACGTGATTAAAAAGCTTGTTAAATCTTTAAAAAAAAATGATGAAAGAAAGGGAAGGAAAAAGTGTCCCAATGAATCATTCTTTGCTTCCTTTAACCCAGTGTTTTTGTGACCATGTCTTTTTTGTCATGGCAAATCAAGCTGTTTCAAAGGATGATCGGGTATGAAGTCTTAAGTGTTAATATAACATTAAACTAATATCAACATTTCTTTCAGTTACTCACGCACTTGTTTTTTCCTTTCTTCCAGTTTCAAAAGATCAGCATTTCTATGACGTATTCTTTGTTGTTATGACAACACGTTTTTACTGCCCTTTTATTGATTTATTGGCTGTGCTAATGTATTTCACGGACAATTATGCAACCAAACAAACATGTTAGTTTGCATAAATGGTTTTTATATATAGAGATTAGATTTTTAATTATTATTTTTGTCACTTTCATACGACAGACTCAACCAATATGTTTCCAGGCGTTTTACGGGCGTATGTTTATTTTTTGAAATCACTTATTAGCTGAGATCTTTGACGCTCTAATCTGTGAATGATTCAAATTATCTCAGAAGAAATGCCCTTCCCATTCTTTCTAAACATCTCTTCATTTAAATGATACACGGTAGGTATATGCAATCCTGCCACGAGAATGGGATTCTGTGCAAGGCCTTTCTCTAACGTGGGAAAACGCATATTGTACCATATGGAGAGTGGACAAAAATTGTCCAGTTCCCTCGATTTATCTCCCCTTGCATTAGGGAACACTTCAGATCCAAAACCTTTCAAATGGACAGAGGAGGAACTAGGCATGTATTTATTACAGACCCATGGCTATGAATGGCAAACGATTCGCCAAGATCTGAGCTGAGTATATAATATCCAGTGCCACCTTCTCTGGCTTATAAGGGGCTACAATTTACTATCATTGTTTTCTGCCAAACAAAAATGTTGCCAGACCCAGCATCTTCTTCATCAGTCCTGTCTATTTTCAACGATTAGTTTTTTGTATCAATACAACCAGATTGACATTACAATTGCTTTTCATTCCCCTGCACCATTTTTAAAAATCTGCTCCATAAAAAGATAATCAACCTAGGCTCATTTCTGTCTTGGCAGTGATTGCACTTTTCATCTGTTTCTCCACCGTCTTTGAAACCGAGGCTGACCCGTCGGCAATCTTGAAACATCTCAGCAGCAAAGCATTGGCAGCTCTGAAAAATGTCAAGATTCCAGTGCTGAATGCCCAAGTTGGTATAATTCGTAGTCATCTTCGAAATTTTCTGTCATTCTTCAAAGGCCGAGAAGGTGATGTAAGTATCTCATTCGCTAGTTATTTTGCCAGTGTTTAGTGGCACTAAGATAAATGAACTGTCTTTTGAACTTTTTTAGTTTGTCTAACCGTGAATCTTTCGGACTAGTATCCTTTCTTCGATAACAAAATATTACAAACAGTGCAGAATGAATCTCTGTTACTCTGTAAATTGTCCTAATTGAAATAATGGCGAAAATTGACAAAACTGTGAACGAGATAATGGACTTTATTCAAAGCTCCAAAATCAACGTTTGCAACATATGTATAACAGAAGCTGGAGTGTGCACTGAGCACAACATTGCGATTGAAACAACAAAAATAACGATACTCTGTCCAAATAATCCTTGGAAAGACTTCTTCGTTCTATATGTTTCCATTCATGTCGATATTTTCTGTCTCAAATAGTAAAAGCTTGATAAGATCAATTCAAGAAACAAACGTATAATCGTACACGGAAGATGTATCTGTTTCTTTCAATAGTGTAGGTTCTATGGCATCTACAAAAGTTAGGAATTCAGTATCTATATACAAGATGGTTCCTGGGACGGTGGAGAGGGTAGTAAATGGTTGTTGGTAAAATGTGACGAGAAGATGTTGGTGAAGACGAAGGATTTCGCCTCCAGGAGGTTTAGTGTTAGCGCTAGACGCCAACGTCACTTGAAATGTTGAAGGAGGAAGGGAGATGTATGGAAAACATACACGCCAAGTACGAATGTGGACGCAGAGATTAAATGGAGTAAAAAAGTTGTACAAAAGTATTTAGATGGAAAAATGAAATGTACATTCAGTTCATAATATTTATGATGAAGAATGAAAATGGAATACATATAAATAAAACATTAATACGGTCGGTCGTGTAAAGAAGAGAAGAGAAGAGGCCTGTTCGGTCTAGACGTTTATTCCTATACGTAAAAATGAAATATGGGAAATAATAATCAGAGGGGAAAATTGAGGAGTACCGTGGCATAACGGATCTAATGTCGTTTAGTTGAAGCCTGATCAGTAATGCTCGTTATAATATATAGTATACTTGACTAAGCTGGCGGTTATTTCAGGTTAGGTGCAAGAGGGAGCTAAAAGGGGTGAAATAGTAAGTGCAGCGTTTGCGTTGTCGCCAAAAATGGCATTTGCAGTCTTTACATTTACTTACAAAGTTCTTGCGAATTCTCACATCGAAGAAGATATATGACAAAAGGCATATATATGTATTTGGTCACAGTCAATGAATAGAAACTATACTGACTGCGAGTTTGAAGGGAAGGAAAGGAAAGAACTGAGCGTAACGGGCCTGATATGCCAGGGCCAATAATCGATTGAACACGTGTGTTCAGGATTTTTTTTATTGGGGGATCGTCGTGAAGTTTTAGATATCCAGCTAATCAAATTCTTGACTAAAATTATAGGGGGCGCCACAATAGTTTTATTTGTCTCTCACAAGTAAAATTGCCGTATGTTTTGCTTCAGTTATCTTTCTGAAACATAAAAATTGAACAAAATATGCGTTTTGTATTTAATAATCTCTCCAATTTCGCCGATGTTCGAGGCGCAGACCCCTTGTAAAATTTCAATTTGGCGAAGTTATTCGCAAATACCTCCGTCTCAAACCCCAGTAACTTACTGAACAGTCTTGAACGCAGTACTTACATTACTGTACAATTAGGATCCATACAATGGATCGTGGAAGATGTACCGACAACAATCCACAACAACTAATTACTGAGATATACAATTTATCGGGATGTACAATCTACCGAGATCTTTGAAATTGAAAAAAAGTTAACAATGAATAATAATATACTGGAAAAGATCTAAATAAATAAAAGTTTTTAGATATTGAAAATACGGAATGACTAATTAGCAATTGATGCAGCCATTGTGATAGTGCAATTCGAATGGTAATGTTTAGACTCTGAACATCCAGTGATGATAAAATGTGTTGCAAGTGCAATAAATCAAAGTGCTGATCATTGATGCAGAATTGGAATTTCCAAAACTTTGGGACGCCACTGACTGTTTTTATTTCGCGTTAATATCAACTGAGATTTTTTAGGTTCTATGTTACCTTTTTGAATTGACTTTTTTACTTTCTCCGTTTTATCTTATTTCATGTTGACTTTCTCGGTAAGTTGTTGGCACTCACATCCACTCTTGACAACAAAGGGACGTGTCGATAAAACGCACTGAAGTTGTTATCTATCAGATAAGATTATTTGTGTGAACCATATAAACTCAGAGATGATTGCATTTAAAAACTTATTTACTCTTAGTATCAGGGGCTATTTTTTCTAGTGCAAAATATAACGGTGCGCTAAGTGTAAACAATTTTTTCCAACAAAATTATCTCCTAGTTTATATTGTTTACACAAATGGAAATTCTTTACACTCTTCTTTAATATTAATAACACAAAGATTATGTTGATAAAATTGATAGGTAACGAATTCGGGCGTTTTATAAACACATGTCGTTTTGTTGTCAGAAGTCCATGAGAGTTGCTACCATCAAATTCTGTGGCAACTAATCTTTCCATTGCCAGGAACTCCTCTTATTTCAATGAATCCTCCCCAACCTCTGGCTTTTGGAAGGTTTGTCTACTCCACAAGCTCACGGACCCAAGGATTTGAAAAAGTCTGCCTACTCAACAAGCTTACGGACCCTCAGTAATATATTTATGACCCCAGTTTGGTAAAAGCCGAATTGGAAAAAATTAAATCCGTGAAATCAGAGGTACTATTGTATACTTCCATTTATGTGTATGATCGGTTAATAACTAAGTCTCGCATAAATTCCTTGTCTTCCAAACTTTCAGCATGCACTGAGAGAGAGAAATTAAACTTCATTGATTTATTACGGAGTAGAATGTTTTTATTGTATACGTGTATTCCAGATAAATGCGCCCGATTGTATACGTTTATGATAAAACTCAGTAGTTTTTTTTATTGGTTTCTTTATTCGTCCGTAGCCTTTTCTAAAGCTTTGTGTAACAGAAATGGTCAATTCGAAACATGTTCACAAATACTGTCGTCAATATTACAATGTTTATTACATTCTAAAACACTGAAAAACTATATTTTCAGATCATTAGACTAAAAAAAAATAAATAAGGTACGAGTAAAATCATCTTACTAAATTATCAATCCAAGCGAGAGAGTCATCCTACTCTTTTCTCCCAACCCTTTTGTTTGGCTGTGTGCCTTACTCGGTTAAACTTGATGAATATACGAGAGAGAGTATTTTCAGTAAAGTGATAAGACATAACATATTACGAATCCACATGAGTAATGATTTTCATGAGTTGTGACCTTGTGTCGATTTTATTGAAGATTCGTGAAGGGTACACAAACTAACAGTAAATGAATCCTTCAAATATGTAAGAAGACAAGCACTGTCTCGGTCAATATTATTTTAATGACCCAAGTTCTGAAATACACTAACCATGTTTAGAGCTTATGGTTATCTCCCTTTGCAGATTCCAATTACTGATACGGAGTTCGTGCTTCATTTTGTCGCTGATCGATGCCATTTGATCGGGAAACGCTTTTTAAGTAAGTACAGATTCCTCCCGTAAGTTATATCAATATATAATATATATGCGTGTTTATGTGTGTGACTGAGTGAAATGAATAATTCGGCGTTTCGGCCATTTTCTGGAAGGAGAAAATCATCATCATCATCATCATCATCATCATCATCATCATCATCGTCATCATCAGTCTTTTAACAACCGTCGTTGGACATAGACCTTCCCCAGGATTTGCCACACTTCTCTATCATGGGTGCCGCGGAGCCAGTACTTCCTGAACTTGTCTAGCTCGTCTCTCCATCTAATACTCTGCCGGCCTCGGTTCCGCATGTGATCTCGGGGGATCCATGTCGTGAGTCGTGATGTCCATCAGTTGTCTGCCATTCTTGTAACATGGCTAGTGCACCGCCATTTGAGATTTTAAATGGATTGTACGATGTCCTTGACTTTTGTCTTTTCCCGGATGTGTTGTGCTGTCTTGTGGTCTCTCCATGTGAGGCCCAGCATTATTCTTTCATGTGCACGTTGCATGGTTCTCAATTTACGGGTCTATCTCTTGGTTAGGTTCCATGTTTCGGCTCCATAAGTGACTATTGGGGGGATGCATTGGTTATACACCCTTCTTTTTAGGATTAATGGGATCTTCTTATTTTCTAAGGTTGAGCTAGCTCTGCCAAAGGCTTGCCATCCTAGTGTGATTCTTCGCTTGATTTCTTCCTCTTTTGAGGGTCTCATGGAGATTCGTTTTCTTAGGTAGATATAGTGGTCTACTTCCTCTATGGATAAATTAGGGAACACTTATTTTAAAGTGCAATCTGAATTGTGGTTGATATTTTGGAACGGTGACGTGTTGGGCCCGTGTCGGATTTTAATAATGTACATGAAGGTGTCAATATGGGGATGATGGAAAAGCTGTGTTGTTGTAAAACAAAAATTTGAATCTTGTATTGATAGAAGACAAAAGAATAATACATTGTTAGCCTGATTTCGGTAGGTGAGGAAATTTCATCTATGTTGTGATATGATAAGAAGGCTTATATTTAATTTACGGTCTGCTTGTCTGTATGTGTATCATTTGTTATACTGAACATAATGGTACGGCTCTGCGTAGTGTCAATTCTAATATTGTGCATTCTTATATGTGTGTTTGTTCATCTCTCTTTGTGCAGTATGTTCAGGTGATGTTGTGATTATGTGCGTGTATGTGATTGATACTAAATAGTATTTAATATATGTATATCTGTGCGTATCACATATTTGTCTGTTTACCTATACATATACAAGTGTATATTATCAAGGTTGTTTTAAGAAATGAGTGTATTTAACAATAAATGCGAATGAACATGTGTGTGTGTCAGAGTAACATACCATTTTTGTTTGTGTATATCATAGACGCACGCATATGGTACATTTATATATCAAGTATGTATATATATATATATATATATATATATATATATATATATATACATATATATATATATATATGTGTGTGTGTGTATGAACATCTATAAGATTAGGATATTATGGTAATTCAATCATACATATCTATATCTATCTATCTATATATATATATATATATATGTGTGTGTGTGTGTGTGTATATATATAAATATAATATATATATGTATACGTACACGAATAACTTGAAATAATATGGTGATTCGCTCTTCCCCTCTCTCTCTCTCTCCCTCTCTCTCTCTCTCTCTCTCTCTCTCTATATATATATATATATATATATATATATATATATATATATATGTATATATATATATATATATATATATGTCATAAAAGTTGTTTTGGGAATCAGGTGTATCAGCTCATTTATCTATCTTTCCGTACATTTGTATACATCCATGATTGCGTTCAAGTAACGAGTCATATCTGTGTATGTATATTGTCAATTATAATAAGCATATTAATACATTCAGTATAGCAATAATGAATGTGTGTGTAAATATATGAATTATAAATTGCGCTATATTATATAAGAAAATTTCTTTGAACTGACCTCCTTTCGTTACACAGTTAATATATCACTCAATTAAGACAGCGTAATTCATTCTGGACTTAATAGATAATTCATGGACTAAACGTGGTTGGAAAGCAGTTAATTGGCCTTTGAATTACTGGTGGCGGTTTAGCTCAATGGTGAAAGCATTGCTACGTTGAAACGCATCGATTCCTGCCGCAGCTCCATTTTCTTTAATTGTTTATTCTATTGATGTTGTCTAAATTGAGTTTTATATCAACCGTATTACGACAGGAGATCATTTCGAATAAGTTTCCATATAATATAACGTAATTTATAATTCATTCTGTCAGACCAACTATGTCCATTTCTTATATATATGTATATATGTATATATGCATGTGTGTGTGTGTGTGTATATATATATATATATATAAAATATACACACACACACACACAAATATATACTTCATAATGTTTTTAGCAATGCATAAGAATGCAAATTAGAAACATTTTTTTCCGTTATTGATATTTAATCATACTTATCAAAACAAATAGAGCTATTAATACATTTACCGAGATAGTTACCCGGTGAATGTCAACATTTCGTGCCTTACACACTTTTCAGCAATCAGTAATGTTTTGTCATTGTAATTATGAAAATAAAAAGCCAATTCTCATTTAAAAATTTTGTATTATCGAGTCATATAAAATTGAATACAAAAAACACGTTATTTAAGTGAGAATGTTTTTTGTTTTCATAAATACATGCGCAAACATATTACTGTTTGTTGAAGGGTGTGTAAGGCACGAAATGTTGATATTAACCGGGTAAATATCCTTTTAAATTTATATATATGTATATATATATATATGTGTGTGTGTGTGTGTGTATGTGATGATTGCAGAGACAATTTATTTGGAAACATATTCCATTCAGCACAGGATTTAACCAAGTAGCAAATCGAACAGGTGACCACGTAAATGAATAAAGAAAATGAGCGCCGTGTGGGACTCAGCTCTATCGACTGAGGTAGCAGTATTCTTGGTAAGCAGGAGTTCAAAATCGTGCATTTAAAATATACATCTCTCTACTTTAGGATATTAAGTAATGGATACTCGGACAGAATTATTACATCTGCGTTATATTATTTGGAACTCTATTTGAAATGACCTTCTGTTATTACGAAGAGAGTGTGTCATTTGGTCCAGACAGTGTAAACAGAATAAACACTTAAGGAAAGAGGCTGCTGCAGGAATCGAATTTGCGACCGATAGGAAGTAGCCTTGTCGTGGCACTGCTGGTAAGTCGAGAGTTCAAATAATTATTCTGTCTAATTATACATCTATTTCTAAATAGCATAATTAAGAAAAATACTTCAGATAAGGACCGTGAATGAAGAAGACAAGATTTGTTTTGCTCAATGGTAAGAGCAACGCTACGTCAAGGCGGTCGTTGGTTCGATTCCTGCTGCAGCCCATTTCTTCAGTTGTCTATTCTATTTAGGCCAAATGGCATATTCCCTGTGTAATAACGAGTGGTTGTTTCAAATAATACAATGCATTTATAACTATTCTGCCAGATTATACATTGATTTCTTGATAATATGAAACGATATATTTATGTGTGTGTTTCCTCATGAAATTGCCGTTCATGAAAGGAAAAATAAAATTATGGAGGCTCCTTTATTTTTAGTTAGAATTAAGTGCAAAAATTAAATACGTATTAACTTTAGATACAAACCTCACGAAAATCATGTGAGAATCTTTATAACTACTGAACGCAAACACTGCAAATTGTTTCATTGCATTTTATTCACATCACTTCGCTTTTTTCTACTCCTTGCGCCTAAAACTGAACCAATCTGGCCTGGCCGAACCTACCAATCATTATTACTGACACTACTAATCAGGCTTCATTCGATAGATAAACCAAACGACATTAGACCCGTTATTTCACTTGTTTCCGTAACTAATCATTCTCTCCTATATTACATTTTAATGTATAGAAATGACCAAATAACTAAAAGTTCGTGCGTCTAAATTCTCCCCTCTGTCATGGCGATTATCGACTACCACCCTCCTTCTACATTTATAGTGACGTCGTCATGTGGCGGTAAATGCAAAACACGTTGAAGTAAATCCCTTTTCTTAACAACTACACCGCCTCGTCGATATACTGAACCCAACTACTATTACGACCCCCCTCCCCCGCACAATATAGGAACCATCATACCAATAAAAACAACTGAAAAATGTGAACAAGACTGGTTTAATAATACTGGATGGGTGTTCTCCAATGCAACACTGATTAGTCATGCACGATCGCTGAAAGTATGATGGTATATGTAGCAGGGTGTTAGTATTCATAAGACGACTGACTGAAAAATGTATGAATCATCTCTTTCTCTGCGCTCCACATGTGACTTATTACTCTCTTTCTCTTTCTCTCTCTCTCTCTCTCTCTCTCTCTCTCTCTCTCTCTCTCTCTCTCTTTCTCCATCCCTTATTAAAATACGAAAACTGTCAGTTTCTCAAATAATTTCCTTTCCAACAAACAATCTACAAAAAATCTTCCCTCTTCCACCTTCCTCGTTAGTGAAAGAAAAACTTCCCTTCTCATCTCTTTCTACCCCTTTTCTCTCTTTTGAAGACTCTAGTTTTGTCCTTGAAGGCCTGTTTGCGACATCATAACAATTTCGTTTTTCATCCTTTACGTATTCTTTCTTCTTTTGTGTCAAGAAATATTGTTTTCAATTTTGGAAACTGCGTTTGAAAAAAAAAAAAAAAAAATTACAAAATCCTCCCAGAGAAATCTCTTATAAACTGATTCATATGTTGGCGACTAAGAGTAAATTGATTATTTAGAATTTAAAATGATGTGAAAAAAATCAAGGCCAAGAATCAAATGATTTATATTTTAAAGAAATCGAATGATGAGAATCTGTAAAAGAGATGGATTTTAGTACAAGGGGAAGATGAATCATGTGCCCAATTCAAAGCCTTGATACTTCGGGCGGAGAATAACAATCCAATTTAGCATTAGATTAACATTGAACACCGAAAAAAGATTTTTCACAAAACTAAATAATTTCCGAATGTAATTAATGTCTAATGAATTGAAGGCAGATAAATGACTAATGAAATTTTTTTTTCATTGTAAAAATTATCAGTTAAAGTAAATCTTATCCACCCCCGTCAAAAAATAAACTGAGGCATAGACTACCTTCATTGCAAAAATGCAAAAATACTTAATTTCATGTCTTTCATTTTCATTGATTTAATAAGAGCAATTGAACAATTTGATTTATTCAAAACAATAACCATATAATTCATGTTCTTATGTCTGTTTTTGTTTCATTATTATAATCTATTCATTTTTAATTGTTTACCGTTTTTAACATTAAGTGAACGAGTGCGTGAAACTCAGCTATTCACAATACGGATGACGTTCCCTACATTGAGAAACGATTTCTGGCTCAGATTCTAAATTCTATTTTATTTTTTCTTTCTTCCTTACTTTCTTTGTGTTTGTGATACATAAATTCTACACTCTCTTTCTTGGCGTCTGCGACTTGACTCAGTTTTATTCGCCACCTATCCATTTCTCTTTCACTTTCATCCCCTTTTTCTTTATCGAGAGTAAATATGATTTTCTTTCATTCCAAGTGGTCTAAATCGAGGGGATTTTTCAGTGGAAAAAAATTCAGTGAAACTTTTTTTTTTTCACCCTTTTCTTACTTTTAGGTGAAACTTTTCACTTTAATACGTAAAAATCGAGGGAACTTTTCACCCTTTTCAATATAATGCCCTCCCGGACATTAGCCCATCTTTTTTCAACATTGGCTCCTTCTTCTTTGGGAGATTAACCTCACTTATTCAAACATACCCCCACCTGAACGCCCCATTCTTTCTATTTGCCCCCCCTTTTTTTAACGTTATACTTCTTTTAATTTTTTTACCTTTTTTAACATCTTCCTAATTTTTTTGGACTGTGATTCACTCTATTTAGCCAAGTGGATATGATACCAAATTTTCACAAGGGACACACCAGAAATTCTCCCATCACCAGAAATCCTGACTAAATATCTTGTCACTGGAATGCTACGATTGTTAACAGAGAAGACGATGTGTGAGTGGAGATTTGGGCAAACCACTCTCGCATAATTACCATACCTACCTAATCTATGGGAACGAAAAGCTATTACCACCATAGTCAACTCTGACAGGCACCATTAGAATAAGTGTATGACGGTGTAATCTTTAAGTCCGTACCCTGACACAGCCATTTGCTGAATTTTTCATTATATATGGTTTCAACTATGTGATAAGTAGAGAAAGATTCGGTTGATTATACCGACAAGAGAAAAGATTATTTTGAAAAATAAATTCAGGAATATCTCGAATAGTGCAGTTAATTCGTTTCAAGATGTTCTATTGTTGTCAAAACCAAGCAATTCGAGGTCTTATAATCTAAGTTGTTTTTTTCCAGCTTATACTACAGTTATATTAGTTTGTACAGCAATGCCTTAACAGTAGAAGATCAAAACCTGCAGTAATGAAAACTGCATTATTTAAGGTAGTCCTGCATCTGTTGTCTTCAATAAATACTTCATTTTTCATTAGGCGACGGTGGTATTGATGTACCAATGTATTCGGCAGTTGCCCAGGTGTCTTGTTTCCAATTTATGTATTTCCCCATCATTAAAACGGGAAATGAAAGATTCAAGTGATTTCAAAGATTTCCTCACGATCACGTGTGTCACATGGT